>OZ035983.1:13671428-14910000 GCA_964035005.1 Erebia palarica
CTTTATTGTACACCACAAAAAACACAAAAGAAAAAGAACAAACATGAACACTTAAAATGTAGGTACAATAAGGCGGTCTCATCGCTAACCAGCGATCTCTTCCAGACAACCTTATCGATAATATCATAATATGGAATCGAAATTCGTGATGACAAGCTGGGAACACCTGCACTCCTATTCTCTAACTCCGTGGCTAGAGTCTGGCTAACGAAAGTAGAGACTCGAATTATTTGCAAACTTTTTATATGGCAATACTCAACTACATTTTGCCCTAACAAGATGGCGGTTGTCTGTGGTTGTCGGTGATTTGCAGTGATTAGTTGTGATCTTGTTTACGAGCATTTACGCGTTTAAGAATGAATAAAACAATTAAAAGTGGAGTGCGGAAGATGTTGTTTTGCATGATTTCCAAATTTGGAGAAAAACAACGAGAGAAAGATGCAAAATTCAAACAAAAACAAGATTGTTTACGTGTTGTGTTAGATTTTTTAAGTCAGTATGACGCATTATTTTGATACTTTGTTTGTATATTTCTCTTTTTGAAAAACTATATCTCTATTTTCATCTACATTCATTATACATTTCATTAAACACCTTAATAATACCTACTAAATGCAACTTCCAATTAAATGGTTATTTTTCATTGGTTGTGGTAGGTAAGTAAATGTTACATTTATTAATTTGAAACACAAATTATTTTCTTTGACAGAAAATCTGGAGGATGTAGCAGGAGTCGATGAAATAGTGAGAACTATTGAAAAACTTACTGATTTAGAGCAGAATGACAGGATGAGAACCCAGAATCAGTACTTGGAAGAAATAGCTTCAATGACTGGTAATTTTTTACTAAGCACAAGATTTATACACAAGAAATATAATGTATAATAATAATATAATTTGCTATTGTCAATACTGTACCTAATCGTTGTTTAATCATTCTTTACAGGAGTAAGTGTTGCAACTTTAAAAAGAATAAAAAAGGAAGGTGCGCTAAATGATGGTGTGTGGAATACCCCAGGAAAAAAACGGCCCCATAAACCCACAGTGTCTAACTTAGATAGTTTCGACATAGATGCTATTCGCAACAAAATCGATGATTTTTATATTGTCAGAAAACAAGTTCCTACATTGAGGACACTGTTAATGGAATTAAAAGAAAGCATAGGATTTAATGGATGTCGGGAAACTCTTCGCCGCATACTACTAGCTAATGGTTATGAATTTAAGAAAAACAAGAATGAACGTTCAATATTAATTGAACGTTATGACATATCTGCCTGGAGACATCGATTTTTACGAACCATAGCTTTGAAACGTTCAGAAGGAAAGCCAATTATTTATTTAGATGAGACCTATGTCCACAAAAACTATAAGCCCAAGAAGTCTTGGCAAGGTCCATCTACGAGTGGTGCAATTGAAAATATTTCAACGGGAAAAAGGTACATAATTGTACATGCTGAATCAGAGAAAGGTCCTGTGCCAAACTCATTGTTAGTTTTTAGCACAAAACCGACAATGGCGGACTACCACCATGACATGAATGCTGCAAATTTCAATAAATGGTTACAAGAAAAGCTCATACCCAATTTAAATGAGCAGAGTGTAATAGTAATGGATAATGCAAGTTATCATTCCGTCATTGTTAATAAAGCTCCAACAACACAAAATCTGAAAAATGAGATAAGAGAATGGCTTACTTTCAATGATATCCGGTATGAAGATTACCACACAAAGGCAGAGCTGCTATGTTTTGTAAAGCAGCACACACCAGACCCAGTATACAAAGCTGATGAACTTTTAAAGCAGAATGGTCATGAGGTTTTGAGACTTCCTCCCTACCACTGTGATTTAAATCCTATTGAGCTTGTATGGAGTTTGGCTAAACGTAAAGTGGCAAGTAAAAATGTAGCCTTGACTACAGTAGAGTTAGAAAGAATGATTAAAGAGTCGTTTGAAAGCATTACATCAGAGGATTGGAAGAAAATGTGTGATCATGTCATGCATATTGAAATTAAATACAAAGAAAGAGATAGAATTACTGAAGAAAATTTAGAAAGTTTCATAATCAACGTTGGAAATAGTGACACCAGTGACTCTGATGAATCTTTGCAGATAGAAGCTTTGGATTCAGATTTTGACTATAGTGACTAAAATAAATTATTATTGAATATTGTTGTTTTTTCATTCAGGCAGGTGGTAGGTTTTTTAGTATGCAATCGGTTTCAACAAAAATAAGAAAAATAATTCTAAAGTATCAAATTAGGTTACTCCAGGTCTGTCACACTAATTTTGAGTTTGCCATACTAAAAATTTTTAAATTTGCCGCTCTTTTCCAGTCTCTACTTTCGTTAGCCAGACTCTATCATCATATATTAATTACCATATATTTAATATTCATCAAAATACATTACATAGTCCCATGACCATGAAGTTAGCGCCATTTTGAAATTCATGTTGTTATTATGTTTCCATAAACATAATAACAACATGAATTTCAAAATGGCGCTAACTTTGTTAAATTTTGGTAACAGTTTCCTGTTTTGTGATCCCAGTAGGTCTAGGATGCGCACAACGAGATTATCTCGCGAGAGAGAGAGAGATATTGTCGTTGCCGGCAAATTTTTCATTTACCCTAACATGCACAAAATGCAGTATATTACAAGAAAAAAGTAGTCGACATGTAAAGGCTCGTAGAGAAAAATACCACAGATTAGAAATATTACTTTTATCTCTACTTTTGACGTAACGAGACAAGTAACCATGTTAGCTTCGGTAGACAGAGAGAGATAACGGGTAGGCATAATTTTACTCGTAGTGCGCATGCTAGCCGTGCTGAAAGCCGTAAATATAGATTTTGAACGAAATCGGTCAATTAACAAAGAATTTCAAAATGGCACCGACTTTTTTAAATTTTGGTAACAGTTTCCTGTATTGTGATCCCAGAAAGCCGTAAATATCAATTTTGAACGAAATCGGTTATTTAACAAAGAATTTCAAAATGGCGCTGACTTTTTTTTAAGTGACTCTGTGCTGAGAGCTGCGCATGACGTAAAATTTTCATACCACAAGCTCATACATATGAAAATTGATTCTAAAGGAGTAAACTCACAAAAAAACTACGCAGCTCCGGCAAGTGGGGTTTATTGTGAGCAGTTAGTACCTGATTCTCTATCTCCTCTCCCTGTACCCCACTCATCCCTCGGCGGAGGTAGCACGTTTCAAAACTTTTAGCTTGATGTCAACTATCGATAGTTCTGCAACACTAACTTGAACTACCTACATTTTAGCATTGATCCAATACGAAATATTACTTGTACCTATACCTAAATCTGTGCCTACTACAAGCGCAAACAATATTTAGTATCGGATACGATATCGAACATTTCATGGCAAGGTTTCAAGGTAAAGCTAAAGGTAGGTATTAAAGAAAGTTTACGTATTTGTGACCTATGATATTTATGCGCTAACATAAATATAGGCATTATCCCATAAAATAGCACTTGTTCCCTCTGCAGTCTATAGTCTTTGGCCTAGTTTGCGTAGTTCCGGGCGTGGCCGCTATACGGCATTACCGTCGGCAAAAGTCCCGCTGGTCTGCGTTTCGTCAAGGTCATTCGGCCTTCTTATCCCCATATAGCGTTAGATTTCAATCTGACAGATTTTGCAATTTTACGGTGACATATATAAAAGCGAAATGCCTCACATTCACTGATTCACTTGAAAATCGGCTTTTATGTTATAAGTTATAATAAACTGCATAGGCAATTTTACAATGATCCACTCCAAAAGGAGTGGAATATGGGCGGAAGGTTACATAAAAGTTCTGTGATTTTGAAGAATAGACATGAAAATCAGCATTTAGGTTATTAGTTTTATGTAATAAAAACCTGCCTATGCTATATAAAGCCGATATAGATAGACTGTTTGCAGCTGGAAAATTTCATAAACTCATAGGAAATCAACAATTGTACGCGGACGAAGTCGCGGGTGACCTCTAGTTGAGTAATATTGGAAGGACGAGGCGAAGCCGAGGACAGCCAGTGATTTTAAAAGGAAGAGGCGCGAGCCGAGACCTTTATAGGTAAGTAAACGAGGCCGTGAATTGCTATTTTGACCGCGACTTGTAGAAGAAACGCTTTTTTACATTGCAGATAGATGGCGTTGACTTTACTTACGCTAAAAATTAAAATCTTGCAATGATATTATGATTTCCTACTAGAAAGTCAGAGGCCTGAATAGAACTGTTATGTACGTATTGTTTTTTTTAAATAATGAAGCAATTTTGCGAGCAAGTAGGAGAAAAAGCTTTTATTAAACAATCACAGAAACTATAATTGCAAAGAAAAAATATAACTAGTCAAGTACCTATTGTAGCCCGATGATTTATTCCTACTAGAATTGATGTGTTTGATTTCAATTGAATTGTTTGGTTAACATAAAACATTTGGGATGGGGACCAAATTGGCGACAAGTGAATGAGGAAAAGATATCCCTAAAACTTAATTAAACTAATGAATTAAAAATATATTTTGTAATTATTGAATTTTAAATTTTTGTACCTATATCAATTTGTAGAATCCAATGAAAGTCATTCATTTCAAACAGGAAAGCAGCACTGTTTGCGTCATGCTCCAACACAGCTCCTTCATACTTCACAATCAGCTGGGCTAACAGTTCACGCTTTAACCTATCATTATTTAGAAGATCTTGTATCTGAAAAACATTTGAGTATTTATGATTTAAAATACTCAAATCATTACTTTAATGAGGTAAAAATAAAGCTAACCTTGTTGTTTAATATTTCTGTAACCATTGGAACATAATCCATGAGTACTCCAGATTGGTGCATCCTGAAATGAAGAAAGATACAAAATTGGATTGATACCCAGATACTGGAAAACATAGCACGACACTGGATCTAAGTCAATAAATTGCTATTTTTTTTAAATAAAGCTATTTTTACTATATCAGGGGCAAGAGGGGATAAATGCAAAGATAAGACATTACTCACATAGGTAAAGATATGATTCCCAAAACTTTGGTCAGAAATGGTGACAAAATCAACTCTGCATTGGTAGGGTTTGGGTATCTAACAAGAAGTAACGCTGTATCAATTCCTGGATTTTGATCTGTTCTGAAACAAAATAAATAAATTAAAAAAACAGAGATCTGAACATTAATTTATTCTTTGTATAATATAGGAGGCCAATGTTCCACTATCCAGTATCCACTAACAAAAAAAATTATTACAATTAAAAATACAATAATAAAAAATACAAATTAAAAATTTAAAACAATAATAATTTCTACCTAAAAATAAATTTGCACTATATTTGATTGCCATGATCATGGGGATCATCATTCAAAACTAGAGATTTTATATTCTGATGTATTTTTAGTCCCAAAACCTTACCTGATTCTATACCAGTCACTAGTATTTTTCACATATATACATATATAGCGACTCTTGTCACCAGGTCAAATATGTTTGTGGGACTGTACCTGCATACCAGTGAAATGAGTTGACAGTTGACTATATTGACACACAAAGATAGGCTGCTACATGTAAAACATAGACCTCCTAGTTCCTATATTCTGATTGTTAAATAGTGATATTCTTGCCTCACCCCTCATTGTACAGTTCAGGAAGTCTTGAAGTGTCCACCTTGAGTTTAATGAGAAACTCTACAACATGTGTGCCCACCCACACTTCCACATCTTGATCAGTGATGAGTGCACTGCCAAGTAGTGCACTGTACTCAAATGAAGCACGAGAATTTTCATCTTCATTTAGTTTTTTAACCTTAAAAATAATGTTGTTGTGTTGTAAATATCTTCATGTGTGTGAATGTGCCAGAAATGCTAGTCTATGGCCTTCAAACATAAAATAAAATAGTCATAGGAAAGTTGACTTTATAATCAATATTTCAAAATAAAAAGACAGCTAGAAATTGAAAGACAGCTTGGTTGCTAGATTTTGAACCTGTAGTGGTATTGTGTTCATGTTCATCATGTGGTCTTTTGTAAAAGCTGATATAATTTGCTTATACTTTAAGCACACTCAAAATTTCTCAAATTTTTCAGTCAGGCAGATAGTATTACCTGATGAACTTTATACATTGTAATCAATTCTGAAATAACTTCACTGAGTGATTTTGGATTACTTGAATCCCATTCAGCCAGGCTGGGAATACCCTGAACTAAGAATTCTTCGTCTGCATTGCTTAAAAAACTCTCATCATCAAATCGAAAGTCTGGAGCAAACCATGGTACTGCAGCATCAAATATGATATCCCATTTTAGTTTCTTAGAGCAATAAGGCAGCACTAATCTAAATTGACTTTCTGCACCGTTTGCTGAGCCACCAATCCGTTCTAGGTCCACTTTAGTTTTACATAAACCTGTTGAAATGAGAAGTTGGTAAAGAAATGAGGTTAAAATTCTGTTGCACACAATCTCTAAATTAAAATGTCAGCTCTAAATCTAGTCCCGTCCTTTTCCGCAGGACGGGATGATGATATGAAAGGGTTAGTAGTATACCTTTAAAAAGCTGTCATTTTAGTAGGAAGTATATAGATTGTGTGTAACAGAATTAGCTTCATTAAATACCAATATTGGGCACAGAGCTATTTATTCATTTACCTAGTTTTAAATCTTGATATATATTACAAACATAAGGACGAAACATCGGAGATATATCATTCAGAAGAGCACTATTTTCCGTAGACATTTTGTACACAATCACCGTTTCTATTTTACCACACGAGCATTATATATTTTAATAGCAGAATACAAAACTGCAGGTCATGGGTATTGTTTACATTACCGGCATCGACCATACAATCAGAGACAAGTAACCAGAGCAAGTAACTTAGAGGATACATACATGATACAATCTAGATTACCGGTTTAGTTTACATCACAGATCACTCTTAACAAGGAACATAATTACTACGGGGAGCTTATACTAGTGCACTCTCGGTAGAGAGTACTATATTCTTTGTACTAGTGTTTACATTAATTTTTTAATTTATTTTTCTGCCACTTTTGGCCACTTTTGACCTTTGATTTTATTTATAGGAGAGGATATGAAACATCATATTTAAATTGAAGCTTCCGGTAAGTAAAAATGGCGTATGGGCGGAGCTTAAGCTGGGGGTTAGGGCTGGAATTATCGATACTTATATAATCGATATAAAATTATAACAAATAAAATTAATAAATAATTAAACATAATATTTTGACAAAATTAGTATACATAAATTACGAATACTAGATTCGTATTTTCTAATGAACTAGCTGATGCCCGCGACTACGTCCGCGTGAATTGAGTTTTTTTGGTTCCCGCGGTAACTCTTGAATTTTTCGGAATAAAAACTAGCCGGCATGTTATTTCAGACTATAATCTATCTTTGTCCCAAATTTCATACAGATCAGTTTAGGTATTATTAACAACATCATCTATACATCCCAACTTCGCGTTTATAATATGTGTTAGTATAGATTTATATTATTTGTTTATGTGAACCTTACAAACAATACTGTTTCATAATATAAGTTGGAATTCCTAGATATTATGGAAAAAATGTTACTGAATGTGATGATATATGAATAATAAAAGTAGACTGATTTTAAAATTGATGTAATAATAATTAATATCGTTCTCCGTAAAATGATAACTACATATTTTGCATGCATCCATGGGTTTGAAATTGTTGGGTTGTTAAAAAACTACTTAAATAGACACAGTGTTTTTCGAACACGCGACACCATATCCGAGATCGGGTGTCTTAATTACTATATTATTATCGCTAGTCTAAAATTAGTTTGGCAATATCATAAGTAGAATCTGACTTGTCCATTTCATCTCTCTACCCCTCAGAGTGAGAAACAGTAAGAGTGATATGAAGTTTTAATTTTATCGATATTAAATTTATTTGTAAACAATACAATCCCCACACTATATATACACTCCAAACAAAAAGTAATGAAGTAATCCAAATTTTTGGGGACAGAGCAAAAATTTACGTGTAATGGATTCAGTAATGAAGAAACTAAGCTTTAATTAGTCGAAATAACTTAATATAGTAGCCACAAAAAGAAAATATGACAATGGGCATGATGACTGATTTTGAGAAATGGTCAGATTATGTTCGGAAGTAAAACCTATTTCGAAAAAATATATTATTTCTGCAGAAAAATAAGGTTTGATAGATAAAATTGTCATTTGAAATTTAAATTTTAAAATTCGCGCCAAAACGCTCGCCGGTATCATGGCGCCGTTTGTGACGTCTCTATTGTTTTTACCAATGTACTCTGTGCAGTGTGCAGTAAACAATAGTGTGATTGTCAAAGCTCGAAAACAAACAATTGTGACGTCATTCGCTTCTTCGTCATTTGTTTAATCCAATATGGCGGAATGCTGTATTTTATAGTTTTATTTCATCAAAATAAATAGCAATCTCATTCGAAATAGAAAAATAAATACGTTTTTTAGAATCCATGAATCCTATTTCATTAGATACATTCATAATTCCATTGATTCTTAGATACTGTCTTCATGCCTATAGGACACGTTCACGCAATAACACAATACACCGGTCTCGTTCTAATAATATAGCTTTTAGTAAGTAAGAAAAGTCAAACCATAGTTTTACATGTTTTATTAACAAAATGCATCGTATAACTATAATTGAGTAAAATGCAACATATCCTCTCCTATATATAAAATCAAAGCTTTTGACCACCAACCAGAAAAAGAATTGTATTTTGCAGTTTTGACCAGACATAAGTAACCTATAGGTAGGTTAGTTTCGACTTTTGACCAAATTATGTGGCTTGCTTTTGACCTGTTTTGACTCTTTATCTCAATATATATATATGTATATATTGATATATACCCTTTATATATATATATATATATATATATATATATATTTATATAAACCCTATACCCTTTGATATTTAAATGTCAGAAGATTACAATTTAACGCATTATTTTTCGGTACCTAAGTGGGCACTACTGGGCACTACCTGATTATTTATGTCGAACCCTAACCTAACCTACAAGAAAACGTCAATACAATGAATATTTCAAATATTGACACTCAGAACATTGAATCTTTCGACAGTTTACAATTTCGCGAGTTAGATTATAATCTAACGGTTTTTACAATCTTACGGTGACATTCATATCAAAGAGTAGTATTGTCTCTCAAATATATAATCAAAGAGTATTGTAGTGTAACAAAATGTGTGAACAAAATAAATATCTTTTTAACCTGCGACCACAGATCACTAGGACAGATCCTTTGATTTATTTAATGTTGAGAAGGAAACATCTACATTTAGTCATCATTGACTAAATAAAATCATATTATATTCTCTCTTCTCGTAGTCGTAGTTTGTGACTCAGCTGTTGTTTGTCTCAGAGTGGTGTCAGAGACAGAGTCAGAGACAAGTAACTTATGATAGTTTGTCTCAGGTTTGTCTGTATTACCCGCTGACGGCAGATTTTTTAATAAAATTGTGTGAAATTATGAAAGACATGAATTCCGCAATAAAAAATAACATTTCTGAATTAATAAATTTAGCACGAAAATTCAATTGCTTTTACTTATCAGGTATGTGGTAACAGTGCTAACCTTTCGGTTTTTGCTAAAATAATTGTTCGTGAAAACGTTCTAATTGCTAATGTTTTTTGTTGTAAAAGGATTGCATCAAGGAATATGTAAGCCGTTTATGGTTGCCGGACACCAGGTGGGACTCATTCGCCCTGATGTACTCAAATACTTGCAAAGATTCCCAGAGGTGCTTGTTTGTTATTTGTTATGACTAAATTCTGACAACAATTTGTGTATGAATTCCTCTGAAGCTTTCTCTCATAAGTTTTGTTTATCTTTATGACTCTTTGAAAATACCATTAATGCTAAGTAAGATATCAATGGAAAATATGAGTAAAAGTTGATGATAATAAATATTATGCAGTGGTTGAGTGATATCTTTGAGATTGTTTTATCACTTGTTAATTTTATAGGTATTCAGAATCACAGGCAAGTATGTAGAACTTAACCCTGCGTTTAGAGACTATCAAGAAAGAACTTCTAAGGTAGCTGAAGTATTAGACAGCTTACGAAAAGAAAATGAAATATGTGCACTTAAGGGTTGGCGGGATGAGGTAGAGTATATTTTTATAAATCACTTATCAGATGTATGAAAAGTGTATTTGTGTTCATTAATGTGACTCTCAAGTTCCAGCAAACATTATGAAAAAAGTTTCCCTTTAATTTTCCAGGATAAAAAGTAGCCCATGTGTTATTCCAGTGTGAAATTTCACCCAGACCCGTTCTGGTGTGATTGATTCTCATGTAAAATATTAGTATAGATTATAAAGGCCCATAAAGTATATTTGAACCTCTATATTTATTATATTTTTAGTGCTTTGAAGTCAGCACCCCATTCCACCATGAGAGTCTACTGGAGATGGACAGGAGTGCTGTGTGTCTTTTTGGCATAAGAAACTATGGAATTAGTGTGAATGGTTACCTGTTCCACCCATCTAAAGGTCTTTGTATCTGGCTACAACAGAGGAGTTTCACCAAACAAACATGGCCTGGTAAGATTATATGGGTGCAATAGGGATGATTCCTCTGTCAAAAATATATTTTTTTTATATATGATGGCCCATAAGAGAGCTTACAATAGTGATGGGCACATTTAATATTAGTATTAGTATTAGGAGTTGATTACATTCTATTTCACGTTAAAAAATGTTCATAGATACTCCAGTAGCATTCCTTACTGTAATATCACTTTGGAAAAGTTATTGGTATATTTGTCTATAGGCAAATGGGATTGCTTTGTGAGCGGTGGTCTGGCAGTGGGCTATGGAATTCTTGAGACCGCTATAAAAGAGGTAGCTGAGGAAGCATCTGTTGTTGGTGAGCTGGTGAAGAAACTTGTACCTGCTGGCTGTGTCAGGTTTGCAAGCTTGTTTTAAAATCTACCAGTAGCCTTTTTGTTAATAACCCCAAAATCTAAGTCCCACAGAACTAAGATTTTGGAGTAAAAAGTATATTTGTTCAACTGACTAAAATGAAGGAATTCTCAATTTGGTGCTTCTATTTTTTTTAGTTTCATTACAAAATAGTAGACTTCTTGTTTTTAAATTTAAAGGTTCAATTTTATTTCAGCTTCTACTTTGAAAGTGAAAGAGGGCTATTTCCTAACACAGAGTATGTATATGACTTGGAGCTTCCACTAGACTTTATGCCCAAGAATGCGGACGGTGAGGTGGAGACATTTGAGTTGCTGACGGCCGAGGAATGCGTGCAGCGCGCGCTGTCGCCACAGTTCAAGACTACCAGCGCTCCAGTGCTCATTGACTTCCTCATCCGACGGGGGTACATCAACCCTGAGAATGGTAAGCTATAGTTTAACGTCGTTTCGTAACTGGGTGTTTCGCTAGTTCCGTCTGAACTTCACACACTCCGAGCGGGTGTTTTTTCAGTCCAAGAGGAATGTGATGGTGACCTTTGAACGACAGATAACCTTTGTAATTACAGAAACAATTTTGATAAATTCATAAACAAGAGTGAATAAGTACATATTGTTTTGCTTTATGTATTTGACTATGGGAGGGGGAAAGAAACCCATGTCAATGCGCGGCGACTTGGCTCGCTCTTGTGGGCGATGTACAGTGCCACAGGTAAAAGGTGGCGGTGGAGTTTTGAGGGACTAAAACGGAAACCTTGAAGTTACTTTGACGCTTGAAAGTTCATTAAGGACATCATTACAAATGTTTTGTAAAATATTAATTAATAATTATGCCTAAAGTGATAAAAGTAAAACTATAGAGACAGCTAAATAAAAGTACCTACATTTGTTATGTGCACAGCCGCGCCAAGTAATACTTCTGGTATGTACGAGTATTTCAGTGCGCCGCCGCCCTCCATAATGTTTGACGACCTCCGTGGCTCAGTGTTGAGCGCTGTTGTCTTAACGTGTGGAGGTCCCGGCTTCTATTCCGGCAGGGTTAATTTGGGAATTCATAATTTCAGATATTTTCCTGGTCTAGCCTGGTGGGAAGGCTTCGGCCGTGGCTAGTTACCACCCTACCGGCAAAGACATGCCACCGAGCGATTACGATGCCGTGTAGAAACCAAATAGGGGTACAAGTTTAATATAAAAGCAATGCCCTAACAGATTAGCTCGCTACCATCTTAGACTGCATCGTCATTTATCATCAGGTGAGACCGCAGTCAAAGGCTAACTTGTAGTGGAATAAAAAAAAAGTTATACTTGTGGAACTATTCGTATTTCACAGTGCGCCACGGCCCACTATAATGTGGTCATTCTAATATCTCCAGAGCCGAACTACCGCCACCTGGTGGAGCTATTGCACGTGCCGCTGCAGACCATCTACCGCTGCTCGCTCGACGTCAGCAACGGCGACCTGCCCGCCGCGCAGTGAGCGCCAACCATTAGTTTCAATATCATAGTTTCATTGTATTACTATTGTATTGGTTATCATAAAATTTTGGGCTATTTTCTTCGGTTATGAATAAAAAATATTGTGGTAGACGCTCTGAACCCGTTCATCGAGTTACAATTAGAGTTGTTCAAACTGCTTTATAACCATAGCACGCCACCGGCTAAAAATTTTTAGCATGCTTTTAAATATGCTATGCTATAGCACGCATGAAAGCATATGACGTACGCTCACAGCAGCGCGTTACGCGAGAGTCGAGACTAACGGTCGGCTAGCGCGGTACCGACAGGCCGCTACGGGCGCTACTAGTGCTACGAAACGAACTACGAAGCACCGCGCGCGCTTGCGCGTCATAGCACAGTAGCAACATAGAGGCTCCTCGGATAGCTTGCTGTCCGTACTATGGAAAATTAGCGTGCTAAGCTTTTGCGCTACGTGCTTTATTAACTACCTCTAGTTACAATGCAATGACGTAATTGTACATCAATACGAGCTACAGTGTGATACAACATGATTCATAGTGCGTGTCACGCAAGTTAGCTTTAAGAGCAGTATCACAGTAGTACCGTTACCACAAGATTTTTAATCACACCGACGCGACGATTTGAATTTGTGCATCAAGACTTTGGCGTTAGAGTTAAATGGACCAAAACATCCTTGATGCAATGTCAAAATTAAGTATCACCGATTTGGCGAACTTAAACAAGGTACAAGGTAGTTAAGGTACGTTTTACTATAACTCTAAAATGTTTCGACGCTCGACAACGCCAGTGTGCCTTAAAATCGTATGGTAAGGGTACAGGTGTATTTTTCTGATTATGTACTCTCTATATTGACCAAAATATAGGTAACTCAAAATAACATTTTTAACTTTAAATGACTTTCAACTTATATCATTCCACAGAGAGTTTGCTGTAATTTATGTAATAAAATCCCAGCCGAAAAAAATAGCCCATCTTGAGTGATGTCCTTAATTAGAATAATTTTTTATTGGTAATAATATTATCTGTACCTCGTCTTAGACGACCCGAGTGGGTACATTAATTCGTATTAATTATTTATGGCCTAATTTATAAAATCCTAATTTCAGATTTTACTTGGGTAGACTGTAAGTATTGCCTAAGTATTGAACTTTTTAATTTGTTGTGTAAGGTGTATATTGACCAAGTCCTGTAATTGTGTAGTTTAAAGGTAAAGCGCAAGTTAAGGCGGTACGCACCGTAACGTTTTACTTATAAATAGTATTATTATCTACAATTACTTTTGGTCCTTATATACCAATGTAATAATTATTATCGATACTAATTCTAGTATACTTGTCTAGTGATAATAACGTTCCATATAGATAACGTCGCTGTGTACGTTGCGGTGCGATCCGCGCCATTGTGTGCGAGTATTTGGGAATTATTAGACGCCACAATAGTTTAGCTAGGGATGTTTAATTTCTGTGATACTTTACCAGTTGGGTATAAGGAGTTGTATGTTAATTTAGTTGGATTGATTACCTCTTTACTGCCTTTTGCGAAGCTTTTTTTTTAAATAATCAAGATTATCAAAAGATTACCGGTTAATCAGTTTGATCATGTATTTTTGTTATTTGCTCTCATCTAATGAATCCGTATCTAGTCATATAATTATTTTAAAACTAAAAAATAATTTTGTAAAGCAGGTGCAATTGGTGAACCCTTAATATTTTAATAATGGAGTTCTTTGTTTGAGGTTTAACACAACTACTATAATATTATATATCGTATCATAAATGAACTAAAATCTTTTAATTTAAACCTATGTAAGGCTAAAGTTGAAAACGTGGTTGCAAAATATCCTAAATGATAGGTAACTTAAGATGATATTATTATTCATGTCTAAATATCAAAATCAAACGGTACAAATCTGGCCGGCCATTGACTTATTGTGTTCGATTGAACTTTGACTTTCGATTGACTTTCTCAACTTCCAATCGTAACCTGATAACAAACTGCGGTAAAGAATTTAGAAAGAAGTACTAACTCATAATTCATCATCGTCTGCTTTGTCTTCTGCCCTTATTTACACTTGGGCGCTAACCTAACTAAGTTTATAACCGTCACCGCAGACCCAGTTTCAAACTTAATCAAACAAACAAAAACTGGATGAATAATGAAAGAAACTAGGTACCTAATTGATGGATGAAAACTCTACTCTTCCATAATGACAAAAAGGAATAATTATCATAAAGGCTGAAAGGCTAGTTGGACAGTATTTTGGGGCTTTGGCATTTAAATAGTAAATTACTTGATCTATTTTTGCCGTCTGCGTTCGTCTACGATGGTTTAGCGCCGATTTGTGACAAATAATATCAAAATATTTTGTTATAAAAGTTTTCCTTTGTCATAGAAAGAAAACTAAAAATTTATTTTATGTACTTTAAATCAAAAGAGGCCTAAATAAAATTGTTTTTTAACCTCTGGAGTTTGGTGTTGGTCACGTCGACTCCTTACAATGATACAAACTGATACAAAGTTATGTAGATTTAATGTGTGTCTAGTTATGTCAATAGTTTTATACGTTTCTATGAAATAATGTTATTGGCGGTTAACTTTTTACCGATATTATTGTACTACATAGATAATTTACTTGAATAATACTAATGTAATCGTTTATATTTACTGCATTCAGGAAGATAGTGCTTTCCTGAACGTGCAAAACAAATAAATTAATAAATTTATGGAATTGTTTTATTTTTTGTTATTCATACAATATTTATTTTTATGTAATTATTATGAGACAAAAATTTTGTGTCTATTCGAATTCAAGATAATCAATTTGCTTGTCTTAAAATAGCACATCCATACTTAAAGTTATAAATGCAAAAGTGTCTGTCTGTCTGCCACGCTTTCGCGGCCCAATCCTTTCAACCGATTTCGATAAAATTTGGTACAGGGATAAGTTCTTCCGGGGAAGGACATAGGCTACTTTTATCCCGGTATATTAGAGTCCCCGCGGGGATCAAAAAATCTTACGCCGAGCGGACGAAGTCGCGGGCATCATCTAGTTATGAAATAAAATTTCCATTAAATATGTATATGAAGTTTATTCAAATAGTTCAACTGATTACTTACATAGATAAAATTGTAACTAATTTAACTTAAAAAAACTTTTTCATGTAATATCTTCTACTGTTTTAAAGAAAATAAAGGTTTGACCAACTTTTTTGATTTTATAGTAAATATATAAATATACATTAATATCAATTACGGACGTCGTTTGTGCAATAGCTAGAGAAAAATAATCCGTAGTGCGTACAACATAACACTCATAATATCTATTTGATTCGTACTGGATTCCAATAACCGGAATGTCACATAAGACTTCCGTATTTAGCTCAAGCTTATACAATCTGATTTTTTGGTGTTAAATGCATTAGTAACGAAGCTATATTGCATTACGGTTTTGTGTTTAGAACCTTCGATATTTTAAGGATATTTCCTGTTCGAATAATAATTCAGATGCCACCTTAGCATGAGTAATTCTTAACAGTAAATGAACTATATTATTGTTTTGAACATGGTAAAAACAACTCAACAAAACAAAGCTGACTAAGTCATTGTTAGAAGCAAACAGTATCAATTTTCGTTTCCGTAAACAAAAATCTTTAGCGCGTAATAACATAACCGACGTTAGGTTTAAGGTTAAGGTGGAAGACAAGGGTCTGCCCGCGAAATTCAAATTTAATTTGGTTTTTCGCAATTTGTAAACTAATACGACAAAGTAGGCTTATGGCATTCAAATTGCGCCCCTAGGAATATCATCTTCACAGGTTTATATAAAAATCTTTACTTGAAAGTGCCCAGTTTAAGAAATTAGTCAAAATAATGACTAATTTGTGAGTAACTCACGTCAAACTCATTTGAATTTCGCGGGCAGACCCTTGTCTTCCACCTTAAAATGCGAATAAAAAGGAAAGATTGTCAACAAAACTTCTCAATTACTTCTATTCAATCAATGAATATGAAGATTTTGATATATGCGCCTGTTATAATATCTCAAGTGCGAATAGGGATGATGACAATTCAATCAAATCAGCAACTCTATATCAAACTTAAAAACGCACTTCTAGTATGGAAGTTGTATGGAATTCATAGTTGGGACGTCATTAAATTTCAACTCACTTTATTTCTTAAATCTATATTTTAAAATGGTTATCAAACCTAAAACTAACCGAGGATGTGAAATGTCGTAATATCCACGTCCCCTGACGGTTTTATGTTGAATAACCATTTTAAACAATCGATTAAAGTAAAAAAGGGTGTCGAACTTTAATGACGTTACATTTCAGAATTTCATATAAATCCCATACTTAGGACGCGTTTTGACGTTTGAAAAAAGTTGCCGATTTGACTATTTGTCGAATACCCAATTGCCGAGGAATAAAATATCATTTTTATCAATTATACTGTAATCCCTAGTTTTCACTCATACCAATAAGTTGTGTTAGTTAACGACAAAACTTGTACACACGTCATGTCAAAATTCTTTAAACAGCTGCTGTCCTAGGTGAGCGACGAAAGCGACGCGACGCGATAGGACTTCAAAGGAAACTCAGGGTCAACAACTTTTTTATAATATGACGTAGCGTTGTCGCATTTATCACTCACGTAGGACAATGCCTCATAAGGAGAGCCATTAGATGATTTCTCACAAGTTTTTTAGAAAACTTGTTTTACAACTCTTTTTGGTGTAAACAAAAAAATGGCAACAACGCAAACTACATCAACATACTATTATTACGAATGCGAAAGTGTGTTTTATTGTTTGCCCATTCAATCACATCTCAACAGAGGAACAGATCAATATGATTTTTTGCATGGGTATAGAGGATCTAGAATGGCATAGGCTACTTTTTATCCCGGAAATTTTCCGTTCCCGGAAGTTCCCGGGGGAATCAAAACAAAATTATTCCACGCGGACATCAGTTAGTATAGAATACATGTTTTCGACCGCGGTGGTCAGGGTTAGTAGTCGTCGCCGCGCGAGACAACTTCTTTGCAAGTGGGTCTTAGTAGGATGGTGTGTTCGAACTGTGCCGTATAGCTGCCCTTAATGTCGCATAAGGGCGGGTATGCGTCCACGACGCCTTTGTCGCACAAGTCCTTGAGCGCCATGGCGTAGCGCGAGGCGCCCGCGCGCTCCAGCCAGCGCTTGCAGAACGCGAGCGTGCTGAAGTTCTTGTTTATAACATTCAGCAGCTGTTTCGATGATTGCAACCTGCGAATAACATATCACTGTCAAGGTTTTAGTTCGAAATTTTATAAAATACTAGCTGACCCGGCAAACGTTGTTTTGCCATATTATGAATTATTAAACTACTTTTTATCCAGGAAAATTAAGGAGTTCCTGTGGGAATAAAAAACTGAAACCACGCGTACGAAGTCGCGGACAACAGCTAGCTAGCTATACAGGGACGAAGGTGAATTTGATCTGTCTAATAGAAATTTCTCTATAATAATTATGGATTAAGATGTTTCAACATGATAGAAGCTTTCAAGTTTACAGTCCAACACAATTAAATATGAAGTTTAATAATTATTATCAGAAGATAGAATAACTGAAGGCTGGTGGAGGCAAACGTCTTGAACTCGTGTCTTCTGTTGAGCCACAGCCTAGAGATGCTTCATTCAGTCAGAAGAAGACAAAACTACGGGTTTATAGCCGGAAATATATCGGGATAGTACGGGATTATGACTACGGGAGACTGGGGAGCAATTATATTCATCGGCAGAAGTAATTTTAAGTAAGTTCGCCATTGACAATACGACGAACGACTTAATTGGATGGACACACTTGACCAGTCCAAATGACTCGAATTTTCGATTGACAGGACCTTTTACGACTACGCGCGGCTTGTCATAGCGTACGGATTTTGCACTCATCAAATTAATGATTATGATAGGCACGGAATTCCCATGGGTTGGTATCGTGCCAAGATTTTCAGACTCAAAATTTTGATTTATATCATAGATTAGCCCACTAACCCGCATTTAAAAATTGACTAAGATATAAGATATAAATGATGACTATATGACAATGTACCTATTTGATCTAATGAAAGGAAATGGCCAGTGGAACTATGGGAGCTTGCCTAGAGATCAAAAATCAATGTGCAGCAATGATTTCTTTAATATTGTAATTTTTATATTCTATAGTTTTCACAGAAAAACGTTTCAGGAGGCTGAAGGCTCTGAAAACTGAGGAAATAAATTAAAAACGTTTCACCAAATAACTGCTTTCCCAGGCTAGATGGCGCTAGTTGTTGTGGTTAGCGAGTCTAAAAAAATATTTTCAAGTATTGCTAACCTCGTTTCTTAGGAAAATAATTAAGCTTTGCATTATTTGGGCATGGATCAGGATTATAGTGGAATAATAAAACTGTATTTGCAAGAATTATGTAATTCCTTTAAAAAACACGCTACATTGTACTGCTGCCACACTAGATGGTGCTCAACGTTTTGGTTGGCGAGTCTTTTCAACTATTCGACAACAGATGGCGCTAAACGTTTTGTTTAGCGAGTTATTTCAACTGTAAAAACGGAAATCCTGCACATTGTCCCGAATCGGAGGGCAGTTACTGGTCATATCATTTAAACTTAAAAATACGTAACTATTTGTACACCATTGTATGGTAGAATATGTAAGGGAAATATTATTGTTAAGGCCTATATGTACCCATATTCCAGCAAATAAAATATTATTTATTTATTGGAGCAGCGTGGTGGGTTTAAGCTCTAAATCCTCTCCCATGAAAGTGGAGGTCTGTGCCCAGCAGTGGGATGCTAATCTGCTGTAGTTGTGGATACCATAGATTTGGGGATTCAGCGCTGCTGGAATCGTCTAACAGTTGCTGTAAGCGTAAGCTGCAAAGCTTAGAACATCGCCGCAAAGTTGCCTGTCTGTCGGTATTCTACAGGATATATTTCGGAGAGTGTGCTCAGGAACTATTCGATCTGGTTCCTCCATCGCCTTTTTGTTATCGAACCGCAAGGCATCGACAATGTCTGCACCCTTTCGCAGTCGAAATTCCGCGGGCTCGTACAAAGCGATTTGCTTCCTCGTTTCTAATTAGAACCGCTAGGATATGGAATGCCCTTCCGGCTTCCGTTTTCCCCTCTTTTAATATAGGTACCTTCAAATCAAGAGTGAATAGACATCTTCTAGGCAAGCGCGCTCCATCTTAGGCTGCATCACCAATTTAAGCAAGTCTGATTGCAGCCAAGCGCTGGCCTATATATTTAAAAAAAAAAAAGTATGTGTTCACTGTGGTTCATTCCGTGAGCTCACCTCAAAGGCACAAACTGCTGCTCGAAGTTCTTCATATAGTGCGAACAGTCCATATCGTCGTGCACTTGTCCGCGGCCGGTCGAGCCGAACGTCTCGATCGCGTAGAACTCGTTCTCCTCCATACGGGTGGTTTCACCGCCCTTCACGATTGGCACCGTCTTGCCAGCGTGAATACCTGGAATGAGGACCAGTTTTTAGTCGAGTATGTCTATCTACTGAATTACTGTACCAGAATTGCTCGATTAAAGGTACCTCTAATCAAGCAATTGATCAAGCATCAGAATTGCTTGATTAAAGGTTAATTAATACCTTTAATCAAGCAATTCTGGTACAGTAACCTGTACAAGAATTGTCGACGACCTCCGTGGCGCAGTGTGTAGCGTTGTTGTCTTAACGTGCGGAGGCTCCGGGTTCAATCCTCGGCAGGGTCAGTTTGGAAATTTATAATTTTCCCTGGTCTGGCCTGGTGGCTAGTTACCACCCTACCGGCAAAGACGTGCCGCCAAGCGATTCAGCGTTCCGGTACGATGCCGTGTAGAAACCGAATAGCGGTATGGGTTTAATATAACTGCCATGCCCCTAACAGGTTAGCCCGCTACCATCTTAGACTGCATCAACACTTACCATCAGGTGAGATCGCAGTCAAGGGTCACTTGTAGTGGATAAAAAAAAAAAGTAAAAGCCCTTTATTCGCGGGGTACTCGTTCCGCAAATATGCCGCGAATACAGAAACCGTGAATATGGAATGGTAATTTGTATGGGATTATTTGGGATACGTTCCTAGATGACAAAATAAAAAAGGTCTATTTAAATTTTTTATTCTTTCATTTGACGACGCGTTTACAAAGGATATTAGGTTCCCATTGGAATCCTTTTTATTAATATGTATGTACCGATATACTGAAATCTTTGGCCGCGAATATATTATATAGGTCGCAATTTTTTGATCCGCGAATAGTGAAAACGAGAATAAGGAGCTTTTACTGTACATAATATATATAAATATACTATAATCTGAATCTCAGAAACCGCTAAAACGATTTTCATGAAATTTAATTAGTATGCAGAGGGTTTTGGGGGCGATAAATCGATCTAGCTAGGATTCATTTTTAGAAAATGTCGTTTTATCCGTGTTTTCAGGCAATGAAAAACTGCTACAATATCATTAGAATACGGAGGTAAATTTCGCCACCATCTACAAGGTTATAATTAGCTCAGGTTTTATCGGGCGGTCTCGAAACGAGAAGACCCCGGTTCGAGTCCACAAGTTCTCCAGTCTGATTATATTTTCCCTTTTTTTTTCAAGTTCCAATTGCACTCGTGATTTTTTATTTAAATAACCAGTTCATATGTTTTTAGTGTCGGTAAGACCGAAAATATTATTCATGTTTCATCAGTATTATGTATTTGTCTTTAAATATCATTTCCAAAAAACACAAACATCTGATTAAGAGGATACAAAGTCTATCATGCACTACATCCTAATAACTCTGCAAGAGGAGGTAGTGCAGTCATAATAAAAGAACATCTAAACCATTACGAACAAAGCAAGTACGAAGAACTAGAAATACAAGCAGTGGCAATATGTGTCCAAACAGAACGTTTTCCCTTAACCATTGTTGCTGTATATTTTCCGCCGCGATATGCGCTTAAGAAGGATTATTATACAGATTTTTTAAAACTATTTGGCAACAGATTTATCATTGGAGGTGATTTCAATG
Organism: Erebia palarica; assembly: GCA_964035005.1. Lineage (NCBI taxonomy): Eukaryota > Metazoa > Arthropoda > Insecta > Lepidoptera > Nymphalidae > Erebia > Erebia palarica. The sequence goes on from OZ035983.1 coordinate 13,692,957, forward strand.
CCAAGAATATCTTCTGGGGCTCGAGACTTACTACTACAAAAGGTAAAGAACTCTTGAGTGCTATCCAAATTACTGATTGCGATGTAGTAAGCACAGGAACGCCAACATACTGGCCTACAGACCCTAAAAAGATACCAGATCTCATAGATTTTTACATATATAAAAATATATCACCAAGATATCTAAATATTGAACATAAATACGACATGAACTCCGATCATTCTCCTATCATGTTGACAGTTAGCAAAAACATAGCATGTAAAGAGATCAACGCTACACTAGTTACTAAAAATACTGACTGGGATAGCTTTAAGATTGACCTGAATAATAGGATAAACTTACAAGTTCCTTTGAAAACACCTGAGCAACTTAACTTTGAACTAGAACAATTTATAATAGATATACAGCAATCGGCTTGGCAGAACACGCCAACTTCTAAGAAGTGGCGAAATGGGGCAACGTTCCCCAGTAAAATCATCAAGCTCATTAAAGAAAAAAGAAAACAGAGGAAAAATGGCATCATTCACGATCCCCACAAGATAAAAGACTTCTAAACAATTTAACCAAACAAATTAAGAAAGCAATACCAAAATTTAATGAAGCCACCTTAAAAAAACACCTTCAAAGCTTGACCGCTGATCGTGATTCTAACTATGCCCTCTGGAAAGTCACAAAAAACATGAAAAGACCTATAACAAAAATTCCTCCAATCAGGGATGTTAATGGCAAATGGGCAATCAACAATACGGAAAAAGCTAAATTATTTGCAAATCATCTTCAAAGTATATTCCAACCAAACGATGGTCACACTCATCAAAATGACCTCCAGCAAACTCAACCAATAGAGGGAGACATCGATATAAAACTTGTCACACCAAAAGAAGTATTACGGGAAATAAAATATAGCCTCAGTCAAAAGAAATCACCGGGCTACGATCTTATCACCGGGGAAGTCTTAAATAATCTACCACGCAAAGCTCTAGTTAAGCTTACTAATTAAATCAATGCAGCATTTCGACTTAAGTATGTACCTGATTTATGGAAAATTGCTGAAGTTATTATGATATCCAAGCCAGGGAAACCTCCCCAAGAAACAACGTCATACAGGCCAATCTCACTGCTACCCATAATGTCCAAACTATTTGAAAAACTATTGCTTAAGAGAATTAAACCCATAATAGATGACAAAAATCTCGTACCCAGTCACCAATTTGGATTCAGAGAAAAACATTCTACAATTGATCAGGTTCATAGAATAGTTAACATAATTGAGCAAACATTAGAAGAAAAAAAGGTTTGCACTACTGTATTTTTAGATGTAGCGCAAGCCTTCAACAAAGTTTGGCATGAAGGACTCATATATAAGCTGAATATGATGTTGCCCAAAGCATTTGCAGAAATTTTGAAATCATATATTACTAACAGAATGTTCAGAATTCGTCAAGAAGATGCATATTCAGAACTGAAGGAAATAAAAGCTGGGGTTCCACAAGGAAGTGTACTTGGTCCGGTCCTGTACCTTTTGGTATACCAGTGATATCCCGGTGTCAGAAAAAAATGTGATTGCTACTTTCGCTGATGATACCGCCATAATAGGAATTGGAAAAAGTCACGATGAAGCAGTCACAAAAGTCCAAGCTTCCATTAATAAAGTCTACGACTGGACGACCGGGTGGCGAATTAAGTTGAACGAATCAAAATCATCATCCATATAGATTTCACAAATAAAGCACCGAAATACAACCCGATTTACATTCATGGGCAACAGATAACGTATGTTAATACAGCTAAATACCTCGGTATGACACTGGATACTAAACAAATAAAAAAAAGAAACGAGAACAGTTAGAAATACGTTATAAAAATACGTATTGGTTACTTGGCAGAAAATCTTGTTTGTCAATACACAATAAAATTCTATTATATAAACAAGTCCTAATGCCTATTTGGACTTATGGCATACAGCTGTGGGGCTGCACTAAAAAAACCAATATACAAATAATACAAAGGTTCCAAAACAAAATACTTCGTAACATCGTGAATGCACCGTGGTACATTAGAAATGACGTAATTCATCGGGACCTGAAAATTGAATACGTCGACAAAGTCATCACCAAATTTGCAGAAGTCCATGATCATCGGCTTCACCATCACGTTAACGTTGAGGCAATCCAGTTGCTCGACGTTACGCAATTAGTGAGAAGACTAAAAAGGACAAAACCCTTTGAGTTAGTGCATAGTGACTAGTGATAGTGTAGTGATAGTGCTGCATAACATAACATGAAGAAAGTGTCTATTAACAACAATAAAGACTAAGATACGTCATTGGACAATTTCTTAGATATTTCTTTCTTATATTATTTCTTTCATAAGATAATTATAAGCTTAGGTTACAGAAAAATTACTTATTAGTCAAATAGTCTGGCTAGATTGTAATTATATTGAGCACCCCTGCTAATTGGTACTCAATAACAGAAAAAAAAAACAAAAAACACTATTTACCAACAAAAAAAATGCCGAGCAAAGCTCGGTCACCCAGGTACTGTATATTTATAGAAGCCATTATAGCCTTGGTAGCTCAGACATTTGACCACCTTTTCAAGTGATCAGGGGTTCTTTAGGTGGGCAGGGGTTGTAACTATTCTGAGTTATGTAAATATTAAATATCACTCACTATAACTATGACGAAACACATTGAGGCAATATGTATGTAAGAGAGTTCTCCTTGTTCTCAAATGAGTGTAAAGTCTGCCATTTCACTGAAGTAAATGTTCTTTGACTTTGTGTCAAATATTACAATTAAACTAAAGATGGTGGCCTCAAAACAGCTGTTCTATTTGACAGCCTCGCCCTAGATAATTAATATACAACATAACACATAAAGTACTTACGATAAGGACCAATAGAGTGGCCGTTAAGATTGCGAATTGGTTTCACTTGATACACCTTCCCATCTAGTTCAACCTCATGTGATTCCATTACCTGAAAGTTTAATAGAAATTAGTTTATTTTAATAGTACATACTACATACTGAAGAATATTATTCCTCTCATTGCTTTTGTTTGCTATTCTATGCTATAAGACTTTTTTTTAAACAATTTAACTTATATCACGCGTACTACTTCTGTGCGTCGCGTTGAGTAATGCCATCCTAGAGCAGCTAATTTAAATAGAATAATTTTTATATGAAAAATTGATTTTAATTAGAATTTTTTAGATAAGGGACGAGTGGCCTAGTTGCGACAACGCATATCAGTCGGTTGCGATTGTTAAGCAAGGTTGACCCAAGTCGGTCCCAACTGGATGGGTGGCCAAATGGAAGTCCTAATTTGGATTTTTCGTTTCCTCCGTGCCTCGGAGAGCACTTTAAACCGTCAATCTCGGTTATTATCACTTCTGATAATCCACTCCACCACTACAGCCCATTAACGTCCCACTGCTGGGCACAGGCATCCACTCTCCTAGGAGAGAGGGTATTAGAGCTTAGACCCACCATGCTGCGCCAATGCGGGTTGGCGGCCTTTAACGACTATTATCATGATAGTGATAATAACCGGGACCGACGGCTTAACTTGCTCTCGGAGGCACGGGGGTGAAACACCACCAACTTCCTAACTCCGGGCTAGTACTGAGAATTTCTAGTTAGAAAAACCCAATACTTAATTATGGCCCGACCCAGGACCATCTGACAATAATCGTTACAAAAACCTAAGAGTTTCAATACTCTTAATCGATTCGTATGCGGAAGTACGCGGGAACCCACCGCATTATTATCCCAAGAAAACTTCTACCATTATGTGATTAATGGAAAGAGGGGTCACGACCCTCAGCAACGAGAGCAGAGAGAGAGAGTTTTTTAAATTTGCATTAATTTTCTTTAAGAAATAATATGACCTCTTGCACAGCAGCTCCAACGTCGCACAGCCTGACGTCAACCCCAGAAGCCTTAATGCCAGCCTCCGTGGCCTCTTGCACTCCCTTAACCAACGGGTCGTAGCGCGGGTTGAAATGCAATGTGAACGCACAGTCAATGATACGCCCGTTTATGTGTGTACCAAAATCTATTTTCACAACGTCATCATACTCGAGGACTGTGTTGTCACCTGCAAATTGAAATTGGTAGTAGAATAAAGATTATTAACAGTTTAGCAGAAATTGGGGCCGATTTTGTTGTACACAATCTCTTAACTAAAATGACAGTATTAAATACATCTAGTTTACAGATCGTATTATACATAATTGGCCACATTGTCTGTCAGAAAAAAATGTTGGTTGCCAAATTGCACTGCGTACACCAGGGATTCCCAAAGTGGGCGATTTTAGTTTCCCAGGGGTCGACATAAACGAGAAATGATTTTGGAGGTCGACGAGGTCTAAAAATCAACCCTTCTTTGTCGCTCGCAGTGCGTGCGACAAAGTATGCGCAGTAAATTTGAAGCTCAGACTAATAATATATTGTCACTTTGGTCTGACGAAGTAATATTATAATGTACAATAATTTAAGATGTTAAAGTTAATATGAATAATAAATAAGATAGCATATAATATGATGACTTCAGTGAAGGAGTGTCAAGTGTGGCATACAAAAATCTCAATCTGGTATATAAAAAGTTATCTCAGAACATAATTACCTGTGTTTGGTGTATAATGGGCAGCACAGTGGTTGCGACTGCAACCAGTTGGGAAGGCCAGCCCTGCTTTCAAACCATCCTCGCCGATGAGACGTCTTGCAGTGGATTCCAGCTCCTCACAGATTTGTATCATGGTCATACCAGGCTTTATCCAGTCACGAATGTATTTGCGTGTCTGAAATTGATATTTTTTATACATTAATGTTTGCACACTAATGATAAATAACTCAATTAAATTAATTTAAAACATGTAGGACATACAGAGGTCTCTTTTATTACATCAATATTTTGACTCTACAATATCTAAAAATTATCATTCATCTGATTGATTTGAAACTTTGTACAGTTGTTGTTGGTAATTGCATAAAGGTTTCTGATGTTTCCATCAAAGTACAATAGTGGAAAGCAAATTATTGTAAATTTAAAGAGGCATAAATATACTTATTTTATTGTCTATCTGTCTGTATTATAATCAAGCAACAGGCAACAATGTTTTATTAGATAGATGAATACTTTATTGCACACATGAAAAAATACAGAGATATCTAAAAAGTATGCATGCAAAGGCAACCTATGGTGAGAGGATTGATCAAGACGTATAAGGGTAGTATGGCACAATAGGTACAAGTTATTATTAAAAGTGGCATGAAAGTCTACAAAAACTTAAAATCAATAATTTTATTTGAATTTTACTTGTGCTTCTTAAAAGGAATCACTTTGTGTTTTCTATTTTAAAAACAAAAGTTAATTATTTGAACCTGTCTATGAGCCTCTGCAGCCTGCCTTATCTCTTGATAGATATAATTATGCATTCTATCTAAAGCTCTCTTTTCTTCACTGCTAAAGCGATCTTTGGCAGTCCTTTCGTCAATGCCTTCTGCTGGTCCATGGTCCATTATTTGACCTTCAGGGAAGTTTCCTGAAACACAAAGTTAAGAGTTGTCGATACTGACATTAATCATGTTATGACATACATCATAAAAATATTGCTTGTTATTTATCCTGCTGAATCCTGAAAGCTAGAATTCCTGAAAGTTCTTTCTTCGTTAGTTAGTTAGATTATCTTTGCATAAACATTGGTATTGCTATTAAATGTGAATTTACTATTTGTATGCTAGTGGTATGCCCCGAACTAAGACCTCTCGTCCTATGAGTTCGGACCTACACATACTTAGACAGTGGCGTTCCGTAGGTTTCAAACATAGGCAAGCCCGCCGCTGCCCAACTTATTATTTCGTCTACTTTTACTTATGGTGTCTTGACGAGCTCAACCAAGCATACAGAAGACATGGCATAAGTTACTACTAGACAAAATTAAGATATGTCAGCAATGGTGCACTACCACTAGGTTGTGATCTAGGTACGTGCGAATTATATGATTTGATATTTCATTTGCCAATAATTGGCAGGACAAAGAAGTTTCTATGTGTTGTTTTTCGAAATTACAAAAAGAAATAATGGATATCATAAGTTTTTGGGAATTTTGATGCATTTTTATAGCACCAGTATAAATTATTTATATCATCATTTGTAACGAAAAGAAGCTTGGAATACAACTGTACACTGACTTACTGTACAAATAAAAAAGTATGCAACACTAATAATTTGCTATTAGTATGAAAACAATGTATTTAGTTTTATAAGCGATCTGTTAAATTGCCTTTTTCGACTTTTACAAGTTTGTGAAATACACAGGACATCTGGAGTAGATTTTGGTGAATTTACAAGAATTATTTTTCTGTTCAAAAGTTACATTTTAACTTTTTTTTGCCAATCAATATTTGCACACACTTCAAATAGTCACAAGGAACAATATTAATTAAATCTGAACTCATTTTATACAAAATTAACTATTAATTCACAAATAATATTTTTTCAATAAACACTACGGAGTACATTGACTAAATTATGTACGTCTGGATAGTCCGTATCACGATTCCCCTAGAGGCAGCGTGGGACTTCTTAAATCAGACGTGTTATTAATCCAAGCATATATCAGCAATAGATATTACTAGACAGCGCTATACTATTTATAGGAATTCATAGCGGATGATACAGAGAATATGTATGGACATGAATAAGAAAATCAAAAGCCACAGCCACTCTCACTCACTCAACAAGGTTGTTAATAAAACGTTCGCAAGCGCTCGGCGCCCACCGATCTGCTTAGCAATAATTGAACTGACTGATTGTAGAATACATGCAATTTAAATGGATCGATTAATTACTGAGTTAATATTGAGTTTGAGTTTTTGTTTTGGGCAAGCCAGGCTTTTTTAACATTTATAGAGGTTTCACCACTGCTTAGACATACTACCTATATAACCTATTTTTAAATTTTTTAATATCTAGTGATATATTTTATATTTGATTTATTCTGCTCCAAAAAGAACCACAAGAATTGAAAATTGCCAATAAATTCCCCTTAGCACTAATTAGCACCATCTATGAACACAATTATTGTACAGATATGACCAAAGGATTACTTGTTTTAGGAAAAAGTGTGTCAAATGTATTTCTGTTTGATAATCAACTGATATTACTAAGTATTTAAAGTTTAACTACAGGATAGGCCTCGTTTTATGTTGCTCGGTCAAATATAATATTAATTAAATACTATACCAAACATTTCTAATAAACAAACCTAGTATTAAGTATTTCACATTATTGCTTAATCAAAGTTAACACTCAACTGAGATACCAAGAATAGGTGCAAATGTAAGTAGTTAGAAAAGCATGTTATATTTGCATGATTATAACCTAATGCAGATATCAACAGACACTGAAAAATACTGTATTCATCTAAATAAATATGAAAACAAAGTTAAATAATGAATGTATAACTAACCATCAGGAAATAGTTCTCCAATTGGAATTGTAGGTGGGTCAGTTTGGACCTTGCCTGTGCTTTTATTGCTCTTACTTTTGTTCTTCTTTTTCTTTTTTTTCTCCCCATCATCATTATTGTCTTCTAATGGAAGCGTTTGAACTTTATCCGACACCTCGCTTTCATTCTCGATTTCGGTTCCCGCTAAAAAATTAAATTTTTTATTACTTAGAATCTCATTACTCCGCTTTAAGTAATATCAAAAATGCTGTTCTCATTTTACAATCGGACCATTAAAAAATTATCAGAACGTAAATATCTACAGTAAAATTAATTAATTAGTAACCTAACCTGTCTTTTTATTTTTCTTTTTTTTCTTCTTTTTCTTTTTAGCAGGGTTCTTGGTCTCTACCTCTTCTACACCGTCAACCTCCTCTTCTTCCGAAGCGTTTTCTTTATCTTTAATCACCTCTTCATCCTTCAAATTATCGGCCATTGCGTATTTTAAAATTTACAAAAATAAATTGCAGCCTGCTTGCAAAACTGATCTGTACCATAGACTATAATTTTTTTTCCATTTCCAACTCCCAGGTAAATGTACTCCCAATTCTATAATGTCAATTGACCACCGTCAATTGACGTTTTGACCATGTTTTCTTTCAAAGTTTTCTTTCACATTTTGACGGTATATTTATGCCAAGCTCGGCACTACAGCCCTACGCCGCGCTGCAACAGCTCAAAGCTCGACCTGCAGTGCCTGTTTGCAGTGCCACTGCCAAAATATCGTCCAATGCCATATGACGTATCCCTCAGATTAGCCGTATCCAATGCGTAGACTTCGGCCACGACTCTGTCTACGAGCCACGATTACGCTTGTAAGTTTAAGTACGTAAGTTGCTCAGACGAGTAATTTACGATTGCCAATGCTATTAACAAATGTTGTGACCATTTGGTAAAGAAACAGTACACTTATATTATTAGTCTGTGGCAAGCATGGCAGCCGCTGATATTCTCAGAAGGACTAGAATCCAGAGCCGTTAAACCAGTTAAATAAAAAAATACCGCTGATATAACGTGCAGAGACAAGCAATATGATTACCTCACAGATTACTATAGAATACTACTGATTACCTTATTTTTGTGGTCGGTGATGATCAGAGACAATTAGTAATGATTGCGTGTTCGTCATATAAAGGTCATGTACGGTGTTGTAGAATGTAATACATCCAATATATATTCATATTCATTTATTTACATTAATAGCCCTGTTATGGCGAAGCAAGTACATACATTAATAAAATACAGCAATTAATTGAGTAAAAAATTAAAATTAAAACATAAAAATCAGATTTCATAAAAAAGAAAAAAAAATGACGGCTCAGCTATAGTATACTGGCCGCGGAGTTGGACGTTCATATTTTTTTTACAGAAAGACCTTGATGTGATAAGCCTTGCACTAAAATATTTAACTCCGAATTCTAATACATTTCGAGAAATTTTTTTTTGAAAATTCGCAAATGTTTACCACTTTTCACTATTTCTTACGACATTTGTCATAGATTACAGACTCATTGACGTTTAATGGCGTACTAAAGTTTCGTCTTACGTAATAAAATCCGTTCCAAACTTAGAAAGTATCACAAAATGCTAATAATCGTATTCAAACCATAAACAATGTCTCGATATTCGATTATTGGAAAAACGGAACGCGTGCGTTGGCGCCAAAGTGTCCAAATGACATTATTGAATTCAAATTTTTAAGTCATCGTTTTATGCCCTTTTCAGTTGAGAATATAAATTTTTTATTTTTTGTACTCCTGACGCAAGAGCGTAACTTCATAATTTCAAAACTTTAAAAAATTATTTCTCAAAAACTATTGAGTTTCGAACTTTTTCCCTTGGAGGGGGGGTTCGCCACCACCACCCCCCTCCTCGCCCTCCCACTGTAACCAGCTAAAGGAAACCTGAACCAATTTTGAGAACCTAATCTCAAAATTTTTAAAAATTAATATCTCGGAAACTAATAAAATTCGGAACGTCTTACTTGCAGGGGGGTTGTATCCCCTGTTACGAAACATAGTAGATTAAAGCTTTCTATGTTATCGCACTTCTTTATGGTTTACACAAAAAAATAACAAAAACAACAACAAAAAATGACCCCGTTTTTAAAAATAAAACCTCAGAAAAATAAACAATATAACCTGTATCTTTGTAAAGGTTGTTTGACTCTATGATTAGTCATTCCAGAGTAAAACAACAAGAACTAAAGATTCTGTTCCATTTGTCTATTTCAAGAACAAAAACCAAAAATAAAAAATAAAGGGTATCACCCATGGAGATAATATCACCTTACATTTCGTGTTTCACTCGCACGAAATTTCTACCCTTAAATTCATGTCATAGAATAGGGTCTCCAAAAAATTCATACTCTGTCCTTGTCTATCCTATTCGCATAAACAAAAATTTCAAAGGAATCGAGTTAGTAAATATTTTGAAATTAATTCCCAAACATATCGTTAATTATGTCAAAATCAAAAATACTAAGGGCTAATTGTTCAATCGTCAGATATAGTTTATCGGATCCTTAATAAGTTAGTTTTTAGTCAATATGTAAAATTCGTCTGTAAATATGTCAAAAGTAATAAAGCTATAGTGTAATTTATATAATATATATCTTTTCCCATATTATTTATTCTGTACATAAACGTATCTATACTTATTTGTTTTGTGTTGTTGTAGTTACTACACTAGCGGCACGCTATGATGGCCGGTTTGACACATTACAATAGTGATGTGGAATGTCAATTTATTCTCGAACAAAAAACAATTAAGTTTTGTTTTTGTACCTGATTAAATAGGTTTAATAAAACAAAAATGTATATGTTTATTTAATTTATTTGAACGAACTGAATATTTGAACGAAAATGAATATACATACTTTATATGCACACAAGAAACATATGAATACAAAAGATACCAAAAAAGGTGCCACAAAAGGCCATAATTAATCAGATTCGTCCATACTACTATTTTCACTGTCGTCACTGCTATCATCACATACATTAATAATTATATGTTCGTTTTCTATAATATTATCTATTTTCACATCTCTTTCATAATCTTCCCTTATTAATTTAACAGTTCTATTCACAACCTTTTCCCAGTCTCCTTTAGTCACATGTTCACAAGCTTCTTCTAATAATTTTAGCATTTTTTTTGTGGTAAATGGGGGTTCTGTATTGTGTCTTGCAGCATATCCCTTAATTTGAGCCCACACCAACTCAATCGCATTATACTCACAATGGTAAGGCGGTAACCGTATAACTCTGTGCCCATGTTCTAATGCTATTTCGTCAATGACGTATCGGATCTTGGTTGGTTTGTTTTCTTTTAAAAGACGTACTAATTCCGCTTTTAACATATTCATGTTTGCATCTACGCCATTTTTACGAAGCCATGCGACGATATCAGCTTTCTTTTGGGATTGGGCAGGTGGCTTGTCAATTTGCATCGAGTGGTATGGGGCGTTGTCCATAATTATAATAGATGGTTCAGGGAGGCTACACAACATTGAGGTAAACCATTCAGTAAACTTTTCTCCATTCATGTCTTCATGATAGTCTCCAGTGGTTTTTGACGCAAAAGCCATGAGAGAACCTTCGACAAACCCGTTGATGGTTCCGGCGTGACAAATTATAAGTCGCGATCCTTTTCCTACAGGAACTTTGGAAGTAGATGCTGCTGTGTCATCGTTCCAAGAACGGCCTACAGTATGGTTAGCATTAAGCCATGTTTCATCCAAGAACACAACATTTTGCCAATTTTTGATTTCTTTCACTTGCCGTAAAAAAGTATACCTTGCCATCGCTATATCAAATCTTTCCATCAATATTTTGCGTTTGTTACATTTTTTGTATCGAAATCCAATGGTCTTCAAAATCTTCGTTAAAGAACTTTCCCCACCGAAGAATAATCCAGCTTCCTTCAGTGAATGCACCAACTTTTTTCTTGTTGGATACTCCTTCTGTAAATAGTAGCCGTAAACATGTCTTCGGATAGCATCGGCATCAAAGCTATCGATGCCTACGACTGGTTTTGCTCGTTTTCTCTTTTTTGGTGTGTGAAGTTTATTTTCTTCTGTGCCAGTCTCGCCATATTTTTTTTTAGTTATCCGTCTAACAGTTCGTTGTCCAATATTAAGCGCATCAGCTACGCGTTCAACCACTGACGTTATAGGTAAAATTGGCCCTCCATTTTGAGCTTCACGATCGAAATAGTTACGAAGGCGTATTACGAACTCACGTGTCTGACTATTTAGAACAGTTCTCTGCGTACGTTCGGTCATATCGACGAAATCCACAACAAAGGGCTTGAACAGAGTCCAAATTAACGAGCAAGGGTCAACAGTAATGCAGTATCAATATTTGAAATCCAAAGCCAGGTCAAAACTATATCACAATCGCATTGCACTGACAGTTTATACTTTTCGAAGCAACGTCAATTCGAAACTGCTTTGTTTTGCATTGAGCATTGACGCGAGTTTGCCGGAGGTAGTAGTTGTGCTAGCCAGCGATCCTATGTGACGATCGTATTAGATTCCATTTTTAAAAATTTATTGATATTTTTTTGCGATTTCAGAGGTTTGTCCACATAGTGAAAATTGTTCATATTCACAAGTACATTCACCCCTTAAATGGTGCAAACTGATTTTTCTACACTTGTATACATTTAAGAAATCAATTTAATAAATAAATTTTGAGTCCTAAACCTAAAACTACATTCGATAAAATTTATGAATCTCTGCACATCACTATCGTCAATAAAGTAATACAATTATTTCCTTCAAAGTCGTTATCAATTAATACGGAACTTCATGAGCGGACAAACGTCAAACCGGCCATCATAGCGTGCCGCTAGTTTAATATGATTAACAAAACCCATTTATTGCTTTTACAGTCAATGTTACGTCGAAATTTTTTATAATCTCCTCTGTGGCTCTTCCATCTCACGTGACATTGGCAAGTAGATGAATAATGTGGGCTATTATAAGAAGAGTTTTGTTCTGTGTTGAGTTACGGCAAGTTTCGATTTATGTCGAGTCGATTTAAATGTTTTTTGTGCATAAAAGTTTAGATGTTTCCTCTCGAACAAACAAACTTCTAGTATATATATGTCACCGTAAGATTGTAAAAACCGTTAGATTATAATCTAACTCGCGAAATTGCAAGCTGTCGAAAGATTACAATTTAACGCATTATTTGTAATCTGTTATGTCTATTAACCGGGTAGAACCTACCTCAGTCAGTGCCCCGCCTGCGGCCGGGCACTGCCTTATTATTTATGTCGAACCGTAACCTAACCTACTAGACACAGACAACCTAACTAGAAACAGACAAGAAAACGTAAATACAATGAATATTTCAAAAATTTACACTCAGAACATTGAACGGTTCACAATCTTTCGACAGTTTACAATTTCGCGAGTTAGATTATAATCCAACGGTTTTTACAATCTTACGGTGACATATACATCCTCTTCCGGTCTTGATATACTTTACCCACGAAATCTTCTCACAACTTATCAAACTGAAACGATAAGTTGTGAACAATTAAATATGATAAATCTTTGATTGAGAACTTAGTTACGATACGAGTTACCTTTTGAAATATAGGTATAGTCTATGCTTTTGAGGACTCTAGCGCAGTGGTAAGTAAGGTTTCGGGTTCGATCCCTGTCAGAGACAATTCTATTCTAAATAAAAATTTTAAAATGTCTCAATAGCTCTCGGCTTAAAGCCCTCGGCCGGGGCTTGTTACCACTGTGACTTTGGAAGTCGCTTTTTTTTTAAAGAATTTTTATAATATTTTAATATAATAAAACTCGAACGAAAAGAATTAACGTTCCTACAGGGTATCTAACGACACCACTCGGCTTAATAGTTAAGGACTATAAGACACACTAAAAGGCTTTTTTGTTGACTTAATGTGTACTTAGTGCCTAATCACTCAAATGACTCATTTTATGAGTTGTGTAGATTGTATACTCGGGTAGGACTAGGTTTTATTGCTATATTATGTATGGTTACGTGCCAGACAAACGCTTCTTCGACGGTATAAATATACGGACGGTATTAGGTACCTAAGAGCTCCCAGTATTGTGTAAACTCATTCCACTTAATTATGACCCGACCCGGGACTCGTACCCGGGCCCTCGTCGGCCGCAGTCGAACATGCAAACCACTAGACCAACGAGGCAGTTTATCTTTATACTTGGCCAAAAAGCTCGGCAAAAATTATTTAACCAAAGGAGAAGTTTACCATTTTTTTTAATTTATTATGAAAAATTGAGACAAAATAAAACAAAAATATGAAAGAATCATTAAAATATCTCAACAAATGAAAATGTCGTGACGTGAAAGTGGCGTGACGTTACACCACCCTATCAACCGACTTTATAAAGCCGAATAAAAGAAATAAATGGAATTAACGTGACTTAATTGAATTAAAAGCACTTAATTTGTGTGTGAAGATAACTTTGAAGTATTAAATTTCGGCCAGGTATTAAAACTCACTCACAAAATTTCTCACTCGAGTAAGATACAGCAATCGGTATACATTAAATAATTAAACTTTTAAATCGTCACTGCTCAGTAATTTAAAAAAAAAACACTGATTTATTAGTTTTAATCTATATTTTACTTCCGTTGTGTTAAAGATGGTATTCACAACATCATGAAACTTCTCCATTATGACTATACCTACTGCAGGTAATTCCAAATTGGATTAGAAATTAGGATGATATATCGAGCCGAATAAGTCTGAGACCATGAGAATTCTTGTCTAACCAAATCTTATATAGGTGAGGGGATCAATTTACATCGTAGTTTCTTATTCTTACTACCATGATAATAAATGTTTTTTTTGGTGTTAATAGTGGTATTGAAAAGATCAAATCGTTAAATATTTATACTTTAGAAGGTAAATAAATGTGGTCGTCGACAGGTACGAAATATTATGTTTGTTTAATGATAGCGATCAAAACGATCGGAGATCGCGCGATAAGCGACTGCCGACCATTGACCACGCTACGACGCGCGGCGGTCGTGTTTACAAAGGCACGAGCTCTAGATAGACCCGGGAAACCCATAATATAGGGTAGATGTATACCAACGGCTGCGATATCTAGGTGTTTTCCTTTTCAGGCGATTTTCCATGCCAGTCGCTCGCCGCGTGCCCAACTGCTAATACGCCCCGCCTTTCTCCTCTTGCTACGAGCTACAAAGCCGTAGCGCGTAGACTGTTCGTTCAATTTGAAACGAAGTGCACACGAAAACATTAAATAAATTTCTGCTGAACTGTTAAATACAGTTTTATGGTTGGTTCCTAATTACTCTATGTACAATTATTGCATTAAAATTTAAATTTAACTGTTGAAATGAATGCGATGATGTCACAAATTGTGTTGAAAGTAAAAAATAAGTAAGTGTAGTGCTTTGGACGAGTTTGTTAAAATAAATAAGGGACTATAACTGCTTTCCCTCGGTAAGACATTATTAGGTAGACAAATATAGCTTTAAAGTCTTTATGAAAATAATGTATCTTTGTGAATGACGACGTTACGACTTACGGCGTAGTGGCACGTGGAAAAGTTATGTCTACGATAAGTAAAGGGAATGTGCTATAAAAGCGAGTATAACTGTGATACTTGAACTAATCGCAAGTTCAAAAAATTCGATGTGAACCTACGACCTATCTGAATCTCGTTTATCGCCTACGACATTGGGCTGTTTATTTATAAACATACATGACTTAAATATAAATAGATGATAGATGATGACCGCGACTTCGTTTAGGTTATGAAAAATCCCGTAAGAACTCTGATTTTCCGGGACAAAAAATATACAGTAAGCCTTTGTCCTTCCCCCTGGATACAAACTATCTTTGTACCACATTTCGTCATAATCTCAACCGGTTTTGGGTGGGTCGTGCAAGCGTAGCTAGCTCGTAGCAGGCGGACAGACAGACAGATAGACTTTCGCTTTTTTAATTTTAGTATGCATGCTTTAACACAAAAAAACAAAATACGCGCCGAATTGAGATCCTTTTTTGAAAGTCGGTTAAAAACCAAATTGTAGTGTAAACTTCTCTAAGTTAATAGCGACGAACAGCTAACAAGATTGATCTTATATTAATTATTGAATTTCGAGAGAAACATCCAGAATCCAGATACTTAGTTTGATTAGTTGCCCATACCGTAAACATACTAACTAATTAGCACTGGTCCGTGTAGTTTTGTTTATGATTAGTTTCTCTGAGCTACAGACGCCGCAGTTGGACTGTTTTAGAAATTTTGTATTATTCCAGTCCCTGTGCAACGTTATAATAACTGATAAAACGATATTGTTTTTGTAAATAAATAATAATAATATTATAACTATTAAAACATGGTGGTATTATGTAGACCTACCAGTTGCAGTCTTTCAAAGCGGCTGGACCACGGAATGGTTATGAAATTATTAATATAGCGTTTTAAGGGGTTTAATATAAAAGACACAACATACCTATAAATATAATAGTTACCTACAATTATTAATATTATACATACCTATATAATAATATAGTACTTAGCTAATCGTTATCTGAAATAGGAAAGACGTAGGTAGGTACTATAAATGGGCTTGTTATTTTGTATTCCTTTAAATTTTATAGTGTTTTTAAAATTGACTAAGCTAACAACTAACTGACAAAAGTAACAAACAAATGCTAAATAGCGCTGATAATCAAACAGTAATGTAATATATAATATTAATATTAATATAAATATTATAAATGCGAAAGTTTAGATGGATGGATGGATGGATGGATGCTTGTTACTCAATCACACCCGAATGGGTGTACGGATCTGGATGAAATTTGGCACAGAGGTAGATTATAGTCTGGAATAACACATAGGCTACTTTTTATCCCGGAAAACTGAGGAGTTCCTGCGGGAACAAAAACACCTCAATCCACGCGGACGTAGTCGTGGGCATCAAATAGTGTCTTATAAATATATAATAGACAAACATAATATTTCTAATTTTAATATTGACTTTGACTAAAGCATTGAAATAATAGGTATCGTAGGTACAAAAACTGAGGAAAAAGCAAAGCAAACAAAATCAAAAAACTAGCAAACAAAGCAAATTCGAAAAAGGCTTATATTTCTTTCCGCCTTCATTCGATATCCTGACTACGGAAGATTTTCAGTCCTTATTGTATGGGTTAATTCCGATAGCATATAATATACTCACCAAAGTTTTATTTTTTATATAAATCGTTGTAGATGACTCAAAGAAATAGGTTTATGAAACCTATTCAGGCATGAGTTTTTGATTTTTAGGGTTCCGTACCCTAAGAGGAAAAAAGGAACCCTTTTAGGATCACTTCGCTGTCCGTCTGCCTATCTGTCTATCAACCACCTGTTATTCAGGAACGCTAGGAGGTATCAAGTTGAAATTAAAATCAGATACTTAGGTCTACGGTCCCTTGGAGCTGTGAGTATCAAGCTTCGCAGTCAACGCAATCAAAAGATACGGCCGTTTATGCCGCATATTTTGACACTAGCCAATAAATCAAAACCTATAGGGTACTCCCGTTGACCTAGAATCATGAAAGGCAATACGCAAGGTCTCACAGCGCAAGTATAGGAAAAAAATCCGAAAAATGTTAATTCGGGTTCCGTACTGATTTTAACGCCATATGTAAGCCAGATAAATAGCTGGTAACGTGTTGGTATGACATCTTTCGTGACTGATCTGACTTTTGCTTTTAAGATAACCGACTTAGGTACAACTGGCCCTAAAAGTAAGAAAAAAATTAGGTGAGATCTGCTAAAGTTGTCAGAAAGGTCATCCTAAATATTCGCCTACCGTATTGAACTCACAATTTCTAAGGCTCGATTAAAAATCGAAAAAAAAATTCAGGATAAATTCTTGGGGAATAAAAAAACCTTATCCACGCGAACGAAGTTGCGGGCATCATCGAGTAAAGTATAATAAGATCAATAGGGAAAAAGATCAACGCATAACCTCCTAACTCTTTTTTGGTGAAAAAATTGTTACAATTTTCTCATAATGCTTACCGAGATATGTGTTTTACATACAAAGTACAAACAAAAGAAAGTGTACATTTTAATACTTGTTAAGTGTAATGTATGTGTAAGTAAGTCAAATATCAAGTAGGGTTTAACATAACGATAAGCCCGGCTGTGTTCTGCATGTATACGTTGGTCTTTGCTCTGATATTGTTTTTGCCCCAATGATACTCGTATTTACTGCGTACACGAGCGTTTCTAAGCTCCTTTAAATTGTTTGAACTAGTGAATGACCGTGGCGTGGCTCGCGTGAAACGTCCATGAACTTTATTTATACCTACTCTTGGCTACTTTGCCAATTTGGTATTTGATTACCAGTCAACTTTTGTTTTCTCTCCTCAGAGGATCTCCTGATACGTATTCGTAATATCCACATCCCGTGTTAGTTTTAGGTAGAATAATCATTTTAAACTATGTATCGATTAAAGTGTGGTGTGTCGAACTTTGATCACGTCACAATTCAATATTTCTTACAAAATCCCATACTAAGCACGCGTTTTGATGTTTGAAAAAAAGTTGCTGATTTGACTAGTTGTCAAATACCCAATTATGCCCGGAGGGTAGCCCCCGAATATGTTTTAGTTGATAGAAATAAATGTAGCTTGATCCGATCTTAGAAGTCCGAAATCGTATTCGTTAAAAGGTTACTTGACCTAAGCCTTTGACGAAGTTCTACCAAACTGAAATCGTATAAGCAGATTATTTAAATATTAGATGACGCCCACGACTTCGTCCGCGTGACTTTAGTTTCTTTAACTCCCGCGGGAACTCTTAAAATTTTCGAGGTAAAAATAAAATGTCCTTCTCCGGGATGCAACCTATCACCCTATATCACTATACCAGACAGGCAGACAGATGGACACTTTTGCATTTATAATATTAGTATGGAATAGCGAACAAGATTGAAGTATTTATTACCATTATTATAATCCGTAGTACCTAATATTATAAAAAACTTAGCATTTTTTATTATCATCTGCTTTATTCATCTGCACGTTTTTAAAATTAACGTAAAGTAAATAATTTTCAATTTATTTAAGAATTAAGTTTTAATTTAGAAATCAGAGTTATTGAAGTGAAATTTCTTTAGAATCGTCGTGATTTGAAAATTTGATGAAACGGATGTTGTCGCCACGGTACAAGTGGCGCTACCGGACGAACCTGTATATAAAGTGTTCTATTTTATTGTTTGAATGTAGCAGTAGAAAGTCTTATTTGTTAATTGCTTTTTATGTTTTGTTTAAAAACGAAATGAAAAAGCGACATTCAACAAAACTTAAATAAAAATAAATATAATTTAATAATTTTTTACACAAGTCTAGTCACTTCTATAGAGTGACGTTGATCCAGCAAACTATCCGTGCACGCGTTGGTATGTTTTTGTTCAGGTCGTAAGACTACCTTCACTATAAATTAAACAGAAAGAAATTAATATTTTCCATGGAATTGTCCGTTAACTAATTTATCTTAATCATAATCTTGTACGCTTAAAATGCTTAATCTAGTTAGCCTGTAAGTTTAATATAAGTGAATTGTAAATTTTTATTTAAACAATAATTTATCTTATACCAGAAAAAGAGACAAATATATTCATAATAGGATTTAGCCTGCGAGAGAATACAAGTTATATTTATCTCATTATCTCGTAGGCTACTTTTCTGAAGTTTCACTTCTGCTGTATGTGAATTGCACATACCCACACACTTTTTTTAAATTCTATGTTTTTTATTTTTAATAATTACATTTTAATGTGTAATAGATTTTTAAATAAAGTCGAGTATACCTAGGTATGGTACCTAATTTGAAAGGTATAAAGGCTTGGTAGGCAGCAAAGCCTTTCAATGTTCAAAACAGCTAATAAAATTTTGAATAAAAGGCAGGGACGACCTGTAAAGGGTTGCTCAGAAATTAAGTAAGAAAGTCAACCTGGCGGGGGCACTATCGTGTCCCGAGATGTCTTCTCATCATTGTAACAGTCTACAGGCACAATTACAGGCGTCTAGAGTTGGATATACGTATCCGAAATTCGTAGGCTTTCCCAAGTTAGACTTCGGCCTTCCTCATCTTGCCGTTTTTTGAAATTATCTACTACAAGTTAGTCCTTGACTGCGATCTCACCTGATAGTAAGTGACGATGCAGTCTAAGATGGAACGGTAGGTAGCGGGTTAACCTGTTAGGGGGGGGGCAGTTATATTTAATAACTTGGCGGTAACACCGCCAAGTGATGTAGCGTATTTAGGCGGTACGTCTACGTATATTTAGGCGGTACGTCTAGCCACTAGACGAAGCCTCCCACCAGTAAACCCGCTTCTTGCTAGAATCTTGATCTATCGTGCCGGAAAGCTCTAATGCGCCTAGTTAATACTAAGCTATAAAACGTAAAAGGTTCGGCGTGTTCCTGAAGGTGAAGCATTTTTCATTAAGGAGGTACGTAATTTTAATGTGCTATTAGCAATAATTTTACACAAATTTCAGACTATCATAAAAGAGACAAAACGAACTCCATACCGGCCATTAGGCAAGCTACTCGTTTACCAGATAAATACGAAATCATTAGTAGCAATTTAATCACCTCTACAATAGTAGCTCTGGCCTCTGTTTTAATCCTTGAATGTTTGCTGCTAAAGCTGTTGAATAATTTAGTATGCAGAATACAGAAGAAAGTTTTTTTTTTTTAAATAAAACAATAGAACTTTATGCTAGCTAGCCTAACCTAATTACTATATAAATCATGCCCGTGATAGATTATTGGAAAATAAAAGAACTCTATTTTGTGATCATGAGGAATAATTAAATATTTCAGTGGGTAAACACTGAATTTTGTATTAGGTAAACATTATTTGATATTAAAGTGTGGTAACACTTGTATTCTCACTTGATATGTTGGTAATGATCCTTAGGTTATATTTGTGAAACTAAATATTTAAATTTATTCATAAAAGAATGTGTAGACATTATTGAAATAAATAATAACTAATTTAGCAACACAAAGTGTTGATAGTTAAGCTTCAAATAAATAATGTAATTTAGAAATAGGTCAATTGACTATCATAGCGTTTTAAGAGATATTGTAAAATAGTTACTTAATTAAATTATAATTCTGTTTTAAATGTGGAGAACTATTTGATAATTATTATTGTGATAAATGATTAATCATTACTGTATTTTGAGTAATGATTTACTGTAATTAAGAATTTATGTATATCAATTGATACTTCCTTTTGATTCTTAGAATAACAGTTTGTTTTAAACAAAATGCTGTTACGTTGTCAAACTTGGAATATGAAAGAGGTGTGGGTATATGGGGGGAATCTTAACCTATAAAACCCACTGTTCTTATGAGATAGGAGGGTTTTTGTCTACGAGCCACCTAGAGTAAAGATAAGTATTCTTGCTGTAACTCTTTATATTTAATTGTTGTATTGTTGTATTTATTGGTATATGTGTACTAATTCCTGTGTGAAAATATAATCTATAGTGTGTAAATATTTTGTATTCATTTTGAACTGATGCTTTGAATCTTTCAATAATATAAAGTGTTAAATTTTGTATTTCGTTTAATTTCTTTTCCGTTACTACTTTTGCTTTGAAATAGGTTAATTATTTACTCTTAAATATAATACCATAATGCTGAATTTCTAGTATACAGTTTTATTCTTTTGCCAAAAAAGTTGTGCTTTTAAATAGGAAGGGACTCTATAAAATCAGTTCCCTACCTACTTACATTTTTATTTAAAAACTTATAAAGGTATACACAACTAAGTACATAGTATTATAATTTCTGCATAGTAATAGATAGCTACTTGTTAAATTCAAGCTCTACCCTCAATATAATTTAAAATCAGAAGTGGGATGGAACTTATTTATGACAATTGTAATAGTGTTTTGTGTATCACACAGGGCTTGGACATCGAGAAACAATGAATCTTAACGCCGAGCAGCTGCGAGGAATCTTAAAGAGTATACATAGTTCTTTAACGCCCAATCATCGCAGCGATGACATCGCGCTGCCCATCTTCGATCCTGAGAAGACGGACAGCAGGCCAAGACCTGGTGTAAGAGCATCGAGTCACTCGGCACCGAGCTTGGATGGAGCAGTATTCAAAAAGCAGCTAAAGATGGTAAGGCTCTTCGGGGCTCTGCTTTATCGTGCTTTGAAACTTTGGCGCTAGAAAAAAGGGTGTTGCATTGTCATTTGTATCCAGAAAAGAAAAATTAGCAAAGGCTATGTTGTATATTGTAACTATGAAAGAGAAAAGTGAAGACTTTTACAAAATTGAAAGATTAGTTTTTCGGAAAGCCAATTAATTGATCTGATGTGTGGTGGTATAGGAACCAAATAACAAAATAACTTGTATAGTAATGATTTATTTCAATTATTCAACACCTCTATTTTGATTTAAGAAAAAATATTTGCAAAATACCCTTAGGTCTAACAATAATAAAATAAGTACCGTCAAAACAGGTGAATTTTTTGTGTACCTACAAAATAATTTGTTACATCACAAAACTAAGTTTCTGAGTTTTTTTGATTTCCAGACTAACTAATTTTATTGAGAAACATCTTTCTCATTGTTTGATTTGACAGAACGAAAATTACATTCGGGGCCTAAAACAAGAAATGTTACATCCAACAACAAAAAAAAACCTGTGCCTTTCAATGCGGTACATTTAGATTGTACGGGTCTTTTTCGAAAATCTAGTAAAAGTTTTCACTAGTCTTTACAGATAGAACATACTTCGGCAGTAAAAAAAATATAGGAAAATTTTAGAATAGTAGAAATCATTCAAGATGCTTTAGATACTCTACTAGTTTTCAATTTGTGTTAGACTTAGTTATGTTTGCCATTGAGTAATAAAAATGTTGGTATTACTTGAGATTTAGTAGGTAGGTAATAGATTATTGGTGGTATTTGCAAATAGTGATGTATTAGCATTGAAATCACTGACGAGGGAGGTACTATTATTAATTTTGACGTAATTTAATTGTGAGTGAATTATGCTGGAGTGAATCAGTGTCTTTACCCAAATTCTGATTCTGCTTCATTTTTTGCTAAAGGCGCTGTTGAGACACGTATTGCACGTTGATCGAATTGCTTCAGTATATTTCACTACATTTTACAACTGTGACAATGCTTACACATCCTAAGATTAAAAATAAATGTGTTATAATAATATAATAAATATGTTAAGTACACCATGTAATACGTCAGACTGGCCAAGCGGTTTATGGAAAGTGCAATTATCGCTAAATTCAAAGGTCCATACAATGATCAATATTTTTGAAAATGATCGATTTTGGTTAAGGGTAGTGAAAAAAAAATTGTAAAGAAGACCATTGATAGATAATGATAATAGTTTATTATTATTATTTATTGGGTATTGCTTTAAAACCACTGGGGTTGAAGGACATTAAATTTTCGTAGTGTGGGCTTCAAAACCTTTGGGGTTAAAGGATATAGGAAATTTTGGTGGTGCTCTAAAACCTTTAGGGTTCATGGCTTTGGTGCTGCTTGAAAACTACTGGGGTTAGAGGCCGTGTCCTGTGTGGAAAAAAGTTTGATGTTTTTGGAGTTGTGTGGTGATTTTGGTGTTCACACACATATTTTTTTTTGAAGAGTGGTGTAGAATGTTGCCACAGACATGTCTACACTAGGAAATTTGTTATGGTCTTTTTCTCGTTATGCTTCGAGAACGAAGCACGGTCAGACACTAGGAAATTTGTTTAGTTTTTTTTTGTTATGCTTCGAGAACGAAGCACGGTCAGTCTGGCCGTGATAGATTATTGGAAAATAAAAGAACTCTATTTTGTGATCATGAGGAATAATTAAATATTTCAGTGGGTAAACACTGAATTTTGTATTAGGTAAACATTATTTGATATTAAAGTGTGGTAACACTTGTATTCTCACTTGATATGTTGGTAATGATCCTTAGGTTATATTTGTGAAACTAAATATTTAAATTTATTCATAAAAGAATGTGTAGACATTATTGAAATAAATAATAACTAATTTAGCAACACAAAGTGTTGATAGTTAAGCTTCAAATAAATAATGTAATTTAGAAATAGGTCAATTGACTATCATAGCGTTTTAAGAGATATTGTAAAATAGTTACTTAATTAAATTATAATTCTGTTTTAAATGTGGAGAACTATTTGATAATTATTATTGTGATAAATGATTAATCATTACTGTATTTTGAGTAATGATTTACTGTAATTAAGAATTTATGTATATCAATTGATACTTCCTTTTGATTCTTAGAATAACAGTTTGTTTTAAACAAAATGCTGTTACGTTGTCAAACTTGGAATATGAAAGAGGTGTGGGTATATGGGGGGAATCTTAACCTATAAAACCCACTGTTCTTATGAGATAGGAGGGTTTTTGTCTACGAGCCACCTAGAGTAAAGATAAGTATTCTTGCTGTAACTCTTTATATTTAATTGTTGTATTGTTGTATTTATTGGTATATGTGTACTAATTCCTGTGTGAAAATATAATCTATAGTGTGTAAATATTTTGTATTCATTTTGAACTGATGCTTTGAATCTTTCAATAATATAAAGTGTTAAATTTTGTATTTCGTTTAATTTCTTTTCCGTTACTACTTTTGCTTTGAAATAGGTTAATTATTTACTCTTAAATATAATACCATAATGCTGAATTTCTAGTATACAGTTTTATTCTTTTGCCAAAAAAGTTGTGCTTTTAAATAGGAAGGGACTCTATAAAATCAGTTCCCTACCTACTTACATTTTTATTTAAAAACTTATAAAGGTATACACAACTAAGTACATAGTATTATAATTTCTGCATAGTAATAGATAGCTACTTGTTAAATTCAAGCTCTACCCTCAATATAATTTAAAACCCGCGTGGAGTGGTGGCAAGAATGCTGGCTGTATTTCCGCGCTGGACAGCCAGGCTGATCCTTTGCGCAACAAATGAGCCAGCCTTTCTGTTACCAGATGAGGCAAGTAACCGCGGTGAAATATCTCGCAAAAAATTTTTGGCACTAAGACTCCACGGCCCAAGGGTCTCCACGGCAAAGGGAAAAAATTTGTAACTATGAGAGAGGCATACTTCCGCCGCCTGCCGGTTTCAGCCTATTGTGCTGCGGCTCCCGGCCTTGAAGCTGTCTCCCTGATATGATACGGGGCCAATGTGTCTACGCATGTTGCGTCCCACATTAGCGCCCGTCCCAGTTCCCAGGGAACTCAGGTTTCTTGCCATCATCCCGACTAATCCCTGCCGGCTCAATGAGCGCAGGAATATTTATGGTGGCAAGAGCCCTTTTTATCGTATCATTAAGAGAGCCATGCCGCAAAAGCCTACCAGCGCCCCTTTGGCAAGAGAGTCCGTGAATTCCAAAATTTATCGACCTCTTTTCCACACGGACATCTGTGCTCGTAGCACAGGGGTGTTCCCAATCTGTGACCTAGAGCCACACGAAAACTTTCATTATCTAAGAGAGTGCCGAGATTTTTCGATGGCAAAGCAAAGCCAATACCCGGATTCTTTTTCAGATAAGGCTAGAAGCCTTTTTAGATCTCTTTCACTTGTAAGATTTTGAACCAAATTTGTATGTGTCAGCCGAACCAACGGCACATCCCAAAGTTTTTGTGTGAAATATTCCTTCGGGATATCGTCATTGGGACACCTGACCTTCCAACTCTCTAGGGCCTCTGTGGCATAGGTCAATGAAACTGAATTAGAATTAAGAATCTGAAAACTAAGCCCTTTTATACTATGCACAGAGGACAGAAAGTCTGGAAGTGCAACACTGTAAATTTTTCTCACGCCGATGCCACCATACTTGACCGGTAAAGTAGCTTGATTCCAGGACTTATCATCAAAAGATAAATTTAGTTTAAGGTGAAATTATAATATGTATTTTAAGACAAACCTATGTGAAAACTTGATTATTATGATTCTCATAATAGTCTTTAAATATATAATTAACTACATTATTTATTTTCTCTTAGTGAAGATGGTTCAGGATGCCAAAACGTTTTATACAATACAATATATAATGTAAAGTTTACACTTCTTATCATCCATAGCTATAACGTCATAATTCGCCATAGTTTAATAAACAGATTCCTTTTTTTCAGCGCTGAAAAAATTACCGTATTACTATATTAAGGATGTAGACTCTATTGTAGAGTATTCTTCGCTTGAGATGGTAGGCACCTACCTAGTATGTAGGCTTTCATGAGGTTCTACTTTCCCTGCATATGGCAACCTATAACTAACCACTGGAACGCTGTGTTTTTTTGGAACTTTTAAAATGAAAGGTTCATTGAACCTTTTTCATGTAACATATGTATGTGAGGTTATTACAATGGCAGTCAAATTAAACCTCATAGATTTATGAATTATGAATATCAATTTTTAATGCTGCTAGCAATGTAAATACCACATAAACTTCAAAAATTCGTGAATTGTTGATGGATGCAGCAACTTGAAGGTCAAGTTGCAATCAGAGAGCGCTGAAGACCTTTGAAATTGCGAAACGAGCATCTTCTCAAAATTTAACGCGGACTCTCGAGCCAGTAATTTATTATTAGTGGAAAGATTTTATGATCACAGATGCATCGTGTTAATAAGAATCTTCAAAGATCAACGAAGCTTCATTTGTTTACTAAATACATTGTATGAACATAAATTTAATATACTGGCACGTAGCAGGTCTCACAACTTCGTGAGATTGATACACAATTTTAACATATGTAGAATCATGCCATTTTCAAAACTCCACTCAAGAAATGTTTTCCTTACGATTTTTGTTTACAAACTACAAATTGTACCTCTTGTTTCACTGACTGTTTTTAACAAAAAATTTATAAAAAATAAAAGATTGCTGAGTGTTTTTCAAAACTGGGCGATAGAGTAGTTTTTCTTCTATTTTCTTCCTTTGCCTCGTGCAGTTCGTGTATGTGCAGTATGTGTATAACTAAAGTCTATCAACTTTGTGAAATTCAAGCTGCGTATAATAATCACATTCAAAAGTGTAATATCCACTCCTAAATAAATGTAAAATATTGATATAAATTATCATTATCATTTAAGTAGTTGAAAATATTTTATAATGTATGTATGGGATAACCCATGTGTCACAACGTCAGTTCCACCTCACGCGGTTAAAGTAAGGTTACTGTTAGAATTAAATTATACTTCGTCGCTTCATTCTACAGATATAATTTATTAAACAGGTAGATAAGCATAATACCGGTTAAAACATGGCAGGTTGATGAATAAGAGATGGGCAAGAATAAATACAATCATTGACGGCAATAATTTAATATCTATTAAGCGTAGAACAGTTCTTGCAAAAATATTTATCTCTAAAGATCTACCTGTTTATTAAATTATATCTGAAGAATGAAGCGACGATGTATAATTAGTGATTAAACGAACATACAAAGTAAAGTTCTATAACAATTATATTATTATGAGTCGCTTCATTCGAAGATATGATAAGTTCGTTTAATAAATTATTGTACAGGTCAAGGTTCATTTACATTTGTCTAAATTGTGTGTGTGTGTCTAATGTGCATTAAAATTAAAATCAAATATATTTATTTCTAGGTAGGTATGTAGGCCAATTTGTACTTTTCTACCATTAAAATAATAATGAAGATTTGTTTGTTTCTATATCTTTTGTTAGAAAACCATTTCCTCGTTAACATATTCTGAAAACAGGATTTACTTCAAGAGTCAGTAAGACGGTCTGCTATAAAGAAATCAATAATTGATGAAATTTGAAGTTTGATTTGGATAAAGCCAGACTAAAATACCTGAGTAAATAGAGTATACATAGGAAGCAGAAAAAACAATCAACAAAAACAAAAACAAACAAATATTCGTGAAGCTGATATTGGTACAGTGGACAAATCATTATATAGTTTTATGTTTATCATCATTAAGTTTTATGTTATGCTGCCAAAAATGCACTGAATAGGCAGCCTAGACATAGGCTGCCTATCCTGAGAGATTATAATCATGTTCTGAAAAACATACAAGAAAATTTTCTTGATACTACAGTTTTTGGGTCTCCATCGATTCCTATCATTCCCATATCGTAAAGTATCGTGGCCTACCAATCTGTATTGACTAACCGAGGCTTCACAATGATCTTTGTAACTAGATTTCATATCTACTTTACTAAGGACATAAGCATAATTAACATCAGATCTGCAGATAAATTGATTAGTTTAATAACGCTTATTGACATAACTCTGTGCAACTCTACAAAAACACAAAAACGTATTTTCGTAGGTTCTTTACACCAGCAAAGTATCGTTACTAAAAGGCCTGTTTTTCCATTAACGTGAGAAAATGGTGCGGCCTCAGTTATTTTGTATGAAACAAAAGATCCTTTATAATTTCGTCGAATAGTTGGCTCATAAATAAATTATTTTGCAGGATCATTCCTTTGATACAGGTCTGACAGTGGGTGTTGGAAAATTTCACCTCAAAGTGTGTTAGGTACTAATCTATGCAGCGGTTAACCAGACTTAAGTAGTTTAGTCCCACAGGGTAAGGTCATAGATTTAAAATCCTCATCGCTACATGTCTTTACTGTTTAGGCGACTTTGACACGTTATGTACTTAAGTTACGTAATTAATGTACTATTTTACCTAGGTAATATTTTATTTTAAATCGATTTAGATTGATCTTAATACCGAGGATACCTATAGAAGATTGAGAAATAACTTCTAATAAATCTTCACTCGGTTAAATCGTTTTCTTTTCAATAAGCCAAGCTTAAAACGTGATCAAACTTTCTACTTTGTTAAAACTTTCAAAGAACAATTTAAGATTAGTGGGACAAAGGTTTAATTTCATGCTAAATTTAACAAAATTTTAGGCTGCCATCATTTAGCAAAGGATTAATTGTAGTTAGCTGAGTGATTAACAAAATCAATTTCTTAGAAAATACACTATGTATTTCGGAAATTACAAAGTCACGTTTTATTCTGCTGACTTTAATAAGCTGTGAAAATTGTAGTAGGTACCTACCTACCTAAGATTTATTTTAGAGCAGCTTTAAGGGCGTAAGTAGGTTAAGTGTAAAAATTTTAAAATTGTGTTTGGACTCAGTTTACTTTTTTAAACGTTACAATAAATCTTGAGCTTAATATAATTATTAACCTAGTTACTGTACTAACTACTGTTAGACTGAAATTGGCGGATCTATCTATGGTCCATCTATGGTCTGATTTCCTCTACAGCGCCCTCGACCGTGACGGGTGATTGGAGCGGTGGAGAGAGAGAGCGGGATGTAATGGGGGAGATAATAATCTATGTTGGGATGTGAAGCAATGGCTGTACAGTGTTTGTGTGTAAATTGCTAATAAAGTATGATTAAAATAGTTATCGAGTGTTTCGATTTAATACTACCAAGTCATGTCCACGTGATAGTAACGTAACAAGAATATTATTTTCTTAATATTTATTTGTTTATTTAATTTCTGAATAAAATTACTTAAATCTCATTAGGGCAGGAATCTTCATCTGATACAGATAGGTCCTGCTCTTCTTTATCAAACTAAGTTACAAGGATTCAATTATAATCAGTTCACGACAAACAATCAAGAATGCGTTAAACTTTTTTAGATAAATTGAACAGTGTATTTGTGTCTTTGTTTTGTATCTGTGTGTTTAAAGAATACTTGCTTAAACTAATATACTTAAATAAATAAATAAGCAAACTTATTTGTTTAACCGAGATCCAAATTAGCGTAATGAAAATATATAAAATTGTAAGAAAATGTATTTTCCGGAACGCTGTGAGCGAGCCTTTCGAGGATATTGTGCTACATTGACAAAGTGGCGACCATTTTAAGCAACTATTTCATTACATTTAGATTTAAGATCTTACATAAGATAAGAAAATCGAGACTACAGTCAATTTACATCTCGATAAAGTTTTGTGTAATGAACGCCTTACCTATTAATTTTATTATGGCTACTAGCATTGGTGTTCTGTATATTGTCTGTGTCTTATTATGGTTTCTCCTGAAGGAGAGCTTTGACTTATAAGCGGGAAATCAGGTTAAGAAGAGAGTCCTTTGTGACCTGCGCAGCTTTAAATTTTATAGTAACATAATTAATTCATAAAATCTTCAACTACTTAATCTCTTTTATGTTTACACGATTAATAGAGAAAAATTGAATTTGTAATGTATTTTACCTAAAAAGATATAATGTTATTATGAGAAATGGGAGATATTTAGGGCTTCTGAAATAGGTATTTTTTTACTTGACCCTATGACCTTTGCCAAAGCTTGTAAATCAAAATATCGGAAAATTAATCCTTTTTAGAGTTCCGTTCCGAAAGGGTGCCAACGGGATCCGTTGTCCGTACGTCCGTCAGCGGGCTGTACCTATCTCATAAACAGTAATAGAAAGACAGTTGAAATGTTCACAGAGTGTGTAATTATTCTATTGCCGCTATAACAACAAATACTAAAAATAAGAGAGGCACCCCTAACAAGAAACATCATTTTTGAGCGTTTCTCTTATTTCTTTTACGAAAGCATTTAAAAAGTAGGTACGTCAGTTAACTGCATCTAATTATAAGTCTGTCTTGTATGATAGTGAGGAACCCTTAATGTATAAGTCGGACTCACACTTGGCCGGTTTTTTTTTAATTTAATCTCTAGTCGAAGGTATTGAACGTTCACATTTCAACAATACAGTTCAGTATAAAATAAAGAACTGGCAACGTGACTGGCACTTAAAGTATGTTTAGCATCTTACAAGCTAAGGTAGGTAATAGCTACTGAATTGGACAAGATTCGCTCTTGACCTTTTATAGCCCAGTGAATAGTACGATATCCACAGTGGCATCGTACCGCTGAGTACTATAATGTATCTGCCATTATCTCCGAAGAAACGATTTCCGTTTCAATGTCTTTGTCCGTGAAATCCAATTTCTGGGGAAGAACGCGGGTCGACCTGACAATCCATTGACACTAAGCCGGTCTTTCGATATTATGATATGACAAGTTTGCTCTACCTATCCATAGTTAATATAAATGCTAAAGTGTGTCTGTTTGTCTGTCTGTCAGCAACAATTCATCCGATTTTGACGCAATTTTGTACAAAGAAATTTTTGCTTCCCGGGAAATGTCCTTCTTTGGACAGGAGGGGGATTCTCAAGGGATTTTGAAAAATCCTAAATCCAGTTGTTTTAGTCCCAATTCTGTGGTACCTTAAATAAGTTTTCGCAAGCATAAAATAATAACTATTTTTTTTGGAATCGACTTTTCCAACTCATCATCTTCAAACCCACATAATAGGTATGTAACTAAAAAAATAAATGCTGCGGCATGCTGGTTTTGGAAGACTAAGTTAACAATATCTAATTAATTATTTTTACACTCGATTGTTAGGTATAAATCTCTAGGTCTCTACTGGAGATCAGGGAACATAAACAGTCATACATAAGTATAAACATTTTTCCTTTTCATTTCATGTACTAGATGTTAGATACATTACTCTCTCTTTAGGCTATGCTCTAATAGGGTTATAAGGTAATGACCTAATAAAATGTGCATTTCCTAGCGGTTCTTTGAGGAGAATCGCAAGTTACTAGCAATAACTCGCCCGCATAAACTGTAACTGTAAAAAAGCTTGAACTCTACCTTGCGACTCCCTTGACGTCCATTACAAAATGAATGGGGTAGTGGCTCTCTTTTCCTGTACATACTCATATCTCGGTGTCGTAACGTTAAATTTCAAGAGTACGAGTTACTCATTGTTAATATTATAAATGCGAAATTCCGTTTGTTTGTTTGTTGGTTTGTCCTTCAAACACGCCGTAACAGAGCAATGGATCGGCGTTTTTCCTTACACAGTTTTGAGCTTTTAACACGTACACAATTTTTTATTGCCTGAAAAAAGAAGTAGATATATTGTTTTCAGGGTTCATGTATGTATGTATGTATGTATGTGAGCTTGCACATTCCACTATAACTTCTATACGTCTGAAACGATTATGATAAATGAGATATCGTTAGAATCCCTAGCTTATTCCGCGTAACATAGGCTAGTAAAATTTTTAAAAAAATTGGTGGTGTGACTATGGTCCCGCATTAGAGACTAAATTGGAAAAAAAATATTTGAAAATAAGATTAGCTATATTTGTGAAGAAAAGCCCCCAAATAAATGAGATAAAAAAAAAAAGATTAGCTATATAATCATCATCTAGAAAATGATGAGTAGATTCCAAAAATATATAACATTATAGTTCAATATCCAGTAATTCACAAAAAATATCATTTAATAAAATGTGTATAAGATTCTAATTTATCTAGATTAATTTAGATTTTTAACTTTTTAGTCCGTTGTTTGGCAGTTGTTTTTCTTTACCTTCTAAATTTTATTCCTCTAACAATTTCGATGATTTCCTAAATTTACTTAAGACTAACGTGTACGAGATAATCAATATTTAATTAACAAGCGGTAGAATTTATTTTGTAACAATAGGTACATAATCGGTTACTCGGTAATAAAGCCAGATTTCAAATAAATTATTTTTCGCTATAAACCATTAAGTTGTCTGATAAAATCTGTCTGATAAATAGGCACGACATATGTTTCTACATCTAAGTGCCCTTTATGCTTTACTTCGCAACAATGTAACAGGTAACTACGAGTTATACAGGTGTGTATGGATTGGTATGGCATTGCCTTTGTTGAGAAATGTGGTATGTAATATATTCTCATTCAACAGTGAGAATAGATGATATGTGGTGATTCGATACATAATAGGTATCTGATAGGGTACTGGGCAATGTCGCAGTTCAATTGTGTTCCAATGATTAGGTACCTATTATGTTCATAAAGTTCAAGGATAAGGACGTCTACCTTATTATGTTTAATATACAGCTTTTGACGACCTCCTTGGCACAGTGGTGAACGGTGTTGTCTTATGAGAAGGAGGTCCCAGCCCAGGTTCGATCCCCGGGTCAATTTGAGAATTTATAATTTCTGAATTTTCTCTGGTCTGGTTTGGTAGGAGACTCAGCCGTGGCCGTGGTAGTTACCGCCCTACCGGCAAAGATGTGCCACTAAGCGATTTTCTTTAAGCGCTCAAGCACGATGCAGTATAGAAACCGATTACGAGTAAGGCTTAAAATAACTGCCAAACACCCAGGTATCCGTTACTTTCTTAAGACAGCATTATTAATTACCTACACACAGAGTGAGATCGCAGTTAAGCGTTAACTTGTAGTGGATTAAAAAAAATATCTTATCTAAATACTTCTTCGTATTAAAGATTTTATTGAAAAAAGAAACCAGGAAAAAATACTGCATTGTACCTGTAACATAACACAGCTCTCATCATTTAGTTACGTAATTTTCTCTACGTTTACTTGTATTTGGATTATTCTTTTTTAGTTAAACACGAAAAACCTAGTCATAAATATTGCCCTCTATTCATTTATAAAAGCAACAGCCGCCTTAATAAATTTAACGTGCGATGGAAAAATTCCCAACGTGAAAACTAGTACTTGCAGGGAAAATGCATCAGCGTTAACCTAATGGGGCCTTACAAAAGTCTTTGAAACGGGTAGGTATATATTATGAATTTTCAGAACCCATTTTCAGGACCCAATGTGGGTTGGGTAGCAAAGAGCTAATTGCTTATAATCTTATTGCGCCAAAAGTCACGTTTGTTACAAAAAGATTTTTCTCTTAATGTGTTCACAACTAGGTTTAGAAGCTGTACTAGGAGTTTAAAGGTTTGGATTCAATAATATGAATATCGAATTTTTGCTCGTCAGGTTGCATAATTTATCAACGCTTAATACCAAAAACCGTATATGTTAGGAGATTATAGGGTTTCATTAGTATCCTTTAGCAACTTTGAAAGGGTTCGCAAAGTTCACTCCTCAATAGTAAATGTGAAAATAAGACATTTTTTTTGTAATAAAAATGTTACAATAGATCTACTAGTCATTCCCGTGTGGTGTCTAACATATTGGCTCAATTTTTATTTTGCTGCCTTGCGATATGAATTACCATGATTCATGTAGTAATTTCTAGTTGTTTAATACGAGCTGAATCACAAACGAAAATGCGGCCTCTAATAATTAGAAACTTAAATCAATGGAATGTACGAAAAAAACTAGAGATGGATATATTTAAAATTGAGCGCAAGGTTTTAAGCCCCCAAACTCATTGAATTGCAATGAGTTTGGGAGCTTGACTTGGAGTTTGGCGTTGCTCATTTAGCCTCAAGCTGGCATTTGACCATTAATTTAGCTTATGAGTAAAATACTCCGTATTTTACACTAAACTCAAATGAAGCACGAATATTCACCGTTATTTAGTAACTTTTGCCGGCGACGTCGTTTCTCGTTACGTTGCCTAATTGTACGTAGTACGTACGTACGTAGATTAGATAAATGATATTGTTTGCATTACTTTGGTTTGCGAACAGATAATGCACTAAAAAAAAGATAGTAATGTACAAGTATTTGTTAATTAGTGCTGATTTAAATAAGGTTAAATGAGTTTTTTTTTTTTAAATATAGTACTGAATTTTGAAGCTAGTTTGAAGTGAATCGAAATTTGAGGAAATGTCACGCGATCTATGGGATGCACCTATATAGTTCAAAATATTTTTAAAAAAGCCGCGAGGTGGTTGTGGAGCACCCGACAGATGCTTAGATGCCTCTTTTTATTTTGTGGCTTTTCTTTGACAAAGAATTTTTGATAGCTGTGTTGGAAAATAGGGCTGCTGGTATATTTCAATAGTTTTCAAAGATTATAGTATAGTAAAAACTTTATATTTCTTCCATGTATGCACGAATAATAACGAAACAGCGAGGAGAAAGTAAGGTAGGTATAATCCAAACAATGCGTTCAGGAAGTAGGCTAGAATTAATTGTTATAATAATTATGATGAGTGCACGCAATTGTTCTGAAGTATTGTTTCAGTGAATACAATTATTTAATGACAAAATGTTTATGATTCTAACGTATTCGCAATTATTATGATATTTAAACTTCCAACTTAAATATTATAAATGCAAAAGTGTGTTTGTCTGTCCGTTTGTGTGTACATTTACACCGTACGCGGTCCGACTCTTCAATCGATTTTGACGAAATTTGGTAGAGAGAACGGTTACATACCGGGAAAAGAGCTTTTTAAAGTTTTGAAGTCTAGTATTATAATATTTGTAACTTACTTTGAGTAATCATTTAATAGGTACGTGTAATTTTTCAAAATCTGCTGGAATGTGAAAAAATCAATTGAATACCCTATTACCTAAATATTTTATACAGAGAATTGATTTGAAAGGCTGCCTAGTGAAAGGGAGCTAGAAAACTATTCAAATGCTAACAGAGAATGGAAAAATGGTCGAAGAAAGGTAAACGACATTTTACGAAACCCACTCGTCATTCATCATGACATGAGTTCTGTGGAAATTGATAGCCTGAACGAGGTCTGAACTGTAGGAGGCTATAAGTACAGGAATGATGGTACAATAAAATCAGCTCATCCGGGGCGCAATCATGGAAACGAGCCCATTGTGACAATCTCGATTCTGGGATTTCTATACGATGCGTGAATGGTAAAAAAAGGTGTTGTTGACAAATTACGCTACAAATTTTTCTTTTTTTTTGTAAGCGAAATTTCAATTTGATATTAATATAATAATAAACTTAAATGAAAAGTGTTAAAGATCCTTCGTGAAAACATTAATTTGTTACAAGACAATCATTATTGATTTATACAAACAATGAAGGGATTGAATGAATAAGTGAAAGAAGTGAGTAAATTATGAGTTTCTTGCCGGCTCTTATCAGTAGAATTTCTTTCCGAACCGGTGGTAGAGTTAAAACATGAAGTGACATAAGAGACACCTGTATGTCCCACATGTAATAAATAAATTAGTATTGAGTAAACTATTTATTAGGTGTCTTATTACTTTCGATTATCTACGAAATTTAAGATTTTGGTGAGCTTAATTTGTTACTAATGCCATGAGTTAATGATACAAATAGCTATACAAAGGCGATTGGTCTATTTATATATAGATTGATATGCTTGTTTACCTAAATAATCGCACTGTAAAGAATCAAGTATGAACAGAGTAGCGTACGATTGTAAAGGTAGATAGTAGATACTGAGGATACCGTAGATATTAGCCTTAATGTCACGCTAATGTCTCTGGATCTCATTACTATCAAATCCATTTACGGGACATTACTGTAGACAGCAAGTACTTTGGCGAGGCTTTCTAGGTTAATAGAGGCTTTCGTAGATCGTCAAGCCTTGAAAAAAATCTTGCAGGTATGAGAGCCTTCTAAAAATGAAAGCAATCGCACTGGTTCGCAGAGCTCGCGTCATCAAAGTGTGTCATGAATGAATTACACTCCTCTACACGACCATTTTTCGCTCGTACATAGGTACCTTTAAAAATAGAAAGATAAACGTTTATGCAGCAGTTAAAAAGAACTCTTGAACCTGCGCAGTGGGTTATTTATTGGTCTATCTATTTGGTAGTACAATTTAGAATCCTATTTTGTTCTGTGGGTGCGACGGCGTACTATCTTCTTAGTAGAATCTGCTTTCCAAACCGTGGTGGAGTCTGGAAATATCTTAAGTGTCTTCTCTACTATTATTCAGAGCTCTCTAGCCGACTGCATCTGTACCTGCTATCTTAGGACCTAAATAAAAATGTCACCTTTTAAAATAGGTATAATAATCATTGGAGCACACAACTTTATCAATATTTTATAAAATTTGCGAGCTAATGCAGCCTTTTGACTAGCGCACATTCGAACCTTTGGAACAGCTGTGCCCTTTGTCTCAATTTTACGTTTTTAATAATAAGTGTATTTTAAAAACTAGTAGCAATGGGTAACTGATTAATTTCAAAAGCTGATTTATAGCCGGTTTGAGGGAAT
Source organism: Erebia palarica (assembly GCA_964035005.1). Taxonomy (NCBI): domain Eukaryota; kingdom Metazoa; phylum Arthropoda; class Insecta; order Lepidoptera; family Nymphalidae; genus Erebia; species Erebia palarica. The sequence goes on from OZ035983.1 coordinate 13,729,496, forward strand.
ACTTACCGCAGATGAAACTGTTGACAGACACAATTATTTACTCTCAACTGGTACTTACTTAATCAAGTAATCTTTAAGTTTTACGACTACGTGGCGTCTAGACGTGACTTTTGTATTGCATTAATGTAAATTGCTCGGAGGCACGCAAGCGGACTGTGTGATATTATGTAGAACCTCAATAGTATAGTTCAACAGTATAGTCCCTAATCCCTATGTTTATGTTTAGTATGGAATATTCCTATTATATTCTATGACCATTGGATAAACTTTACAGGTACTGAGTGATGGCTAATATTCCGTTTTACCCATTGAAACTAAATTTCTACATCAATGGTTTTAACCTTACATCAAACCGTAGGTAATTTTAATTTTAATTCATCTCCTGAAAGAGCTTACCTTTACGACTATGCTACGAATTATGATCATAGGCTCAGTACTAGGCAAACAAACATATAATATACCGAAGCTATATTAGATCACTATGCTATATCTACTCGTAGTACTTTTATGGCTATATTAGGAAGGTGATCGTGATATTGTATTTTGTGCCCACGTACCTACCGATCTGTATATGTCACCGTAAAATTGTAAAATTCGTTAGATTGTAATCTAACGCTTTTTATCTCGATACATTGTAAACCGTCGACATATTATGAACCGTTCAATGTGCTGGATGTCAATTTTTGAAATATTCATTGTATTTACGTTTTCTTGTCTCTTTCTTGTAGGTTGGGTTAAGGTTCGACATAAACAATAGGTTGTATCGGGTTAATATACTACCTAACAGATTACAATCTACCGCAAAATAATGCATTTAATTGTAATCTTTCGACAGCTTACAATCTCGTAAGATAGATAATCTACACAAATCAAAATGGTTTTTACAATTTTACGGTGACGTATACACTATAAAAATACAAGCATTTTCACGGATTACCAGTTCTAGTAATGATTATAACGGCATTTATGACCTCATATAAGAGTTAAGTGGACAAAAGATTGAAATTCCCAGACACTTATAACTAACTCCCAATAACAGTAAAGTTCTACCAATTCTGCAGTTTTGAGACAATTTGCGACGACCGACACAATCCTTGCATTCGCTTCATGTGCATTGTTCATGGACATGAAAGTGTACATTTGTATTCAAAGACAGGCATACGCTAGGGTTTAACTCACAGGTTAGTTGTCTAGTTGTACTGCTATGTAACTGTACAGGTACCTACCTACTTTATGTTTTTATGATTTGAATGGATGGCCTATAGCATGGCCTGATCAAAATAATCGTGACACGTTATGTTTATTGATCCTTCTATTAACCAGTAGGTACATATTAAACTTTATGTCGTGGCTATACACACTGATTAAATTAAATATGTATATTGTATGCTATATATTTCGTAGTAATATGAGATTTGTAGTTTCCTCCTCCGATCAAACTTTCTTGTATTAATCTGTATGATCAAATTTAAATAATAGATATGTTATAATAGCTTTATGTACCTAGATGAAAGGGATTTTTAATCCCATCCAGATCCAGATCCAGAAAACTAAGACTATAAATAATAATAAAACTACAAATTAAAAGAGAGAAAAATAAAATATGAATGCAAACGACGTTTAATTAAGTATACCTACTGGAATAAAATCTGCATTCTCCATCTTAGGAGAAACCTCTTTTTGCTTTTTGCATAAAAAAGCTTGAGGCAGTTTGTTTCTAATTACTGCAGACAAATCCTAGAGGATGTTTTTCCTACCATGCTGACTAGTATATAAATTATAGTAATTTGTATTAATTTCTTGGAAAAGGGAACTGGTAAGTGCTATTTAAAAGAAAGGTGATTTTATAGTTCTATAGAACTAATTTCTATAGATAATTATAGTTATAAAGAGTATTTGTAAAACATATGTAGTAGGTTTTCAATATGTAATCAATAATTACAATGTTAAAGTTGAAAAAAACTAAAGAAATATAAAGAACTAAGAAACAGAACGAATTTAAATAACTAAGGTTATACTACAAAAATTCAAATTACACAATTCATTTTTAGTGGATCCTGTAAAATAAAGGTATAGGTACTTAGAGGTACTTTTACCTCCCCCTTTTACGTACAATATATATTATATATACGTATAATATATAATAATATATATATTTTTTTTGTATTTAGGGTTCTTATATTAGAACCTACTACCTAGCACCTACTAAGTACTTACTCTGAAAAGCGCCACTTTGAACTCATTAAACGGATTTGCACTTTGATTGCTGTTAACATCACAGACTAAAGGGAAGATTAAATTTGTATTTTAAGAGTCTACGTGGAGTCCACTTACTTGCGCAAGGGTTAAGATATTTTATAAGATAATACTAAGTCGTTGAGTTCGGGGGCGTTGGCTGATAGGTACTATTGTGTAGACGGTAGATTGTGCTTATAGGAATATATCTAACGGATTAGAGAAAATATAGGTAAGTAGGTACGTATGGTAGAATTCTATTTTATAAATTTCACTGGCAGAGTAATGTAAATAGAGTACATGTAAATAGAGTTTATGAGATGGTTAAGCAGGTACATAAAATCCCGGAAAATTCAAGACTTCCCGAGGGAATCAAAACCAATCATCATCATCAAACCTCAATACACGCGGACGAAGTTGCGGGCATCATCTAGTAGAATATAAAAAAAAACTTAAACATTTTGAATTCGTATTTCATCAGGGGCTAAATATAAATAATCTCTCGTAATCATTTGTATCTCGTAGGTCATTGAACTTAGGTAAATAACGTTGCATGCCACCCGGCCTAATTTATTAACCTTTATAAAACCGGGAAATGTAATTAAGTTGGTAAGTACCAAAAACTTATTACTTAATTACGTTATACCTACGTTAAAATTCATTTTATGCAGCAAAAAATCGACTTTATTTTGGCAACATACATAATTTTACGAGATGATGCCCGCCATTTCGTCCACGTGGATTAAGGTTTTTTGATTCCCGCGGGAACTCTTTAATTTTCCAGAATAAAAAGTAGCCTATGTCCTTCCTCTGGATACAAACTATCCCTATACCACAGAAAAGGTAATAGTAGGAACCTATACCAAATTTCATCAAAATCTGTTGAACAGACAATTGTTTTTATTCCCGCGGGAACTCTTGAATTTTCCGGGACAAAAAGTAGCCTATGTTCTTTCCCTGGATACAAACTATCCCTACATAAAATTACATCAAAATCAGTTGAAGAGACCATTTTTTTTTGCTTCCGCGGGAACTCGTGAATTTTCCGAGACAAAAAGTAGCCATGTCCTTTCTCAGGCTCTAGACTATCGCTGTACCAAATTTCATTCAAATCGGTTCAGTAGTTTAGGCGTCATTGCGTAACACACAGACAGGCAGAGTTACTTTCGCATTTATAATATTAAAGTATGGGCTATGGATTATTACGAGTATATCTCAGGGGTTAAACGTAGCCCGTCGTTTCTGCAAGCGGGCCTTGATATTATAAAAAGTGAAAATACACGCGTATTTTCGTTTTTTTCCATAGATAGAAAAGCATAATGAAAATAATGTCCTTTGGAAATAAGTTTCATTGATAGGAGAATAACTTGGAAAGTAATTTTGAAAGTATTAAATGGCACTTAGAAGTTTTCGTAAAGTAAGTGCGACTTTCTTCGTATAATATTAATGGAATATTTATATTTTTCGCTTTATGATATAAATAGTGTATTTAAGTGGGAATTGAATTATTTTCGACAAGTAAGCTCAAAGAAACAAATAAGTATTACTTTAGGTAATTTGCTGAATTACCTAAAGTAATACTTATTGCAGCTCAGCAGTTGAATTCTGATAGCATCGAATAATATAACTGCCATACCCCTAGCAGGTTAGCCAGCTACCATCTTAGACTGCATCATCACTTACCATCAGGCGAGTTCGCAGTCAAGGGCTTATTTATAGTTGATAAAAAAAAAGAATTTGTGTAACCTCTATACTTGTCTATACCTGTCACTTTTTGTCACAGACCATTAAGTGCTTTTCCGTTATATTTTTAAATGTACAACTTGAAATACAATAGAAGGCATGCCTTGCCCTTGCAATGCATCTTTGTGCGCCATCGCAACGTGCGTTACATATGGAGGGTAGAGTAGAGGAGTAACATCTCTTATCAGAGAAAAGTTGAAAAAGTGTCCAGAGGTTGCTATAAATAACCATTCAAAAACCTTTCACAGTGGCGCTGGTATAGCAAAAGGTATGGTATGAATGTAGCAATTGTAGATTGAAGTGAAGTATGCGGAGTTAAAAAATTTAATATTATTGTCGACTAAAATAGTTAATTATTGAAAATTTCAACAACTTACGTGTATAAAATAATGATGAATGTTTTCTTTCAAATCTACTCCAAAATTTGGCGCTTCCTTTTAAAATTTACCCTGATGCTAATGTGGCGCTACCGATTTAATGCATTTCGACGGTCACATTTTATATACAGAGATGTTACTCATCTACTCTACACTCCATAATGTTACATTATGTACGTTGATGATACGATGTTAGAAATCATCATGCAAGCGCCAAAATTAAGTTTCCATCCAATATCAAATGAAAAATAAGCGAACGTATACGAAAAGACAGACAAATAATTAAACATAAAAGAAAGCTATTAGAGAGCCTTAATCGGGGGTAATTAACAATAGATTTAAATTCCAAAATACTTTCAGCTATAATAAAAACGACGAAGAGGTCGTCAAATAAGAGAACCTCGTTATGAGGCCCTTCAGTTAAAAGAGCAGAAAAAAAAAAGTATATGAATCGAGATTTCGACCGAAAGTGGGCGACTACGTATTTAAGTTGCGTTTGCTTGTAAATATTTGATACAATGGACTGGCACCTGTAGACATTAAGTTAGCCACACGGTCATACACTCCAATCAATATCGTTAACCAAAAATTCTAAATGATTGACGGGAAACGCCTACCCTGAATAAATAATACATCATTACAATTATATTTCGAGTTCTTAAAAATAGCTGTGTTGCATTAACCACAGTCATATATTTTGTAGTTCGGCTTTTAAGGCGATTTCAACTTTTAAGCAACTGGGCAAGGTAGTGGGGCGTTCGCCTGGTGGGAAGCTTCGGCCGTGGCTAGTTACCATCCTACCGGCAAGCGATTGAGCGTTCCGGTACAATGCCGTCTAGAAACCGACTAGGGGCACGGGTTTAATATAAGTGCCATGCCCCTAACAGGTTAGCCCGCTACCATCTTAGACTGCACCTTCACTTACCATCAGGTGAGATCGCTGTCAAGGGCTAACTTGTAGTGGATAAAAAAAAACTGAAAACTTTTAAAGGAGGATATATTTTAGGATAAGAGGAGGGCAGATTACAGATAAACAGATTTTCAAAAGTTATATTCTTGTTTCTAAGTAAGTACTGGAGCATGACTTGCTAAACTTAACTCTGATTGAAGTAGAAAGTTTAGTATCGAGTGTAGGTAACTCTACTAAGTACCATTAGCACAGAATAGGTTTCGTTCGTCGTCAACCGATGGACGTCCACTGCTGGACATAGGTCTCTTGTAGGGTCCTCCACAAGCCACGGTCTTGCGCCGCCTGGATCTAGCGACTCCCTGTGACTCTCTTGATGTCGTCCGTCTCTTGAGGTAACAGTAAATTAGTTTATTTCATATTACATAACCCTACTAAATTGATGGATAGAGCAACAAATTGAAGTATTTTTAACCTTTTTGACCTGAAGAGTGACGACACAAGGCTTCTTTTTTCCCGGAAGATCAAAAAGTTCACTCGGGATTTTTATAACCACGTCTCGTCACGGGCACGGATATCCTAAGTAAATAATAATTATTGAACTCACTAATTTTGGTTTACGGTTTGTATACAATATATTAAAATGCCAAATCTATGAGAGCTAGTAAATTTTCCGCTAGAATACCCATTTCATACGTTACAATTGAATATTGAGTTGGGTAGGTACTCAAGCGTTCTCGATGAGATTATGTGGATAATATTTTCACATAAAATCGCCGAACAAATTTTTACCCTGATTTGATTTCGCCGAAGTATGAATTTAATTAAATTATAACATCAACCTGCCCATCATATTGAAGCTACTCCGATAGAAAACGATTGCATATGATCCCTTTATAATTTTAATTAGTTACACTATTGAATTGTTTCTTATTATAACAATTATTGTTACCTTTATTTTACTTTTATTTTGGTTTTGTACATCCTTCTTGTACTACTACTTAGTCTACTTATTACTCATCGCAAATTAAAACTCATCTTTATGACCTATGGTTAGATATTAGGTAAGAGTACGTGTTGTTTTAATGTACAAATGTAGCAAGTGTTCTTATTACGTTTACCCGCACGACATAAGACAAACGTAAAAATACATGTTATTTTCACGTGGAAAACTATAAATAGACGGTTCAACGTCTTATCGATCGTTTACAACACTCATTTGTATGGAATACCTTAGCTGGCATTCTTACGTAGATACATACATTTTGCACTTCAAGAAATTATTGTAAACTAGCTGGCTTCGGCATTACACGGGTTGTGAAGCGAACAAATATTTATATTTTTAAATTATTGTGAAAACTACATTGAAATCGCCTGTATAGGGCCAGTTGAACCACCGAAAATATCGTTAGGTATAGTCAAACTTGTCTGCCAAAACAAAAAACAACGTGGGAGGCCTAAGTCAAATTAGTGGCACGGTATTTAATTGTCAAATTTAAAGTCTTAAAATACGGATTTGACTCGCCCCAGCAATGCTACTTATGTTATATGTAGATACATAAGCGGTTACTTATGTATTTACGCATAATGAAACTGTCAATTTTTTTTTTCAAAAGAGCATCCACCGATTTTCCTGCTGGATCTTCTCGGTAGGAATGTCATTCCGAACGAGTGGTAGATTCACTCCACGATTCAAAAGTAAAAGTTATGTAAAAGTTTTTTGAATAAAAAAACATATGAATTTGAATTTGACCTGTGGTGCCACTGGCCCTTAGGATTTGAAAGGAAATATACCTAAAAAACAAATGCATATTGCTACTTTGTTATACACTATTTAGAGATGTGTAAATAAGAGTTCCTAAGAGGTAACACTTCGCTTAATTGCCTCCTCAAGTCCTCAGGTGCAAGACAAGAGAGCGGGCTCGTTTGTTGTGCAAAGAAACAAGTCAATTTTCAAAAGAAACAAGTCGATTTAGCGCAGACAAAGCTACGTGGATAAAGCATGACTACTATAACTAGGTAGTGGTTATATGCTTAGTAAAAGATTAAGTACTTGAATAAAATAATAAATAATTGAGGGTAAGTAACTTTAAAACGGGTCAGAATTAATAATTGCCGGTTCTTCTTAGTAGAATCAGATACCCGAACCGGTGGTAGATTCTTACGACTTATCATAAGTGGCACAAGTTGCCCTACGTGAAATAAATAATTTCATTTTCATTTAATGTGGTTAAGTTTAAGTATCTTAAGTTAGAATAAGTTTAAAAAATTTAGATCCCCGTCACAGTGAAGTAATAGGATAACAAATTTCGAATCAATGATGTGTGGAAGTATTTGGTTGATATTCCGTCATTAACTAGAAAAGAGCTGATGATCTTCAAACTGCTGAACAGATGTTCTTGAATCAGAGCTAAGAAAACTCGGATCAACTTTCAAACTTAATTAAATCCGGTTCTTCCATTTGGAAGCTAGGATGCCACAGATAGATGTACAAATAAACAGATATACACGATATACTTATACTTATAACACCCTTCAACAACAATGAGAAAAGTTAATTAATAGAGTCTTTTTTTATATGTCTAAGTTGCAGAGGAAGAAAATATTCTATAACTCCAGCTATATAAACGAAGGATTTATTCGTGTTGCGATTTTATTAGAGTAAGGAATATTTATGGGCACAACGGCCGCTTTAATCTAATTTACCTTAATTCCCGCATTTCTTAAGGGTTAATATAAATGCTAATGTGTCACCTTTGCGGCGAAGCCAACAGCTTCTGACCGAGACATTATAAACAACGGCGCCCTGTCGCGGCCCTGAACTACATTGCACTATTACCTATTCTGTGCCTGAACACAGTTTACACTATTTCCCAAACGCGTTATTATTATTACTGCATAATAAAACTGTACGCGTAACACGAATTTTATTCTCCTACTCGTAAAACTAGCAGACATCAAATACTTTGAATAAAACCACTTTTATTGTACACCACATAGAAAAAATAACAGCTATAAATTAAAAACTTCAACTTCCCCCGTCACAATTAAATACCAAGAACATTCCATTGATCCCAATTATCATAACCTCTGCTGTAAATTTGTAAGGAGCTGGGGTTCCTGCAGATTCCAGGTGATGCTGCAGCATCAAGTCAAGTTTAGTTTTAGTTTAGTCACTTTATTCGAAGCATCCTGTTAGTTCAAATAACGGGATACTTCGAATCGATCAGACCTGTGGAATTTGGCCACCGTGACTGGCTGACAGACAACGAACAGAAGTATTATTTTTATCTCGTTGATGCTCTTGTTTCAGAATTATAACTCGTATTTTAAGGAGGTAAAGGTACGTCAAATAAAACTTTAATTTTAAAAGAATACTGCTTTAAGCGAAGGTAGCAAGCCCACAGACGTGGAGATTTGAAATTATATAGGAGAAAATATTTCTTGAGATTTGAGAAGTAACGGGGCGCAACTAAGGAAGTTTTTAAAAATCCAACGAGATACACGCGGAAGAAGTCGTGAAAAAAGTTCATAATTAATATGACACGAAACCAAACCCCCTGCCGCACCGCTCAAAATTTTAATTGAGAACATTTTAAAAACAAAAAGAGCCCAACGAAATGCCCAAAAATAAAATGGCTTAAAGTTAATTGCTTTTTTTGAGAGGTGGCGATGAATAAAAGTGAAAAATAAAATGAGCGGAGCCGACAGCAAAAGCTTACTCATTTTACTAAGAAATTATCTTCATTTTGTATACAGTCGTTGTCAGTTAAGTGTTTTTAAATAATTCACTACGAAACTGTTGACAAATCCTTTGAAGAAATTAGTATCAAATTATTCCATCTTCTTTTGAAGATGATTGTGAAACATTGTAGCGTTTGCTTTACAATTGAAAATCATGTTAGAAATTCTGCTTACCAAAATGAATAGTTCAGGATGTCGAAGGTCAGTGACACTTTATATAGGCTGACAACGTACGAAGAAATCGGATCTCGCAATCAGCACAACGAGCCTATTGTGTCAATCCAGAATTGGGAATTTCTATGCTGTGTGATGGCATAGATGGTAAAATTAGATTAGTCCCATGTACTTACGCAACGTGTGCAATGCATATATGAATAAATAAATGAATAATTATTTATATGAAATAAATATGAATTATTTATAATATTGTTAGTATGGATGTATTGTAACATATTGCAACGCATTTCCATGCGTCCGATGCAACATCGCCAATCGATATGCCATGTGCAGAATCCAGCAGCCCTATCATGTAAAGTCAGCATCAATCATTCTTACAGTCTCAATTGTTGTGAATGGCTGGATTTATAGTATTTTTGCTGCTACAGTGTATTTTCGTCAAAAGAGGAAGAGTGTTAACCAATCAATATTTAACAGTAACAATTGTTTATACATAATGAGGCCCCAGGTTAATGAGGCCCCAGGTTGGCGTGTGAGAGTGGCAATTGGAATATATGTTTGTATGCAAACCAAGACCAGTATCTTTCTTGCAGATCGTATTTAGGCAATGCAAGTGTGTGTTTTTCTTAAAATTAAATTTTTTTCTGATATATAATTACCAGGAAAAGTTTTTCTGAATCATAATATAGGTAGTCTACCTATGCTTCACTACATCTCAGCTAATGTTAAGTTAATGCCGCATTCTAGACGGAACGCGTTAAAAGCTCTTTATAGCAGTTAAGACCTATATATTTAATCGGTTTCTACATGCTCGAGGATATTTTCTACAAGGCATTTAACGAGCACGCTTGGCGGGAAGCGCCTTGTTGAAAGATCAGCTTCAGAATACCCAGACGTGAGGACAATTTAGAAGATATTAGTTTCCTAAAACTTGATAAGATAGTCGAATCTGTGACATGTTGATCACTTTGTTCAAATTTTCCTGTGAGATTGTAAGAATTATATAAATAGCAACTCTACTTTTACCTCAAACGTCAGTAGATCTCGTTCTATTCGCGTCCACTGCTGGGCATGGACTTATGATTAGCAGATCGTTTATTTACAGTTTAGTTTTTGACCCACTTTCATTGTTATACTCGTATAAAAGCGATGTATTTACGACTTCCGTATTTTTAATTTATGCTTGAAATTATGCGAATGAAAAAATGTACAAGGCGCTTATACAATTTATGTAACTAACTCACGGAATTTTTGACTAGGTAGTATGCTTTATATCTACTCATGCTTGGTTTCGTACGAATAATTTTTATAACATACCAAAATAGATGTTTTGGAATAAAGGCAGTACAAAGTTTGTTGATTATAACAATTGGTAATGTTTCAGTGTTGATATCACACGATGTACAAAATATCGAGTTCTTTTCCCTAACCCCATGATGAAAATTTGCAAAATTTTCTAGACATTTCAGGTAAACGTTTCAGGTTTTATCGTTAGCAGCATACCTATATTAACCTATATTTATATATATTTTTACCATTTTTTCAACATTTTTATTCATGTTGTATATTTTATTTTATTGACGTACTAATTCCAATCTTCAAAAATAAACTATACTGTTTAATGTGGTAGAATTTTTCGTATATTCATTTAATTATTGCATGTCATACAATGAATTAGCGCTAATAACGCTTAATTGATTAATTATTATTCCGCCCATTTTAATATAGGTGTGGTAATATTGATCACCAATTTATACGGTTTACAGTGTAGGCATAAATTATTTATCTGAAATGAAACGAAATGACGCAGTTAGTGAACCATAATTCTAGTAGGTACCTATAACCTATACGTAAACCATTTCACAGACTAACAAGCATCCGATTACATTTATAATTAAATATGATCAGTAGCAGTCGCCTCTATCAGTTCGTTTTTCGTAAGTAAAAAAGGAGTTTTTTAAAGTTGTGTTACTATTAAACGGGGCATGTTATAATTGAAAAAAATATACTTAGGTAATTTGTAATGTTTTTTCTAAGATTTGAGAGTTTGAAGTATTGCCAAATGTTATACTCCAATCTTCAATACCATAGCTCAATCAGGAATTTATCTCTTGATCTAGGATGCCTGCTAATTATTATTGTCTTGCAAATTTCGAGAGGATACTTGAAGAAGTAAGACCAAAGAGAAAATAAAATCACACAAGAACGATACGCAACGACTGATGACAGGTAAAAAAGAGCCCGGCAGCAGCGCACGCATCCTTTTATAAGCCTGCTGCTGCGCGTCTGCTGGTCGCGCAAGGCTGCGCGCTTGCCTGCTGAGCCAAGCTGCGCATCTACACGTCGCGCAGGGCTGCGCGCTTGCCTGTTACTGTGCGTCTACTGGTCGCGCAGGGCTGCGCGCTTGCCTACTGCTGAGCGTCTGGTAGTCGTGCAGGGATGAGCGCTCGCCTATTGTAGTGCGTGACACTTCACGTTCGCCTGCCGCGCTGCGAGGCTTGACATTGCGTGTTGGCTAGTCACACTGGGAGATGTGACGCTACGTGACTTACTGCGTGCAGGGATGCGGTGACTGATGTGGTTTCAACGAGACAAGCTAACGTCGCGCCTCTGTCTAACCAGGCTAAGTCATGCTAACGTCGGGCTTAATGATTTAGGCCTGTGCTGTCTGTACACTCTAGGCAGAAAAGCTAACGTCGAGCCTCTATTTTGCCGTACTAAGTTATCGCGAACGTCGTGCCTATGACTTAGATATGTACTCTTCATTGTATCGGGCACACAAGCTAACGTCGTGCGACTGTCTTGCCCGGGCTAAGTCATGCTAACGTCGTACTTAATGGACGTAGGCCTTAGGCCCAAGTTGTTTTAACACTGCTTACCACATAGGGTAACGTTGTGCCACTGTCTTGTCGTGGTAGGTCATGCTAACGTCGCGCTTAATGACTTAACCAGTGGCCGTAACTTTTCGAATTTTATTTATACGACTAACGTGTCTTCCATGAAATTTGAAGCGTTGTATTCGGTAATTGCCGTAAAAAGATATGTGAAGTTTGTTGTTTTATGTGCGCAGGTGCAGACAAGGACATGAAATGATCTTCCGGGCTGCCAGCAAACCACAACGTTCTGTGGTGCAGAGGCCTGCAGGTGCTTTTGTTACGCCTGCCATTTAAGAGCCTCAAGATCATGACCTGTGTCCAACGGAGTCTGAGCAATGCCACTGCTGGAGTAGAGCTGAGCTGAAATGAAGGAACCCGGGGACGGTCTCGGGTCAGTCTGGCCGTGTTGAAGATAAATATACCTGTTTCAGAATAAAGAAATGAAATTCAAGAATGGAATTCATTCCCTGCGATTAAGAAAAATAACGATGGTGTCAGACACGAGGTTATAAAAGGATGCGTGCGCAGCTGCCAGGGGCGCTCTTCCTTGTCATCCGTCGTTGCGTATCGTTCTTGTGTGATTTTATTTTCTCGCTCTATTATTTTTATTGTTCATGTTAAGAAATGAGTCAGAAGAGCTTTTTCGTCTTTCTTCTTCAAGTATCCTCTAGAAATTTGCAAGACTATATTATTTGAATTATGTACGGACAGGACGCAACAATTAGGATATAGGTATATAATAAGTATAATTGTGTTAGCAACACCCTTACACCCTGTACTTAATGATTAATATTATGTAAATTAGCAAGTAAGGCATGAACATGAAAGCTATCAAAATAAATAAATGACTAAATGACTAGGTCTATCCATCCATCCATCCAAACTTTAGCATTTATAATATTAGTATAGAAGTATATATGTATAGTCAGCACTTAATAGACTAGTTCGTATTCACAAGCGAACAGCTCAAACCTCAATCATATGTGTGCATTTGATAGCTAATTCAGTTCACGTGTAGACGAGAACCATGCAACATAGAAATGTGCATGGAAATTGTTAGGAAACACGCAAGTTAAATGTACGATATTAACTGTTTCATGGAATAAGCCCCACAATGCTTGTTATAATTAGTTTTATTGTCACAATTATTACTCTGCTACCCTTGCAATAGATGTGAAATGTGACTCGTACCGTATTTATCCCGTGCCTTATACTATGTTGTGTGGCTTGGCTTAGTTAGCGCAGTAAGTAAATTTTGTTTTGTTTCCTTATACCTACCACCCTAAAATCAACAAGGAAACGATTTAAACATAATCACGAAAATACCTACCTAACTACATTTTGACTGTAAAAAGTCGAAACATAATAATATTCATTGAAATAATATTAAAATAGTATTTAATAGTCATTGAAATAATATTAAAATTTATTTTATCTCGAAAAATTCAAGAGTAGGAGAGCGGGAAACAAAAAGTAAGTAAAAAGTATCTGTTTAACCGATTTTGATGAAATTTGGTACAGAGATAGGTTGGACTCCGGGGAAAGACTTAGGCTACTTTATATCCCGGAAAATTTAAAGTCTCAAAAATCTTTATCCAAGCGTACGAAGTCGCGGGGATATCTAGTTTACATATAAATAAAATAAATGTTACCTATATACGTAATCATATATTGGAGATTTTGGTATTTCGAGTTTAATATAGTATAATCCGATCACAACCAAAAGGATCAATCGATCAGTGTAATTAATTCCCCCAAAACTTATTAAGGCTTGAAGACTTATAGTCTGGCGTTGAACTCGACGACGGGAAAAGATATGCCTTTATAAAATATATAAATATAATATGACTATTTATGTTCTCGTACTTATAGCAATATTATATACTTAGTGTTAGCATTATTACTGTTTGTCATTATATCTCATGAAACAGGAAGTATAATATCTGTCAATTTGACTCGTTTCATGTCATTCGATTTAATCTGCGTATACAGACGCCGTATTGAAAATAGTTAGTATAGTTAAATACAAGTGCTTGAACGATAGTAAGGCAGTCTCCTGCAGGCAGACTCAGCAGATTATTGAATTCATTTTGTGTTTAGATCGTAATTTGGTTTAGAGCTTAACGATAGCAATCGTGGCCAGATCAAATGAATATTGTCTTTAAGATAAGCTAACTTTTATCTAATTACATTAAATCTCTCGTGAAAGCTCTATCTATACATTTAACCATTTACTGATGCAAGTTCCAAATGAGAGTACAAACATAGAGTAGGATGTATAAAAGGGTATAGAGTTATCACTCCCACTTAATATACGAGCTATGGAAACCAGCGCTCCTGGTGGTTGGTTCTTGAACTAATTTTCTTGTGTATATAGCTATAGATAATCAACTTTACTATATAGGTAGCTTGCCCAATATTAAAATTTTTTAAGTAAATTCTGAGGACATTACAGACACACGCTTTAGCTCTTTCTGGTAGCTTTAAAATAAATTAAACAAAAAGAGCATAAAGCGTGTGTCAAAATGAAAAGAAAAACACAAGAAAAAGGGGATGCCAGTGTAAATAATTTTAAGTGTTGATATTTCAAAATTTATCACCGCCATCTATCGATAGGTTCCTAAACTATACCAAATACGTTTTCCAGTCAATTTGCTCGTAGTGAAAGCACCGTGAGTACAAATATATTAAAAGTGTCTCACACTTACTTCTGGATTGTCGCTTACACTAGTCTAATATTAAAACTGTAACTGAACAATTTCTGTACATTAAAATATTGAAAATTATTGTAGGCATCCTTATTAACGAAAACCATTACCTACTTATATGAAATGAAATAAAACGAAATGAAATGTTTTATTTCATGTGGGACAACTTATGTCAATTATGATGTCTCAATATTACCGTAAGAACTCTACCACCGATTCAGAAAACAGCTTCTACCGCGAAGAGCCGGCAAGAAAGTCATCAGTTCCTCATTTTATTAAAAGAAAAAAATAATGTAACATTATGTAGATAATATACAAATTACAATAATTTAATAAGTGTGGCCGCTGAATGCGGAGCTGGTTGCTTTCATACAAGTTTGTAAATAAGAAAACCACTAGTAGTATAACTTCGATTGAACAAATTCTGTTGTACACAGTCTTCAGTCATAGCAAGATAAATGCTTGCTCGAGAGAGTAAGTCGTAAATTACAAAAATACTCCTATTAGCCACGCGATATAGTAGTAACACAGGTCAAAGACCTGATACGTAGGTACTTCCTCGTAGTTTCACCCCATTTAGCGCTGTTGCATTGCGGCCTAGGCAGTTTTATGACCCGAGCATTGACGTATAAGTTAAGTCATGATTTACTACGTGTTATGTACATCGCAGTGTTTACGTGTTTTACTAAGCTTTTTAACAAAACACACTCCTTTTTAATTAATTGACAACTAGATGATTTGATTTTTCGCCATCAACTGAATATTCAAATCGCTTCTCTGAATCTGACATGAAAGAACCTAATTTTGTCTAAATTAGGTTTCGCATTTATAATGTATTGATTTAAATTCCATATATTTGGATATTTCAACGTAAGATTGTAAAAAACCGTTAGATTATAATATAACTCGCAAAATTGCAAAGTGTCGAAAGATTACAATTTAACGCATTATTTTTCGATAGATTGTAATCTGTTATGTAAGTATAATGGTATATTAAGGTGCCAGCGGAGGGTGAATTGCCCATACAAACGTAATACCAAAATAATTTGTAATTCGAGAATAATTCCACCATATTAGGCGATTATTAAGATTGAACTTGTATTTATCTAGGTCCCTGTATAATTGTGTTTTCAAAATACTTTCCCAAAATTAAATGTAAGCGCATTGTGTTTTGCATGTTTTTACGACATAAATGACATGTTTTCTCTTTATTTGTTTCATATTAAAACCAACGATATTTTACATACTAATTTATCAGGAACATAGCCTATATTGTCAAGTTACAGAACAACAACACGAAGTTAAAAACACAACAAGTTTTCATTCATCATTTTTGGTATTTACGGAACAATACTAAATGTTTAACAAATTCTGTACGCTCATATTGCTATCGCGCTTGCACGCGATCGTGTGTCATCAGCCAAATCGAGATAGCATTATACTGGCAAATTTATATTTGCGGGTTGAATAGAAATTGCGAGCGGCGATCACCGGCCTCTTAACCCGATAGAACATAAACAATCAGGATCTAACCTAAACTCTAACCTAACTCGAACCTCTAACCTAACCTACAAGAAACAGACAAGAAAACTTAAATACAAATAATATTTCAAAAATGGACACTCAGAACATTGAACGCTTCACAATCTTTCGACAGTTTACAATTTCGCGAGTTAGATTATAATCTAACGGTTTTTACCATCTTACGGTGACAGATATAATGGATTTCGGTGTAGACGTATTTATTAGGGAAAACACGCATTATTGGTATTAGCTATTCTTCTGACCACTTGTTTACGGAGTCAGTAAATACAAATCGATCATCATCAATCTAAAGCCGATCAGTGGCAAAAATGTCTGGGTATATTTGGCATGACGTTGTAAAAGCACTTAGATTATATTAATATAATTTATAATTATGTGGTGCCCATTATACTAAAGTTATAGTGATTATTCCTAGATCAAGTTCTCAACTCTTAACCTAAAAAATATTTTATAAAAAATATCTCTACATAGTCAGTATTGTGCATACTTCAAGTCCTCAACTGCAACGATACAAATGACTGCGGGCTAGCCTAGAGTGGTTATTATGAAAACTTGTACACGGAATCATATCGGAACGCTATGTCACTTGTTGGCACGTCTTTGCTGTCAGAGTAGTAACTGGCCAGTTACAGCCGAAGCTGACCATTGTCAATTTATCAATTATAAATTATAAGGTCACAGCGCTCGCCACTGCGGTAGGGTATATGCAAATTAATTTCAGACTTCTGAAGTTTCCATTCGTAAACAAGTTCAGTAAGACTTCTTATAAAGTTAAATGAAGTGAAATATTCAAGACGTTAGTAGAAGGTGTTTTACCATTTTATTTCAACTCTTAGTTTTCTCCTCCGAGCATTGAAAGGTTTTCTCACAAGATTTTCCAACGCCTTGGAACGTGTGATGAATTATTTATAAATATTAATTAAGCACAAAAGCTTTCGTAACAAAACGTTGAACCTGTCCAGAGTGTAAAGTTGAAAATTTGTTCACAAAGCGGCGCGCCGCAAATCACGAACTATTTAACAGATGATTCGAATTTCAGAGTTAACTTTACATTAACTCGTACATAACTATTCGTATCTACAAAATTATACCGTAGTTGTATATTCAACATGCGAATTCATTACATGCACCAACTAATCCGACGAGATAAAATATGAAAGCTCTTATTTGAGCTTTTTGTTTGTGTTAGCATAAGTTCTAGTAGCATTATGTTGCTGAAGGATCTGCCCCCCTATTCTCTTAGTCAGTGGCTATCAAAAAGTGTAAGCCACAGATGTATATTTTTTATGCATTGAAGGTTTGCTATGAAAATGCAAATTTTTATTTCATAGCAAACCTTCAAGGGATTAAAAGTAAATATCAGTGGGTTTCATTTTATGATAGCCGCTAAGTTAGAGAAAAGGGGACCTGGGGCAATGTTGGACAGTTATCATAACTGTGCAACATTCAAGATATTAAGTCTGTGAAAATTTAACTTTAAGCTATTTTACCACGCTTTTATAAGCTACACTCGTAACTATACTCGAACTTTTAATTAGATGCATTAAACTGACATTTCAAAATGTCATTACACCTATAAAGTTTCCATGTATGTTGTAAACAAATCTTGGAAGTCGAATTTGACAAAGTTCTTATTATTGCATCGATTTGGAACTTTGCAAATGTGTAATACTGATGACAATACAATAATTTGATTGCTTAGAGCTGATCTGATGATGGAACCAGGTGGTGGTAGTCTTTAAAGGCTTCTAGTAACCCCCTTGAGTTCGGGTTCATTTGGTTTGTATTGACGAGACCCATTTACAGTAAAAGTAAAGCGTGTTTTTTTAGTTTTCTAAAGTAAGTATTAACTTATTATTAGGAGCAGTTGAAGTAAGGGACCATAACAACATTCACTCTTGTTCGACCGGTTCGGCTGACAATAATATGTTATTGTGAAAAAATGTTGCAATTGTCTAAGAGCCCATGAAGGTAGACTGTCTCTTGGCCAAGAAAGTTGAAGCAGGATTGTCTATAAAACTAAAAAAGGCCTATTCCAATCTTTTTGTATGTATGTTTATCTAGGTTTTTAACTATGAAATAGTAATTTAAGTAGGTATTTGTTTTCTTAGTGAACTTTATAACTATTTATAAAGTCACTAAGAAAAGAAACAAATAGAGAGGTACTATTACTTCCCTATTACAGGTCAACAAAATTAGAAAGTTTGTCCCAAAATATTTAATTTAGAAACTTGACCTTTATCACCTATTCTGTGCCTTTACGAAACCTATTCTAATATCCTATCCTATTCTATAGTTTTGTATACGTATAAGTTGGTATATGCATAGAATAATTGACCGTTTCATTTTGCACAGAGAGATAAATGCTGTCTTCAAAGTTCCTAATTATTGACTCCCTGCAGTGGATATATTGAACCAATTGTTTTCTTATTGTTCATGGATATCCAGTCCACGAGCAATGATGAGTTATATAGATCATAGCGATATAGCCCATTCATTCAACGGATTTTGATGAAATTTGTTACAGGGATAGGCTGTATCCAGGGGTTGGATATATGCCACTTTTTATCCCGGAAAATTAACGCTGACGTAGTCGCGGGCACTAATTAGTTTTCAATATATAAAACTGAAAAAAAATCGCCTTTCTCTTGATCAACACCAAAAGAGCGCAATATAATGAAGATAAATATTTTGAATATCAAAGTCAAATCAGGTACAACCCCAATTTGTTGAATGACCAATAAAGCACGACTTGTAAGTTGTGAGTTGCAGTCGGAACATCATCTGCTTTAGGAGGAATTTGCTTCCTCTCTGAACAGCAAATTATCTTCAACTTAACGAGCTAACCATCTTATAATGGCATTGTTAGCGTGACTCGCATAGTGGCTTCCATTGTGCTCAGCGGGCTTACTATCACGCTTATAGCAATATTATTTTTATATTTTTGACGCTCTTGTTCCAGATTATGATCCTTATTTTAAGGACATTAAGATACGTCATAAAATTGTTATTATAAAACAATACTGCTCTATGCGATTGTAGTAACCACTGAGTAGGGAAATTGTTTCTGTTATCTATGGTAGTAGCCCACAGGCGTGGTCAGGAATTAGTGTCAGTGCAATTTGTGACCTGGTGAGCAATGGCATGAACGAGTTATTTATTAAGCAATTTTTTTCAAGAGTAACGATATTTGAGGACAGACATTTAGTCTCAAGTTCTAGATTAAATGTCTGGTCGAAGGCTTTGGCCTCCGCTAAATAGGTCTACGTATCGGCTCTGACGCCATGGGATTTGGAATTCCAGTATGATGCCGTGCAGAAAACGTAAATTGTTTTCGAATATTTCCTTTTCATTAAACTTTAATCAAGTAATAGTAAAATATTTCATAATTTTGTGTAACAGTTGATTGATTATTCAAGAGAATTTATTCATAATTCAACTTTGAATTTAACTTTAATTTATGAGTTAGAAAAGAGGTAAATTTGAGAGAATTTATTAGTCCAGTCAAATCAAAATCGAAAAATGTTTTCTCAAGCTGGCTGTTGAGCTATACGTACCAACGTGCAGTCAGTCAGTCAGTTACTAATTAAAATTAATTAATTTTCATCTATTAAACATAGATGAAAATTTAAATAGTTAGATAGGTGCGTTTCTTAATTGCATAGCAGTTGATCATCTTGCATGACGCTGCAATTTTCCACCGGAGAGGAGCTTCATTTGCAAGTAAAAACGGATGCACGTACTTAGTAATGCTTGTGTTCTTTGTGATTGATATAGGTACCTATAATTAATATTACTTTATGGAGACGATGAACAAGATTAAAGGCCTTCAAAGTCAATGGTTTTCCAATTTATAATGTATGAACAGTTGTAATCACTTAAAATTTTTATAATTTATGAAAAGTCTGATGCTACTAGAACTTTTTTGATTGAGAGAAAGAAAATAGGCCAAAACTTGTGTGTAACTTTTCTTACGGAAAAATGAAATCGAGACTGTCGAAACTATTTAGCGTTCCCCTTCATCTTGAGGAGGGTTTTGTACACTTTGTAATTGTAGCTGGCCGGGCAAGAAAACAATAAACGAAGGCAAGACGGTATTCAGGAAAGTGGGGCAAGATATCGAACGATGTGCGTGTCGCGGCGTCGACGGTCGGTGCCCCCGAAACATGCACTCTATGTTTACATTTCTATATCTACTCCCTCATTACTGCTATTCTGCATATCTTCAATGATTTTGTCTGATTTGTTCAGCGGTTGAAGGATTATGGTCTCTTTTCACAGTCTGTGCCATATATAATTTTACGTACCTATATCTTAATGTGTTCGGGGTTGTTCTTTGTTTATATGTTGTACTAGCTGATGCCCGCGATGGATTGAGGTTTTGTGGGTCCCGCGGGAACGCTTTAATTTTCCGGGATAAAAAGGAGCCCATGTGTATATATATATATATATATACTAACGGTACCCCGCGCCTTCGTCCGCGTACAATTTATGATTTCCTATGAGATTTTCCCGCTGCATAAAGCCTAGGTACTTATAGCGGCTAAAACTAATAAGCAATAACCTTAATGCCGATTTTAAAATCTTTTCACCTACATGTAAGCTTCCAATCCCAATTTCACACCCTTTAGGGTGGATTTTCGAAAATTGCTTACACAGGTTATTATTATTTAAAGCTAATAACCTACATCCTGATTTTCAAGTCTCTAACATCAAAAACTTAAAACCCTCATGTAAGCTTCCAACCCCTACTGCACCCCTATTGGGGTAGATTTTCATAAAATTGCTGCAGGTTATTATTTATTTAAATTTGATAACCCAAATGCCAATTTTCAGGTCTCTAACTTCAAACAAATAGGACTTTCATACAAACTTACAACCCTCATTACATCTTTTGGGTTGAATTTTCGTAAAATTGACTATACAAGTTATTATAATTTAAAACTAATAACTTAAATCCCGATTTTCAAGTCTCTAACATCAAAAACTTAAAACCCTCATGTAAGCTTACAACCCCTATTGCACCCCTATTGGGGTAGATTTTCGTAAAATTGCTTATGCAGGTTATTATTTATTTAAATGTAATAACCTAAATGCCGATTTTCAGGCGTCTAACTTCAAATACATAGGACTTTCATACAAACTTACAATCCCCATTACACCCTCTTTGGGGTGAATTTTCTTAAAATTGCTTATATTGGTGTTTATTATTTATAACTATTAAATAAATTGCCAATTTTTATGTCTCTAACTTCAAAAACAAAGGACTTTCAGTTTCATTTAAACAAAGGGTTTTACCCCTAAGGGGGTGAATTTTCCCAAAACCGTTTCTTAGCTGCCGTCTACACCATAAGAAGGAACCTATCTTCCAAATTTCAAGTCTGTATGGTTTATAGTTCCTGAGATATCGTGATGAATCAGTGAGTGACCTTTCGCTTTTATATACACTAAAGAATATTGATTGGTACTCATTACTTTCATCGAACCATAATATAAACGATCTTCTTAGTGTTTTTTACGATAGGCTATTCTCAATTATAAAAATTTATACACCATATAAAAAGCAATTTAAGGACAAACAACCGGCTTGGTTTAGTCAACCACTGATTAAATGTCTTAAAGAAAAACAAAAAGTACACACTAAGTACAAAATGTATAATAATCCTAGAGACTACGATACATTTTCTCTTCTTAGATCTAGGGCTCAGAGGTTGATGGAGGAGTGTTACAATGCTTATACTAACAATGTTGAAATGTCTCTTATAGCTTGCAACGATAAACTTTTTTGGAATTTTACCAAGTCTAAGCGAAAATGTAATTCAATACCACAGACCTTAAGTAATGACAAACGAGTTGCAACAACGGGGTTTGAAATTTGTCAACTATTTTCCGATTATTTCGCATCGGTGTATATTCAAGATAATCATAATAAATTACCAGATACTACCTCTGTAGATACGCACGTACACACTAATAGCAGGTTAACTCTTTCTGAAAGCGAGATCTTGACAAAGATAAAGACTCTGGATGGGAACAAGGGCCCGGGACCTGATGGGATTCCCTCATCTTTTATTAAATCGTGCGGAATGGAACTCGCAGTACCTTTGATGTTAATATTCAATAAGTCTTTGGTCACTGGATGCTTTCCAGAATTTTGGAAAGTAGCTCACGTGATACCTATTTTTAAAGCAGGCACGAAAACTGAATGTAGTAATTATCGCCCTATATGCATTTTAAATTGTTTTGCCAAAATATTTGAGAGTATTGTTTATGATTATATTTTTTATCTGTTTAAACCGCTGATTTCCCCGCAACAGCATGGATTTGTTAAAAGCAAATCAACTGTTACCAATCTAATTGAATATTCTAATTTCTTAGTAAATTGTCTTGACAGTAAAAAACAAGTTGATTCGGTGTATACAGATTTCCAAAAAGCGTTTGATAAGGTGAATCATCGGTTACTTTTCCAGAAACTAGAAAAATATGGTGTCCATGGGAATTTGCTAAGATGGGTTATATCATACGTAACAAATAGATCATAAATAGTTGCTGTTAACGGATTTTACTCCAAACCAATAACGGTACCATCAGGTGTACCCCAGGGATCACATCTTGGTCCATTGCTCTTTATTATTTTTATTAATGACATCACATCAGTCATAAAAAATAAATGTCTTCTTTACGCAGATGATTTAAAGATATTCTGTGAAATAAATAATGTCGAAGATTGCAAATCACTGCAGGAAGACCTTAATTCAGTTAAATCGTGGTGTGAACAAAATGCTATGTTTTTAAACGTAAGCAAATGTTTTGTGCTTACCTTCACTAAAAATCGCAATAAAGTAAAATTTGACTACTTAATTGGCAATAATAAACTTTCAACTATGACTAGTGCTAGAGATCTGGGTATTACTTTTGATACATCCCTAACATTTAAGTTACATATAAATAATATTATCACAAAAGCTAATAAAATTATGGGTTTTATTTTCAGAACTACCAAAGGTTTCAAAAACCCTTTAAGTCTTTTACATCTTTATAGAAGTCTTATTCGCAGTATCTTAGAATATGGTACCCCAGTTTGGACCCCATTCCAGAAAACATATGCTGACTCTATTGAGTTCGTGCAAAGGAGATTCCTACGAGTACTTCTTTACAAATATAACAGAAAACTAGTCCATTCCTCTTATGAAGATAAACTAAAATATTTTAAACTCGATTCTCTATGCATGCGTCGTATGCTACATGATGCGATGCTACTTCACAAAATCACTATTAGTCAAACGGATACTATCCTTCTATCAAAAATAAACCGAAATTGTAAAATCCCTAAACGCTCAATTTGCACTTATAACGTCTTTCCACCTAAACCCTGCCGAACTAATTTAGCGCACCACTCTTGCATTAACCGTATTTGTCGTCAATTTAATACTCTTCATCACAACAACCGAGACCTCAATATATTTAACTCGTCGAAGGCTTGCTTTCGCCGTAACGTACTGGTATCCCTACGTAAGTTAGCCAATTAGTCAAGTTCTGTAATTATTCTGTATAATATGATTTGTATTACTATTGATATAACTATTATTGTAATTTTCTCATTCCTCACTGCATCTTGTAAAGCTACCATACTTAAACTTTGAAATGTTTTTATCTAAAAATCTTTTGTACTAACCAGTTGTTTATGTTTGTGCTATATATCTTTTGTCTATGAGTCTCTTTGTAATTTATGTATACTTTATTTTAGGCATGAATGTTGTTGGTTGGTCGAATAAAAAAAATAATAATATATATTCTTGCAAATTTCTAGAGGATACTTGAAGAAGAAAGACGTAAAAGCTCTCTGGACTCATTTATTAACATGAACAATAAAAATATTACAGCGAGAAAATAAAATCACACAAGAACGATACGCAACGACGGGTGACAATGTAGTCCGCAGCAGATGCGCACGTGTTACAAAAAGTATCATAGAAGGGGTTAATTAATTAGCAATATATTCAGGATTTAAATAAAACGTCACGTCTTTGTTCACAAGCTCTCTAATCGAGATTGGAGCTGATTCTGTAGTGCACAATCTCTAAACTAAACTAAAATTAGAGCATTATAAATATTGCTAACCCTTTCATAATACTCCCTACGGAAAGGGACAGAACTAGATTTAAAGCTGCCATTTTAGTTTAGTTTAGAGATGTTACATTACAGAATCGGCACCACTGTCCTCTTAACTTAGGGGTACAAAATATCATTTGGTCCACCAACAAAGGACTCAAGTCTAGCAAGACATTTACTTAGCTTAATTACATCCTTATTACTATGACCTTAGGGTTAACTATGTCTAATCGAGCGTTGGAGGTACGCAGTGGCTGGCACGGCCATCCTGCCCCAAGCTTTGATCTCAAAGCTTCCTTTCTATTTTACCTGTAAACATAAAAATGTTAAAGCAAAAGTTTACAAAAACCATAGTTTTATTTTGCCATACTTCAGGCGCGGTCAATGACCCGATTTCTAAGTGTCCCTTTGTTTTTGTTGCTTACAACTGCCACATGATGCAGTTCGTTAAGTATTTGTTTGGGTTTATTTTTTTAATACTTGTTTTTTTTTTGATAGTGGCACACTTACTGTTGCAAGCTGCTAACGCCTCTTTTTATAATTTTTATTTGCGATCCTCGCGACTATATAAGTCGCTCTCGCATATTTTTTTTTATCAGCGATCCTCGTGCTCTATGTCACTCACGCTTAATTTTTTTTTTATCAGCGATCCTCGTGCTCAATGTCACTCAAGCTTTAATAAAATTTTTTTATCAGCGATCCTCGTGCTCAATGTCACTCTCGCTTTAATTTTATTTTTATCAGCGGACCTCGTGCTCAATGTCACTCTAGCTTTAATTTTATTTTTTTATCAGCGATCCTCGTGCACTATGTCACTCTCGCTTAATTTTGTTTTTTTTTATCAGCGATCCTCGTGCACTATGTCACTCTCGCTTAATTTTTGTTGCGGTCCTAGCGTACTTTATTAAGTCGCTCGCGCATCCAGCATACTTTTCAGTATACTTAATTTTTTTTTTTACTTGCCTATTGATGAGCTATCATTTTTTTACCATTTGGTTACCTTTTCTTACCTTCTCTATTATTGGCAATAACTATTTAAACTCTTTTATAAATTATTTTATTATTATGTTTGCGCCATTATTGGCTTAACTTTTGTTTTTAAATTATTATTGGCTCTATCAATAATTATCAACTGTCACTGGCTTTTCTATTCCAAAACCTAATTTTGTTCTGTCCCTGTGAAACAGTTTTTTTTAACTCTCGATAATCACTTTAAGTCTTAAACGGCTCATTATAACGCGGTTCTAATTTTCCCAGACTGACTGGGTATAACAATATCGCCTTCATTCTATAGCATATTGTTCTGTAACTCGTAAATTGTTATGAATAAAAATCAATAGGTCTTTTGAGTTCAGGTAGGTTACCACTTAATCACTCTAAAGCAGGCACTTTCGAATGAATCGCTGTTAATAATTCTATCGTTGTATAACCGTATTTTTTTTTGACTTGCTTATTAACAACCGTTTCCATTTATAAATGTTGCATATTTTGTATCTATATTTTTTCTGTGACACCATTGCCGAATATACTGCCTTTTTTTTCATAAACCGCTCGACCATTCTGATCATTCTTAACAAGCCAATAATTTCAAACGATATGTTCATTTGTTCTACCCTTGCTGGTCCTTATGTAATGCACTTCAAAGTCTCTTTTTATAACCTCTTTTGTTTCTGTGTAGATTTTTTTTCCTTTACCACATTTGCTTTTGCTTTGAAGAATCTTTGTTTTTGGTCAATTGAGAAGTTTTGTGATATAGTGATACAGTGCTCAATATACCACAATACTAAATATATACCAGGTGATATAGTTTTCACTATACTTTCGTGTAAACTATGCCATTTTTGGATATCATTACTTGGCTCTTATTGCTTCTTTTGTTCAACTTTGACATGGCATTGTTTCTCGTATTACAGATGACTTAAATTAAAACTCATCGAAGATGATAGGAAATACCATGTTCCGTTCTCATTTTCTCAACATTATTCCACCGTGCAATATTCCAAATTCCAGTTATCATCATCATCAGCATTGTAAATTTCAAATTTTTTTTATCATCTCATTAAATCCATTGTTCCTAGTCATGTCACTGGACCATTACATTATGATTACATTTTCTGCCCGTGCTCATTTTAACTCGTGAGTCGTGGTCTTAATTGGTTTACTATAGGTACTGGAAATTAATCTTCGTAGCATAAAAATACTACTGCCATTCCCGTACTCCATCTATTTTTTATAACACTAAAATTTTAATCTTTTCATATGTCTGGCCTGTGTTTGTTCACTTTTGGTCTTGATTTTATAGCATTAACGACATTGTAGTCGACAACGACAGTCAGTAAGTTCTTCAAACTTGATACCTCATAAGTTTACTCGATAATAATCGATACTTACTAATTTTACTTACAAGCCTTACTAATTTCATAGCAGTATTTTTTTTTGTTCAAGTACTTCCGTGATCTTTTTTTTCAGTCTTCAGTACATTTCCATTTTTTCATTAAGTAATTGAAGAATGCTGTTTTCAACACAAATTTTGATCGGATCTGATCTGGTCAAATGATTTCTGGAAGTAGCTAAGTCCATCAGTTATCTGACCTGTATTTCCCTCTTTTAAGTACTGTTATTTTTTTTAAATGCTTCAGATACATCTTTGTATATTCTGGGCGGATTTAATCTTCATATTATATAACTCCAGTCAAGTACTCAATTTCCATTGGCAAGAATTTGCACTTTTTAATCTCCAAAGTAAATCAAGCTTCATTAAAAGCTTTTCAACAGTTGTTCGAAGCCTTCTAGACATAGCTCTATTATTTTTCTATGAAACTCAAGTACAGTTAAATGTCGTTTCCTTCCATAATTTGTCATCAATTATTCATTTACAATGACTAGATCCAGTGCACCATAATCTACGCACAGTTTGTTGTCCTTTTTTTTGTTACTATAATATAACAGGCGATGGTTATGGAGAACTCGATTCTCGTTATTATTATTGTTTGAGCTCCGCCATTATTTCTCGTACTTTAGCTTGTTCAGACGCCGACAATTGGTACGGGTGATAAAAGATTGATTTATAAGTGGTGGTTCTTATTTACATTCTGCCTGTTTTAGTTTTAAGTTTCGAAGCGATAAGCAGAGTATTTTAAAACAGTTCTTGTAACTGAAATTGTGCTTCATTAGGGGCTTGACTCACACCGCTTTTTATGGCGTCCTCCAAATTATAAAAAAATCAACATAACTGGGACTGAAACAATCGAACCGTTGAAGTGCCTTCGAAATAGTAGCCATCTTACTAACTATTGCATCTTAGCATATTCCTTTGTCTTGAAAAATAAAAATCAGTTTCCAATGAGATATTTTCTAACTGGATGACTTTGGGGTTCTTTGTTTTTCTTAGACATCAGTATGTCACTGTTCAGTGAAATTGAAGATATCTTTGATTTATTTATCCACCTTACTAGATTTCAGCCTCTCTTGCAATAAATTGTAACAATGGCAACTCATCCATCAGTATTTTTTTTGAAGATTCAATTCGTTACCAACAAAGACACCTCTTCAATTCTCACCTTTGAATTTCTTTCACTTTTCTTTTTTTTCACTTTCTTAATCCTTCCTTATGGCTTGATTCAAAGTGATAAGGCCGCCGCTATGGATTAGTTTCTAATGTGTATTGTATGTGTTTCTTGTATTGGTGTACAATAAAGAATATTTAATTCATTCATATTGCATTATCTCATTAATTTTAGGTCGTCGTTCGAGAACGTAATAATACAACATTTTCTCTTCTTTCTTTTCTGCATTAAAATTGATTGGAAATGTGAAATCTACGTATCTCCCTTAATAAATTCTATTATTCTACTCTCTCCGAATTTTAATCTCAACATCTTATTTTCGCAGCATAATTCAACACTTTAACGAATTGATCACTATCAATATTTTTTTAGCAATCTTGAAGTCTCTGTGTACAGATCTCCATATTTTGTCATTTTAATCTCAACAACTTATTTTCGCAGCATAATTCTACACTTTAACGAATTGATCACTATCAATATTTTTTTTCAGCAATCTTGAAATCTCTGTGTACAGATCTCCATATTTTGGGAACATAATATTTAAGTAAGTACTTCTCAGTTTAGATTGCCTAAAGTCCATTATTTACATATAATTTCTTCGCTCTATTCCGAGTTCCGACCTCTTCCAATTAAAGTTTATGCCAAAGCTTCAAGTGTAAGCTTCAGTGCACAAGTAACTCATGAGTATACTTTTTATAGTTCAGAATTCCGATACTTGGGTCAAAATTTGGCTATAAAATATCTTCACCCTTGAGTCATAAAACTATGGTATCTCTAACACTAGTTCACTCTCTGAATAGTCTCAGTCGTTCATTTTATTTTATTTTTGTCACTCATTTACACATTTCACAAACTTTGTTTTCTTAAATTTTAATGTCCGTTCTAATAAACTTTATTTACTATCTCTTATTTAAACTGTGGTGTACACGAATTCCATCCCACTTCTGATTTTACAAAAAATATCATAGAAGGGGTTAATTAATTAGCAATATATTCAGGATTTAAATAAAACGTCACGTCTTTGCTCACAAGCTCTTTAATCGAGACTGTCCTCTTAACTTAGGGGTACAAAATATCATTTGGTCCACCAACAAAGGACTCAAGTCTAGCAAGACATTTACTTAGCTTAATTACATCCTTATTACTATGACCTTAGGGTTAACTATGTCTAATCGAGCGTTGGAGGTACGCAGTGGCTGGCACACACATCCTTTTATAACCTCGTCTCTGACACCATCGTTATTTTTCTTAATCGCAGGGAATGTATTCCATTCTTGAACTTCATTTCTTTATGCTGAAACAAGTATCTTATGTTAGTAAATATCTTCAATACGGCCAGACTGACCCGAGTCCGTCCCCGGGCTCCTTCATTTCAGCTCCTCTAGTCCAGCAGTGGCATTGCTTAGACTCCGTTGGACACAGACCAGGATCTTGAAGCTCTTAAATGGCAGGCGTAACAGAAGCACCTGCAGGCCTCGGCACCACAGAACGTTGTTGGTTGCTGGCAACCCAGAAGATCATCTCATGTCCTTGTCTGCATCTGCGCACATAAAACAACAAACTTCACATATCTTTTTACGGCCATTACCGAATACAACGCTTCAAATTTCAGAAGACACGTTAGACGTATAAATAAAATTCGAAACGTTACGGCCACTGGTTAAGTCATTAAGCACGACGTTAGCATGACCTACCACGACAAGACAGTGGCACAACGTTATACCCTATCTGGTAAGCAGTGTTAGAACAACTTGGGCCTAAGTCATTAAGCACGACGTTAGCATGACTTAGCCCGGCAAGACAGTCGCACGACGTTAGCTTGTCTGCCCGATACGATGAAGAGTACACATCTAAGTCATAGGCCCGACGTTCGCAATAACTTAGTACGGCAAGATAGAGGCCCGACGTTAGCTTTTCTGCCCAGAGTGTACAGACAGCACAGGCCTAAGTCATTAAGCCCGACGTTAGCATGGCTTAGCCTGGTTAGACAGAGGCGCGACGTTAGCTTGTCTCGTTGAGAAAAGTATAAAGAGCAACTTCATGGCATAAGACATAGGCGCGACGTTTGCATAGCTTAGCCCAAACAAATAGTGCGCTCGGCCAAACCTGAAACCACATCGTTCACCGCATCCCTGCACGCAGTTAGTCACGTAGCGTCACACCTCCCACTGTGACTAGCGAACACGCAGTGTCACGCCTCGCAGCGCGGCAGGCGAGCGTGAAGTCTCGCGCACTAGGCGAGCGCTCAGCCCTGCGCGACATGTAAACGCGCAGCTTGTCTCAGCAGGCAAGCGCGCAACCCTGCGCGACCAGCAGACGCGCAGCAGCAGGCAAGCGCGCAGCTCTGGGCGACCAGCAGACAAGCGCGCAGCCCTGCGCGACCAGCAGACGCGCAGCAGCAGGCAAGCGTGCAACCCTGCGCGACCAGCAGACGCGCAGCAGCAGGCAAGCGCGCAGCCCTGCGCGACATGTAGACGCGCAGCTCGGCTCAACAGGCAAGCGCGCAGCCCTGCGCGACATGTAGACGCGCAGCAGCAAGCAAGCGCGCAGCTCTGGGCGACCAGCAGACGCGCAGCAGCAGACAAGCGCGCAGCCCTGCGCGACCAGCAGACGCGCAGCAGCAGGCAAGCGTGCAACCCTGCGCGACCAGCAGACGCGCAGCAGCAGGCAAGCGCGCAGCCCTGCGCGACATGTAGACGCGCAGCTCGGCTCAACAGGCAAGCGCGCAGCCCTGCGCGACCAGCAGACGCGCAGCAGCAAGCAAGCGCGCAGCCCTGCGCGACATGTAGACGCGCAGCTCGGCTCAACAGGCAAGCGCGCAGCCCTGCGCGACCAGCAGACGCGCAGCAGCAAGCAAGCGCGCAGCCCTGCGCGACATGTAGACGCGCAGCTCGGCTCATCAGGCAAGCGCGCAGCCCTGCAAGACATGTAGACGCGCAGCAGCAGGCAAGCGCGCAGCCCTGCGCGACCAGCAGACGCGCAGCAGCAGGCAAGCGCGCAGCCCTGCGCGACATGTAGACGCGCACCTCGGCTCAGCTGGCGAGCGCGCAGCCTTGCGCGACCAGCAGACGCGCAGCAGTAGGCAAGCGCGCAGCCCTGCGCGACCAGCAGACGCGCAGCAGTAGGCAAGCGCGCAGCCCTGCGCGACATATAGACGCGCAGCTCGGCTCAGCTGGCGAGCGCGCAGCCCTGCGCGACACGTAGACGCGCAGCTCGGCTCAGCAGGCGAGCGCGCAGCCCTGCGCGACATGTAGACGCGCAGCTCGGCTCAGCAGGCGAGCGCGCAGCCCTGCGCGACATGTAGACGCGCAGCTCGGCTCAGCTGGCGAGCGCGCAGCCCTGCGCGACACGTAGAAGCGCAGGTCGGCTCAGCAGGCGAGCGCGCAGCCCTGCGCGACATGTAGACGCGCAGCTCGGCTCAGCAGGCGAGCGCGCTGCCTGGCGCGTCCAGAACGCCTCACACCGTGTTGAGCGCCGAATACGAAAGAGACATAGAACAGATAATGACCACACCACACACGTTTGTCACAGGTTCTGAATACCTTTACAAGCCATATCACATGAACCACATTTCGAGTAATAACTTCGTAACATATTCATTGAACGAAACTAACTTGAACAACATTCTCTAAATGTGAAAAAGTAGAAATGTTCCTTTTTGGTGCTCTTTATAAATGTGAGCAGTATCAGCGGTCCTTTATCCGTGAAAGAAATACGAACAAACAAACCAGACTATTCTACGTAAACAACTTTAACAAGATCACAAAACGACCAAAAATTAACAGGTCAAACTCAAATAATTTTACACAAAGTAAATAAACACAAGTAGACAAATAACTGACACGACATGACAATATGTCATGGCAGATATGCGCAGAACAGAATAAGAACCTGAACACCTAATGTTTACATCTTCAGGTTACACGGCAACGATGACAATTAGACTGCAATCCAGTTTTTCAAAACATCAATTACCCAACACTGAGCCCTCTCACTATACGCAAACGAAGAAGTGAACGACAAGCATAGTCAACATATGTGCTGTAACTATCTGAACTCTTAATCGTTACCTCAAACAAAATGATTGCATATCCGACATCTTAGAGCACAAAGATTGCAAACCACGTCTTTGCATCTCTCTGTAAACAGCTTCATACATACAAAAGGCACCCAAAATCATGCTTTAGCGCGATCTATCCTCACACCAATTTTCAATATTATGCGAACTGGGATCAAAGCTCGAAACATAGAAATGTTCCCTAGACCTCCCTGCCGTGTTAATCGGATGAATAATATCATCCACCCGTTACTGTGGACAGCGCATTCGCGTCACTTACAACACATTCCGATTCAACACCCGACATTTGACCCACGACACGCACAACACGACCGCCGACCCATAGAACATGACGGTTTTTCCAACAACGCAGGCCTATCAGGCGATGGTGATATTACGCGTAGCTGTCTGACTTTTCAAAGCACATCACGCGAACTAGTATCGCGTCCACCTCAAGCTTCAAACAACCATTATGACGAGTTCTACGACATTCACGCGATCACAATCAGGCATTCTTGCCTTCCTTCCTCAAGTATAGAATTATAGAATCAGAATAGCCGGTAGGATTAGGCATCGCGTTGATACCGAATCCCACTTCTGATCTTGCAAATTTCTAGAGGATACTTGAAGAAGAAAGACGTAAAAGCTCTCTTGACTAGCTCTCTTGATTAACATGAACAATAAAAATATTACAGTGAGAAAATAAAATCACACAAGAACGATACGCAACGACGGGTGACAATGTAGTCCGCAGCAGATGCGCACGCATCCTTTTATAACCTCGTCTCTGACACCATCGTTATTTTTCTTAATCGCAGGGAATGTATTCCATTCTTGAACTTCATTTCTGCTGAAACAAGTATCTTATGTTAGTAAATATCGTCAATAATATATATATAATATGTATATGTGTATGTGTATATGTGTGTGTGTGTATAAAAAGTAGGTTATAATCTATATCTGTGCCAAATTTCATCCAGATCCGTTCAGCCGTTCTGACGTGTTTGAGTAACAAACATCCATCCATCCATCCATCCAAACTTTCGCATTTATAATATTGAGTACACAACTGCATTGTTATGCATTGTTGCCTATCACTATGAAAAAGTAGTCTTTTCGGGATTGATACTATTTCTGGTCCTAGCTTAGTCATGGCCGGTTAACATAGACATAGACATAACAAGACATCGATTGGTATATCGTTTAAATGTTGAAATTGTAGTGTGATTTCAGAGAATGGGCAATCTAACTATGGAAATAAATAATTAATCACATTTTGCGAAGGAGATGTTATACCGTTTTATTGAATACACGCGAGTTTCCAAGTATTTATTTTTCTTACACTGAACAGTACCTACTCTTATTTCACATGAGTGGTCCATTGTTAGGTAGGTACTCAATTTTTTTTAACACATGGTTCAAAAAAAATCTGTACTGAATATGAACTTTGATTCTTATCTAACGTCGCGAAGATTATCTATCGTATTGTGGCACGCAACAGGGTATCAGAGTTTTGTTGTGCCCGTAATTTTCGATTCCTCTCTTTGTTCTCAGGATATATACCTATGCCTACAGTCCTTTCTTATGATTATACTAATGTAAGTAATGTTTTGACGACCTACGTGGCGCAATGTCTTGTCGTGCGGAGGTCCCGGGTTCGATGATTCGATCCCCGGCAGAGTCAATTTGGGAATTTATAATTTCTGAGTGTTCCCTGGTATGGCCTGGTGAGAGGCTTCTACCGTGGCTTACACCATACCGCCAAGCGATTTAGCGTTCTGGTACGATGCCGTGTAGAAACCGAATAAGGGTATGGGTTTAATATAACTATCATGCCCCTAATAGATAAGCCCGCTACCATCTTAGACTGCATCATGACTTACCATCAGGTGAGATTGCAGTCAAGGGCTAAGTTGTAGTGTTAATCCACTATAACTTAGCCCTTGACTCCAAAAACTAACTCCTTTAATGTGTATCGTATCCATACTAATATTATACTTAAACGCGAAAGTGTCTTTCGTCTGCTACGCTATAACGGAAGATTTTTTCAACCGATTTTGATGGGTACAGAAATAGATACAATCACGGGGAAGAGGGGTAATTAAGGAGTTCCCGCGGGAATACAAAATAATTAATCCACGCGAAGTCTAGTAACGGGTAGTAACATCTAGTTTATTAAACAGCGAGCATGTTATATTATGAGCACTAATAAAAAGTTTCGATCTCTGAAAATTAAACCAACATTTTTCGCGTGTGTATCTATGATATTCTAATAGGGTAGGAAAAACACATAAACAAAGAAAGGGAAACGTAACTAAATGTAAATTTAATTTATTTATTTTAGGACATCCAACAGGTTACATTAACAGAAAAATATAGCTAGATAATGTTAAACTGCATTGTATTTATTGTTGTTTAGATTCTAGATCTCGTTTAGATCGTTGAGGTGATTTGTATGGCACAATTTGGAAATAAATGTTTTTTCTTTCTTTCTATTCATAACATTTTGTAAGAATAGTAAAATAAGTATATGATTAACTTGGGAAATAGATGTTTGTATTTTAAAAGACAAACGTATAAAGGTCGAAAATTCTGGTAGGTATAGACACAATTAAAAACACATTCACAGAGTTTCACTACACTGTTTTACGGCGTAGTACTATTATAATATACTGTACCTCTACTAAATGAGCTCTCAGAAAGCGGCGCCACACCATTTGTCTAAGCTGAACAAAAGATTTTTTTATTTCAGACTACAGTTTCGAGTTTATTTGTACTAATGCTACGGATATTATTATGTTTGATAAATTTGGGATTTGATGATTTGGGCTCATAAAGTTTTTCTAATCGTTTTAAAGCTTAAAATTAAATCCTTAGATAAAAGTGGCATTTGTGTTTTTTTATAAAAATATATTTTTTGCAAAAAAATAGCCTAAGTAATCAAATCTCGCTCGCGTTTAATCCTGGCTAAAAGATTATTTAATTTCTTAAATTGACTCAGAATGATTATATATAAATTATTTCGTTACTCATATATGGCAAACTAGATGATGCCCGCGACTTCGTCCGCATGGATTTATGTTTTTGATTCCCGCGGAACTCTTCAATTTTCCGGGATAAAAAATTAGGATATGTGTTATTCCAGACTATAATTTTTCTCTGTGCCAAATTTCATCCAGATCCGTTCAGCCGTTGAGGCGTGATTGAGTAACAATCATATGATGGAATTCAAATAAAAGAAAGAGTTAAGTTTGGAACAGAAAGTTTACTATTCAACATAGATTTAGAGTGGATCTGATTGCTAGAAACTTTTCTGAACTTTGCGCATTCCTATCAGGTAATAATAGAAAAGTTGTACAATTACTAGTTTCCATTTACCGTAGTTTGAAACACAATAAAAAGCATTTATAGGTACATTTCACGTAAAAGTCTATTCGAACTCGTTATTACGGTATGTCATCGTTTTTGTGCGGGAACTCGTAAAAAGGTTTTTAACCTTTTAAATATATTTTTAACCAAGTAGACTAGATGATGCCCGCGACTTCGTCTGCGTGGATCGATATTTTTTAATTCACGCGAGAACTCAATTTTCCGGGATAATGCCGGGTAGCCTATGTCCTTCCCCGGGTTGTAAACTATCTCTGTACCAAATTTCATCCTCAAAGCAGTTGGACTGTGAAAGCGTATCAGACAGACATACAGACACACTTTTGCATTTATAATATTAATATGGATCTTGATGGTAAATGATAAAATGGACTTTGTAAAATCTAAGTTATTTAAAAAGTGCATATTTTATCACTTTCCACAAAAAAATATATCTAAAAGGTTTAAATAGTTTCACTACAGTACGTAGATAGAACACATTTTAATTAGTTGAGGTTTACAATCTAGTATGTGGTGTTCTTGCGGTTTCGAATTTCATTTCCCTGCGGATTCCTTAGGATGTGGTCGTATACTGAGTTGTTATAGGGTTTAGTGACAACTATGCACTCCTACCTTAGCATTGTGAGCTTAGAAATAATTGATTGTATTATACCAATGACTGGGGGCATAACATATATCTACCTTATGTTGAGAGTGTTATAAGAACAGATAGATATCGTATCTACTTAAGTGTAAGACTGTCCAATTTAAAACCATGGGTCACAAAATCATTATGTCAGCAGCTGTAAAGAAACGATGTCAATTATTTCTTACTCATGTTTCAGCCAAATCGGTTCCGTCATTGTGACGTGAAGGAGTAACAAACATCCAAACTTTCATATTTATAAAATTGACAGTAGGAAGGATAATATTGTGTACTGTGTATAGTTATGAATTTGGCCAGACAGGGTTCCTTATCTTACCGTCTCAGCCACTTTATCATTAAGAAAATGCTAGGGGCGCGAAAATGTTAATCCATTAGCTCCGAAATAACATGATGTGACTAGGTACGTACTAATTATAAAGATACTGGATGTATTGTCAATGATACCACTGAACATCTCCACAGTTGTACACAGTTGTACACAAGTTGTACAAGGGTGCACAGTTTTATTTAGGTAATGAGTCTGGAGTGAGATTCTATTAAAATACTTAGCGTATGCATTAGCGTTATATCTATGAAAATCGATATATTTATTAATTATCATTCGTAAGATGAAAGATTTTTTTTTTATCCACTACAAGTTAGCCCTTGACTGATCTCACCTGATGGTAAGTGATGATGCAGTCTAAAATGGTAGCGGGCTAACCTGTTAGGGGCATGGCAGTTATATTAAACTTATAGTCCTATTCGGTTTCCACACGGCATCGTACCGGAACGCTGAATCGCTTGGTGGCACGTCTTTGCCGGTAGGGTGGTAACTAGCCACGGCCGAAGTCTCCCACCAGGCCAGACCAGGGAAAATTCAGAAATTATAAATTCCCAAATGACCCTGCCGGGGATCGAAGCTGGGACCTCCGCACATTAAGACAACAGTGCTTCACACTGCGCCACGGAGGTCGTCAATATAAAGATATTGGCATGACTTCATCTTATAGATCTTGATGATTGAATTTGCTTCTAGTTGATTGTCAACTAGAAGTGGCACTCCGTAATTTCAAGGGGGTCCGGGGGTTACTAAGCATCGCGCATAGCCTCAAAATGACAGCTTTGCTTTGCTTCAGCAAAATGTCACGTACCTTGACGTCGCTAAACTAAGGATTATAAAATACTAGATGATGCCCGTGACTTCGTCCGCGTGGATTAAGTTTTTCCAATTCCCGCAGGAACTCTTTAATTTTCCGGGATAAAAAGTAGCATATGCCTTTCGCCGGGATACAAACTATCCCCATACCAAATTTCATCAAAATCGGTTAAACAGGTGGGCCGTGAAAGCGTAGCAGACAGACAGATGGACAGACAGACAGAAACACTTTCGCATTTATAATATTAGTAATAATACACTAACGTCACCAATATTAAAATGATATGGCTGTAAACGATGGCACTATGACCTCAGGGCTTAACAGCGGCTTAAGTCTGCGAAATACCGATTTATTTAGGTATTGTTATTATAAACGAAACAAACCAAAAATTACAGAAAATAGTTATACCTACTCGTTCATAAAAAACCAAATATGCAGCATGTTATATGATCCGTCTACTGTTTGTGTATTTGGCAGTCTAGCAAATAATTTTACGAATAAATTTGCATTGAATTCTAGTTTTTACGGCAGAAATATTTAGTTTACTCTATAGACCATTGGATATTCAAACAATTGCTATTTGAGTTTTAGATTGCAATTTGCAAATAAATAATTAATTTACAAGAGAATAATAATTATAATCAAACATCTCTGGTTAATTATCTATACTTCTATACTAATATTATAAATGCGAAAGTTTGGATGGAGGTATGGATACGTATGGATGGGTGTTTGTTACTCAATCATGCCTCAACGGCTGAACGGATCTGGATGAAATTTAGCACAGAGATAAATTATAGTCTGGAATAACACATATGCTACTTTTTATCCCGGAATATTAAAGAATTCCCGCAGGAACCAAAACCTCCGTCCACGCGGACGAAGTCGCGGGCATTCGCTAGTCTGTCTATACAAATTCGTAAAATTGAAGTAGGTACAGTCGACGTCAGAAGTCCATATAGAATTAGTAAATAAAATGGTTTGTTAGTAACAAAGTCACCCTCAAACTAACATTCATAATATTCGTCTGTGATATATATGTTCATTGCCCACACACAGAATTTTGTTTGTGTTGAATATAAAGTTTACATCGATTTTTATGCCACTTCAAAGGCATGCACAGTAAGTACTTTGCAAGGAAATCTTTGAGTACCTACTTTTTATTTAGAAATCACATCCCCTACCCTAAAATCAGTTATTTTATGCAGGCAAAGTTGTACAATATAATACGAGTATGTTGATACATAAGAATTTGAAACTTTCCGTGACGCTTTTTCATGTAATGTGTTTTACGTATTCACACGTTTTGTTGCGCTGTAGGCTAGGGTGGAGTATATTATGGCATTATGATTAAATATAATGCTCTTATAGGCTGAGCTTTCATTTCAAATACTAAAAACAAGTACGTAAGTCCTTTCTATAATTATTTTTTATTCATCACTACGGCCCGTTAACGTCCCACAGCTGGGCACAAGTCTAGGAGAGAGGGAATAAGAGCTTAGACTAGACCCACTACCCTGCTCCAATGCAGGTTGACAGGCTTTAACGACCATTACGATGTTAGTGATAATTACCGGGATTGATGGGTTAATGTGCTCAGCGAGGCACGGCGGCCAAACACCGCCAAATTCCTACCTCCGGGCTACTACTGAAAATTTCTAGTCAGAAAAACCCATTACTTAATTATGGCCCGATCCGGGAGTCAAACCCGGGACCTCGTCGGCTGCAGTCGAACATGCCAACACCAATGCATGGACCTGAGGCCGTTGTTGCAATTATTTATTTAAACAAGTCAAAGAGCTATTTATTGTTAGGTACTTATACCAAGTATTTTATTTAGTCTGTATCAGAATTGGATGGTGGATAAGATATTTAATTGTAGAAAAATTGAGTCCTAATAAATTTGTGTTACCAAGCGAGATATTAAATTTATAAGAACCAACAGTTGTACTAGCTGAAATGCGTTTGTGGGTTAGTTACCAATTTGTTTCATCGAAAGGCCCCGAAGTGGCCTTCTTCAGTCAAGTGATATATTGTTTGAATAATATATAGAACTACCTACTATAAATTTGAGCGAACTCCCTTGGCTGTGGAAAAATACCTACAGCTTCCCAACTAGGCTCAAAGATAATAAAGCCATCTGAAATTTTTCACCCCATATAATTCGCTTTCACTAATGGAGCATTCTGAGCATGTTTTTCTCTTATCGCAGGATACAGATCTGTACTTTTAATAGTATAAATGCGAAAGTGTGTCTGTCTATCTGCTACTTTTTCACGGCCCATCTATTCAACCGATTTTAATGAAATTTGGTATAGCGGTAGGTTACATCCCGGGGAAGGACAAAGGCTACTTAAGGCTAAAATAAGGCTTTTTATTCCGGAAAATTAAGGAGTTCCCCCGGGAATCAACTAAACCTAATCCAAGCGGATAAAGTTGCGGGCATCATTTAGTATTCAAATAAGTAATTAAATACAGGCCTTACTTTTCCCTTAAAGGAAAATCTACAGACATGAAGCTTGTAATACATTCTGTATTTCGACATTCTGATTTTCGATTTCATATTGAAGCCATAAGGATATGGAACGCCCTTCCGGCTTCCGCTTTAATACAATATTGGTATCTTCAATACAAGAGTGAATAAGCAAAAGTGAATAGGAAAACGCGCTCCACCTTAGGCTGTATCTATTGATGTAGAATTTTAGTACCTATGCTGCATCACTACGTACTTGCCAGTCTGATTACAGCCAAGCTATTCTATAAAATAAAATAAAAAACTAACCTGCAGAATTACAGTTTGAGTTGTGTTACAGCGTACTATTCTGTGGTTACAGTCTCATTTGTTTGTTACTTATAGGCAGATTGTTTGGTATTCTTGCTGTGGCAACGGATTTTGGCCAATAGCCATTCATTTTTACGTAAGAAGGCCCATAGTTTCAGTGCAGCTGTCATAATTGAACCACAACTGCAAATCGACTACGCAGTCTGCGTGCAGTCAGCGGGCAGTTCGGCCACGCAGCTTATACTGATTTCCAACTGCACACGGGCAGTGCAGTTGGCTTCCAGTCGAAATGCAGATAGTCTATTTTGACACACACTATACCAATACTACCTACTGTAATATTATAAAAATAATCTGATTCTTAGGTACATACCAATAAAATTACATTAAACCAATATCGTTACTAGGCCAGTAAGTAATTTATATCAATTGGTGACCTCCACATTGTCAGAAACAAGGGCGGCGTGGCCCTTAGGTATGGTATACGTGCCTATATAATATGTGCCTACAAATTGATTGATTGAGGAATCGACGTAAATGCTAAGGTTTCAGAGCGATTATTCCAATTTTCAAACTTTGCATTCTACTAATATTACAAATAGATGCGAATGTGTTTCTTTGTTGGTTTGTCTTTCAATCATGGCGCAACGAATCAATAGAGAGATTTAATTTTTTACATGCATATATTTAAAACCAGAAGAGTGACATAGGCTAGTTTTTATTCCGGATTTTTAAAAAACCTCAATCTACATAAACATAGACGAAGACGCAGGCATCTAGGAGTTAATAAAAAAGTCATCATTTTTAAACGACTTCCAAAGAAGGAGAAGGTTCTCAATTCGGCGAATATTTATTTTTTATGTATGTCGGTGCATATCTCCGTGGTTTCTGAACCGATTTGAATTTTTTTTTTCAGCCTTCGAGGAAGCTCTCGAGGTGGTCCCATAAAAAATTCTGACTCCAAATCGACTCAACTCAACACTAAAAAGTTAAAAATAAAAATTCTTTTCAAAAAACCGACTTCCAAAGCCTGTAAAGTAAAAAAATATTTTGATTTGTACATACTATGTTGAAGTTGGGCGGGTATAACAAGGATAAGAAAAGTTTACGCAGCAGGCTCGCTGCTGCTGCCTGATTCATTATTTTATGGAGTCTCGTTTAACAGGAATAGGAGGGTTACTATAAGCACGGAATACGTAATAGTAGGTTTACTACTTTAAGTATTACATTTTAGTGATTCTGTTTTAAAAGCCCACTTGCGCAACACTGCCTAAACTGTTTTAGTTGAATTTTTCTGTCACATTTTTGATAGGTCTATTCCAGAAGTACTCGAATTAACATAATAAAATATTATAAAGAAGACAATTTGACACAGAGACAGATTATAGTCTGGAATAACACATAGGCTACTTTTTATCCCGGAAAATTAAAGAGTTCCCGCGGGAACGAAAAAACTTCAATCCTCGCAGACGAAGTCGCGGGTATTAGCTAGTATAGGCATACAGTGTAAAATAGTAACTTTGACGTCTTATTTCATAATTAGAGCGAATATTTTTGGAAAAAATTACGGACATTAATAAATCTTTTTTTATATCTAACGCCCCAATCTTTTAGTAATTCAGATCTGTGTCCACTCGGGCTGGAAGAGGAT
Source organism: Erebia palarica (assembly GCA_964035005.1). Lineage (NCBI taxonomy): Eukaryota > Metazoa > Arthropoda > Insecta > Lepidoptera > Nymphalidae > Erebia > Erebia palarica. The sequence continues at coordinate 13,771,148 of OZ035983.1, forward strand.
CATTAAGAAAAAAATTTTAGAAGGCGTGAAGGCGTTAAATTCATTAGCTCGGAAACAACAAAAAGATACTTATAACTGATAATATAGTACAAAGATACCTACTATAAACCATTCAAGTTCTGATGTAATAGTAGATTTTTTCAAATGGAACATGCATCGAGCGATAGGTTTTAGCGTAGTGAACAAAGATGTTGGGTTTTAATTAAATCTAAAAATATACTCGAATACAACGAAAATAGTTCGGTGTTTTGTTTAATTAACTAAATTAAATCGTTCTAAATCTACGCTGTAGTAATAGCTGTATACGATATGAGTGTTTTTTTTACATTGCAAATGTTATATGTGGCGTGGTGCCAAGAATAGGGAGGCTGATCCTCTGCGCAAGAAATGAATCAGCCCTTCTGTCCAGACTAGACCAGATGATTCACTTACATAACTAACGATATAATATCTAATTATGTAAAAAAATATTTAAAAAAAACACCAAGCGTACCTACAATCAAAATGAACCTACATGAAATCAAATCAAACTTAAATAATCTACCGAGATAATTTAAGTTTAATTTGATTTCATTGATTGCTATCAATTATTATTATTTAACTTTTTGTTATTCCACTACAAGTTAGCCATTGACTACGATCTCACCTGTTGGTAAGTGACGATGCAGTCTAAGATGGTAGCGGACTAAACTATTTGAAAGAAAGAAAGAAAAATCATTTATTTTCCAGTTTTGCCACACTTTTGGAAGTTATATTAAACCCATACCCCTATTCGGTTTTTACACGGCATCGTACCGGAACGCTAAATCTCTTGGCGGTACGTCTTTGTCGGTAGGGTGGTAACTGGTCACGGCCGAAGCCTCCTACAAGACCAGACCAGAGAAAATTCAGAAATTATAGTTCCCAAATTGACCCTGTCGGGATTCGAACGCGGGACCTCCCACGTTAAGATAATAACGCTCAACACAGCAACAGGAAGGTCGTCGACACAAAAATAACTCAAATTTCTATCGAGACTTGAAAATCGATCTCTCAACGACGTGAATGATAAGTGATAAGTGAGAAATTGCACTCCTGTTCTATCTGAACAGCATCACTACTTATAAACGACAGTAAAAAGAACAGCATAATTATTTAACTAACTGAAAACTCCAGATGTGAATTTTCGTCTCTTAAATTGTATAATCACTTAAGATATTAGGTAAACAGTAAAAATACTCCTTATAATAACGCTCAGAGTTTTATGACGACTGACATATTTAATGTAGGGCTCTGCGCCCCACGGGATAATTTTATCAAAGTAATGGAGTTTTGGATAACGTTGTTATATCGATCAATATCGTCCTGGGAAGGTGTAGAAATATTTAACGACTTCGAGTCAAGTCAACAGGCGGCATTGGTGGGCCAAATATTTGTCATTACTTAATTTTTTTTCTTCTTTAGATAAAATAGTTAATCAGACGATTTCATTTTATTTTTATCCATAACAATACAAATTAGCCCTTGAATGCGATCTCACTTGATGGTAAGTTATGATGCAGTCTAAGATGGTAGCCTGTTAGGGTTGTGGCAGTTATATTAAATCCATACTTATGGGTTTCTACACGGCATCGTTCTAAAATGCTAAATAGCTTGGTGGCACGTAAGCTTTGCCGGTAGTGTGGTAACTAGCCACGACCGAAACCTCCCATCAGGCCAGACCAGGGAAAATTCAGAAATTATAAATTCCCAAATTGACCCTGCCGGGACGATCCCCGGCAACCCGGGGGTACTCGGGACCGTTCCGACAACAGCTGCGATGATGGGTGAATTGGCTAAGATTTTTAAAGTACTTACCTTGAAAACTGTTTAATTTTCGGGGCTAAAACTAGCCTATTTCACTCTCGGTCTTTAACATATATAACATTTAGTATTCATACAAAAAGTGACACCAATCCCAGCGTGATTGAAAGACAAACCAACCAACAAACACACTTGCGGTTAAAATATTGGTACGATTATAGGCATGTTAAAATAATCTAAAATTTTACGATCCCTCTAAATAAGCCTAATGTATATTATTATACCTTATCTTATAGCCTGTGCTATAGGATAAGGTATCATATTATAATAATCCAACGGAAGTAATTTACACCTACATAATATTATGTGACAATTCGGAATTATACCCACTCTCTCATCCTCCGAGCTATTGAGGAGTTATTAAAACGTTATTGATATCTTACAGCTATTCAGTACCTCACATTTATATGAGATACATATTATAGATTATTATATAAGTAGAATGGATAGAGGGAAATGGGAGCAAATATCCACCCAAGTTACATATTCCAGGGTCGGTTGTTCAGTTACATATATAGTTATATTATGTGGTCGGATATTCTTTCAAGATTTATTTGAGACCGCGGGAACTCCGTGATGCATCCTACCTCCGTACCAAAATTCGTCAAAATCGGTTGAAAAGATGTGCCGGGAAAGCGTAGCAGACCGACAGACATACTTTAGCATTTATAATATTTGTATGGATTCATTTGAGCGAATCGAAAATCAAACCTGAGATCTTTTATTCGTAAAGCTGTAGGTACACGAGTCAGACAGGTTGTTAATTTGTTTTATATTTCATTTTATTGGTTTGACCTTTAAATACTTTACTTTCACACATAGTATTAAAATCAGGTAACATACTTGCGCAAGTAACATTTTATGTACGTAGTAAGCATATTATGCAACGTTTATACTATATTTTTTTTCAGGTTTGCGAGTGCACGAGACCACGTCGGGACCACTTCGCGATAAGACCTCAGTGTGTTAAAAGTGACACTCAAGTGTCAGTGTTTTGCATTTTAATAACTAACTAGTTAACGACTGCACTTTGATTAATATGTGAAGTGATCTTTTCAAAACACATTTATAAAAATAGGAATAAAGTGTTGTAATGTAACTTCAGCGTCTATAATCGTGTATGTGTCTGGTAAAGTCTTGTAATAAGTGTTACCTTTATAACTTCTAATAGCGCAACCGGTTACATTTGAGGTTGATAATACTAGTTAAAGGTCGCAGTGTCTGGATTTATCAGTGAACATTGGTGATATAAGGAAGACGGTGTCACGAGAACCTACAGTGATGTCAGCGTGTGTGCTTGAGGAGGGTTGTGACGAGGGCGGTGGCTGCGGGGCCGATTCCAGTGAGGACGAGGTGGTGGAGCCACCCCGCAGGGAGGTACTCTTGAGTGCACGAGGGAGACGTGCATGTTCCGAGCAGGGGCCACAACAGTCATATTACCTCCGTAAGTGTGCAGTCTCTTATTTATCTTTTAAAATTCGTGAACCCCTGATTCAAAGATTGAGCTTATCTATAAATCCATAAGTTGAGGTCTTATACGAAGACATTGCAAAGGCTTTAGCCACACCACCAAAACCCACTTCAATGTTATTATGGGGGATTTTAATGCTAAGGTGGGAGTACGGGAATACGGTGAATCAAAAGTAGGACGACACGGTTTTGGGTACCGAAATCACAGGGGCCAAATGCTTGTCCACTTCTTGGAGCGGAAAGGGCTATTCCTGATGAATTCTTTCTTCAAGAAAAAGCCCTCTAGAAAGTGGACATGGCATAGCCCGGATAACGTGACTAAGAATGAGACTGACTTTATCATGACGAATCGTAGGTATATATTTCAAGATGTCTCAGTAATCAATAGGTTTGATACCGGTAGCGATCACAGGCTTGTGCGGAGCATCTTAAATATAGATCTGCAATTAGAGAGGCAGCGTCTGATGAAGTCAACTCTTCGACCCAAACCAATGCACAATGTAAGCTCAAAACAATTTGAAATTGAGCTCAAGAACCGTTTCGAACTGTTGGAAACCACCTTAGATATTGACCAGCGATTCACAAATTTTGTTGATGTCGTTCGGGAAGTGGGCCGCAAATACTGTGATAAGAATCATAAAAGGGTGTCTAAGATCTCCGAAGATATCCTTAAACTTATGGAGCAGAGACGGGAGACTTCCTCAGCATTGCCTGAGTGGCATACTTTGAACAAGCGCGTCAAGAAGCGAATAAGATTCGACCTCCGGTGCTCCAGCACCCGCAATATACAAAATGCGATCGAGCAAAGTCGAGGTTCGAAAGTATTCGCTAAGCGACTTGAAAGGAGTCACTTAACAAAGTTGAGGAACCCCATTGATAAAGTCGTTACATCACAGAGGTACTAGAGGAGATCGAACGATTTTACTCACAACTGTTCTCCTCTAAAGCTCCAAAAGCGGCCCAGGACACGAACGACAAACGATCGACATTGACCCGCCACTATACCGAGGACATCCCGGATATTGACCTTGGCGAGATGCGAATAGCCCTCAAACAACTCAAAAACAACAGGGCACCTGGCGATGACGGCATTACTTCAGAACTTCTACGTGCAGGAGGTACCCCTCTCCTGAAAGAGTTAAAAGAGATCTTTAATGACGTCACAGCTTACGGAAGAGCGCCAAAAGCATGGAGTAAGAGTGTGGTAATCCTGTTCTTTAAGAAGGGAGACAAGGAGCTTCTGAAGAACTATCGCCCAATATCACTCTTGAGCCATGTTTACAAGTTATTTTCGAGGGTGATCACAAATCGCCTCGCCCAAAGACTTGACGATTTTCAACCTCCAGAGCAGGCTGGGTTTCGAAAAGGCTACAGCACCGTAGACCACATCCACACCTTAAGGCAGATTATACAGAAGACGAAAGAGTATAATCTCCCACTCTGCCTTGCTTTTGTGAACTACGAGAAAGCCTTCGACTCTATCGAAACTTGGGCTGTTCTGGAGTCACTGCAGAGATGCCAAGTGGATTGGCGGTATATCGAGGTGCTGCGATGTATTTATGATACTGCGTCAATGACTGTCCAAGTACAGTCCCAGCAAACGAAACCTATCAACTTGAGAAGGGGGGTTAGACAGGGGGATGTAATATCCCCAAAACTGTTTAATAATGCTTTAGAGGACCTCTTCAAAACGCTGGACTGGAAAGGACGAGGCCTTAATATAAATGGCGAGTGCATCTCACACCTACGGTTCGCCGACGACGTGGTTATCTTAGCGGAGACTCCAGAAGATCTGGAGCAGACGCTAAGTAGCCTAAGTTGCTCTTCTAGACGAGTCGGTCTCGGGATAAACATGGACAAAACCAAGGTTATGTTCAACCAACATGTTATCCCGATACCCATAAACGTAGGAAATGTTGGTATCGAAATTGTTTCTGAATACAACTACCTTGGCCAGATCATTCAACTGGGTAGAAACAATTTCGACGAAGAAGCCAACAGAAGAATACGGCTGGGCTGGGCAGCATTTGGAAAATTAAGTCAGGTCTTCTCATCGTCAATACCTCAATGCCTGAAGATGAAAGTCTATATATAATCAGTGTGTCCTTCCCGTCCTCACTTATGGCGCTGAAACGTGGACACTAACAAAAGGCTTGATCCACAAATTTAAAGTCGCTCAGAGAGCCATGGAGAGGGCTATGTTAGGAGTTTCTCTTAAGGATAAGATCCGAAATGAAGAGATCCGTAAGTGAACCAGGGTCACTGACATAACCCAAACCATTAGCAAGCTGAAGTGGCAGTGGGCAGCCCATGCTTGTCGAAGGAGCGATGGCCGCTGGAGCCGGAAAGTTTTAGAGTGGAGACCGCGTAAAAGTAAGCGTAGTGTGGGGCACCCTCCAGCTCGATGGACCGACGACATTAAGAGGGTGGCGGGAAGTGGCTGGATGAGGAAGGCTGAGGACCGGGTGTGGTGGCGTTCTTTGGGAAAGGACTATGTTCAGCAGTGGACGTCCGCAGGCTGAGATGATGATGATGATGATAAATCCATACTATCCATCCTTATAATATTATATACGCGAAAGTGTGCCTGTCTGCTACGCTTTCACGGCCCATCTGTTCAACCGATTTTGATAAAATTCTTTTTATCCAGGAACATTAAAGAGATCTCGCGGGAATCTAAAAACTTAACCCACGCGGACATATTCGCGGGCATCATCTAGTCTCTAATATATCTTATCTATAAAACCCTCCTCACTTCTATCTGCTTCTCTACAAATTAGTTCTTGACTGCAAATCTCCTGTGGTAGAAAGTGATAATGCCTACTATGGTAATCGCGGTCTGATACCTATCCATGCCCATACTGCATATTAAAAATGCGAAAGTGTGTCTGTCTGTCTGCTACGCTTTCACGGCCTATCTGTTCAACCGCTTTTGATGAAATTCTGTATAGCGGCACGCGGACGAAATTGCGGGCATCATCTAGTCTAGTAGCAAATATTTAATAACAAATAACAGACCCGTTATTCTGTGGGTAAACCCATATCATTCATAGCCCATACTCCCATGTTTCTATTATCTATGTATAAGAACCTTCGCTACCGGAAGTGTCAAGAACATCTTCCAAAGCGTAAGAAACACTTTCCAAAGTAAGAATTATTAGGTACGTAAATCTTGAAAACATTTCAAGGGGATAACTTCAAAACAGGTGTTATTTCTTCAAAAATGAACCCGAATAACAAAGAGTTTGAAATAGTGCCCGTTAAAACCGTGTACACATTTTCTTTTTGTCTCGGTGTTTCTCTTTTATCCAGCGAAGTTAATGAACTGTTAAAATTTGATGCCAGCACTTGTTCCTAAGCCGGACTTTATAAAATACTTCGAGTTATTTTACTTTGCCAAGATAAAATTTTGTTTCAAATTACTACAATTTCATTTAATTTGAGGCTTTAAAATGAGAGTGCATGGATTTTCTCTTTGGAGAAAGTTTATTCCCAACGTCTATTTAGTTCGCTGCGTATAACGAAATTTTGCGTGCTTCCTTTAATCCGACTAGAGTACTAGAAGAGACAATAATTTTTGATTATCAGGTACATTATTTCCACTTAAGAAACACGAAGTAACAATGTTAGTGTAATGATAATTACTCATTGCTTAAACAGTTTCTAGAATGAACTTTCAGAATAGGTACTTTTATCTCTCAGGAGTTTCTTATTTTAGATGGTATAGTTAGTACATAGGTACTAAACTGCAATATTTTATTAATTTTAAGGCTACATTTTGTAGGTGGATGAATGACATGTCATAATTTCTTATGAAAGTACTTTGTAGATATAGAAGAATTAAAATATTTTAAAAGTAGGTGAGTAACTGTAGGTAGGTGCGCTTTGTTTTTGTTAGCTAAAATTGTATTGGATATTGCAATTTGCGATACCGCTAATAACAAAGTCTTTCATTTAAGTAAACATAATTTGCATGCAAAAAGGCGATGAAAAGCTGTCGCTATGAGTTCCAATACATTAAAGAGGACCGTTTTGATTACGATTTTGTATAGAGGCGGCAACTTGATTCTATACATTACGTAGAGCCTGATTTCACCCTTAGATATAAGTTCTTAGAGAATAATAATGTTACCAATAATGGACTCGAAATCAGTATAGTATCACCGCTTAAAGCCTTATTGTTTTAATATTGTTGACAATCGTGTTTTAGAATTATAAAACTTATTTTAGGGACGTCAAGGTACGTGTCATAAAATTGACATTTTGAAACAATACTGCTTTAAGCGATAGTAGTAACCCCCCAGTATTGCAAAAGAAAATTGCAATGTCATGACTTAATACTTATTAAAACATTTTATAATACGAGTAGTTATTATGAAGCAGATGCCTGCATTAATTTGGGCACAATAATATAGGTACTCTTAGGCTGCTCATACATGGACTGCTCGCGCAGTCAGATCAACAAACACGGACCACTCTTGCAGTCATAGTCAACAGCTTGAAGCTACTATCGATAACTGCTGCTAACCGCCCGAAGCAGTTGCAACTGTTCGAGCGGTTCCATGAATGTGTGTACGTAGAAGGCTCTAGTTGAAGCAGTCCACCCTGACTGCTTCAAGCTGTCCGTGTATGGCCGGCCTTAGTAATTATTTTTTAGATTCATGAAGAGTAGGCATGGCATGACTTTTTGGAAAAGTTAAATCTAGTGTGAACTATCCACTGCCACTATCTTATGCATAGGGACAACTAAGAACTATTTATCTTACTCCTTACTAACATTATAAATGCGAAAGATTGGATGGATGTATGGATGTATGGATGTTTGTTACTCAATCACGCCCCAACGGCTAAACGGATCTGGCTGAAATTTGGCACAGAGATAGATTATAGTCTGGAATAGCACACACGCTTTTTATCCCGGAAAATTAAAGAGGTCCTGCGGGAACCAAAAAACCTCAAACCACGCAGACGAAGTCGCGGGCATTCGCTAGTATATAAATATATTTTTGATGACTTTTGTGACAAAACTCTCGTAATTAATATTTCACGACCGCTGTAAAATAGTTACTGTTTTGAAAGATTTATCGGATTCGAGCCTCTAGTTATAGGTAAGAGATCGCTGGATTCGGGGAAATGGACGGTAGCTTTATGTAGCGACACATTGAAATTGACGAGGGACGTAAAATACCCATACTCACAGATATGACAGCGAATAGAAGAGACCGGAATTCATGGGACTAGCGAAAATAATTGATACCCTGGTCATTGAAGCGTAACCAAAATTTATTGTTACGATATAAATAATTTTCAGTCTAGTTATAATATTTTTGGACTTAGGTCGTATAGGGACTTATTCCATACTTAATATTACAAATGCGAAAGTGTCTCAGTCTAATACGCTTTCACGGCTCATCTATTCAACCGCTTTTGATGAAATTCTGTATAGAGGCACGCGGACGAAGTTGTCATCATCATCTAGTCTAGTAGCAAATAAACAGACCCGTTATTCCGTGGGTCAACCCATATCATTCATAGCCCATTCATTTGGTATAGAGGTAGCTAACAGTAGGTAGGAAGGACATTGGCTACTTTTTATCCCGGAAAATTAAAGAGTTCCCGCGGGAATCAAAAACCTTAATCCACGCGGACGTTGTCGCGGGCATCATCTAGTATGTAATAATTGGCAAAGATTTTGTGGTTGTTTGCAACTAATTGAATGTTATGGTAATTAGGTACGTAACTAAAAGCTTAACAAGCCTACTAATCATTATTTTACGCAAATAGCTAGACTGCGTTAAACACGAGAATATTGTTAAATATTATTCATTACATCACAGTATTCACTGCAACTGCCTCATTGATCTAGTGGTTAGCATGTCCGACTGCGGCCGACGAGGTCCTGGGTTCGAGTCCCTGGTCGGGCCATAATTAAGTATTGGGTTTTTCTGACTAGAAATTCTAAGTACTAGCACCGGAGTTAGGAAGTTGGCGGTACTTCACCGTTAAAGCCCGCCAACCCGCATTGGAGCAGCGTGGTGGGTTCAAGCTCTAAGCCATGTTTCGACAGTTAGAGGGGTGTAACGATCGCAATCAACACTTATTGGCTTACACTCACTCACTATTGGTTGAATACATAGTTCCAGCTGCAAACCAATGTTTAAGTCAATCAAAATCAATGCTATTGTAGCAATGTGAAAAACAGCAGGCAGTAGGTAGAAACTGAAAATCTCTTTTGTTACCTTTAAACCAAATAGTCTAGGCAATGGGGCGGTTCGTTGTATGGAGACCCCCGCATTAAATCCTCAGTCGTTGAAACTTGGCAGGGTTAAAGTATAGTATGAACCATAAATTATACAAAAATATCCAACAAAAATCCATGCGGAAGTTATGTTTTTATATCTAAAACTTAATATTTTCTCGATTTCTTTTTAAAATAATAGTTTGTAGTATATGTACACTCAAAACCGAAATATCAAACGAAATAATCATGCAGAACATCGATATTTAAAATGATTTTATTATCAAACCTAAACTGCGTTTACGCGATAATGTACCTTCCTGCTTTGATAATTGGGTATAGCATAAAAAACCTTACTTGCCTTATGTTTTTTATTGGATATTTATAATATACGTACTCATGCTACTTTTTCATACTGCAAAGTTTCGTCGTCTGAGGAATTATTGTTGACTAGCTTTATTGCCTAGACTAAAAGGTCTATTTAAAAGATTTATAAGATCTTTAAATAATGTGAAGGCTAAAGCTTACTTTTTGTGTTAGAAAATTTTTAAATATTTTAATTCCATGTCTAGACAGAACACCTTGTGCTGACCATTCTACGAAATGGAGTTGAATTTACTTAAAAATATACAGAAATGTACTCACTCTGAATACATTTAAACACAGTTCAGTTCATCCGGTTGCTAAAAGCTGGCGATTTTCTTTCTTGCAAAATTAGAGGGACAATATCGCGAGCTTTTTGTAAATTAAGTATAGAATGTAAGCAAAAAAATTACACACAAATCATACTAATATTAAAAATGTGAAAGTGTTTGTTTGTTACTTTGTCCTTCAATCACAACCGCAACAGAGCACCGGATCTATATGCATTGGTAAAGTTGGACTAATTCGAATGTCAGAGGCTACCTATGACACTAGGCTAGGAGTTAAAAAAAACTTATTCCACGCGGACGAAGGCGCAGGCATTAGCTAGTTACTAAGTATATCTGATTGACTTGTGTTGTTTTTTTGCGCGCGTATTAAAGTATTTAAAAATCTTGTTGGAACGCTCTAAATTGTCTCCGTACGTCGTTTCTGTCCAATAAACATTTTATAACATTTTCCAGACTTTATTTATGATTGTGGTAATGTCAATAAATATCACCAATCACTATTGTGAGTGGTGGTGTTTGCAAAACATTCGAAACTATAACTGCAGATTTTATCTGTAACTAACAGATCCCCGCGACTTCGTCCGCGTGAAATAAGTTTTTTAAATCCCCACGGGAACTCCTTAATTTTTCGGACACTCACAAATATTGTGGCTTTCTATTGGTACCAGAATTTTCAAAATCGGTTCAGTAGATCCAGAGATTACCCCCTATAACCTCACAAACTTTAGCTCTCTAATATTAGTATAGACTGTGCTATGGAAAAGCAGCTTAAGTACCAGATGCATGTAACAGACATCGATTTTGTTTAACATTGGTTAAACCAACCCATTTGAACTGTGAAGATATAGTTATTATTATTATTTATTTATTTATTTATTTATAACATATTAATAGTATTGGTTTACATTTTGATGTGGTGTTATCATAAATTCATACGAATTTTACGGCGGCACCACAGTGCCGCCGACAATAGGCTTATCCATACAACTATAAAATTACAAATTATTTTACACAGCTATAAATACACACTATACGATTATATAAACTATAACGTCCTAATACTACAACTATAACTAACAATTAAATTACATAAGTGCATACATAACATCAACAACAAGTTAAAATTACATACATAATAAGTTAAAAGTGGGTAGATATAAAATACAATTTGTGTACTAACGCAACATGACAATTATTGTTCGCTCGTAATACAGGATGTGTAGTTGATGTCTAAGATAAGTTGGTTTCAATTGTTCGGAATATTTTTTATTTTTATTTTGTGTATAATACACAAATAGTATAAGGTATAAGTATAGGATAAGGATGACACTCTAATTTGGTATTATTATGAATATTTGGATAGTGTAGTTTGTATATAGTAGGTTTTTAGCTTATGTTTTATATTTTTAATAGTTATTACATCTATATGACACTTTGGTAACTGATTAATTAGTTTAGGTATGACGTAATTTAATCTTCTTTTTCCGTATAGCTTATTATACTTAGGTAATAGAAGTTTAGAGCTGTCAATCCTTCGACCTGAGTATGGAATCTGTATTTTTTTAAAGTTTTCATTGAAATAATTTTCGAATAGTAATGTAAGTTCCGATTTTTCATGAATTGGTATAATTTTACAGAAATTGAATAGTTTACGGTAATCATCCGTATGATTTATTTTAATTTTGTATGGAACTATTTGTTTAAAATACGCAATTGAAGTGTAAATATTTGATCAAGGTGAGTTTTATATGTTCTACCGTAGCTGGACAACCCATAAGATATAACTGATTCAGCCAAAGACATGTATAGCAATAAAAGTGTTTTATATAGTATTTTGTATTTTATTAGTGAAAATTTTGCCAGTATCTCTCTAAGCCTATCACACACATGATTAACATGTACTTTCCAATTCAGTCAATCGTCAATGACAAGCCCGAGGTAGGTGTGCTTGTCTTCCTGGTCGATGGCTTCACATGTGCAAGGCATCGGATTGGTGGAGTTATTTATGTGAAGGCAATGGTGATTATGTGCAATCAGTTTGGGTTTAAACAAGCTTCTGTTCTGACTAGAGCTAATGTATAATAATTTAGTTTTGCTGGCATTGAGCACTAGTCCAACGTCGTGCGACCATTTTGCCAGTGTATTAAAATCAGTTTGAAGCTGTGTGAGGACTTCTTCAATATTGCTACCTGCGGCAAGTAGGCAGGTTATCATCTGCAAACTGATAAATCTCACATTTCCTTATTATATTGGAAAGACTATTTACGTACGAGAGATAATGTAATGGTCCTAGAACGGAACCTTGAGCCGTGCCTTCCGTTACCTGCACTGGAAAACTGTCAGCATCGTCAACCCTTACCCTATACGATCTTTCTTGAAGGTAGTTGTCACACCAAGTGAGTAACTTTCCTCTAATTCCGCAGCTCTCAAGACTTTCTAATAATGTGCCATGTCTGAGAGTATCAAAGGCCTTACTGTAATCAATGAAGGCGACCAGAATGTGCTGTTTATTGTCTAAATGTTTATATACACTATCTGTAAATACTGAAAGCAGTTGAGTAGTGTTCTTTTTGGGTTGAAATCCGTATTTGGTTATTTTGTTAAAATGTCATAATCCTTATAAAATTTATGTATTTGATTACTTAAGTATTTTTCAACAATTTTGTCCACCGTAGGTAAAATTGTTATTGGTCTATAGTTATCACACTCTACCCGACTACCTTTCTTGTATATTGGTCTAACTATTCCGGTTTTTAGTGTGGGGGGGTATTTACCAGTAGTTACGCTCGCATTTATTAGTTTAGCTATTACCGTGTTAATTTTACCGCATAACATTTTTATATCGATAGCTCTTATTCTGTCTACTCCAGGAGCTTTGTTACTATTTAAGGATTGAGTTAATTTTCCTACAGATTTGGAGTCTGCGGGCTTAAATCGTATGGTAACGTTTGCATTGGATATATAAGTATTTTTGTCAAGCAATGGTTCTGAGCATTTGGGGATTAATTGTTTGACGCTGTTATTGAACGTGTCAGCAAATTTGTTTGCAATATCTTTGCAATTGTAGCCACAACTTCCAAAAGAACTTTGTAGTACCTCATCTATTGAAAACTTAATTTTACCGGTGAGCCTATTTAGTATTTTCCAAAGATTTTTTAAGTTGTTTTTATTAGATATAATGTCCGATTTTGTGGATTTATTTTTAGTTTTTTCTAATGATGAGAATAATTTTTGATTATCTATACAATTTTTATATTTCGGAACATCCTGTGTTCGAGCGCCGAGGTAAGCAGTTATTACCGCTCTGTGATCGGCCAGTGTCGTGCCGATAGCCGCAGTGTAAAGGTCTTGTGTGCGAGATCGAGCGTAAATAGGATCAATGCATGATTTACTTATTTTACTGATACGTAATTCGATCCTAGTGTGAGCAGTGATCCCTCACACAAGCCCTAGACTAAGTAGCTTGTTGCTGTACTTATGTTTAGTACCTAGTAAGTAAAAATCAGTGTTATTTGTGCATTTTTCTATAACATTTTGGAGTTCGTCGATAAAGAGCATTTTACTCATACTAGGAGGCCGGTATACAACACAAATGTTCGCAGTGTAGTTGGAAGGAGTGGTGATAGTTAATAATATGCTTTCAAAGTGATTGGTTATTAAGTTTTTTATGCTACACTTATGTTTGTTACTTACATATATAATAACACCGCCACCTCTTCTTGTGTTTCTTAAAGCTGTGAACATTTGATATCCATCTATATGATATAGGCAACTAATTTTATCGGAAACGTATAATTACGTCAATACATTTATTCGAAGTAAGTACGGACTGTTTGAGCGTGGCAAAGTTTTTTATAAAAGATCTTATGTTAATATGTATACACAACAGGTTCACACGCATCTTAGGAATATTATTCAAAAAATCATTAATGTTTATACAGTTGGTTAATTCAAAATTTTCGTATAATACACTATCCATATTGAAAGGTAGGTAAGTATTATAAACTCAAAGCTTAAATATACGTAAAAAACAGGTACCTTATAATTTTTTTATTAGAAATCACGCTTATATCAGCTAAGGTTCTTAACGTAAAAGTTTTTGAAGCGTCATCTTTGCGTGCCTTTATTAGGCCTTTTTTGAACCATACGTATTTGAATTTTTTATTTATTTTTAATTCTTGCTTAGCCTTCCACAGTAAAGTCTTGTTGGTTTTCGTCATTGCTTCACTGATGTAAACAATATTATCAAGACACGCGGAAGCGTGTCCAGCCAAAGTTCAAAAAAACTGGCGAGCAGCACCGTGTGTAATATTACACGAACCATTTGGAGCCACTTTTGACCCCCTCATAACTCAAAAACTATTTCACATAAACATGTCAAATTTGGCGCATATATTGAGACCCGTGAGATACATATGTGCTCCAAATTTCATAAGCACACCTCAAATGGTTATTTAGATATAAACGTACAAAAATCGTCATTTTTATGATCAAAGGTATAGATCAAAACTCTGGCATGCTACGAGGCATGCTACCATTGCTTAAAGCCGTATTATTTTAATATTGTTGACGTTTATGTTGTAGTGTTATAATCATTATTTTAAGGATGTCAAAGTACGTGACATTCAACTGTTAGTTTGAAACAATACTGCTTTAAGCGGTGGTAGTAACTCCTTAACTATTGAAAATGACACATAATTATTATTTTAATGTAAATAATAATGAATAATAATATAGTTGCATTAAAACCTTACCTTCGTATTCATACATTTTGTGCAACGAAACGTCATTGACAGAAAAGAAGAAGAAACGTATTTGAAGTCGTCAGTTCAAGCTGTCAGTCATTGTGATTTGTATTCATTGTTTATAGTGGTTTTAGTGATATCGACTGTTTACCGTGCTTGTTTTCAATGTTTCACAAAAAACTTTTGATTTTGAACTTTTGCAATCAAAATTGATGAGATGTAGAAATGTGCTGTAGAGGTAGTCTGACCATAGATGTAATCTGTCAATGTCAGTGTAACTCTAGGTACACTATATATTTTTCTTGAGAATTCTCGTCTTTAATTATCTTGTACAATGAGTCGTACAATAGAATTACTGGTGGGTGACACACTGACCTTACACCAAATAATAAGTACCTACTAATGTAAAACGTAAACTAAACTAATAGAAAAGTCCTATTACAGTGTAAAGGATTATTTGAATGATAGCAAGGCATGGGTATGAATTGTTACAACGGCTGATTATGTAATGTTATATTATAAGTACATATATATAATTTCAAATATTAGTGAGATGGTGATAATAAAAAAAAACGGAGTTTATTGCGGGCTCTTCTCAGACCAGGGCACGTTTGGAACCCTCGTAGCTTTAGTTTTAAGATATCGTAGTTAATTATCACCATCACGTCTAATGCTCTGTAAGCATGACGTTCAGAAGGTGTACTTTGTAGGTACATATTTTGAATAAATATGTTTTGAGTTTGAGATTGAGTTCAATAATTTCTGTACAAAAAGTAATGATATCCCATCAAAAACATAAATGTAAAATGAGAGCCAAGTTCAAAATTGTGATATATATGCCTTGGTTGTTGACTTCAGCGACAAAAGAAGTGAGATCTAAATGGGTGCCAAGTTCAATGGTCAGTCCTGAAATTTATTTATAACAACATATAATATTTTATAACAACTTAAAATATCATTTCTTCTTATAACTTAGTATAAAATGTTGAAGACTAAGGCTTTGGCTTGGCTAGTTTTAGTCTTGGTTAGTCTAGTGGTTACAGCTCTATATTTTGTTATTATTCCGGAATGTCATCAAGCTGTTCAATACAGCTCGCTGCTTAAAGTGACTAGCGGCTTTCATATCATAACAAAAGTTATTCATATTTATTACATAATATTTATGCTTGATTCAAAGAGCATCTTTCGAAGCCTCAAGGGATGTCGGTCAGGAATATATAGCCTAGTTCTACGAGAAGCTCGATAGAAAGGCGCTCTCTTAAAACTCCTTGTTATTTTACGAAACGTTATCTAAGTAACCTAACCTAATCCATAGTAATAAGTAATATCCATATCCATATTCATACTAATATTGCAGATACGAAAGTATGTATGTCTGTCTGTTTGTTACGCTTTCACAGGCCATCTGTGTAACGGAGTTTAATGAAATTTGGTACATTGATAGGTCGTATGCTGGGGAAGGACATGTCTACTTTTTCTCCGGGAAAATTAGAGAGTTCCCGCGGGAATCAAAAAATATAATTCACGCGGACGTAGTCGCAGGCATCAGCTAGTATAAACATATTTTATTGACAAGATTGTTACGCAGCCATCTTCTTAGGTTGGAAGCAGGAGATCCTTAACTTTTATCGGTTTCTACGCGGCATCATTATATAATATATGGCATCATAATATTATGTGTACCTATGTCTCTTGCATGTGCAGAGGTTTATCAGATTTGATGTTTACCTACCTTACCTGAGCAGGTGTAGATTAAGAGGTGATTATGCATTACGTTAATAAGTTTGTATATGTCTGTGCAGAACATGGCACGGCTCACCTCTGGGGTGGAAATGGCGGGCGCCGCGGTTGGAGTCGCAAGCGAACTTCGGCTCCACAGATGGGCAACACCCAAGGATCCATGCCTCGGATAGCTCTCGTTCTACGTTCAAGGCGCAGCTGGCCCGTCGCTCCGCAGTCATATCGCAGGTAAAAATGCTTTTTGTATCTGAAAACTTGCAAATTATTATTACAGAATATTTATAGTTCCTGTAAATCAAGATATAAGGCCTCATCGAATTGCTTTATGTATATATTTAACTAATAGTATATCAACCGATATACATTAGTTAAATATATACATAATAAAATAGTCGAAAAGTATGTGTGTGATCAAATCTATGCGTTCTGTAGAAAGAATGAGGTCATTTATCATAACCAATTTGGATTTCAAAAAGGTAAAGGAACTACGAATCTTCTTTCCAAATTTACTGATGAAGTTAATGGATATCTAAATGACAAGAAACATGTATTAGCACTATTTATAGACTTTCCCGTGCGTTTGACACCCTTAATCACGAGCAGCTGCAAGATAAGTTAGAGGTATGCAGGATACGTGGACCTTTACTCGCGTGGTGTGCCGACTACCTTCGTAATCGCACTTATTCTGTCAACATCTGTAATACCAATAGTGTCACTATTGTAGCTAGTGAAGGTACCGCACAGGGCTCTGTCCTAGGCCCCTTGCATTTTTTATCGTACGTTAACGACATGAGTACTTGCATCAAATACTGCTCGTGTTATCAGTTTGCAGATGACACCTGCATTATGCTCGCAGATTACAATCCGAACAAGATCCGTGATCAAATTCAGAAGGACTTTGACACATTGAACAAGTGGTGCCACGACGCTGGTTTAGTTATTAACGCTAATAAAACCAAGCTGATTCACATTAGGTCGCCTTATTTGAAATATCATAATGAGCCGCTTAAAAGTGTAACTGCTCACAAGCATAGCTGCTTACACGCGTCCAGCTATAGTACATGTAACTGCCCTACTGTTGAACTTGTTGACAGATATACGTATCTCGGGCTTACAATTGACTGCAGGTTTAACTGGAGCTTACATATCGATCACGTTTGTAGTAAATTAAGGCAATTCCTAGCAAATATAACAATTCTAAACCATCGGGTACCATTCAAAGTGAAGTTAATGCTATACAACTGTTTCGCTAAATCTTACATTCAATACGGCCTTAGCAGCTATGGACGTACGTACGGTACCTACCTGAGAAATATATACAAACTTCAACTCAAAATTCTAAACACCATCGTATCAAACTCTGTTAGACAAAAGTACAGCGACAATGATCTAGGCTTATTTAAACACTGCAAGACCTTACCCATACAGGAAAAATTTAAATACACTATCTTGAAAGAAGAATTTTTTAACGATAATTTACGTCGCAAAATAGAACATCCTATAAATACGCGGGCAAAAACTGCAAACCGGTTGCGCACTGAGCCAGCTAATAATGCATACGGCGAAAGAACTACGAGCTATATCATTCCTCGTCTTATCAATCAGTTGTCACCCGCTCTGCCGAGTGGAGTGACGCGTGCGAATGTGAAGCGGAAGCTAAAGGAATTTTTCTTGGGCAACATATGATGAACCTGCACTCAGATTTCTGCTTAATTAACTTGTTGCCTACGAGACGTTTCTTTGGCTCCTGCGGTGATGAATTTAATGATTGGTCTAGTAGGTATTTCAAAATAATTGTTTTGTATGTTATCTTTAGTTTTATTACTTATACTGTGGGTTTTGTTATGATTTTTATTTTTATTTATTTAGTTCAACGACCTCAATTTACATAGACGGGCCCTGTCAAACAAAGAATGTGGGCGTATTTTTAGCAACGCCATCAACGCCATCTAGTCTGAAAAGCGGGAACTTGCTTGCAACATATGCGCCATCTTGAAAACGTATGACTCGGTCATAGATTAGTACAGATGCGCTTGTCGAAAATAATACCTACATCAGTGTACTCTCTGAGGTAAACGATAAATGTTAGTATGATGTTGTTATTTTTACCACTTTTTTGTTACCAGTTTCCTGGAAAACCATTGGACCGATTATTATGCGGTTTTTTGCATTAGATATATATAGCTTGTGAGAAGGTTCTAAGATATATTTAAAGATCAAAGTCAACACAATGGGGCGCTGCAGTTCATCGTGGGTTTTTTTTAAATTTAATTATTTGTTAATTGTTGATAAGTTTTGTCGAAAAATTGACAGAAATAAAGTCATTTTTAGGGTTGCGTACCAAAATGATAAGAAAACAACCCTTGTGGTGCGACATGACTGTCCGTCACACTTAGCATAATTCGGTAACTACTAATGCAAAGAACTTGAAAATTTAAAATAATAACAGCTAAAACAGTTTAAAATTATCCTCGCCAAACCTTATTGCAAATGAAGAATTCAAAAATAATTATTAGTAGTATTATAATAAAAAGGGGCTGGAATGGGAGAGGTGAAAGAGTACTAATGGATCGAGTCATAGAAAAATACTTCATTTCAAAGTTTCTTCATTTCAAAGAATGAAATTATTTTATTTTATACATTTCTAAGTATGCTACTTGCCATCAAATAAAATTAATTTTGTAATTTTTTGACGCCTAGTTTTCGTATTTACTTGGGGGTCAATTTTGGCTTCGTGATGAAGCCTAACTTTGGCATATTTTTCAATAATGGCTCGAATTATATGGGTTCGGTGGTTTAAGGTGCCTGGTTGCTCCAAGGCGTGCAATGTTAAACTTGCAAACAAATTTGAACCCATGAAATGCTTAAGGGTCCCAGCGACAATAAAATCAATATGGCTGAATTTTTCTGGTAACCTTTGCCCATGCCCCTTTTCTTTGTTACTCAATCAACCCAACGGCTGAACGGATCGGGCTGAAACTTGGCACAGAGATAGATTATAGTCTGAAATAACACATAGGCTTTTTATCCCGGAAAATTAAGAAGTTCGCGCGGGAACCAAAAATCCTCAAACCACACAGACGAAGTCGCGGGCATTCGCTAGTACAAAATAAAAATTACCAACTTTAATAAATGAAAACTCTTTATTTATTGAAGTTGGTTTAAACATTAAACTCTCGTCAATAACTAATTTTATCATATTATTATAATAGCATAATATTGCGTCTCGGAAGGTATTATTGCCTACTGTCCGTTCTGCCCATCTATGCATTAACTAATCTTGGTTGCATTTTTTTTATCGTACTGGACTGGACTATTCTAGGGTTGGAACCCAAAGCCGTAAGGCCAGTGAGTAAAAAAAAATATCATACAGTTTGCCGCGGAAATTAAATGATTGCATAATGGATAGAAATATTAAATAGGAAGATTAAATAACGTTTTTTATGAAATGTATAATTGTGAATTGAAACCTTAAAATAAAAATTATACAGTGCCAAACTAATAAAACTTTAGATGATAACTTAATAACAAATTATCTACACGATGAGCGACCGTGACAGCGCTACGACGGGGACAGACAGGCTTATGACAGGTTATAGGAACGCGCTCTCATAGTTGGTCACCCGCCATTTTTGTATGAAAGGGCCCATCTAGTACCTACATATATATCGATGATTTAGTTATGTATTTTTTTATTATTATTATTTTTTTTTTTACTACAAGGCGCAGACGCTTATACATTGAGGTCAAACCTCTGTGGTTTTTTTCAATGTATATTAAACTATTGTGTGTTATAAATTTGTACCTTGATAAATAAATCAAAAAAAAAAAAACCTGTCTGCCGTTAGGACGTTATCTTTAATTGTAAGTTACAATGTTTGTTCGAGTGATTTTATCCTTATCATAGGCTCTATTGAATGGTTCATTAAAATAGTGACTGTCTACTTTTTATATTTGTATTAACTATTAGGTTTCATTCAGGCTTCAGGTGTTTTTGAAAATTGTGTGATACAAATTATATTATTATTTTCAAAAAATAAGAGAATATTTTCTTTCCGTGAAATTTGATAACTATACTAATATTATAAATGCGAAAGGTTGTATGGATGAATGGATGGATGTATGGATGGATGTATGTTTGTTACTCAATCACGGCCGAACGGCACAACGGATCTGGATGAAATTGGGCACAGAGATAGATTATAGTCTGGAATAACACATAGGCTACTTTTTACCCTGGAAAACTCAACAGTTCCCACGGGAACCATAAAACTTGAATCCACGCGGATGAAGTCGCGGGCATCAGCTAGTCTTCAATATGTAATGTACTTTCCCTCTGTGTCCCTTTCGTTTTTTCCAAAACTTATGAAGCTTTCCCGATTTAGCGATGAAAATGCTGTTGTCAAAATAAGTAGGCACATACAAATATTACATCAATATAAGTAGGTACATGTATGTAAGTAGTACATGTATGTAAGTTAACATCAAAAGAAAAATCCCAATTTCATCTATTGGGAAATACTTGCCGGAATGAATATGAGTTTCTCAATTTTAGTTTACCATGAGGCTGGGGCAAATAACAAAATAAAATAAATAAATACAAAAAGTTAAGATGTTTGATCGAAACCTTTGAACGATTAATAACAATTATTAGCCCACACACTTTTTGTAACAAGAAATCTAGACAGCGTTTTTTAATACCTGCTGAGTTCATGATAAGAATACCAAGGGCTAAAAGTGATTGCATTATTTCATAATGAATAAAATAATGTTTTGTTCGAGTGAAATTTGATATCATCAATTTTTAATGTTCTTTCTCTCTGTGTCCCGTTAGCTTAGAAGCTGTATATTTCAGCAGGACAATAATTGAACGGCTCAATAAAAAAATGTACAATCATTTTTTTACTTAGGTATTCATGTTGGTTTGATAACTATGGCAAAAAACGGACCACGGTGCAAGTTTGCAAGTTTTTTTGCACAAGTGAGCTTCACTTTTGATTTAAAGTTCTAATTTCACGCTCAAAACGTACCTACTAAGTTTATTAAAATCACTATCATATTTTCTTATTTATTTATTAGATTGCATCTTTAAAAAGAGATATATAGACATTAATGTAGAATTTTATTACAATATAAATATCAGGTAGGTATTAGTTTTTATGATGTTCATCTCCGTCATAACCGTTTCCGGTTTCCCTTTTGGAATTGGAAACTTGGTAAATAACAAATCAACCGCTAATGTGAAAATATTTGTTCATGTTTTGCTCAATGCGTAAAGATTAACTCGTGACCACAGTAAATACTAGAGCGGTGATAGCCTCCTACTCTTTGGGTGGTCGGGGGTTCAGAATTTCATTATGACTGTTATGTGTATTTAAGGCAATCATTTGCTTTAACGGTGAAGGAAAAATCATCTTGGAAACCTGCACGACCACACACGACACGATACGATAGTTCTTCATTCTGCCAATCCCCACTTGGCCTGCTTGATGGACCCTTCTCATTTTGAATCTTGGGGCAATCGGCAATGGATATGGATTTGATACTACGAGAATTAATCATACTATCTATCATTTTAATCATCTTTAACTTTAGAGACTTCCTTTTTGATACTTCCAATATTGTAGATTTCCCTAAATCTTTTATTAAGATGCAACTTTAGATTGCTAATTGAATTATGCTCAAGATAGCATTTAGTAAAGGTGTTATCCGGATATGGGGACGGTGGGGTAATTAAGTGATTTAGCCGGTAAAAAATCAATTTATAAAAATTAGTCGCAGGTACAAAAAACCGGTTATTATTGTTGTTGAATAACTAGAGAACGATAGGTACTTTCCGGTTCCTTATCGGGTGCACCCGCGTACTTGTTTCAGTCGGAACTTTACCATCGCTTCAAGTGTACGTATCATCTATAGACACGTCGTTGATGCAAAAACGCTAAAAAGTGTATACACTGCTCTATGTGAATCAATACTAACTTATTGTATAACATCCTGTGGAGGAGCATGTACATCACACATGCTTCCACTCGAAAGAGCCAAAAGATTGCTTCTGAAGGTTGCCACTGGTAGGCCTTACGGCTATTCCACTCGTGATCTCTATTTACAGTGTCAAGTTCTAACGGTTCGACAATTATTTATTTATAAAAGCATCCTGCATCAACATGTTAAAATTGATTTTCAAGAAAACTATACTCAAAAAAGAAGGCAAGATAAAGTTTGCTATGTCCCACCTTTCAGAACCTCTTTTACTCACAAACACCAATCTTTTCTAGGCAAGTATCTATATAACGCAGTTAGCAAAGAAATAAATATATATTCCCTGTCAAAACACGACTGTAGATAGAAAGTTAAAGCCTGGCTTCAGACACTTGATTATGATAAAACCGAAAAATTATTAAGAATTCCAAAGTAAGTTTAATATTGTGCCTTTCTTCCTCTAATATACTCCCGTACGTTGCACTCAATAATATAATCTCACAGTAAATAATATTATATACTCTAACACTCTCATTCACTTTCGCTCTCACATGTATACACACACACACATACAAACACACACACACAGACGCGAGCACACGCACACACACATACACACATTAACGCACATGCACCTCAGAATCATTCTAATTTGCATTTATAATCTAATTTTATACGATTTGTAATCAATTTAAAACTTTCTTTAAAATGCAATACTTGTAACCTTCAATCTGGAAGAGAGCCAGCAGCTAAACCCAGAATTGTAGGATTCTAGTTAGCTGCTGGTTCAACCCAATTTTTACTGCATTTATTCTACACAGCATTTTAATTGTTTATAATTGATTTATTATTAGATAGATTAATTAATTAATAATAAGATTAGTTGGATTCATTGTAAAATTGATAAATAATTGTAACTTTACCTTTTTTTGTCAATAAAGAATTTATTATTTGTTATTAAGCTTTCTCGGCCACTCAAGTGTGACAGTATCATTTAAAAAGTACATATTTTCGTGACCAGTGGTTTTTTCGAAAATATTGTTATGGATTGGATCAAACAGGTAAGACACGTTTAAGTATAAGTTTTTGATGTGTGTTTTTGTTGATAGTATATTGTTTTTTTACCGTTTGAATAAACAATTTTAAATTATTACTATTTCTAACCAAATTATACTTATGAGAAGGTTTTTGTTGTATTTCCGGGTTCTTCCCGGTTATGTGTTTAATTGATGATGAAAGGCTATAGTTTATACTATATAATTATGGTAAAATCAGCCGCACATACTCGCACCTTTTTGAGCCAAGGGTAACAAACCAAAATAGTGAAAAAATAGAGAACTTATTAACATTATGTTAACGTGAAAATTATTATGTTTCAGGATCATCTGGGTGCTCCGGTGTTAGAGTAGTGACACGTAGATCACTTTTAGATAAAATGAAAGAGTAAAACTTACTAAGTTTTGAAGAAAAATTTAAATACTTGGAATGTTGGCTTTTATCTACCGAAAACTATTCTGATGATGAAGTTTAAACATAATTTTTCCCATTTGAAGGCAGAACTCAAGCAAAGGTGGAAAAAAAGCAGAAAAAATGGGAGCTAGATTTCTTCAAAATAACGAAAAGTGGCTAAGTAAGACATTTCAAATACCGAGAGCAGAGCCTAGAAGTTCGGGTCGACCAATGAAATTGTTTACTGAAATAAGACTTGTTTGGTTAGAGAATTTACCGACTCAAAGTCATCCTTGAAGTCACATCCAGTGGTTACAAAGTCAATTTGCCCAAGTTTGCATAGAAACTGCAAAACTTTATATAAGTTTATATCCGTGGCATCCTATGATACCTACGATGCACAAGATCCTCATGCAAGGTGCGACTGTCATAGTTATGACATTGTTGCCAATTGGATTGCTCTCAGAAGAAGCCGCTGAGGCACGAAATAAACATTTTCACTCGTACAGGCAGAATTTTGCGAGAAAAATTTCCAGGGTTACATGTAACATGGACGTTATAAATAGATATCAGTTCCGACCCACTGATTGCCAGCATGCGACCGCCCCCTAAAAAAAGACATTGCTGTTCACAAAAGAAGCAATTGCTTTGATGATTCCCGCTGTACCTGACTCTGAAAGTGACTCAGATTCAGATTTGGAGGTTTCTGGAGACACAAATAGTGAAAAGGACGATGAAGAACCATAATCATTCATCATTATCGTTGTAAAATCAATTACATTAAATATAGTTTATGAGAAAAAGAAATATCAACGACAAAAATGACTAAAATATAGTTTAATTATATTTTTTCGCAAAATTTCAAGTTACTATTAACTGAAAAACACTTTATTTGGCTTAAACAACCAGGGAATCGCTAGAAATAATAAATATTTAAAAAAAATACTGATGTGCCGGGCATCAGGACTTAATTGACATTATTATTCAACTGAACCTTCGTATTTATGTCATGAAATTTTGATTAAATTTTGATTAAAAAAAATCTTAAATTAAAAAAAATCGTGACGCGTACATATAGGTTTTAGGCCTTTTCAGGTCTTTAACTAAATATATGGAAACAAATCATGTCGACCCGTTGCTCTGTTGCAGTATGATTGAAGGACAAATCCACAAATAAACGTGCGTTTGCAGTTATAATATCAGTAGGGAAGTAGTGATTTCAGCTGTTTTCATTAAAGTTAGTCCATATAACTCCATTTAACATAACAACATAACATTGCAACAGAAATACTATTAAATATCAGATTCAGAAAAAACTGAACTTCTGATAAAATGTGCACGTGAAATGTTTGAACATTTTGCACATGCTCGTATTTCGTATTATTCCTCGTTTCACAATTAACACCTGCAATGACGGTCACTAACTTGGCGCCTAACGTTCCGCCACGTTACACTGTAACGTTACAGACTAGGCTTTGGACGTAAATCATAACCCGTAGGCCGAGCGTGACATTTCTATTAGGTCTTATTATCAGTAAGACAAAATTATGACTTTCATACTGATTCAGTTAGGTTATTTTGGGTAAATGAAATTACTTTCTATGTTTGGTAAAAAAATACACAGATTCTCCAAATAAAAATATTTTGTTTAATTTCAATGTAGAATGTTTAATTGTATACAAGGTTTGAATAAGGTGATGACCGCGACTTTGTCTCTTTGTTATCCCGGAAAACCATACACAAATAAACACACTTTCATATTTTTATTATGGGTCTGTAGTCCCTAAAACTCTTGAGTAGCAAAATTAAATGATTTAAAAGTAAGTCATTGCTTGTGAGAACGTCGAGTTTAAAATACAGTTTGATCTAGATACCATTACTCTCTGTATATATACTCATTCTAATAATTAAATATTGCCAGCCCTGTGAAACTTTGCCTTTTCTCTTGCCTTAATAATTTGATACTTTCGGTATCGATGTCTTAATTAAAGAAAATTCCTTTGCTTTTTAAGGCAATATAATAAACTTTGCCTTCGTTAACTTAAATATTAATTAATTTGATTGATGTGTGATAATGGCTGTTTTTAAGAAAAGCTTTTCCCATTAAACGGGAAATAATTTATGATTTTATTTATTTTTTTAAAAAGGTAGATATGATCCAAAAACTCCATTCCGAACCAGACTTCGCTATCTCAAGTGCTGTATATGGTCTAAATCAGTGGTTCCCAATTAGTTTTTGCTGCGTACCACTTCAAAAAAGACCTCAAACCTGCATACCCCTTATTGTAGCAATCACACTAATATTATAAATGCGAAAGTTTGTGAGTGTGTGTATGTTCGTTACTTTTTCATGCTCAAACGCCTAGACCAATTTTGATGAAATTTGGTATACAGGTAGTTGACACCCTGGATTAACATATAGGCTACTTAAACCGTTGGTAACACCGCGGGGCACAGCTAGTGATAAATAGAAAAAAAAGTCAGTTTAAATAACATTTACTTATTATTTTCAAATTAAAGTACAATAGTGAAAATCAAAATAACATGATGTATTGGCGAAGACGCTAATGTGACAAATGTGCACGTTTTTCTTTGCACAGCTCTTGAAAATCTGGTTGTCCTTCAGTCAGCTTCAGTCTTAAATCGTCTTCAAGTTGAAGTCTGTGACGATGTTTAGTTTTTAAGTTCGTCATGGCCGAAAATCCGCTTTCGCAAAGGTAGGTTGTGCAAAATGGCAGTAAATATTTTATTGCTGATTCGCTGATATGATAAATAGCTTTTAAATTAACCCAAAAGTCACCCAGTGATTGCTCTGCAAAACAACTCTTGAGTCTGCTGTTGCATGAGATGTCTATTAATTCCTCTTGATCAGATATGGGTAGGTGGTCGACGGAATGGTTTGCGAAAGGGTTGTTTACCCAGTTCCATTGCGAACGGGTGACAGGTGGCGGGGGCAGCCGCATGACGCGAGATGCGGGAGGCGCGGGATAGGCGGATAGCGCACGGTCGGTCATACGACCGTGCTTTTACGATGATGATCGTAATAAAATAATATTTTGGAAATTGTTCTTGTTTTTACTGATAGCCGCACGTACCCCTTGATGCAACTTCACATACCCCTGGGGGTACGCGTACCACTAATTGGGAAACACTGGTCTAAATAATTTAAATGACTACGTGGACTTGCGAAGAATGTTTAAAATTCCATGGCGAGATTTCATCTCAAACTCTCGTGTACTGAAAGAACTAACTGGAAATGGATGCTGATAACAGCTGTCACACGGAGTCAGTCACTTTTTTCGGTCACATACAACTAGGATCCTCTATAGGTTTCCACGGTTTATCGTTGAAAGCAAAATAGCCTAAAACAGGTCACTTGCATGACCAAGAAGGGAGTGGTTCGACGATATAAGGGAATAGACCCGGATATAAAGAAATTAGTACATAACCGCAAACGTTTTCGCAGAGATTCCGTTTGAAGATGGCACCGTACGGTATTATAATATTAAATTGGCACCACATGATTCTGATGATGATGATGATATATTTTGATTTCTGGTTCAAAAGATGTGTTTTAGGCGATTTCATTTATAGTTTTTTCTACAATTATATGATTTATGTTTTACTTTCTACGTTTATATGAATAGGTATCTTCCCTGAGTTTTAACGGCAAAACCCTGAAAGATGCCAACAGAAGCTATCCGGTTCCAGTTTTAACCAGTTTAAAAGAATACCAGTTGCGGTTGTGTTACTGTAGAATTATTGGATGCGAATTGTAAGATGAATAGGGCTTCGAGCATTTAATGCTCGATGGAATAGGGCTATGCCAAGTTATTAGAGTACTAGAGGTCGCCCGCGACTTCGTCCGCGTACCATTTCTGATTTCTTATGAGAATTTCCCGCTGCGAAAAGCCTAGGTACATATAGCGGCTAAAACTAATAAGTAATAACCTTAATGCCGATTTTAAAAACTTATAACATACATTCAAGCTTCCAACCCCAATTTCACACCCTTTTGGTATGCCGATTTTCAGGTCTCTAACTTCAAACACATAGGACTTTCATACAAACTTACAACCCCCATTTCAACCCCTTAGCGGTGATTTTTCTCAAAACCGTTTCTTACCTGACGTCTACACCATAGAAGGAATCTATTTTCCAAATTTCAAGTCTGTATGCTTTATAGTTCCTGAAATATCGTGATGAATCAGTGAGTCACCTTTCGCTTTTTATACGACTGCCTGAAAAAAGGAGTATATTGTTTTCAGGGTTCTTGTATGTATGTATGTATGTATGTATGTGAGTTTGTATATTCCACCATAACTTCAATACGCCTGAACCGATTTTGAAAAATGAGGTATCGTTAGAATCCCTAGCTTATTCCGGGTGACTAAGGCTACTAAAATTTTTAAAAAAAATTATGGGGTAACCATGGCCCAATTAAAGACCAAAATTGAAAAAAATATTCGAAAATAAGATTAACTATTTAATCATCATCTAGAAAATGATGAGTAGATTCCAAAAATATATAACACTATAGTTCAATATTTAGTGATTAACAAAAAAATATCATATAATGAAAATGTGAATAAGATTCCAAAGGCTGTAAATGCAAATCGCTTCTTATGGAGGTAAACTCCAAAAATAATATGGCAGGGCTGTCGTATTTTTTAATTCGTTAAATTAATTTCACTTGTATATATGTAGATTATGTGTATGATGATGCAAATTGACTGATTAACGTGAATAACGTAACTTGTGCTGTCATCACAACTCACAAATCCCGAATAGATATTCTATTTGGATTTAATTAGGTATGTCTCTCAGTAGCTAGAAGATATATCATTTTATTAATCGATGAGAAAATAAGGTTTACTCGTATAATAAATGCTCACCACTTCGTCCACGTTGGTATAAGACTTTTTAAATCCTGTGATCAACTCTTTGATTTTCCTGTTTAAAGTATAGTCTGTATACGTCTCTGGGATGTAAAATTGGTTTAGCAGTTGGGTTATGAAACGGTGCCAAACAAACAGGCACACGTTTTTATTTATTATATTATTAGTATGGATGAACAAAATTCATATAAATTCGTCTTGCCGCAAAGCTAACCAGGAAGTAGGGACTTCGTATTTAAGATGACGCCACTGGAGGTCGTAAATGTATTTATTTAGCTTGTAAGTTTTAGTTTCTCCAGAGTATACGCGTATTATGTATACCCATTTTTTCATTAAAAATTTAATAAAAGTCCTTTAAAGACTTCGGGGCCAAAGATGAAAGTTTCAATTAACCTTGCAAGCATTTGCTCCAAAGGATTGCACTTTACTGAATGAAATTAAACGATATACTAATTTTAGTATATCGTTTAATTTCATTGATTTTATAAGCTTTGTGAGTTTTTTATGAGCTTTAGTGAAGATGTGATGCGAAATTGGTATTTAGGGCTTAGATTTTAATTATGGCTTAATTATGTAGGTACCTACGTACTTCATAATTTTTGGATCAGAGTATAAATTGAAGACGGAAATCTGAATGAAAATCCGTCAATTTTCGAGTTAAGTCAAAGAAATTTGGTGTTTTGGTAAAAAATATATAAATTAATGGAAATTTCCCACCTCCCCGGAACTTTCTGAAATTTCACTCAAGCGAACCAAGGGCGCGTCAGCCAGTATATGATTTGTTTATATTGATGTTTTCTCTGTCATTAAGTTTGCACATATACTCTATAAAGCAATAAACTTGTTTAATTTATTTTATAGCGTGAGCAGACGAGGATTAGTTCCTAATGAAGAAGAGTGAGCGTCCCACGTGATCTCACTGCAGGAGTTTATCATCTTTAAACGGCCAATTTATTTATTTAATATATACCTACTTAACCAACTTATGGGGGTAAAACATCACTAAATTTCGAGATAGCAAACGCATAATATGGGCAAGCAAGGTTACTTTTTCGTCAAAGGATTGACAAACCTATATAAGTATTTATGTAGGACATAAATACTTATATAGGTTTGTCAATCCTTCTGAGTTTTTAACACATTTTACCCTTTAGTTTTGGCCCTTTGGGAGGTAAAATTAACAAAAAAAAGTCCTGTTACCAATCTATACTTCTATACTAATATTATAAATGCGAAAGTTTGGATGGATGTATAGATGTTTGATACTCAATCATGCCCGAACGGCTGAACGGATTTTGATGAAATTTGGCACAGAGATAGATTATAGTCTGGAATAACACATAGGCTACTTATATCCTGGAAAATTAAGGAGTTCCCGCGGGAACAAAAAACCCCAATCCATGCGGACGTAGTCGCGGGCATCAGCTAGTAGGTACTATATGATGCCCGCTTTGCCTTGCCCGAATGCTTTCTATCTATCTGTGTGTTATCTTTTCACGGCCCAATCAATGAACAAGATCTATTCTTGACATTTAACACAACAATTGTAGCTTGCATCCATAGAACTCTATCTGCAAAATCAAAGAATATCCTTGTACTTCATTAAAAGTCCTAGTTCAATGCGAGCTAAGTTAAAACGGTCATTTGATGCTCAGAAAGGGGGTTGTTATCTGGAAAGTTTCTCGGGAGTTTTGAAAATTGGTGTATTCTATAGATTTCGATGTGCTCTTTCCGAATTTCCACTTTGCCACCTCGTTTCTTTGCCGGTTGCGGCGCCATATTGGAAAAATGGCGCCCAAAAGCAGTTTTTTGGCAATAACTCCGTTTCGACTAATTTTAAGATGAAAATAGTCATGTAATAAATTAAACTAACCTACAGTTTCTGTAGTAACCTTTTTTTTGTAAAATAAATAGTTTCATCGCCACTTTGATAGCCGAAGTCGGCCACGTGCGTGTTGTTTCTTGAAGTTCTAGAACTAGTGTAATTAACAGTGATAAGACACTATCTTAGTGTAGTTGGCTAGTGGGTTCGAGGATCGTCGTCTGGAAGCCACTAGGCCTGACCCCGTCGACTGTAAGCAGCAGTTGAAGGTTTCACATAACCTAGCACATTACTAGCATAATACACCTACAAACCAACACACTTACGCCCGACGACTGCTTTGGACAGTAGCGGTGAAGAACAAGGTAAGTAGCCCCTGTTTAATAATTTAATAGGTTTAGTCAATAGCAATAAGCCTGTCCGTGTTTAGGACCAGTCTCTCAGTGATCAGGATTCCTCGCCCAGATGGGCCCGGGTGATTGAATCTCCCTGCCTTGCCTCGCTGAGCTGGTTGAAAGCCCCAACGTTTACCTATCACAGTTCAAATAATTTTGTATTGTGGGTGTATTACAAGTTATTTTAACTAAATTAGATGGAGTTGGCTAAATATATTCGTAATCCACCTGCTCAGTTTGAGGTTTACGGGACGAGTTTTCATTTGGACCGTGAACTCATACATTAATAGACAAAATAACTAATATACTCAAATGAAACTGACTTAGTGCTAGTCTGGCTTTTATTCTTAAAATTAAACCCATACCTCTTGTCAGTTTCTATACGGAATCATACCGGAACGCTAAATCACTTGGCGGCACGTCTTTGCTGGCAGGGTGGTAACTATAACCAGCCATAGCCGAAGCCAAGCACTAAGCCAGACCAGAGACATTTCAGAAATTATACGTTCCCAAATTGAGTCTGCCGGGGATCGAACCCGGGACCTCCCACGTTAGGCAACAGCGCCCAACACTGCGCCATAATTTTAGTTTCACTTTTATCTTTACCTTAGATACAATTATTGGCATTCTAAGTCAACGTAATTTGATGGCGTTGTTTTCTGCTGACTTACATTGTTTGTTACCTTACAACGAATTTGTGGAAACATTATAGGCCTTAATTAGGCACATAAAAACAAAAACAAACAAACAAAAAGCTTTATACAAAAACACGTTCAAGCCATGATCGTAGAAAGAGTAAAAATCCATAAAATAATAATTTATTTGACTTCTAAAAGTAAGTATCTACTTATTTATTTGAAAATATATTTTCTAAAGCAAATTTGAGCCACATGTTTGATGAAAATGTTGAAAATGATGATTATTATTTACATAATATAGCAACATAAATAGGGGTTTTCGTCAATGCTGAAAAAAATATGTCGTCCAAATTTGATAAAGGGGAGTGAAAAATACGCGAAAAATTTCCGGCTCTTTTTCTTTGTCACCTTGGAATTTGGATTAAAGTCTAACTCGTGAACACATTACAGGATAAATATTATATACTAAGTGCTGCCCGCGACTTCGTCCGTGTGGATTGAGGTTTTTTGCTTCCCGCGGGAACTCTTAAGTTTCCCAGGATAAAAAGAGGCCTGTGCCGAAATATAACCTATCCTTCTACCAAATTTCATCAAAATTGCTTAAACAGATTGGCCGTGGAAGCGCAGCAGACAGACAGACAGATAGACACAATTAAATTAAATTTGTAATATAAGTATGGATGGATGAAGCCAAAAGCCAACAAAACCGAAAACACAAAATATTAATGTTAACAGCTAGGTAATGTTCGTTTAACACTTTGTTGAATTAATAATACGCTTTTCTCCTTTATGTCAATTTATTTACAACCCCATGAGAAATATACGTAATAAAGGTAATTCATGCCCTCCATTTTGTTGTCAGATTTAAGTTGCCTCATTTAGCTTGCTGCTACTAACCTTCTTGTACAATCAACGGTTAATATTTAATTAAAACAAGTTATAGTTGATAGCGAGAAAGCACACTACTGACCGTTAGTATTCTTTGTTCATCGCACATTTTAACAAAGTATGTTGCTTTCACAACGATACACGTGTCGCTTTCCTGGCCTTTCGTGGCCTGGAAAAATGCGACAGTTCCTGGCAGATAGTTGTTGTAAGGAAATGTATGATATCGTTGTGTGACGTGGTTCATATTATAGTTCTTTCTATTTTTTTTTTGTGTTCCTTCCTTTTTTCCTGCTACATGGCGATCGGAGACTGTTCTAGGTCGAAACTCTGGATGGCTATTTTTTTTAGAACATATACTTACCTGATTAACACTACCATAAGTTACCTGTAGTAGGCTAGTTAGTTCCCTGCAAGTCCCTGATGCACTGTACTTAAGTGTGGCAGCACCAATACATTTAGAGCAAAAAGAAAGGCAAGTTCTTTCTATTACATTATACACTAATTGTTCAAAATAATAATATGCCATCTTACTGCTATACTGTCGCGAATTTTCTTTCCACTCTGTAGGTCAGAGAAGTAGACAGTTCCAAGCCCACATTCAGCATGCAAGTGTGCGCTAACCATTAGGTAAACTTCCGCCTATGTGCTCCCATTCGAAATGCACTGTACTTATTCGTAAATCTTGGGCGGAAAAGTAAACTACATAAACCGAAACCAACGCAATGTAAGCATTCCTGACGAATACCACCTGTGTATAATAATATTTTACAACGCACTAAAAATATCTACGGACTCGTTATTTTTCGCGGTCGATTCATTTATTTTCGCAGTAAATCTGTGATCGATTGCCCAGGGTTGTTTGCGAAATTTAATGAAAATGGATGCTTTATAAAGACATTTAAAATCGCTTAAATATTATAAATTGATGACTTCATATTTTGTTTGTATTTTACGGTTCCGCGTTGACTACTTTAGTTTCGCCATGTCTGTCCGTCCGTCTGTTTGTCCGCGGCTTAGCTCAGAGAGTCTTACTTACTAGAAAGCTGTAATTTGGCATGAGTATATACTATGCATGATATTCACTGATGAATCACGCAAAAGAATGGTAAAATAAAATTTTCAGTAAGTAAGGGAAACTCATTTTTAAATTTAGGGATCCGCTTATTTTTGTTGGAGTCAAGATACGTCGTCGTGCTCCCCCGTGTGAAAACATTCATGGTAGAAAAAAGTTCAAAGGAATAGTAGGGAGGGGTATGGGTTTAAAATAACTGTCATTCCCTAACAGGTTGGCCCGCTACTATCTTAGACTGCATCATCACTTACCATCAGATGAAATCTCAGTCAAGGGCTTGTAGTGGATTAAAAAAAAAGCTATCACAGCTTTACAAGTTAATGAGTTGACCAACTTATAAAATATCCCCATAAAATTGTGACGGGAAAACTACGGCACAAAGGAATATCTATTAAATATGGAGCCATAGAGTGGAAATAATAATAAAATTCAAACGATCAGTGCATAAACATAAACATAAGTAGAGTTTTGTAAACAAATCTTCCATTAACAAACAGAAACGACACATAAGGGACGGACGGAAAACGAAAGATACCGCGTTTTGCTTGGTTCCACCACCCATCAAGAGGGTATTGTTGTGGCAACGCTGTCAGTCTGGCTTAGCGTCCGATATAAATTACCATGAGTTGTATTACACACATAGGTATTACCTACAGTGAGCCAACAACCACATTATTTGCAGAAATCAAAATCGAGTTATGTTTTTTCTTCTAACAAACTTTTCATTGTAACTTTTCTCGGTAGATATACGCAGCCACTTTTTGAGATAAGCAGTTTAAAATACACGTAAACAGCTGCCTTGCAAAATGTTGCGATGCTCAGAAGTTGTATAGATTATTTGTTTTGATTCCAAATAGCTGGGCTGGAGGTTTGTGGTTTTTGCGATAAGTTCCTGCGGTATAGCTGTGGATTTGTCAAAGCCTGATTAAAGGTATTTAGACTGAGTCGATCAATCCAGTACAACACAATAGTGAGCTTACTATAATCCTTATCCATACTAATATTATAAATGCGAAAGTGTGTCTGTCTGTCTGGCTTTAACGGCCCACCTTTTTAAGTTAATTTTTTATGAAATTTGGTATAGAAATAGGTTGCAACCCAGGGAAGGACAAAGGCTACTTTATCCCGAAAAATTAAGGAGTTCCTGCGGGAGTCAAAAGAACTTACAAACGCGGATGAAGTCCCGGGCATCATCTAGTTTCTAATAAACTCGAAAGTGTGTTTGTCTTTCAGTCCATCCGTCTAACTGAATTTGATGAATTTGGTGCAGAGATGTCACGATATGTACACGGCGTGCCGATAGAGAAAGAGCTTTATTTGCACATTTTAAACCATTTATTTATTTATTTTGAAGTTTCTTACTTTTTGGATTAAGGCGAAAAATGACAGAATTTCTACCGTTCTACCTACACAAGATTCTCTCCTTCCCTCTGAAGATTGCAAAGTGAAAAATCTGAAATAATTTAAGTTGATAGAAATTAACGAAAAATATTAACTGTTTGTTTGTAAACCTTTACAAACAAACAGTTTTGCGCTCCAAAATAAAAGGGATTTACTTAGATCTTTTTGTAAACTTTACAGGAAAAATAAAAGGAAGCACAGTAAAGTATTTTTGTTAACTCCATTATTTGTAAATTGGTAACACCGTCTTCATTATTCAGAAGTCAAATCCTTCCAAATCCTACGCAAACCTCGGTGGGTGAGTCCAACTCGCACTTGGCTGGTTTTATTATTATTTAAAATGATTGTCTCACTTGTGTTGAAAAAACCGAAATCCATGCTGTTGTCAAAGTTGCTGGCATCATCTACTGTTGAATTTAATTATATTGATCTACAGAACTACTCATATTGATACAGTAGTGTTAGCTTGCTTACCAACCAAGCTAATAATTAAGAGGTAAAGAAGTTTCCGTGACCGATGTTTAAAGACTTGTCAGTTTGAAACTTACTTTAATAGCCACATTATCAATACTGTGGATACGTGGTAAGGGGATTACTTAATTAAACGTAATCATAATTGTACTATGATTATTAATATTTTTGTGAGAAAAAGAAATACGTACATATTATAGACTAAATTAAATAATTAGTAGGTTCAATTTGGGAATTTATAATTTTTGAATTTTCCTTGGTCCAACCTGGTAGGAGACTTACCACTCTACCGGCAAAGACGTGCCTCCAAGTGATTTGCGTACCGAAATCAATTATGCCCCTGTTAGTCCGCTACCATCTTAGGCTGCATCAAAACTTACTGTCAGGTGAGATCGCAGTCAAGGGCTAACTTGTGGTGGATAATAAAACAACTATTGTATTTTGAACGAATCGAAAAGTGAATAAAAATAGTGCCATCTAGTTCCTAATCTAAAACCTAACTAAAGCATTCTTGCTTCCTATGATAATAGACTGTATTCTTCACGCGTTTCCTGCGTTTTACCTGTTACGGAAAAAACGATAATAGATGGCTCCACCGTCCAATTGAAAGAAGTTTTCCTGCTGAACCAGATTTTCGTCCCAGTTTACTGTAATTTTCTTATATTATTTTAGATGGCGCTGTCATCCATTGTGGACTAGGAAAAATACCGTGCCACCCAAAGAACAAAATGAAAAGCAGGTTCCAATATACACCCACAGAGGGTGTACCGCATGCGTAGTTGATAATTAAGTCTTTAATTATTATGTAAATAAAGAAAATATAAATTCAAGAGTTGAAAATAAACGTTTCTTTCATCTCAAAGGTGATATCAATATAGAGTTAATTCATTAGGTATACCAGTGTTGGATTCAACTGAGAAGAATAAGACGCAGTAGATCTTTTTTCTGTAGCGGACACGCGCGATACGTGATAATTCAGCCCGTTAATTAAGAATCAATTTTGATGATTCTTTTTTTGTAATTGTTTGGTAGATCATACTTCAGAGGCTTTTTTTATTCATTATAGGCTTACGCTTGACCACAAACACACCTGATGGGAAGTGATGATGCGGCCTAAGATGGAACCGAACGCGCTTGCCTGGTGGTCCCATATAAATTTTATCGAAATTGATTTAGCGCTTTTTGAGAAAATCAACAAAAAACTGATAATGTTTTTACTTTTTAGTTTAAGTTGGTATAGTTTTAAAGTCGGTTTTTGTTTAAGATGAAAGCGAGTGATATTATTTCATCATAGGTTGGACATGGGATTGACTTGGAGATAGATGTTCTGATTTTCGTACTGCCAAGACAATCCTTTAATGAAAATTGGAACAATGAACAATTAGTATGGATTGTGATTATAAATCACACAAAAGGTTTTCCGCTTATAAATAGCTTCCGCTTATTCCGCTTACTAAATAGTTAAAATTATCACGTAGTTAGACTAATGAGGTAAACGCAGTCCCAACTCCCGGCTAATATCACTCAAATTATTTCGGTCTGCGCCTCACAGCATGAAATTGCGCAACATTAACGAGCTTATTACAGCTTCAAAGTTATTCAGTATTTTTGCTTAGTCCCTCAACTCGTTATCTTCAAGATGCACTCGACACGCGGAGTCGACTACTATCGACTTAGGATTACTCTCGTCTGTATAGGATAATATGACTTCATTTCGTCGTTCTACAGTCTACACGTTCGGTTTAAAAATAAAATCTTATTTTATGCTCCATTTTAAGGTAATTGTACAAGATCTCCAATTTATGGAAGACCTGGAAGAGGATTTCAACATTCTGCAATGGGCAGTAGCACTATCACTTGCAATTTGTTCAAAGATTCCAATAATTATTAATGTTACCATTTTTTTTACATAAAAGTGCTTAAGTACTCTTATGCAATACTAGATGATGACTTCATACGCGTGGATTTAGATTGTTGGAGAAATTCCCGTGGGAACTCTGATTTTCCGTAGCTTACTGCCTGTGTCCTTCCTGGGAAATTATGACGTCCCAACGAATCAAATTTTACCGAAATCGGTAGAAAAGATGAGCCGTGAAAGCGTTCCAGACAGACAGATATTTTTCCAAAACACTCGCTTTTATGAGTATAAAAGCATATAGTATAATATATGAGTATATACCTATATATTATGTATGGATTTTAAATATAAGATAGTGCCCGGCCGCAGGCTGGGTACTTAGGTTCTTTCGGTTTAATATACCTAACAGATTACAATCTACCGAAAAATAATGGGTTAAATTGTAATCTTTCGACAGTTTGCAATTTCGCGAGTTAGATTATTATCTAACGGTTTTTACAATCATACGGTGACATATACACTATATTGTATTTTAGGGAGAATAACAAATAAATTATAATCTACTTGCAGCGTCGGTCAGTTAAGTTTTATTCCTTCATTCAAATAAGTAGGTAAATATACTAAATTTATGGTACGTATAAATGTACTTCGTACTTAATTTTGCAATCTAAAATTCCATTTCTGTAGCTCAACAAGATAAGTGCCCTATGATTGCATCATTTCGTCCAGACTGGCTCTTACCAGTGTTATAAATCTTTATTTATATTTTATATCTCAAACTAAAGTTTAATTTTGTATGAAGTACCTAAATAATTTAGGCACTATGGATGAGAAAAACAATATTATATTCAATGAATAGAAATTAATGTAAATCAAGGAAATATTTAATTAGAAAATATCTTGCAGACAATAATTATCTAGATGTTATTAGATTAATTTTAAATTTTAATGTTGTAGATGTTTGATAAAAATATTTGTGAAGATTGTATTAAGCAATTATATATTTTTTGTTATACAACACGACGCGACGATAAGTTTTTAGGCAAGTTCGAATATTTTAAACAAAAAATGGAGATAAGTATATTAATATAATTTTGAAATTAATACAATGGAACGGAAAAAACTTTCCTAATTAATATAATTTGCTATCAAAATTTATTCAAGCTTGATGCTAAAAACTTTAATTTGAAAGGCAACAAAATGTATAATGAACAATTAAAATATTTGCGAAGTGAATTGTTTTTACTGTTTGATAATTCAGTTAATTATTCACGCCAGTAAAAATTCAATGAGTGTTGTAGAAGGAGCACTGAAATAATCTAATTATCTACAGCTACTTACTTATTCATATTCGCTTCTTATTTGAGTCAATTTGGGAAAGTAAGTACAATCAATTTATTACATACACTAGCGGCACGCTATGATGGCCGGTTTGACACATTACAATAGTGATGTGGAATGTCAATTTATTCTCGAACAAAAAACAATTAAGTTTTGTTTTTGTACCTGATTAAATAGGTTTAATAAAACAAAAATGTATATGTTTATTTAATTTATTTGAACGAACTGAATATTTGAACGAAAATGAATATACATACTTTATATGCACACAAGAAACATATGAATACAAAAGATACCAAAAAAGGTGCCACAAAAGGCCATAATTAATCAGATTCGTCCATACTACTATTTTCACTGTCGTCACTGCTATCATCACATACATTAATAATTATATGTTCGTTTTCTATAATATTATCTATTTTCACATCTCTTTCATAATCTTCCCTTATTAATTTAACAGTTCTATTCACAACCTTTTCCCAGTCTCCTTTAGTCACATGTTCACAAGCTTCTTCTAATAATTTTAGCATTTTTTTTGTGGTAAATGGGGGTTCTGTATTGTGTCTTGCAGCATATCCCTTAATTTGAGCCCACACCAACTCAATCGCATTATACTCACAATGGTAAGGCGGTAACCGTATAACTCTGTGCCCATGTTCTAATGCTATTTCGTCAATGACGTATCGGATCTTGGTTCGTTTGTTTTCTTTTAAAAGACGTACTAATTCCGCTTTTAACATATTCATGTTTGCATCTACGCCATTTTTACGAAGCCATGCGACGATATCAGCTTTCTTTTGGGATTGGGCAGGTGGCTTGTCAATTTGCATCGAGTGGTATGGGGCGTTGTCCATAATTATAATAGATGGTTCAGGGAGGCTACACAACATTGAGGTAAACCATTCAGTAAACTTTTCTCCATTCATGTCTTCATGATAGTCTCCAGTGGTTTTTGACGCAAAAGCCATGAGAGAACCTTCGACAAACCCGTTGATGGTTCCGGCGTGACAAATTATAAGTCGCGATCCTTTTCCTACAGGAACTTTGGAAGTAGATGCTGCTGTGTCATCGTTCCAAGAACGGCCTACAGTATGGTTAGCATTAAGCCATGTTTCATCCAAGAACACAACATTTTGCCAATTTTTGATTTCTTTCACTTGCCGTAAAAAAGTATACCTTGCCATCGCTATATCAAATCTTTCCATCAATATTTTGCGTTTGTTACATTTTTTGTATCGAAATCCAATGGTCTTCAAAATCTTCGTTAAAGAACTTTCCCCACCGAAGAATAATCCAGCTTCCTTCAGTGAATGCACCAACTTTTTTCTTGTTGGATACTCCTTCTGTAAATAGTAGCCGTAAACATGTCTTCGGATAGCATCGGCATCAAAGCTATCGATGCCTACGACTGGTTTTGCTCGTTTTCTCTTTTTTGGTGTGTGAAGTTTATTTTCTTCTGTGCCAGTCTCGCCATATTTTTTTTTAGTTATCCGTCTAACAGTTCGTTGTCCAATATTAAGCGCATCAGCTACGCGTTCAACCACTGACGTTATAGGTAAAATTGGCCCTCCATTTTGAGCTTCACGATCGAAATAGTTACGAAGGCGTATTACGAACTCACGTGTCTGACTATTTAGAACAGTTCTCTGCGTACGTTCGGTCATATCGACGAAATCCACAACAAAGGGCTTGAACAGAGTCCAAATTAACGAGCAAGGGTCAACAGTAATGCAGTATCAATATTTGAAATCCAAAGCCAGGTCAAAACTATATCACAATCGCATTGCACTGACAGTTTATACTTTTCGAAGCAACGTCAATTCGAAACTGCTTTGTTTTGCATTGAGCATTGACGCGAGTTTGCCGGAGGTAGTAGTTGTGCTAGCCAGCGATCCTATGTGACGATCGTATTAGATTCCATTTTTAAAAATTTATTGATATTTTTTTGCGATTTCAGAGGTTTGTCCACATAGTGAAAATTGTTCATATTCACAAGTACATTCACCCCTTAAATGGTGCAAACTGATTTTTCTACACTTGTATACATTTAAGAAATCAATTTAATAAATAAATTTTGAGTCCTAAACCTAAAACTACATTCGATAAAATTTATGAATCTCTGCACATCACTATCGTCAATAAAGTAATACAATTATTTCCTTCAAAGTCGTTATCAATTAATACGGAACTTCATGAGAAACTACATTCGATAAAATTTATGAATCTCTGCACATCACTATCGTCAATAAAGTAATACAATTATTTCCTTCAAAGTCGTTATCAATTAATACGGAACTTCATGAGCGGACAAACGTCAAACCGGCCATCATAGCGTGCCGCTAGTTTAATTTATCATTAATTTGACTGGCCTGCTAAACATTTCCGAGCATTTTGATGGATACCGGGCCTTATATCGTGCCAAATGAATGCCTCCCGTCTTTTGTTTAACGCTGGATTAAACTCACTTGAAGCAAGGCCGTGTACAAAACGGCAGCTTAAACACAAATTAAACTGAACACACTCTTTCTATAAAAATGTAAAAACGAGCGGTCTGAAGACTTATATTTTGCTGCTTCCACGAGTTTTTAATTTAGGTACTAGATTTTAATGATTTCATCTATTCGATTTTGGTTAATGTTTTGGGAACTCTTTGATCTTCCGAGAAAAAAATTCACAGATTTCGCAAGAATTGGTGCATTGAAAATGAATACAAAAATTTACGAAAAAAATATTATTTTATTTTTAATAACACATGAGTTAAATAATAAGATTTTTTTGTTGGGATTTACTTCCCTAAAATTACACAATTACATTACTTACAAGTCGAATTATAACATACGAATGTATAATACTGCACAACACAGACACTAAAATTTTCTTTTCTTTTACAATCTTAGTGAAATTCATCGGGCGCCTCCTTTTGGCGGATTCATTCTTACTTTCTCGAGTGGCATCATCGTCGTTATCGTCCCTATCCTCGGCGGCAAAATCGAAATTAAAGAATTTATTATTCTTGCATTTTGAATGCAAGAACTGCGTGTCCGTATCGACAGTGGACATCTTTCTATGCTACAACTCGTCGTTAAAATAAAAATCTCTTCCTCAAAATTTTTCAAAAATTTACTAACCTATTTTCAAAATTCTAACTTGAATGCACTTCTTGCCTGCATCCGCATCTTTTAACACCATTACCTTGACGATCGGTTAATAATCATAGAAGCAACATCACTTTTTATATACGGAAATACCCGTTTTTCTACAATAACCGGTTTTCAGAATTTTTTCGCCATTTTCTAGCTAAACTAATACCCCAGGACCCCTATGTAATTTTTTCTTAAGTCGGCATTTTTCCGAAATATTTACGTAAACAAGTATTTACGTAAACGTATTAAGTAAACAAACACCCCCAAAAAACCCGACTTTTTTACATTTTTTAAAATTCCAAGAAAAGTTACCAGCCGATTTTCAAAATTTAAACGCTCACACGTGTCTCGATAAATTTCTCAACTCTTGGTACTATTCCCATCTCGATCCACCCAAAATCCTCGGCCGGCTATGGCCAAAAATACGTCTCAGGTGATTTTCATCTGAAAACCATTTTCAATGGTAAAAGATGTATCGTCTTATAGTCTTTGAAAATAGGGCTTATAATGATGCAATGATAATGCAATTGATGCAATCGCGTACAAGTTAACCGTCCTCTTATTTAGGGGAGTAAGAAAAAGGATATTTGTAACAGAGTTCATGTTCATGCATATTAACTTCTAAATCGTGCGTAGCATCGGATTAACCATCGTTATGATGTGCGATAAAATCTGAACACAATTCGAGGGTTGAATGTAAATGCCACGAACTTTATAGTAACATAAAAAATGGTATTGTTTTTTATTTTTTACTGGGAATATTCCCCTTTTCCCCAACCCGCGTACTATGGCGATGATTATGGAAATCTATATCTATACTAATATTATAAATGCGAAAGTTTGGATGGATGTATGGATGTATGGATGTGCGGATGGATGTTTGTTATTCAATTACGCCCCAACGGCTTAACTGATATGGATGAAATTTGGCACAGAGATAGATTATAGTCTGGAATAACACTTTTTATCCCGGATAATTAAAGAGTTCCCGCGGGCACCGAAAAACATCCATTCACGCGGACGAAGTCGCGGGCATTCGCTCGTACAATATAAAAACTGAAACTGCAACGGACACTGACCAACGTATTAACAGTATGTCAGTCAGTCACTGGCATAGAATTCTATTACTGGATTTAGATACTGAGATTTTGCATGTGATTTTCTACAGGAGAAAGGATTTTGAAATATTGCAACGGAAACTTTGAAAACCGTAATCTTTTGCGAGGATGGACACGCAACGTAGACTTAACTTTTTTTCGGTTCAGTCTGACGTCTTGTTCAGGTGGTAAGTTATGGTAGCGACTTACTGCGTCGTTATCACCGTATTTAGGGGCATGGATTTCAAAAAGTATAATACGCCTTCCAGGTAAGCCCACTGCCATCTTAATAGACGAATTTATTTACGCGGTTAAGGATTTTTCAAATATCCCCTAGGAATACCTGAATTTTTCGGGATAATACCTATTCTCCAAGTTTACTATATCCATGGAAAAAATCACGTTGATTTTTCATTTAATTCAATCCGATTGCTCTATTCCAGTAAGATTGTCAGATGGTATGGTTGTATAGGTAATTGTGAATGCAAATTTTATTTGTATGTGTCAATGTATTTATTACTAGCTAATGCCCGCAACTGCGTCTGCGTGGATCGAAGTTTTTTGATTCCCGCGGGAACTCCTTAATTTTCCGGAATGAAAAGTAGCCTATGTGCTAATCCAGACTATAATCTATCTCTGCCAAATTGCAGCCAGATCCGTTCAGCCGTTCGGGCGTGATTGATTAACAAACATCCATCCACACATCCATACATCCATACATCCATCCAAACTTTCGCATTTGTAATATCAGTAAGAAGATAATGAGATACTAAAAGCCAATTCCATACGTTGGGAGAGCGTCGCGGCATTAATAGAACGTTGTATTGGTAGGTAAGGCAAGTTAGCGAGGCGCTGCGCCGCGGCGGCGCCCGTATCGACCGCCGCCTGTTGAATGCTTACACCCCACTCCATTTCGCCCCAAGACCTTCGCCCGCCCGCCTTTATTTTTCACGTGTTTAAAATAGGAGCGTGTAACATCGATATTTGAAACATTATCTTACTATAAAGCGTTGTCTGGTCACCATTGTGTTTATATTTATTTGTAAGTTCTGTGGAATCCATAAATTCTCCATAATTATATTTTCTGCCTCTATCTACTACTTGTTGACCATGTTGGCTTAAATTCTATTTGTCATTCCAATTTAGTATTTGTAATATATGCGTGTTGTGATAGCCTATAATAGGTTGTACATTTAAGATATATTTGTATGCGTTTAATTAATTTAATGTAACAACTGTTGGCTATCCTAATAAATAAATAATAATAATAATAATCCAGACTATTTTCTATATCTGTGCCAAATTTCAAGCAGATCCGTTCAGTCGTCTGGCGTGATTGAGTAACAAAGATCCATCCATCCATAAATCCATCCAAACTTTCGAATTTATAATATTAGTAGCCTAAGCTGATTAAGTTATTTTAGCAGATTTATACAATTGCAAAAGAATATTTTTTAAAGATTTAGCATTTCAAGTAGGAATTTTTTGTAACAAGAACTTCGTAAAATTGTTACTTACCTCAAAAATATTCAGCTAGAATCATTTTGGATTTACTGAAATAAAAACATATCATCTTACGAATATCTTACGAATTTCTGTTTACACGCGTAATGCTTGATAAAATTACTTTAGCACCAATACGTACCATTCTTAATATAAGGAGATAAAATATGGAGATAAAACCCGGTTAC
The DNA here is from genome assembly GCA_964035005.1 of Erebia palarica. Lineage (NCBI taxonomy): Eukaryota > Metazoa > Arthropoda > Insecta > Lepidoptera > Nymphalidae > Erebia > Erebia palarica. The sequence goes on from OZ035983.1 coordinate 13,815,979, forward strand.
AATATTAATATTTAACGCTGCGACAGAGTTAAATAAATCTAGCGTACTGGAAAGTAGAAATATGTATATAATATTTATGAGTCAGATCGAAACCGTCTGGTATTATTTTGGGATAGAGTTATCCAATGTTCTCGAACATTTTAGCCCGCGACTCCGTATGCGTGGATTGAGGTGTTTTAGGAGTATGAAAAATAGATAGTAGCCGATTCTCAGGCCTTCTGAATATACATATAAATTTTGTTAAAAATCGGTCAAGTTTTTCGGAGGGTTATGGTAATTAACATTGTGACACGAGAATTTTATATTTATGAAATAAGTATAAAATTGGATACCTCGGAGTCAAGTGACATTTTATAAGTCCCAAAATATTGATGTAACGTTTTTGTCATTCATATACAAATCCATAGATCAATAGGTTACAATTCACTCAGAATGATGATTTACAAAAACCTGAATAATGGTCCCAAAAACCGAAAATGCAAAACACGATTTTGACCAAAGATCACTTGGATAGAATACATTTTTTTTAATTCTAATTATTATTTAAAAGATGATTGTAAATACAGTGTTTCTATTTTATTAAATCAATATCGTAAAAGCTCTCATCTTAAGAGAATATTAATGGATTTTGTCAATGTAGTATGAAAGTTTACTTTTTTATGTTACTAAGAGATACATTTCCAAGAAATATTACGACTGTGCATTAGATTTTTTATTCATAAGTTTATTTTCTCCAGCATCATTGTTTTAACACAAAAGTTTGGAGCCTTCTTTTAGGAGTAAAATTACCCCTATGGTAGAAGACTCCGCTAATAAGTAGATATTTTAAGTTAATAATCTAGAAAAAAAACTGGGATAATTTTTTTTTTTTCCTATTATTGAGTACCAGCGAGGTACTCATTTAACTACGATCTAGCCTAACTAATTGGCTGATGAGCAGTTTTGCTTTAACCTAAACTTATAATTTATCTTATGTACTAAGAAATTGTCCATTGACGCATCTTAGTCTTTCTCAATAAACTTAGACACTTTGTTCACGTGTTCTTTTAGCAGCACTTTTAATTTAAATATAAAGTTAAAGCTCTGGTAATAGTTAGCATTGCGATCTACTTTCAAAGCGCACGTCTTTTAGTTATTTTATTTTCTTTCTTGCATGATTCCAGCAAATAATTTACGTTGTTTGGGCGTTGTACATACCATACCTACTTCAGAAATTATGAGCGTTCCTTTTCTAAAGCATCGTCTGTAAAAGATTGCTTTAGCAATAAGGCCACCTTTGCACGTTTTTTGTAGTTTTACTACTTCCAGGAACATTAGTCCACTATTATATGACTGTCAACTATTTGACCAAATAAGAATATAAAATTATCGTTATAGTTAGTCGTATCAGCTAAGAACAAATATGGTGAGCGCACTAGCGCATACATGATCCCTCGCTTAATAAATAGTCTCGATAGTAGTTTTAGAATTAAATTGACCAAGAATAATTTAAAATATAACTTAAAATCGTATTTCTTGAGCAAATTGTAGGTAGTTTTGTTTTTAGTTTTTGTCATGAATTTATACTAATTTTCTAGCTATAAGTAGTTTAAAATGCTGATAATATGTTGACGGAAGAGCACACAATTTAAACCTACGTGGTTTTTCGCAGTGCTACCCACCAAAATTGTAACGATTTTAATTATGATAATTAAAAAAAAAGAAGTTCATATTATCACGTTTACGTGCGTAGTACCAGATAGTACATAAGATAGCCCCAAGGTGCTCGAATTTCACTGCACTGGAAGCGCAGCTTTGACAAATCCCCTACGGTTTCAGGAGGTAGAATTCCCAGCAAAAGCCCTGTGTCCATCCGTGGACGTCTATCCGTTGACGACGGCGACAGCGACGTTAAATAGACCCGTTGATCGAAATATTTATTCTATAGCACAAAACAATCAACCGTCTATGATTTGATTTAGTATTAGTAATTACATCACGTACATACTACAAAGCAAAATAAACGATACCTGACATACGTGCCTCAGCCCTCATCTCGATCTTTATGTTGGGAAATGGTCAGGAAATGAAAATAAGAGAAATTGTTTCGCTATTTCTATTCGATATTTCATTAGGAAGCTAATTGTTTTTGATAGTAAAGGACACTGACAAAATTCGCCTAAGAATCAACAAACGTTTGAAATATACAGTAATTCTTAGCTTATTTTATAATCTTTATTCTTAATATCAGAATTCAACGGACGATTCAAATTAATTAAAAAATTTCGTTCCGTCTCTCGGTTATTAACCACAGATCAATAACTTACAGGTTAAAATAATATACAATACCACCGCTTGAACGCTAGATCCGTATCGTAAGAAACAAGATAAAAGCAGCTTAAAGTGCGTGCTCTAGTATTCTGAATCTCGCAACTCCATATATTGAAAGAACAATAATTTAATATTTTGTAACGCCATCTGTGAAGTTCTCCATGTGAATGTTTTTGATCAACTACCACGTATCTTGTCTTATCTATATACTGCTTACAGCTCTATTACAATTGGATAAAGATGATATTAATTTGTTTACGCAGATTGTGAAAGATGAAATAACCTCAAAATTGAAAATATTTTTGGTAATAAGTAATTTCTAAGCAAGTTTCCGTTGTTTTAATCTGCTCTCAAGTATAAAAAGGTATTAATTTGAACCCAGTAATCAATGTTTTATGACGGTTGGTTCTTAGGCGAACTTTGTATGGGGACAAAACAATGTCCTTTCGAAACAAATAAGGTTGATAATACATAATTTTTTGATCGTAAAAATCAAACCCTTTCTAGACGACGAAAAATTAAGACTTATAGCGTATACTTATATATACGTCTTCTTTTATCTTAGACTATAATATCACTAGCTGATGCCCGCGACTTCGTCCGCGTGGTTAAAGTTCAATTCACCCGGAAACTCCTTAATTTTTTGGTTTTCTGAAAACCAACAAACTTTTCCATTGGATTGATTGGTATTTGCGTGTTAGCCTTGAAGGTATCTATGTTATTGTTCAATGAGCTGTGTTTGTCTGCAATCTCATTTAGAGGACAGTAACAATGTAGTCCAGACTAAGCGCGCTGTACTCGTGTAGTAAGGCTATAGCAATTAATTAAACACATCTTACACCTCTATACGGTTTCTTTGTCTTCACATACTTATTGGAAAGCTTGGTCACTAGGTGGTGTAATTTTTCCTATAGTATGGTAACGGCCGAAGATTTTACACACTACCTATCGTCACCAAAAAACAATAAAAAATAATATACCACTACCAGTAAAGTAGCTAAGTGTGTAAATAAAAATAAAGTATTAGAATCGAGTTGGAAAACAGGTAGGGTAAGCACCTCAGCCTTCGAATTTCGTCCTCATCTTATCCTTTTATACATACTTACTTTCGCCGTTGAACTTACATGAATGTGGTTGATCTAAGGTTGTACTATCGAACGTAAGAATGGTATGGGGAATTTTAAGAGCCGTTGTTTCCTGTTATTTATTTGATTTATCTTAATAAGTTCCTACCTGCTATCGTTATTATAGTTTGATTTCGTGATTTATCCAATAATAATTACCTACCTACATTTTTTACTTCTTATTAAATACGAAAATGTTTCTGTTTATCTGTTACCTTTTCCCGGCCAATCTGTTTAAGCGAGTCGCATAAGCATATGCTTATCTTTATTATATGATGCGACTCTATTGATAATAAAGTAACAAGAGCAACGGAGATAGTGATAATACTCAACACTAAAGTGACACGTATTATATTACAAGTATTATATTGTGCTATTTAGTTCTAGTCTTAATTCAGATAAAGAATATGAACAAAGTAAGCACTGTGCGAAGTTACATTTTGGAGAAGTACTTCTCCAAAATGTAATCTAGCTACGCTATCTCTCGAAAGCTTATCTACTTGTACGAACAGTATGGGCTCAGCCACCAGCTTTCTGAACTGCACTATTGAACCTTTAGTCTTTGTTGCATTTCAGAGATAATAGATTAAATTACTTTCTTGAGCAAAATGTAGGCAAGAAGCTAACGCCCGAATTTATCCTTCACCTTTTATCCGTTCCTCATTATGTCACGTGAAAGCACATTATGTCGTTGGTCCCGGCTATTAGGTACCACTAAACATCTGATTACTAACATAAAATCGTTAAACCTAAGAGTCGAAATGGTACTTACTCCCCTCCCCTACTCTAGTTGAGTCGTATGCGGAAAAATTGGAATTATTATACTACCAACAGATGCCCGCGACTTCATCCGCGTGAAATAAGTTTCTTAAATTCCCACGGGAACTCCCTAAATTTTCGGGTTAATATATAGCCTATGTCACTCACAAATAATGTGACTTTCTATTGGTACCAGAATTTTCAAAATCGGTTCAGTAGATTCAGAGATTACCCCCTACAACTTCACAAAGTTTACCTCTTTATAAATTATAGTATAGATGAATGATATGGCCCAACCATTGATGTAGAATTTTAGTACCTGGCCTAATACCAAAAGTCAAAAGTCATATCAAAGTCGGCAGCGCTATAGGTACACTTTTTGATTGTCAAATTATTTTTGAACTGGACCTCTGTAATAATGAAAATAATGCTGCTTTGGTGTATTTTTTATACTTTACATAATCTAAGTAAGTAGTTTACAACACCAAAAGTCAAAAGTCATAGCAGTACACTTTTTGAGTGTCAAATTATTTTTGAACTGGACATCTGTAATAATGAAAATAATGCTGTATTGGTGTATTTTTTATACTTTACATAATCTTAGTAGGTAGTTTACAACATCAAAAGTCAAAAGTCCTATCAAAATCGGCGGGACTATGGGTACACTTTTTGAGTGACAAATTATTTTTGAAATGGATATCAGTAATAATGAAAAGAATGCTGTATTGGTGTATTTTTTATACTTTACATAATCTAAGTAGGTAGTTTATTAAATTCACTCTAGAGACGAAAAAAATTTAAGTGGCGCAAAAATTGGGTCCCCTTTGCGTTTCCGGGACGCTCCCTCGTGGTATTCCGCCGTTCAGCCTTAACTTGATATAGTGAAATAAAATTTGTTTAGAGAAATGAACTTTCTGTTTCGTGTTTCTATTACGTAACCTTTTATGAGGGTTATTTCCCTGAAGGAAGTTAACATAACATCGTGGATGCTTCAACCACGACGTTAACGTTAGACGTTCGTTGCTGGAAGTTGATCTCTAACGTGAGTCGTACTCTACGTACAGTAGCCTCACAAAGCTTCGTTTTTCTATGAGGAACCAACTATCCTCTTGCTGATGCAGAAGAAAGCTGCTCCAACATAGCTATAGCTATCTTAAAACTGACAATCTTGAAACCGCTCATTGAGTGATATATAGCGATCAATTGATATGGTAGAGCAAAATGAGCACAACATTGTGTGAATGAGGTGGGGATGGCTGTTCCACTACGCTATTTGTTCTTCATTTCACCTGTTATTTTTTGAAGCGTAGAAAACAAGTTACTACAGTACCTACCTAGAGACGGTACCTTCTTTCCACGAAGTGACGGCCTCAGTGGCAGATGTAATGTGCCTCACGAGCATCCGCCACTTCTCTTTACTGGCCGACCGCCTTGGGCGAGGAAGGTCGCATGGGCGACCTTCCTCGCCCTCTGGTGCCCTCCTCCACCTTGCCCTGCACGACGAGGCGCTCAATGGAGTCATTCATTCTTTCATTCATTCAGAGACGGTACCTACAGTACCACAATCCAGAATTATTTTTCTTATCTTATATTCGGAAAAAAAGCATTCTTTGGTGTATACAATACCTCGGTGTGAATGGGTTACTTTCCTACTCTTTTAAAAATCTACTATTTATCTAAAGCCGAATTTACACTGCGAATTAAACTGCAAATTAGTGGCATAATATTCATGACATTAATTTAAACATGCATGAAAGTAGTTTCGTAATGTAATTTCGGCTTAACGCCTATCTACTAAAGTAAGTAAGTGGCGTATATTTTCATCAAATCTGATCAGAATAAAATCCTGTTACCTGGCAAACATAGGTATAGATGGAGCGCTGGATCGATACTTGCCCTGCCATGAATAAGTAAGGTGGATGAACTGCTGTTTAAAATTCTATGAAACCGAAGGCAATTATTGTTATAGGTGAATTATTAAGTACTAGATGATGTTCGTGACTTCTGCGGCGTGGATTAAGTTTTTTCGATTCCCGCAAGAACTCCTTAATTTTCCGGGATAAGAAAGGAGCCTATCTCCTTCCCCGGGATACATTCTATCCCTGTACTAAATTTCATCAAAATCGATTGAACAGGTGGGCCGTGAAAGCGTAGCAGACAGACAGACGGACAGACAGACAGACACACTAATTGCATCTATAATATTAAGTATGAAAAAGAAAGCGTACCTACAAATCCATAACACTCTCTAATATTTGTCTTGTGTTTTAAGATATAATATGCTATGAATAATATAAAGAATGGTTCGGATATAATCACTAAACATTTGATGAATCCGAATATCGGATTTGGGTAAGGGTTTGTCGAATAATTATTTTTTGATAGCTTTTAAGACTCGAACATGTAGAAATTGTATGTTTATTGCATAAATAAAATATGCTTTATTATATACAAAATATTATGTGAACGGTTTTGTTATTTCGTTATAATTTCAGTCGCGTGGCCCGGCTCAGAAGGGTTAAAAAAACGCTCTTCGAATATTTCAGATAGTATGTCTCTTTAGGGAGCATCAAGAAATTCAAATTTCAAATTGACTCACTTAATTTTTTACACCAACATAAGATAATACATACTCTGCCTAAAATATAAAGGCTATATCATTGACGTTCGCATCGAAAGGCGGTCACTGAAAATCAGCGTTGGGACACCTGGCACCTCAGATGCGAGTCCTGACGGCATCGCCAGTTTTAAGTCTGAGAGGCCAGGAGCCCCTACACAAGCTGAGTGACTCACCTGTTGGTAGCGTTACACTGCTGTACAAACTTACATTTTATAATATGTATGTAACTCATTTTTAATTTTGATTTATTTTGTGCATCTGTGTTTATTGCTGCCAATAAAGATTTTTCTATTCTATTCTATTCTATTCTAATTGGGAATTGAACGTGAAACCTCTTGATATGTGCCGTATATCTAAATTATTTATAGATTGTAAGAAAAATTAGTTCATTGCCAAATAAAAGACAAACTTTTAAACTTATCCTCTAACTAACCATCGTCTCGTGACTCAGAACTTTTTTATGATGACCATAGTTAGCAACCATGGCTTGAAACTGTATAATAGGGATGATGACAACTCAATCAAATCAGCAACTCTAACAAACTTAAAACCGCGCTTATATTATGGGAGTTTTTATGAAATACATAGTCGTGACGTCATCGAATTTCAACTCACTTTTTTTCTTTATTCGATACTAGCTGATGCCCATATCTTGGTCCACGTGAATTGAAGTTTTTCTTTTACTGTGGGAACTCTTTTATTTTCCGGGATAAAAAGTAGCCTATGTGTTATTCCAGACTATAATCTATAAGTACCTGTGCCAAATTTCATCCAATGCCATTACTAAAGACTACGTTTTTGCGGCGTTTGTTTTTGACACTCTGGGCCCATGGTCATCGGACACGAAGAATTTTATAAAAGTCGTGTTCCAAAAACTGATCCACGCCTCTGGTTAGCAGAGAGCTGGCGCTTATTTAGGCCAACGGCTTAGCCTTGCCATGCAACGAGGTAATTTTTTTTTTTTTTTTTTTTTTTTTTTTCTCTTTTTAGCTGCAATCAGTCGACAGACTATAAACAGGTTTGTTGGGTTTATAATGGCTTTGCCAGACTAGAAGGCCACTATCCTCAAGCCTGTACAGTATCGAGCACATTCGCCCGCTTTAATCGCTTTAGTGTTTGCACGGTTAGTAGGCTGTTTGCCAGAGAATTGGGATGCCTTCGCAAACTTTCCCGATGCTTTTCCTTATACGTATTAATTTCTTCAGAAACTGTTGGCATTTGTAGGTATTCATGTATTTCCGTGTTGCGTGCAAACCAGGGAGCATTTGAAATGATCCTGAGCATACTGTTCTGGGCTCGTTGTATGGTCTGTATGTTTGATTTGCATGCAGTGCCCCAGATCTGTATACCGTAAAGCCATATAGGCTTTAGAATGGAGCAGTATATTAAGAGCTTATTGTTCAGGGTCAATTTAGACTGTCTACCCAGGAGCCAGAGTAAGTTTCTAAAGCGATTGTTGAGCTCATCACGTTTGCGCTTGATATGGACCTTCCAAGTGAGACGCCGGTCCATGTGGAACCCTAGGTACTTGACACATGAGGTTTCAGGTAAGGTTTCTTCACCTAATTTTATAGCAGGACAGTCACCATTCTTTAGAGCGAATGTCATGTGTTGTGATTTGAGTGCGTTGGGTTTTATGCGCCACTTGTTAAGCCATAAGTTTGTTTCATCCAGTTGTTTCTGCAACTGACTGCTTGCTTGAACCGGGTCTTTGTTGCAAGAAAGAAAGGCAGCATCGTCCGCAAAAGTTGCAACAGTAACGTCTGATAAGAGTGGCAAGTCACATGTGAAGATGTTGTACAGAATAGGGCCCAGGACAGATCCTTGTGGTACACCAGCAGCGCAGACATGTAAGGCAGATCTTGCACCGTGTTCCTTAACCTGGAAGAGTCGGTGTTTTAGGTAAGACTCTAATATCAAAAACATAGAGTGCGGTAAAAGTTGTTTAATCTTAGAGAGGAGGCCTTTGTGCCAAACCTTATCAAATGCCTGCTGGATATCTAGGAAGGCTGCGGAACAGTACTCCTTTCTTTCAAGGCATTGTCGAACCGTGTGGTATACTCTATGTACCTGTTCCACCGTCGAGTGCTTCTGTCGAAAACCAAACTGGTGTTCAGGTATTATGCAGCTTTCATCTAGGCTAGCTTTTAGTCTAGTCAAGAATATTCTCTCCCAGAGTTTAGATAGCACCGGTGTAAGACTGATGGGGCGATAGGACGAGGTTTCTTCCACAGGTTTACCAGGTTTGGGAATCATAATTACTTGTGATATTTTCCATATTTCTGGAAAGTGGCATGTTCGGAAAATAGCGTTGAAGAGATTGGCCAAAAATATTAGACACTTTCTAGGTAACTCTTTTAATAGTCTGGGTGTTATGAGGTCAAAACCAGGGGCTTTCTTAGCGTCCAAATCTCCAATTATCTTAGCGATTTCCCTGGGGGAGGTTGGCCGCAGGGGCAAGCACAGTTGCAAGTCTTGGGCAAGAATGGCATCGATTTCTATATCATTTGTGTTATTAGGCTCGTTTGGTTTAAATACTGTGGTCAAATGTTTAGCAAAAGCATCTGCTTTTTCTTCATCTGTACGGGCCCAGGTGTTATCATCTCTGATCGGAGGGAAATGTTTTTGAGGTTGCTTTAGACTATTCTTTGTGGCAATCCACAGTGAGTGCTCTCCTCGACTTGTTGGTGACATCTGCTCAAGATTACTTTTAGTGATATTGTTCGAGGTAGTTTCTAAGATTTCTTTGAGTTCTTTGATAGCTCGGTTTAGACGTGTTTTATCACTCTGGTTATGTGAAGTCTGCCACACTCGCCGAAGACGTCGCTTTTCCATGATTTTACGTCTTATTTCCGAAGGAAGCCATACGCCTGCAGGTTCAGGGGTTATTTGAGGCGTGTTCAGCCAAGCAGCAACCTGGATTGAATTGGTAATGTATACACTCGCATCATCAACTTCATCAGCTGTTTTAAGGGACATCTTTAAATTAAACAACTTAATGCAACGAGGTAATAGCGCCAATGTTTTGGGGGCACCAAACCCAAACGATCACTTGGACGGCGTGTATTTTTTTTTTTTTTTTTTTTTAATATAATTAGTAATAGTTTTTTTTTAATTTATCATTTCGTCATTCTTATCTTTTACCAAAAAAAATATGCTCGACAGAACCAATTAGCGATACGTAAATGGATTAAAAATTTGCGAGTTTCAACGGTTCCTCGATGGATCTATACATGAATCAAATGATTATACTACTAATAGGAAACTAGCTATCCCTCGTGTTTAGTGTTTCGATCGACATACCTATAAATTATTCATACCATCTAATTAAGGTTGTCATTGGTCAAAGTAATTTTCGCTAAAATATTTACAGTGGAATTCATAAACGTTTGAGTCTTCTAAAATGATGTCATTTTCGTTTCAAACACACACATCAAGACACGCGGAAGCGTGTCCAGCCAAAGTTCAAAAAAACTGGCGAGCAGCACCGTGTGTAATATTACACGAACCATTTGGAGCCACTTTTGACCCCCTCATAACTCAAAAACTATTTCACATAAACATGTCAAATTTGGCGCATATATTGAGACCCGTGAGATACATATGAGCTCCAAATTTCATAAGCACACCTCAAATGGTTATCTAATCTAATATATATATATATCTAATATATATATAAAAACGTTAAAGGATCAACGCACAGCCTAAACCGCTGGGGTTATTAACTTGAAATTTTGACAGTAGGTTTCTTTTGTGACGTAGGCGCTCACTAACGAAGGATTTTTCAAAATTCCACCCCTAAGGGGGTGTAATAGGGGGTGCAAGTTTGTATGAAAGTCCGTCATTTCTCAAGTTATATTCATGAAACTTGGTATACAAGCTACTGGTTAAAAATGAAGAAATACGTGTTTCACAGTTTTTAAAAATTCTAACCCCGAAGGGTTGAAATAGGGGTTGAGAGTTTGCATGAAAGTCTTTAATTTCTCAAGATGTTCTCAAGTTATATAAACGATACTTGGTATTTCGGCTTTCGATAAAAATTAAAGAATAACGTGTGTCGCAGTTTTTCAAAATTCAACCCCTAAAGTGGTAAAATAGGGGTTGATTTTTTTTATGCCAGCTATAGCCATGAAACTTGGTATATGAGCTGCGAGTTAAAAATAAAGAAATACGTATTTCACAGTTTTTGAAAATTCGACCCCCAAAGGGGTGAAATAGGGGATGAAAGTTGGTATGCAATGCCTTCATATCTCAAGATATTTTACAAGTTATATCAACGAAACTTGGTATTTTGGCTTACGGTAAAAAATAAAGAAGTACGTATGTCACAGTTTTTCAAAATTTTACCCCCGAAGGGTTAAAATAGGGGTTGAAATTTTGTACGAATGTCCTTAATTTCTCAAGATATTGCTCAAGTTACATCTACGAAGCTTAGTGTTTCGGCTTTTGGTAAAAAATTAAGAAGTACGTATGTCACAGTTTTTCAAAATTCAACCCCCAAAGGGGTTAAATAGTGGTTGAAAGTTTGTATGAAAGTCCTTCATTTCTCAAGTTATAGCCATGAAACTTGGTATATAAACTGCGGGTTAAAAATGAAGAAATACATGTTTCACAGTTTTTCAAAATTCATCCCGCAAAAGGGTAAAATAGGGGTTGAAAATTTGTATGAAAGTCCTCCATTTCTCAAAATATTGCTCAAGTTATATCAACGAAGCTTAGTGTTTTGACTTTCGGTAAAAAATAAAGAAGTACGTGTGACAGTTTGTCAAAATTCACCCCCCAAAAGGATAAAATTGGGGGTTGAAAGTTTGAATGGAAGTCCTTCATTTCTCAAGTTGTAGCGAAGAAACTTGGTATATTAACTGAGGGTTAAAGATGAAGAAATACGTATTTCATAGTTTTTAAAAATTCGACCCTTAAAGGGGTGAAATAGAGGATGAAAGATGGTATGTAAGGCCTTCATTTCTCAAAATATTGCTTAAGTTATATCAAAGAAGCTTAGTGTTTCGGCATTTGGTAAAAAATAAAGAAGTACGTGTGTCACAGTTTTTCAAAATTCAACCCGCAAAAAGTACAACTAAAAATTTGAATGGAAGTCCTTCATTTCTCAAGGTGTAGCGAAGAAACTTGGTATATGAACTGAGGGTTAAAGATGAAGAAATACGTATTTCACAGTTTTTAAAAATTCGACCCTTAAAGGGGTGAAATAGAGGATGAAAGATGGTATGTAAGGCCTTCATTTCTCAAAATATTGCTTAAGTTATATCAAAGAAGCTTAGTGTTTCGGCATTTGGTAAAAAATAAAGAAGTACGTGTGTCACAGTTTTTCAAAATTCAACCCTCAAAAGGTTAAAATAGAGGTAGAAAGTTTGTATGAAAATCCTTCATTTCTCAAGTTATAGCAATGAGACTTGGTATACAAACTGACAGTTAAAAATGAAGAAATACGTATTTCACAGTTTTTAAAAATTCGACCTCTAAAGGGGTGAAATAGGGGATGAAAGTAGGTATGTAAGGCCTTCATTTCTCAAGATATTCCTCAAGTTATGTGAAAGAAGCTTAGTGTTTCGGCATTTGGTAAAAAATAAAGAAGTGCGTGTGTCACAGTTTTTCAAAATTCAACCTACAAAAGGGTAAAATAGGGGATGAAAGTTTGTATGAAAGTCCTTCATTTCTCAAGTTATAGCCATGAAACTTGGTATATAAACTGCGGGTTTAAAAATGAAGTAATACGTGTTTCACAGTTTTGAAAATTCGATCCCTAAAGGCGTGAAATAGGGGATGAAAGTTGGTATGTAAGGCCTTCATTTCTCAAGATATTGCTCAAGTTATAGCAAAGAAGCTTAGTGTTTCGGCATTTGGTAAAAAATAAAGAAGTGCTTGTGTCCCAGTTTTTCAAAATTAAACCCTCAAAAGGGTAAAATAGGGGTTGAAAGTTTGTACGAAAGTGTGTCATTAATTTTTAAGAGCCAATAATATAGTTTTTGTAACCATACAGAATTTTTTCTGTTGGCGCATAAATGTAATCTTTTCTTGCTAAATCATGAACTTACGCAAAGTAACGCCTGAATCTATCCAATTTTTAATAGAAAGTTTGTCCTCTAATCATGCCGCAACAGATCAACGTAATGCATTTTTGCATGAGTATAGTTGAGGGTCTGGATAGTGACAACTTTTTATCCCGGAAAATAATGAAGTGCTGTGGGAATTGAAAAAATCTTATGCCACACGAACGAGTGATGCTCAATCACACCAGAACGGCTGAACGGATTGATTTGATGAAATTTGGCACAGAGATAGATTCTATTCTGAAATAACACGTAGGCTTCTTTTTATCCCGGAAAATTAAAGAGTTCCCGCGGGAACCAAAAAATCTCCAATGGATGTTTGTTACTCAATCACGCCATTACGGCTGAATGGATCTGGATGAACTTTGCGCACAGATAGATTATTGTCTGCAATAGCCAATCACACATACGCTACTTTTTATCCCGTATAATTAAACATTTCCCGCGGGAACCAAAAAAAAACAATCCACGCGGACGAAGTCGCGGGCATCAGCTAGTTATATATATAAAATCGTTAAGGGATCAACGCACAGCCTAAACCGCTGGGGTTATTAACTTGAAATTTTGAAAGTAGGTTCCTTTTGTGACGTAGACGCTCACTAAGGAAGGATTTTTCAAAATTCCACCCCTAAGGGGGTGTAATAGGGGGTGAAAGTTTGTATGAAAGTCCGTCATTTCTTAAGTTATAGCCATGAAACTTGGTGCATAAACTGCGAATTAAAAATGAAGAAATACGTGTTTCACAGTTTTTGAAAATTCGATCCCTTAAGGGATGAAATAGGGGATGAAAGTTGGTATGTAGGGCCTTATTTCTCAAGATATTGCTCAAGATATATCAATTAAGCTTAGTTATTCGGCTTACGGTAAAAATAAAGAAGTACCTACGTGTCATAGTTTTTCAAAATTCAAGCCTCAAAAGGCTAAAATAGGGGTTGAAAGTTTGTATGAAAGTCCTTCATTTCTCAAGCTATAGCCATGAAACTTGGTGCATAAACTGCGAATTAAAAATGAAGAAATACGTGTTTCACAGTTTTTGAAAATTCGATCCCTGAAGGGATGAAATAGGGGATGAAAGTTGGTATGTAGGGCCTTCATTTCTCAAGATATTGCTCAAGAATCAAAGAAGCTTAATTATTCGGCTTTTGGTAAAAAATTAAGAAATACGTGTTTCACAGTTTTTGAAAATTCGATCCCTAAAGGGGTGAAATAGGGGTTGAAAGTTTGGTTTGAAAGTCCTACATTTCTCAAGTTATAGCCATGAAACTGGGTATATAAACAGCGGGTTAAAAATGAAGAAATACGTGCTTCACAGTTTTTGAAAATTCGATCCTTAAAGGGGTGAAATAGGGGATGAAAGTTGGTATGTAAGGCCTTCATTTCACAGGATATTGCTCAAGTTATATCAACGAAGCTTAGTATTTTCGCTTTTGGTAAAAATAAAGAAGTACGTGTCTCACAGTTCTTCAAAATTCAACTCCCAAAAGGGTAAAATAGCGGTTGAAAGTTTGTAAAAAAGTCTGTCATTAATTTTTTAGTTAGAGCCTTTGGTAACTTTGTTGGGTTTTCTGAAATTTTGGTTTGAAATGGAGAAATACCCGATTCACATTTTTTTGTAAATTTTATCCCCAAGGACGTGTTATAGATAGTTAGTCCTCCAATCACGCCGCAACAGATTAACGTAATTTTTTGCAAAAATACTTATGCCACACGAACGAGTGATGCTCAATCACACCTGAACGGCTGAACGGATTAATTTGATGAAATTTGGCACAGAAATTATTATTAAGTAGCTACCTAAAAGTACAGTTTCTACCAGCAAGCCAAATTTTCGGAAGAATAAAATAAGAACTTACAGCTTTACAACTTGTGAAGGCTATAATTCGTATAGGAAAACTAGCCAAGCCAAAGCCTTAGTCTTCAAAATTTTATACTAAGTTATAAGAAGAAATGATATTTTAAGTTGTTATAAAATATTATATGTTGTTATAAATAAATTTCAGGACTGACCATTGAACTTGGCACCCATTTAGATCTCACTTCTTTTATCGCTGAAGTCAACAACCAAGGCATATATATCACAATTTTGAATTTGGCTCTCATTTCACATTTATGTTTTTGATGGGATAAATAAATTGCAGGACTGACCATTGAACTTGGCTCCCATTTAGATCTCCCTTCTTTTGTCGCTGAAGTCAACAACCAAGGCATATATATCACAATTTTGAACTTGGCTCTCATTTTACATTTATGTTTTTGATGGGATAGTAATTACTCCCACTGTTAGCTTTCATGTGACAGTCGAATTAGTAATTTGTACGAAATGAAGATACAGCGTTAAAAATCCCAAGAGAATTGCTGTTTTCAATAGAAATACCTAACAATAACAGAAATATGTCCCACTCCCCTAACAAGCGTTATTATACCTACCTATACTCAAAAGTTTTATCAGGGAACGGCTTTTTATGTCATAATGGCAGTTGGAAATAAAAATATGATAAAAAATAGAGTCAACTCAAGTAATTATACTTATTATTACAACGTACGTTGGTGGTGTTTCATCTCCGTGCTTCGGAAAGCACGTTAAGCCGTCGGTCCCGGTTATTATCACTAACATGATAATAGCCGTTAAAGCCCGCCAACGGAGCAGTGTGGTGGGTTAAGCTCTATTTCCCTCTCTCCTATGAGAGTGGAGGCCTGTGCCCAGCAGTGGGACGTTAATGGGCTGTAGTGGGTAGGTAATTATAGACTTTATAAACCATCCAGCGGAAAACGTGCGAATGAATCGTAGATAAACGAAGACGACATCCTAACTTATCGACATTAAATAACTACTTAAATTGATACTCTCGTATCCCTATAAAATAATTTATTTGAAAAGTTTCATTAAAACGGTAGGCATAGCGTGCTACAGGTTGAGAAAGTAGAAAACGATTCCATTTCGGCTTACCAAATCTAAAAAGATGGCAGAATTTAAATTAACAAAGTTTTATCAAGGGATTCACCCATCTCTTTTAAGTAATAGAAAAGATTTGTCGCTTTTGTTAATACACTTTTTATTTTCTCTGCGATTTATAGATGAGCAGCGAGCACTTAACGTTTAGGTTAGGATTTTATTATTTTATAGAAATATGATAATGAAACAAGTGAAATTAATTTAACGAATTAAAAAATACGACTGCCCTGCTATATTATTTTCGGAGTTTACCTCCATAAGAAGCGATTTGCATATGTAGCCTTTGGAATCTTATTCACATTTTTATTAAATGATATTTGTTTCTGAATCACTGGATATTGAACTATAGTGTTATATATTTTTGGAAACTACTCATCATTTTCTAGATGATGATTATATAGCTAATCTTATTTTCGATTATTTTTTTTCAACTTTAGTCTTTGGACACCCCATTTTTTTTTTTTTTAATTTTACTAGCCTATGTCACCCGGAATAAGCTAGGGATTCTAACAATACCTCATTTATCAAAATCGGTTCAGGCGTATAGAAGTTATGGTGGAATATACAAACTCACATACATACATACATACTTACTTACATACATACATACATACATACACACATACATACATACATACATGAACCCTGAAAACAATATACTCTTTTTTTCAGGCAGTCGTATAAAAAGAAGTTTGCCAGAATCAAGAAACTCGACGATGTATGATTTCAGCAGCCACGACCATTCTGTCAAGAGCCCTGGGAAAAACAAAGGAAAATTACAAGTATATCTTGTAAAATATACCTACCCACATTGAAATAGAATGATACTAAAATTCTACGTTAATGTCTACTTATATTATATTATATAACAGAAGTATGATAGTGCACTTATCCGTTTGAATGTTCAGAATCGCAAACAGGCTGTGACGTTTCTAGGCCAAGTGGCATCGTATTTCCCGCTTTTATACCTAATCTTAATCCACCTCAAAACTAATAAATTATAATTATTTTTGTTATAATTTTAAAAGCAAGCAGAAGTGGATTAAAGAAAAAAGTAAAAGCAAATAACAAATCAAACTTTATTCCGGAACGATTCTAAGATATCACACATAAAATAACTACACAGAGCTAACACACTTTAATCTAAACACAAGTATGACTCATTGAGAGTATCTCCGACACATTAACGATGTTTTAATAGCTCAGAAGGCGTTGAAAGAATGGCTACTCGATAATACAGTGCGCGCATTTTATAGACGTTCGTCCGGTGGCGCCACTGCCTACAGGAAGTTGATCTAATTTTCCTATCAATATACAATTTAGAAAACTAAACAGAAGCTGCTGCTGAGCTCGTCGATCTCATCGCACAAATTCAGAAAAGTGTAAAATCTTCAAAAATAGTCATTACCAGACTGACTTCAAATTCTACTTCTATTATATATATATAACAACTATTACAAATACGAAAGTGTGTCTGTTTGTCTGTCCGCTACGTTTTAACGATTCATCTTCTTAACCGATTTTGATGAGATTTGGTACAGAGATAAGCTGCATCCCGGGGAAGGACATAGGCTCCCGGAAAACTAAGGAGTTCCCGCGGCACTAAAATTACTTAAATAACGCGGACGAAGTCGCATGCTTGTAGTAATGCATAAATTGAAGTGATAAGTATAAAAACGAGACACAAGTGTAATGTATGTTGTCTAAGATTTATTAACAGACCTGTTTTAATGTAGCGTTTGAACTCACCGGTCTTTTCCATTAAACTAGTAGACGTAGAAGCATGGCTGAAAACGTCTACTATGTAAACTTTTTTCGAAAAAATAAATTCTTAATTAAACCAAAAGGTTAACTATGGTGGAGTAAATAATAATCTAAATGCATTTATTAACTTCACCAAAGATTCGCCCCGAACCGAGACCTCGCGGTATCCATAAGATAGTTTGAACTATTTAATTGTAATAGTTTAACTTTTAACATTAGACGCAAAAGAGCTAAAGAGTTATCGAAGAAACGAATAAACTTTTACAGAGCGCCATTGACATCATTGTGAAGTTCTATTAAAAATACTGAAGCTCATTAAAAATTAAATAATTTCGTTTCCTCATAATATTAAATATTATGAGGAAACGAATTATTTAATTTTTAGTATTTGTTGTTCAAGTACAGGATATAATTCAAATAATTGATCAATTTTCAGGCTCAGCCTATCAAAAAATTGGGAGTTCTGAGATCAACTTTGGACGTTAGAAAATTTCCACTTTGAAAGCCCCCATTTCGTCAAGTTTAGGGGAAAAATTAAAAAAAATTAATTTTGGGCTCTATTCCTAATTATCTTTAAAATGATAAACCGCAACCCTATAATACGCTTTAAAAAATATTTTAATTCGCATTCGCTTCTATAATAGCTCCCCTGAAATATAGATTTTTATAACTTTTTAATCCATATTCGGCTGGAGGCCATCGGCTTACATATTTATATTTAAATTTGAAGTAATTACGTTCAGTAATTCAGAAGTTATAAGGCTCTGACAGACGGACGGACGGACGGACAAGTGCAAATTCACTCAAGTAGACTCAGAGACCTTCGCTTCACTCGGTCAATCATTCCCATTTATCACTATCCTACAAAATGCTTATGTTCACGATACGTTAGTTTAATAGGACTCCAAATTGTGTACACTCATTAATTAAGTACTCATAGCTCAATTAGGTACGTGTACTTTAGTTTGACTAAATAAAGCCAATGATAGTATAAATAGGCTGCATTTACCTACACCCGAAATTACCGTCTAAATAAACATGAGCTTTGTGCAATTTTCGATGTTTAACTGTAAAAGTTTCATAGCTAACAGCGGACAGGCTACGAACTTTTTGCAAAGGCTACCAAAATGTTGAACTAAAATAAAACTTCGCAACTTCCTTTCAGCATCCTTGCTTGATTAATACTTTACGTTAATTGTTCAACCACATGACATAAGTGTGTCCGTAAGCTTTAGCCCACAAGGTTTGAAGAAATATTCTATTTACTTATATTCTGCTATTTTGATTCAAATTTTAAACAATATCTATAAACTATGTTATTATTTAAATAAAATGGGCATTTACCAATACATTGAAGATTCCAGATAATCTGATTATAATAAACATTAATGACTCAATTGTATTAAAAACTGTTGTATGCCCATTGTATTCCAAAAAAAATCCGTGTTGTATTCCATGCCCATTGGAATCATCATGGAATTTTTAAGTCATGGAATCTATGCTAATATTATAAAGACGTAAAGTTTGTGAGTTTGTGACGTTGTAGGGGGTAATCTCTGGATCTACTGAACCGATTTTGAAAATTCTGGTACTAATAGAAAGCCACATTATTTGTAAGTGTCATAGGCTATATATTATCCCGAAAAATTAGGGAGTTAACTTATTTCACATGGATGAAGTCGCGGGCAGGTCTGCTATTATTTTATGAAGAAATTTGAAAAGTAAGGTTCATATGTTCATAACCAGTAATCTGCAGCTGCTCCATCTACGCGTCATATTTTAATAGGGATGATGAGAACTCAATCAAATCAGCAACTCTTTATTAAACTTAAAAATGCTCTTCTAGTATGGAAGTTGCATGAAATTCACAACTGTGACGTCATCAAATTTCAACGCACTTTTTTTCTTTAATCTATATTACAAAATACCTAGTTATCAAACTTTAAAATAACCAAGGATGTGAATTTTAGGTATTTTGGAAGACTCTCTATTTAATAATCATTTAGAAATAATTTATTTTTGATATTGGCATCAGCCCTATTCAAACTGAATAAAATAAACCTGGCAAGTGCGAGTCGGACTTGCGCACCGAAAGTTGCGTACCTTGGAAAGATTTTTTTTTTAATTATTTGACTTCTAGATAATCGATTAATGACGTTAAAAAAACTTTATAGTTGACCGCTGATTTATAAAAGACTGTCCTAGCTAAAGACTTCCTTTTATTTTTCCTGTAAAGTTTACATAAATCTTTGAGCTTGACTATAGGAACTGAAGGATCAGGAATACATTGTACAAAAATGGCACGTAATCATGTTTTATTCTATACAAATAGTAAAAAACTAACACAATTATTGACCATAACTGAAAGTGCTTTGAAACAATTTATCGGTAGTTTCACGGTGGAGTCGGGTGCTGAAATGAGCTGAAAAAGTCAATTTGTTAGAGCTGTCGCCTTACCATTCTTTTGTTTAGAATCGTGTTGTTGCACACCTGTCATCGCTCAATATTACTAAGCCTTTAAATTATAGTGTTATGGATGACTAGCTGTTGCCCGCGACTTCGTCCGCGTGATATAAGTTTTATTTATTCCCGAACCCGGAACTCCTTAATTTTCCGTGATAAAAAGCCTATGCCACTCTCCAGGTCTTCAACTATACCCATGCCTAAAATCACGCTGACCCGTTTATCCGTTGCGGCGTGAAGAACAAACCAAGAAACCAACAAACAAACACACTTTCGTATTTATAATATTAGTATGATTTTCTGTTGCATTGCTACTCATCTACCGAAGGATTATGACTTAGGTAAGTATGGGTTTGACAGTTTTTGTTTGTCTGTTTGTGTGTTGCTCTACCTAAAGCTATCTAGGCCCTAAGTTTAGACCGAAAGCAGACAAAGCAAACAGGGCAAGCGAAGGTGAATAGTAAGTCAAATCTATCCACTGGGTGGTTTACGTCTAGCTTACCGCAAGCTTCAATCTCACAATCCGCGCTCTGTAGCCCTGTGGAGCAAGTTGCACGTATGTATCCAACGACATCAATTTATATAGACGGGCCCTGTCAAACAAAGATTGTAGGCCTATTTTTAGTAACGCCATATAGTCTGAAAAGCTGGAACTTGCTTGCAACATATCCCATCTTGAATGAAAGCTTGAAAACGTATCACGTCATAGGTCATAGATAATATAAGTCATAGCCATAGAAGCCGTATGGCCAGTTAGTAAAAAAAAATACATACTGTTTGCCGCGGAAATTAAATGATTGTGTAATGGATTAATGGATAGAAATATTAAATAGGGAAATAAAATTTTTTTTTGTGGAAATATATAACTGTGAATTGAAACACTTACCTTAAAAATAAAAATTATACAGTGCGAAACTTATTTTAAACAGGCTTATGACAGGTGTGGAACGTGCTCTGCTCGGCCCATCTAGTACCTACATATTTATCGATGTTTGTATCTGCCACAGTGAGTTACATGCGGCCTCTTTGCAGACCGGGCGTGGATAGGTAGCTATATAGGTACTAACTGTCGTCTGTCAGCTTGTAGACACGGTGCGGTCAGTACTCAGTGAGATTTGAGGCGGAGCCGTGCAGGTGCTGTGCGGGAGCGGAGTTAAGACCTGCCCCCCGATTGTGTAAGGAAATCGTAATCATTTAAGGAGTTCATAGATGCCTGCACGTCAAAAAGCATGTATGAATTCCTTAAACAGTTCGAGTTAGGTATACGTTTTAAGCTGTCAAATTATTACGATTTGCTTAGACAAGTGGACCTCTGACCTTTAGAATTAAGAAATGATTGTATGAATGTGCACCTGCCTTATATTATAAGTAGTTAGTACGATTTTTTTGAAAATATTTATAATTGGTCGCAGGCTCAGCTGACCTGAGCTTTCGGGTAATAATAAATAATTATTAAACTATTTGATAATCTTTGTTTATGAAATATATTTGAAAGTCATTTGAGGAAGTCGCTGTTTGCTGTCCTAAATAAGTTCCTATTAATGAAATAATAGGGCTACTTGGTAATAAGACTTTTAATGTCGTTTTTGACGGTGGATTACAGCTGTAGCCCAATTATATAAAACCTTAAATTATTGTTACTGTCTTAATTGTTGTGATTGGCTGAATTTAAGTATGGTATTCTGCACCATTTGAATTAGGCACATAATGGGAGAATGTCAACCAAACAGAGGTGATTGCGATCGTCACAATGTAGCAATCAATTTAACTTATTATAGCTCCAGATCCTAGAAGTATAAAGAGCTGATCACATGACCCGTTGAGGTGAGTGACGCGATGCAATATGACTCCATAGAAAATGTCTAACTAGTCAGCGTAGCTACTCATAGGATTTCAGTCTGAGATATTACACTGGTCAAGCAAACGCGTGGCTCGCATACGAAAGATAGCCATGGCTGGGGGATCAATAACTGTGTCATAAATAATTAAGCTGGATAATCAACTTTTTATGCTACCCCCGCTATATCATTTTAAATAGGTTAGTAGATTAACTTTGAGAACTTTAAGAGTAAAAGAATATTTTCCTTGTATTAATATTATTTAGTAATATTATTTATTACTAGTAATATGATTTAGTCGCACCTTTGCCTGACATTTAAGTTCACATTAAAAAACTAAAAGCAATAGGGATGATGCCTATATCAAAAAAAAATATTTCTAACTAATTATTAAATAGAAGGCCTTCCAAAATACCTCAAAATTCACATCTTCGGTTAGTTTTAAGATTGATAATCATTTTAAAATAAAGATTAAAGAAAAAAGTGCGTGTCCGATGCGAGCGTGATGACCTCTATTTATAAATGGATCAAAATTACCTTTAAAAGAATAAAATACATTAAATAAAAATTAATATTTGTCAGGTTAAATAGGAAAGGAAGGTCAGGAAGTGCTAATATTAATTTAAACTAGTATATTATTATGTAAAATAATTATTTATGCGTTAAAAAACTCATTCACCCAATCATTTCAAATAGGTGTACAGATATACCTAGGGGACATATTTTTTATACGACTGCCTGAAAAAAGGAGTAAGTATATTGTTTTCAGGGTTAAGTATGTATGTATGTGAGTTTGTATATTACACCATAACTTCTATACGCCTGAACCGATTTTGATAAATGAGGTATCGTTAGAATCCCTAGCTTATTCCGGGTGACATAGGCTAGGCAAGAAAAATTGGTGGGGTGACCATGGTCCCGCATTAAAGGCTAAAGTAGAAAAAAATAATTCGAAAATAAGATTAACTATATAATCATCATCTAGAAAATGACGAGTAGATTCCAAAAATATATAACACTATAGTTCAATATCCAGTGATTCACAATAAATTATAAATTATTGTTTTTAACTTTTTAGTTCGTTTTTTGGCAGGGCAGTCGCGTTTTTTATTTTTTTAAATTATTGCTTGTCCTTCTTATGTTTGAAAATGTAGCGATCCCATTGATATTGGTTTCATACACATCTCCTGCTTCTTTATTATAGTAGAACAGGCGTGTTGGTTTGGCAGGCAAGGTTTTATATTAGTCTTCTTAGCATAGTAGTATTAATTTTATATATAATTGTTTATTTTAAGAATAATTTTGATTAAACTTCAATTTTAGAAATTATGATTAAATAAGTAGTATTTGCTTTGCTTGTTAATTAAAATTCGTATCTTAGAACTGAGTTATGATAGAATTTTTGGAATCGCGATCGAGTTAAATTAACGCCCGGCACAAGCCTTTGATTCAGCCTCGTTTTTCCTTAATTCATTTATTCTTGGAGTTAAACAAAACGAAATGTTAATGACTTTCTTTGATATTGCTAAAAAACTACCGCAGAGTATACCGACATCGTACACAATAGTGCTGGTACACAATAGTGCTGGTAAAATAAATAATACATTCTATCAGATAGATAATGTAGCCAATTCTGTATCACACAATCTCTAAACTAAACTAAAATGACACCTCTAAATCTATTTCTGTCCCTTTCCGCAGAGAGTATTATGAAAGGGTTATCAATATTTTTAAGGCTATCATTGTGTACAACAGAATCAGCCCCAATATCTGGGCGATAACTGGTGCATAATCTATACTTATATAAAAAATGCGAAAGTTAGGATGGATGGATGGATGCTATCACACTAGAACGGCTGAACGGATCGAGATGAAGTTTGGCATAGAGATAGATTTTAGTCTGGAATAACACATAGGCTACTTTTAATCCTGGAAAAAAAAGATTTCCCGCGGGAACCATAAAACCTTAATCCACGCGGATGAAGTCGCGGGCATCAGCTAGGTATTGTATATTTCCTGTCAAGGCTGCACTAGGAGGAAGTCTATGATTATCATTCCAGAAATTATACCACGATGATTTTTAGTATAAGTATTATGATCATAACACAACTCGTTATGTTATGATCGTTACGTATAATTCGTTTACACAAAACGTTATATCATTAACAAAAGGACTGCGGGTTTTCAACAAAAATAAACGGTTAACTACATTTATTTCAGATAATATCCGTTTTCCTTATTGAGAATTTCCTCCTTTGTAGGCGATACTTAATTTAAATTAATTTGCCTCATTTAACAGTTTTATTTGCTGAGAGTAGAAATAAAAGAATACGTATAAAAAGGTTTTTTTTAAATTGTAATTTCATCAACACAAATCAACATTGTCTTTCGCGGTAATACGTGCATGGTGCGTTTCTACGCGTTTGTTAGGACTGCTAGATGTGGCTCGTTTACCTTTTAAGTAAGATAAGTTACCTACTTATTTTTTGTTTCAGGTAAAAGACGACCAATGAAGCGACGAAACAGGAGACGAATACACCAAAATAACAATCTAGGTCATCATCGTGGTTCCTGTAAATATAACAAAATATATTATTAATAAATACCTTTTCAAAATAATATTTTCTTACTGGAGGTCTACTACAGGAAAAGTACGTACGTGTATTCTAAAGTCTTAGATTCTTAAATGCCGTTTTTATAAAAAAAAGTTTAAGATGCATTAAAAATCTTATTCTATTATTTACAAGTGTTTAAAATGTATAACTTTTTATAAATGTTTCAAAGTACTGTATTTTAAAAATATTATAGTAAAAATTCCTGGGAAACCCCCCCATTCAAATTCAAAGTATCTCTCAGCCTGTCTAAACCTCACAGACAACACTACATTTGAAACTACTAGGTAGGTAAGTACTTCTGTTATTATCTTAGGATGTGGATTGTATGGGCAGATTGTTTACCTTAGATTATTTAAACAACTCGTACGGGAATATACTGGTACGGTTATCATTAATTATTATCTATTTAAGTACCTACTGTTATTAGTACCCTGAAAAAAATATTTTTAAGTTGTTATTGAATGAATTTATGTTTAAGTTTACATTATTGGACCAGTAAATAAGATCTAAGTGTGTGAATCAATATAGTTACAATTTTCTGAAACTTAGCTGAAAAGAAAACTCTCGATAAAACTCGTCAATACGAAGAATCTTCCAATACGTATGGTGCATGCAAGTACATACTTACGTAATACAGTCAATTGAAGAAAAATCCCATCATATTATAAGTATTATAATCTCGAAAGGTCTTTATGATGATGACGGATACGCAGTAAGTATAGTACCTATTAGTGAAAAAGAAGTGATTCATTCCGACAATAGGTACAATTGAACATTGATAAAACTATAATGATAAACGAGGAAGTACTGAAAATGGAGAACTCCGCAGTTTTTTTGGGGGTGACCTTGGATGATAATCTCCAGTTCATATATAGAGACACTAGCAGGAAAACTTAGCTCGGTTGCTTATCGACAGTTAGACAAATTAGACAGTTTATCGATCTTGAAACGGCTACTAAGTTGTCCTACGTTAAATTCAATAATTTCATTTCAAAAATTTCAGACGAATGGTATGATTTATAGGTATACCTAAATGATTTTCTATATTGATTTTGTCTGCCTCAAATCATAATGGGTATCTTTGGCTCTATAGGACCTCGAAGCAATTATTTTCTTACAGAAAAACGACACTCATTAAATTTCATCTTCAATTTGTTAGTGAATATGAATAATCAGTGAAGCACAATATGAAATTCTTATAATATACGAAAAGTTGTACCGAATTTACCTTTGATTTCACAGATTGTTTATTTGAGACAATACATCTTACTTACCAAGATACACATTTTACATCATAATTTAAGTTAGAGCATACATTGA
This sequence comes from Erebia palarica, assembly GCA_964035005.1. Classification (NCBI taxonomy): domain Eukaryota; kingdom Metazoa; phylum Arthropoda; class Insecta; order Lepidoptera; family Nymphalidae; genus Erebia; species Erebia palarica. The sequence goes on from OZ035983.1 coordinate 13,841,813, forward strand.
GTGTTTGGAGATACTTTTTAACATATTATACATAATATTATTATCATTTAGGTCTGCGAAGATTGCCAATTTACTTCAACGTTGTTAATATAATGCAAGATATTGGATGATATATAGGCGCTTATAAATCAAGTGTGTAATGAGCAACAATTATTTAAATTTATTACATCTTCTTTACAATCCGTGTTAATAACTTTAAACAAATATTGTTTGTAAAGAGGATTCTAAATGAAATTCTGAAATGTGATGTGAATACATTTTGAAACACTTTTTTTACTTTAATCGATTGTTTAAAATTGTTATTCAACATAAAACTGTCATGGGACATGGATATTTTGACTTTTGGGAGATCCTCTACTTAATAACCACTAAAAATAATTTATTTGAATAGTAGTCAAATACCCAATTGTAGTAGGTATGTACATGGAATACCTAATATCTCCTGTCCTATCCCGCTGTACATACTTGTAGAAACAGTAACAGCTGCAAGAATAAATTGCATGTCTATTACTCTTGGATGAAATAATATTAATACCATTATATATTGATGGATTTTAAGTACAGTGGATCCCTAGAGCTGCCTATATAATGAGGTAACAGTATAGTTCAGTGAATATTCTTTTCTTTTTCTTCCTCTCGGTCCCTTTTCTCTCATCTCCATGACTAGGAATGCGGGTTACCTTTATTCGCATAATGATTTTCTACTATATTGTGTAAACCTTAGTGAAATATTTGAGATACCAAACCCGCTTAGAAACACAATATAGTCGAAGATTCAGTATTTCGCTTTGTTTTGCAGCAATATTGCTAAGTGAAAAGTGATGCAAAGTTGGGCCGGCACTGAGTTGAAATTATGATGATTATGATGAAATTATGCACATGGTGATGTCTTGGTGGACTACGATTTTTTAAATTTCTTTACTAAGACTTCTTGGGTAGTAAGAAGCGTGTTCATGATTTCTCTATATAGTCAAAATCGGTTCAATATAAGGGCCACCGTGAAAAGGTAACTGCCTGCTACCTTTTCACGGTGGCCCTTACATTCAATGCGAATGTGTCTGACAGACAGACAGACAGACAGACACATTCGCATTTAAAATATTTAATATTTTTATTATACTATACATAATGCTGAAATAATACTAAATTTAATCAATTCTATGTATTATTGACTAGTTGACACGGTTTCGCTAGGCTAGAGTTTCTGAAAATCTATTTTAGTCGGGGTAATATGAGATCGGAGATGTTACAATTATTACCTTTTAAGGTCAGGCGCATTCTTTGTTGCACTTCTTTATAGTTTAGCACTTTCAAGAGTAACCCGCATTGAAGCAGCGTGGTGGATCTAAGCTCTAATTCCCTCTCTGATATGAAAGTTGAGGCCAGTGTCCAGCAGTGGGAGTGGGAAGTGTAAATAGTAGAAAAGTGCTGACTGAACGAACTATCGGGTGAATAAAAGTTGTGTGCGAGCGGGCGGCTCATGACAGCGTGGAATCGATATTGCTCTCGTGAATAATTAAAACGGAGCAACCACGCACTGAGTTCTAAACAACTAAGGTTTCCAGGAATCATATATTATTTGGTTAACTTTAAAGATATTTTGTTAAAGTAGCAAAAGATATCCCTTTACACCTTAAACCCCCAAGTTGTATAAATCTGCCCCCTGATTGTGTAAGAATTGTTGATCAAATCGTCAAAGTTACATTATCATAACAGCATTTAATTAGAACTCAATTTCGTGTATCCATTCTCATACGTTTAGGCATACCTATGATACCTTAGACGTATAAGAATGGATACACGAAATTGAACTCTAATTCAATTCAGTTATGGTTTATTTTACTTTGACGCCGAACTTTGACGATTGGATGGACTATTCTTACATAATCGCACCTCAGAATTAAATTGACAAAATTGAAAAAAGGCTTGTTTTATTTTAGACCGTATGATTTATTCAATTCAATTCAAAAGACAGCATAAACCTACATATAAATCATTTAAAAATGTTTCCTGTTCAGGCGGAAACAGACTGGTTGGAGTTTTTCTTAAAATTATTTTTCAGTTCTACGAGTCCCGATACAGACCTTTCTACCAAAATAGAATCTATCTATTGATACTACAAAATATAAGTAGTGTATATAGTACCCGAACCTCTATTCTAATATATTAAGTGCGAAAGTGTCTGTCTGTGTTTGTCTGTTACGCTTTAACGGTTCATCTGCTCAACCAATTTTGATGAAAGATATGTACTGCATGGCGTAGGTACCATTCCGGGGAAAGACATTTTTATTCCAGTAAATTAAAATGGTCCCACGGGACTTTGAAAAAAAAACTTTATCCACGCGGAAGAAGTCGCGGACATCATGTAGTAATTAATAAATGTCAATAACAATAAAATTAGTGATTAGCTTCAAACATTAATAAAAATTCGCAGGCGTAGGGATCCTCGTTCGCCCAATCTTCGAATTTAATCTCTTTCATTTTAGTAGGGGAGTATTTCTGATGATCGATTTTATATATTTAATATTCTGATCTGCTGTCCTAGACAGACCCACCAATATACAGGGCTCATAATAAATGGTGAAGGTACTCTACAGGGTCCAAAGAATCCCCTTTTATATTAATCTGCCACGCTGGAGTAAATCCAAAAATCCCCTCTTGGGCTCCTCTACTATTTAAAGCATCGACGATATGGTAATTATGGGAAATTGTGTCACTTAATTGACACCGGCTCAAATATAGCGCTGAAAACTCTTTCAATTAAGCATATAAGCAACGTAGGTACTTATTACCTATTCTGTGGTACAATCATTTAGCATGCGCTAAAAAGCTTTTTACAGTAAAGCTTCAAAATTTGCTTTTTCAGATTAGCAAAGGATTTTTCTCTTTCTTGAGTTAAAAACACTTTTTCATTATACTTCATAAATAAATGTCTGATGCTTCAAATTAAAACTTGAAGATTTCCAAGAAAACTTTAAGTAATTAGCTAACAACTTACTTTACCTGATAATAATTTAGCATTCCAAGTTGTCTTACGTGCAAGAGCATAATATAAGAATTTTAAACAAATGGTCAAAACAAATGACGTAAACTATAAAGTAAGTAATTGCTTTCGGTACATTTAACTACTGCAATGTAACAAAAAATTAGACCAGAATGTTTGGGGCTTGCTTATAGCATAGTTTTTAAGTATTGTGTTACTTTTGGAGCTGTATTTTATCTTTTTCATCCATTAGTTGTAAAAATCGGCCGGTTTTGAAGCTGCGACTTTAAAAAGCTGCGCCCTATAATTCTAGTCCCAATGCCTTTAGGATCGCTAGGTTCACTTAATCATGTTGGCTCCGTAATTTTAGTATTCCAAAATTTTCTTCGGTACCTATATTTCAGAAATTAAAGGGTTTCTTTCTATTGCTGCAAACGTAACTTTTAACATTCTGCTTTATACGAATTTAATATTGATAAGTAATTCAATAGAAAATATTGAAACCTTATGTGCCTAATTTGATATGTAGACATGCCTACCTACATAGGTACGTATATTGCAAATAAAAATACACATGCTGCATTTAACAACATTTTCCTTAATAAAAGGGACAGATATTTTTCAAAGTTTTGTCGTTCTCGGCGAACTCGTCTCGTTAGAAGGGCTTCAGCTTTTTATGTTCTGTTTAAAACAAAAATAAAAAGAAACGATCATAAATTGTAACTACAGTAACAATGCGTTCCTCAGTCAACTGGCTTTAGTTGGAAATGTGTAGCATAAAAATTAAAAATATTTACAATAGAAGAAGAGTAGGTACTTGATATATATGTCGTGATCGTGTGTTCGACTGGCAACATTTATTTATTATTTATAGAATGACAATAATGATTTCATGTTGGTATTGCATTATTATTGTATCGAGAGTTGGTAGACATGCATGATAAGACCAATGGCGATCGAACGCGGGTATTTTTCACAAGATGGCGTCAATAGTAGTGGGGCAAAAGTGAGTAAGGGAGATGAGTGGGCAATAATAAACGAGGGGTTTTAAAGTAACCTTGAACTCGTGTTGTGTGATATTTCAGGATTTCGATAAGTTACATTGTGGGTAGCGCAGTTGTCCGTTATTACCAACGACCTCAATTTACATAGACGGGCCCTGTCAAACAAAGAATGTGGGCGTATTTTTAGCAACGCCATCAACGCCATCTAGTCTGAAAAGCGGGAACTTGCTTGCAACATATGCGCCATCTTGAAAACGTATGACTCGGTCATAGATTAGTACAGATGCGCTTGTCGAAAATAATACCTACATCAGTGTACTCTCTGAGGTAAACGATAAACGTTAGTATGATGTTGTTATTTTTACCACTTTTTTGTTACCAGTTTCCTGGAAAACCATTGGACCGATTATTATGCGGTTTTTTGCATTAGATATATATAGCTTGTGAGAAGGTTCTTAGATATATTTAAAGATCAAAGTCAACACAATGGGGCGCTGCAGTTCGTCGTGGGTTTTTTTAAAATTTGATTATTTGTTAATTGTTGATAACTTTTGTCGAAAAATTGACAGAAATAAAGTCATTTTTAGGGTTGCGTACCAAAATGATAAGAAAACAACCCTTGTGGTGCGACATGACTGTCCGTCACACTTAGCATAATTCGGTAACTACTAATGCAAAAAACTTGAAATTTAAAATAATAACAGCTAAAACAGTTTAAAATTAAAGAGTTCGCGCGGGAACCAAAAATCCTCAAACCACACAGACGAAGTCGCGGGCATTCGCTAGTACAAAATAAAAATTACCAACTTTAATAAATGAAAACTCTTTATTTATTGATGTTGGTTTAAACATTAAACTCACGTCAATAACTAATTTTATCATATTATTATAATAGCATAATATTGCGTCTCGGAAGGTATTATTGCCTACTGTCCGTTCTGCCCATCTATGCATTAACTAATCTTGGTTGCATTTTTTTTATCGTACTGGACTGGACTATTCTAGGATTTCTAGGGTTGGAACCCAAAGCCGTAAGGCCAGTGAGTAAAAAAAAAAATATCATACAGTTTGCCGCGGAAATTAAATGATTGCGTAATGGATAGAAATATTAAATAGGAAGATTATATAACGTTTTTTATGAAATTTATAATTGTGAATTGAAACACTTACCTTAAAATAAAAATTATACAGTGCCAAACTAATAAAACTTTAGGTGATAACTTAATAACAAATTATCTACACGATGAGCGACCGTGACAGCGCTACGACGGGGACAAAGACAGGCTTATGACAGGTTATAGGAACGCGCTCTCATAGTTGGTCGCCCGCCATTTTTGTATGAAAGGGCCCATCTAGTACCTACATATATATCGATGGTTATTACCCAAAAATATGCCCGATCTTATGCCCACGCGTAGTTGTATGAACTTAAATTAAATATGCCTGATTAGCGGATTGGTCTTAGATTATATTCAGCCATAGAATGTCTATATCTATATGAGAATTCGTGACGTATATGACGCGGGCGTCAAATGGAAAGCCATGTAAGATATTTCAGTACAAACTGCATCTAGAAATTAAGCATGTTAATTTTTATTATTAAATATCAGTTTGGATATGCGTTGCATCACTGATTAACTTAAAATAAACACAATATACTTAAAAAAATACTATTAGCATTTATTTCTGTAAAATTATTTCTAAACATGATTTACATAAATATATAAAAATACTACATAAAACATATTTAAAAATAATCCTACAAAACTTTCGCTTGCTCCAGAGAGAGGAATCTGCTCACAATTCGCGAAATTTTTATTTTTTAGTTTCTAGAAAATTGGGATTTGGAATGAAGACTTTCTCTAGTAGAAAGGTTCACCATGGTTTTATTTTCATATATTCCAGTGGAATCTGTAAATACCTAGTAACGGAAAAACAATTTATTAAATTAAATACATTCTGAACACAATGAAATACATTAAAAACTAAACATTAAAAATTTCACCCATACCGCTTACGGAAAAAGATTGTAATTTACATTTGCTTCGTCAGGATGTACAGGTGTGACAGTAACGTAGCTCGTGGGAACGCCAGAGTAAACAGTGTTTAAATCACTTTTAGTAAGCATGAAATTTCACTTAAATTTCGCAGGCAGCTCTATTTAAACAATAATTATCATCCTCTTTACTTTGATTTATTGAGGACATGATATATTGCACAGTTAAAGTGGTTTCAGTATAAATAATTAGCTAGGTAGTTTAGTAAAATTACGTAGTTGAGAAATAATAGGCATCCAAAAGAACACAAATTAAAAATTTAAACTAACCATTATGCGATATGGTAATTATATTGCGACGTTACATCCTCAAGATCAAGACACGCGGAAGCGTGTCCAGCCAAAGTTCAAAAAAACTGGCGAGCAGCACCGTGTGTAATATTACACGAACCATTTGGAGCCACTTTTGACCCCCTCATGACTCAAAAACTATTTCACATAAACATGTCAAATTTGGCGCATATATTGAGACCCGTGAGATACATATGTGCTCCAAATTTCATAAGCACACCTCAAATGGTTATTTAGATATAAACGTACAAAAATCGTCATTTTTATGATCAAAGGTATAGATCAAAACTCTGACACGAGGCGTGCTACCATTGCTTAAAGCCGTATTATTTTAATATTGTTGACGTTTATGTTGTAGTGTTATAATCATTATTTTAAGGACGTCAAAGTACGTGACATTCAACCGTTATTTTGAAACAATACTGCTATAAGCGGTGGTAGTAACTCCTTAACTATTGAAAATGACACATAATTATTATTTTAATGTAAATAATAATGAATAATAATATAGTTGCATTAAAACCTTACCTTCGTATTCATTCATTTTGTGCAACGAAACGTCATTGACAGAAAAGAAGAAGAAACGTATTTGAAGTCGTCAGTTCAAGCTGTCAGTCATTGTGATTTGTATTCATTGTTTATAGTGGTTTTAGTGATATCGACTGTTTACCGTGCTTGTTTTCAATGTTTCACAAAAAACTTTTGATTTTGAACTTTTGCAATCAAAATTGATGAGATGTAGAAATGTGCTGTAGAGGTAGTCTGACCATAGATGTAATCTGTCAATGTCAGTGTAACTCTAGGTACACTATATATTTTTCTTGAGAATTCTCGTCTTTAATTATCTTGTACAATGAGTCGTACAATAGAATTACTGGTGGGTGACACACTGACCTTACACCGAATAATAAGTACCTACTAATGTAAAACGTAAACTAAACTAATAGAAAAGTCCTATTACAGTGTAAAGGATTATTTGAATGATAGCAAGGCATGGGTATGAATTGTTACAACGGCTGATTATGTAATGTTATATTATAAGTACATATATATAATTTCAAATATTTGTGAGATGGTGATAATAAAAACTTATGCTCTGTAAGCATGACGTTCAGAAGGTGTACTTTGTAGGTACATATTTTGAATAAATATGTTTTGAGTTTGAGATTGAGTTCAATAATTTCTGTACAAAAAGTAATGATATCCCATCAAAAACATAAATGTAAAATGAGAGCCAAGTTCAAAATTGTGATATATATGCCTTGGTTGTTGACTTCAGCGACAAAAGAAGTGAGATCTAAATGGGTGCCAAGTTCAATGGTCAGTCCTGCAATTTATATATCCCATCAAAAACATAAATGTGAAATGAGAGCCAAATTCAAAATTGTGATATATATGCCTTGGTTGTTGACTTCAGCGGCAAAAGAAGTGAGATCTAAATGGGTGCCAAGTTCAATGGTCAGTCCTGAAATTTATTTATAACAACATATAATATTTTATAACAACTTAAAATATCATTTCTTCTTATAACTTAGTATAAAATGTTGAAGACTAAGGCTTTGGCTTGGCTAGTTTCCATATACGAATTATTATTATGTAGGTACCTAAAAGTACAGTTTCTACCAGCAAGCCAAATTTTCGGAAGAATGAAATAAGAACTTACAGCTTTACAACTTGTGAACGCTATAATTCGTTTAACCAATCAGAAATCAGTCAAATAAATTTAGAGTTAAAAAAATTAGAGAAATTAGGAGCCATTGTAAAATGCCCCAGACCAGCCAGAAAAAACCAGACGGCTCATTTAGATTTATACTAAATTTAAAAAGTTTAAATAAATTTATCAATCCGGAACATTTTAAAATGGAGGATATTCGGACCGTTACAAAATTGATGACTAAAGATTGCTTCATGGCTACGGTGGACCTTAAGGACGCGTATTATTTAGTACCGTTAAATAACAAAAGTAAAAAATATTTAAGATTTCAATTTCAAGACAGTATTTACGAATTTCAATGCCTTCCTTTCGGTTTGTCCCTGGCACCACTGGTTTTTACAAAGCTCCTAAAACCTGTTGCATCTACACTTAGAAGTAAGGGCTTTATACTAGCTACCTATCTTGATGATATAATTTGTATCGGAAATTCCCATAAAGATTGCTCATTGTGTGTCACAGAAACTGTCAATTTGTTTAAAAGTTTAGGTCTTATAATTAACTATAAAAAGAGTAATTTAAATCCAAAACAAATTCAAACCTTGGATTTGAACTTGAGCTCAAAAAATATGTGTCTAAGATTACCAAGCAGTAAACGCTTAAAAATAACTAAGCATATCAATGACGTCACCAACCAAAAAACCCTATCAATAAGAAATTTTGCTAAACTATTGGGCGTACTCTGCTCTGCATGTCCGGCTATCGCCTACGGTTGGGTATATACAAAACGCTTAGAGCAGAGGATGGTTATGACAGCTTCATGCAGGTACGACCTCATGTTCAACCCGATTTATCATGGTGGATTAACCACATTATGACGTCATGTAATAACATTCGCGATGAAAGATACGCTCTAGAAATTTTTTCAGACGCTTCGTTGACAGGATGGGGTGCATCATGCAATAGGGAAAAAACAGGGGGTTTTTGGGACACACAAGAGACAAAGAATCATATCAATTATTTGGAACTGCTTGTTGCCTTTAACGGATTAAAATGTTTTGCAAATAACCTTCGAAAAAAGCAAATATTATTGCGCATAGACAATACAACAGCAATGTCCTATATAAATAGATATGGAGGGATAAAATATGTTCATCTTAATGATATTGCGAGGTATATTTGGCAGTGGTATGAGGAACGACAGTTATACGTGTATGCGTCTTATATCAAATCTAAAGACAACGTAGAGGCTGATGAGGAGTCCCGTCACACGAACATTGATACAGAATGGAATCTGTCATATTCAGCGTTTGATAAGATTACAAACACCTTCGGCCACCCGCAAGTCGATTTATTTGCAACACTTATAAATGCTAAATGCACGAAATATATTTCATGGAAACGAGACCCTGAAGCCTTTGATACTGACGCATTTACTATTGACTGGAATTCGTTTTTCTTCTATGCTTTCCCGCCTTTTTCACTCATACTCAAAAGTTTACGAAAAATTATTAACGAAAGAGCAACCGGTATCATGGTCGTACCTCATTGGCCTAGCCAGCCATGGTTCCCGATTTTTATGAAACTATCAAAATATGAACCTATCTATTTTAACCCAGAGCCTGAGTTACTACTTTCTCCTTTCAGGACACGTCACCCACTCTGGAAACGACTTACCCTGGTGTCATCGCTGTTATCAGGGGAGCTTTTTCAAAACAAGGCTTAACTACCGATACTATAGATATACTTCTCGCTTCCTTAAATCACAGCTCACTAAAACAATATAATAGTGCATACAAAAAATGGTGGCAATATTGTAGTAATAATAATGTTGACTGTTATACTGATAATATTCCATATACTTTAGCATTTCTTACGTCTCAATTTAAAAGTGGCGCTAGTTTTTCTAGCCTAAATACTATTAAATCAGCACTAGCTCTGATTTTGGGTAAAAACTTCAGCAAAGACGAAACAGTATCTAGGTTTCTTAAAGGAGTTTTTAAAACAAAACCATCCCTGCCTAGATACCAATCAACGTGGAACCCTAACATAGTCCTAAACTTTCTAGGTAATTGGTACCCAAACGAAAGCTTGTCCCTAGACATGATTTCAAAGAAATTAGTAGCTCTGCTCGCATTGTCAACCGCACAACGTGTTCAGACGCTATCATTAATCCGCTTACCCAACATCAGAATCAACGCAAGTAATATAGAAATCATTATCACCGATCACATAAAAACATCTGCCCCGGGTCGCCCCGTGCCAAGGTTAATACTTCCCTTTTTTCCTGAGAAAGAGGAAAGGACTTGACCGGTGGAACTATGGCAGCTTGTCTAGGTGTCAAAAATCAATGTTCAGCAATGATTTCTTTATTATTGTAATTGTAATATTTCACTGTTTTCAGATAAAAAAGTTTCAGGAGTCTGAAGGCTCGGAAAACTGCGAAAATGAACAAAAAAAGTTTCACCAAAAGATTGCTTTCCCACACTAGATGGCGCTATTTATTGTTTTGAGCGAGTCTAAAAAAATATTTTCAAGTATTATTTCTTTATTATTGTAATTGTTATATTTTATAGTTTTCAGATAAAAAAGTTTCAGGAGTCTGAAGGCTGTGAAAACTGAGAAAATAAATAAAAAAAGTTTCACCAAAAACTGCTTTCCCACACTAGATGGCGCTATGTATTGTGGTGTGTCTAGAAAATATTTTTAAGTATTACTCACTACATTTGTTAACAAGTTCAACTATTCGACCACAGATGGCAGCATATGCAATGTGCAAGGGCGTTCCAGTTCAAGTATTCGACCATAGATGGCGGCATATGCAATGTGAAAGGGCGTTCCTTTAAACGCAGTATTTCAAAATGCTTTGTTCGATCTATTAGTTTGAGACTTGTCAAAAAATAAAAATAATTATAAACAAAACATACATTTCCTTTTCATTACTATTTAATTGATCAAAAATAAATCATTCATAATATAATGACTAAGGTACTTAAATGGTATTCATGTAGGGTTACAAGATTATTAATAGGCATGGATATAATGGAACGTCAAAATGGAGTAGTGCTTAAAGAGGAAAGCGGACGCTCAAGATTTAAACAATAAACGTACTGTTTTTTTTGTCATTTGAACCCTGACCTTATTTGGAATAATAAATCCATAATAATTTCGTTTTGAATTTTTAAACCTTACTGTAAAAACGGAAATCCTGTGCATTGTCCCGAATCGGAGGGCAATTACTGGTCATGTCCTTTGCCCGGCAAAAGCATTAATGACGTATATCGACCTAACTCATAAATTTGGACACCTTCCGAAGACCGATAGGTTAGTCTTAACTACTAAAAAGCCCATACATAACGCAAGCTCTTCCACAATTAGCCGGTGGATAAAATCTGTGCTCGGGGAGAGTGGAGTTGACACCACAATTTTTTCGTCTCACAGCACCCGCCATGCTTCCACCTCGGCGGCCAACCGAAAAGGTTTATCGGTAGACGTAATAAATAGAAAAGCTGGGTGGATAGGGGATTCCTTGGTGTTTGCCAAATTTTACAATAGACCGGTGGTTGAAAACGATGATAATACTTTTGCCGATGCCGTCTACAATGATATTAACAATTAAAGCTTTTACCGATGTATATTGAATTACATTTTTTGATTTGTAAAATTAATAATTTAAAATAAACATAAACATGATAATCAATGATTTTGACTGCCATGCGACTCCCTTATTATCTATTTCGCTCCAACGCTAAACATCTACATAGTGACATAATAAATAAATCTTGAGGATGTAACGTCGCAATATAATTGATGGTTAAGCGAACTTACCTTAAGTGATGTTTGACCATAATTATATGAGACGTTACATCCGAAGAGATTTATTACCCTCCCGGCCCTACAATAAGATTGTCTTTGCCCAAATCACGCGAAATAGATCTCTGAAAACAATGAAAACAGGTCGCGCGGCGATGAGAGACGTAGGGTGGAAGGAGAGAATGGATGTTGTCGGTTTCATTACTTTTAAAAATCATATACTTATTTCTTTTCCCTTTATAAGCTATAAACTTACTGTGCGATGCCTAGTACCTTGAGAAGTGAACTACATAGTGACATAATAAATAAATCTCTTTGGATGTAACGTCTCATATAATTATGGCAAACAAGCTGATGCCCGCGCATATATATGCGTGGATTGAGGGATTTTGGTTCCCGCGAGAACTCCTTAATTTTTCGGGATAAAAAGTAGCCTATGTTTTAATCCAGACTATATTCAATCTCTGTGCCAATTTTCAAGCAGATCCGTTCAGTTGTTCTCATCTCATACATTTATCCAATCTTTCGCATTCATAATATTAGTATAGATACTGTTATTCACCATCTGATAAACATAAATTTTTATATGATACTCGTAGAAATCACTACACGTTTAGCTGAGGTATGTGTTGTATAATCCTTTAATGACTGAATCGAATTATGACAAACAGCAAAGAACTAACTGAAATATATCTTGATTGTAGGTGTCACGCTTCCGTAATCGGTCCATTTTTTAAGCGATGCGTTACCAGAGGCAGACCAGTCCAAAATATCTTTTACTAGATGATGCCCGTATCTTCGGCTATAATAAATCTCACAATAGTATGATATATTGTATATGCATGTACCTATCTATATTCTATACCTACATATTAGTTAGGTAACAACGTAGAAGATAGCTTGAACGAATTGACTTCAATTTCGCTGTCACGAGCGTCAACCCTGTTTCTTATAGCATTTAATTTCTAGCACGAATATTCTTTATAGCGTCATATATACCAAATATGCCCTTATTTATAAGTTAAGCTGATTCTACTACAAGGATTTTTCCTGGCGGGTTTTTAGATAATTTAATACAAGTATATCGGCTGGCGCTTATTTAGCCTGGCAATTCGGAGAGGCAATAATGCCAGTGTCTTGCTTATAATGCCCATGAACAATCATTTGGATGGTGTATAATATATTTTTGTAAATATAAATGTTATAGATTTGAGGGCGCATCGCTAGCGCCCTCTTTTTAAATTATTTCGGAACGAGATTTGACAGTTGATCAGTCTGGCGGATCGTCGTGTCGATGGTCAGCGCAGCCATTGGACGACACATTTTAAAACGTCAATGGCTAGCGCACCACGTTTCCGACGAATCGCTTTTGTTCCAAATAATCCAGTGAATATTTTATGTTAGAAAAAATTAAAAGAATTGTGATTAATTTCTTGTATTGTCCTTTGTAGTTTACTACCAGACGATAGCGTCTGGTAGTAAACAGCTGAGTAGTAACAGCTGACGATCCTGCAAGAGGCACGGAGTTGCCTTTAGAGATTATTAGATTTTTTGTAGTAGGTTGTTGGTAAATATTTTAATTTTTCAATTTAAATTTATCTATTTAAAACATGTAGGACATACAGGTGTCTCTTATGTTACGTCATGTTTTGACTCTACCACCGGTTCGGAAAATAGATTCTGCTGAGAACATTATTATTGTTAATATCATATAAATACGCAAATGCATATTTAGTATATTTTTATATTGGTTTTGTAACAACGTTCCAGTACATCATTGGTTATTGATATACTTCTAATGCTCAAAGGCTTATCATCTTCAGTTTCCATAGCGATTTTTCGCCTTCAGCTGGACATAATTTCAAATCAAGTTTCAGGTTAGAAAAGGGTCGCTGAAAAAGAGAAGCGATGTGGTTTTAGGGCTACAAATAAAAGGGTGTGTTGGAATCCGAAAACAATAGTTCAACAGTTACGCACCCCACCTGTTGGTATTTTATCGTAGGGATGGGATTGCGGGAAGACTCAAATATCCTCTGAAACCAACGATTTACTCATACCATTTTTTTATATCGTTCTATTTCGGTATGGTCCATTCTGGGATTTTACTCAACCATTTTTATCCTGCAGTCGAGAAAATTAACTAGATATTGGGGCTGATTCTGTAGTGCACATTCTCTGAACTAACAGCTTTAAATCTAGTTTTGTCCCTTTCCTCAGGGAATATTATGAAAGGGTTAAGAATATTTTTAGTGCTGTCATTTTAGTTGTTTTTATACGACTGCCTGAAAGAAGGAGTATATTGTTTTCAGGGTTCATGTATGTATGTATGTATGTATGTATGTATGTATGTATGTATGTATGTATGTATGTATGTATGTATGTATGTATGTATGTGAGTTTGTATATTCCACCATAACTTCTATACGCCTGAACCGATTTTGATAAATGAGGTATCGTTAGAATCCCTAGCTTATTCCGGGTGACATAGGCTAGCAAAATTTTAAAAAAAATTATGCGGTAACCATGGTCCCGCATTAAAGACCAAAATTGAAAAAAAAAATTCGATAATAAGTTTAACTATATAATCATCATCTAGAAAATGATGAGTAGATTCCAAAAATATATAACACGATAGTTCAATATTTAGTGATTCACAAAAAAATATCATTTAATAAAAAATGTGAATAAGGTTCCAAAGGCTATATATACAAATCGCTTCTTATGGTGGTAAACTCCAAAAATAATATGGCAGGGCAGTCGTATTTTTTAATTCGTTAAATTAATTATTAACTTGTTTTCATAATTGTTTTAATACATGTTTCGCACTCAGTTATCCGCTGACATCTTTTTTTTACAATTTATTCAGGTAGGTATTTAATATAAATAAACTCGCCGGCATATTTAGCGGAACATAAAAAAAAGGTTTGATATCAGTATCATATAAGGTTGCTGGCTGGTTTATACGTCATTTAATTTAAAAAGAAATATTTTCAAATTAAGAAAATAACTGAACATCACATTTTATGCAATTGTTTTAATTTTATTCAACTATACACCTTATCTGGAGCGAACTTCGAGTATTTCTTCCTTCTGAGTTTGATTTAAAATTTCATTGAAATTCTGTTTTTTGTTACTTTTTTTAATCGCGTATCTTTCTGGAGTTGATGACTGAATTATGCCTGACTTAGCCCCAACGGAGATTGCCAGGGCACTCGAAATGCGAAGAAATGTTGAATAGAAGCAGGCGTTACTTTGCGGAAGTCCATGATAGTGAATGAACTAGAAGTTTTAATTCGCTATAATCCGCTACAGTAGACAAATCTGTGTGGTACAGTGCGTGTCTTTCACCACCTTGTGAAGTTCACAATCGTGCATTGTCGAGTCAACATCTCCTGAGGATGCTCCGGTGTCGGAGTGAAACGTACGTTGAGAGTGATTTGGAGGATTTGTGTGGTGTGGTGTTGTGCCTGTGCGAATTGCTGGGTGGTGGGTGTCGCATGTTGCAGGTGAAAGACACGCACTGTACCACACAGATTTGTCTACTGTAGCGGATTATAGCGAATTAAAACTTCTAGTTCATTCACTGCGAAGAAATGGTCAAACCGTATACAGAGTGATATCCAGAGATCTTCGTCGACCAGTTTCAACGATCCATCGCAGTATCCAACGGTTCAGGGAGACCGGTACTTATGTGAGAAGAGCAGGACAAGGCAGAAAAAGACGCACTTCGAGTAGGGATGATCGTTTCATTCGGCTTCTTGTACGTAGGAACCCCCGTTTGACGGCCGTCCAAGCTCGACATGAGTTAGAAGCAGTGCGGGGTGTAACCGTAAGTGAGCGTACGGTACGAAGAAGGCTCGAAGAAGCTGGTTTGGGTTCATTTGTGCCCGCCAAGGCTCCAAGGCTCGAGGTAAATCATCGTAGAAACAGGTTAACTTTTGCTCAGGAACATCGACTTTGGAACGCGGACCAATGGAGTAAGGTATTGTTTAGTGATGAGTGCAGAATTCTCTTAAATCAAATTGACGGCAGGCAAAGAATATACAGACGCAAAGGAGAACGATACATTCAGACAAATTTTGAAACTACAGTTGCATACGGTGGTGGATCAATAATGGTTTAGGCGGGCATTTGTTTGGAAGTTCGCACAGACTTGGTAGTGATTGACAGAGGGAGTCTGACTGCAGACCGCTATATCAGAGAAGTTTTAGAAGAAAATGTCGTACCGTTTGCGTTACCCATATATCGGTGAAGATTTTGTTTTTATGCAGGATAATGCTCGGCCGCATACCGCTCGGGTAACTCAAGCTTATCTTAATGATATGAATATCACTGTTATGGAGTGGCCGGCGAGATCACCGGATATGAACTCAATAGAGCACGTTTGGGACTTGCTGAAAAGAAAAGTTAAGTCCAGAATTCCAACTCCTGCCAACGTGGGAGACCTGCGAATCGCCGTAGTTGAGGAATGGCGGAGACTATCCCAGGAGACCATCGATAACATCATTCTCAGTATGCCTAGACGGGTAGAAACTTTAATAAGATCACGTGGAGGAAATACGCGATATTAATCACCATTTTTCGAATTTAATTATTTGTTATTTTAATATTAAATTTCACTTTTCCCGTTTACATGAAAAGTTCAAAAATGTACCATTTTTCACAAATAGCCTTTACTCGCAAAATCTGTTCTTAATGTGATCTCATTTTAAGTAAAACAAATGAAACATTAAATAACAAAAGAAGTGTAGTAAGTAGATTTTAAAATAAAACCATATTTTTTTAATTATGGACCTTTCTTTTATGTTCCGCTAAATATGTCGGCGAGTTTATATATATTTATTATTTTGTTAGTGGTAATGTTCCTTTTTTTTCTTGTGTATGTTAGTCATTTTAGTCAGTTCATTTAAGTTTAGTATAGACACTGGGGCTGATTCTGTATTGCACAATCTCTTAACTAAACTAAAATTAGAGCATTATAAATATTGCTAACCCTTTCATAATACTCCCTACGGAAAGGGACAGAACTAGATTTAAAGCTGCCATTTTAGTTTAGTTTAGAGATGTTACATTACAGAATCGGCACCATTGTGTACTACAGAATCAGCTCCATTATTTAATATTCTAGCATATTGCACTAAGGAGATTAACTAGAAGTATAAAGCTGAACCAACTAAGTATCAAAGTAAGAACCGTCTAATCCAAGCATCTAGACTACATTTGTTTTTATTCCACTACCAGCCCCTGACTGCGATCCTTCCTGGTGGTAAGTGACGATACAGTCTACGATGATACTGGGCTAACCGGACCTGTGAGGAGTAAAATTAACTATTCATATAGCACCTATCAGTCGATATTGAAATCATAGAGATGTCCCTTTATTTGTATTGTAAAGTTCCCAACTACGGGAAATTCAGCGAAAACCTGACGTGCTTCCGCAACGCATGAAATATACCTCGTTTCTTTCCGGTAAGCGGAAGGATGCTCGGGCGGAATTGACACATAATTGTTATGTGAATTCTAAAATTAACGTGCGCGTACGCTTGTAGATATGAACTAAAGCAGATACTTAGGCAGTTTCATTTGTTTTATAACTTTTTAATAGTTACAAAATATACTCAAAATTATTAGAAAAAAAAGTTTTAATAATAAGGATACCTATCCTCCAAGAATGAATAAATGCTGAGGTACTATAACACCGACGTAAAAAGTATTTCACATGAGGTATCAAAAAGACAAATGCGTCGGCGTGATCGACCTAGTCGGAAAAAGTAAATGGACGCAAAAACTTTTGATGTTTGTGAAAACCTCATTAAGTATTCAGTTATTCATATTTACTTGAATAATTAATCAAGCTTCCAAAAGTTTTTTTATTTTTCAGCCGAAGACATTCAAATTGTTGTTGGATAAGTTGACTGTGAATGTGAGAATGACTAATTTATTGTTGGACCTTCTTACTTGCCCTGATTGAACGGATATTAAGTAGTCTGAATAATTAATTTGTCAAGTAAATAGTTGTTTGTCTAATCACCTAATGTGTTAGTTGTCAACTTAAAGACGGATTTTAGGAGAGGCTTTGGTCAAATTGTATATATAGGTGTTGAGTATATACAGTATATTAACAGAATGATTACCTACTAATATTTGTAATTAGTTACAAGTTTTAGTTTTTAATAAAAAATAAAAATGTTTAATATTTCAACTTGTCTGTTCTTCAAGTGCCAAATGACTTATAGCAAGTGTTATTTGATTTTATTAAACGCACATAACTCAGAAGAGTTAGGATTTCGTGACCAATAATCGAACCCCCGACCATCCGAAAAGAGGCCGAACGACTGAACTAATGGAATTTCTGAACACTAGGCTATCACTGCTTCTACGCAGCAATACTATGAAAACTATAATTTTGGTGCTTAGATGCTGCTATGAGCTGAAAAATTGGGTTAGTTTTTACTGGTCATAGAAATCGATTTTTTGTAGCGAAAGTAATACTTTATTATTAATGCTTTAGGCGCATTTGATCCGGATATATGGTATAGACGGATGGACCTAAAAGCCAGGTAACTTTCATCTCATTTTCTTTCTGGTTTTCGGGCCATTAGGGTTGTACCTTTTTTTTTATTGCATGATAGGCTTGCGCTTGACGACAATCATGCTTAGTGCAAAGCAATGGGTTGGAATGGGTCTAGGTTGGAACGCGCTTGCCTAGAAGATGCCTATTCACTCTTGCCTTGAAGGTTTTAAGTTATAAGTGGCAGGAAACACGTGCGCTGGGAGGGTGTTCCACACCCTAGCGGTTCGTATCAGAAACGTCGAGCAAAAACGCTTCGTGCGAGCAAATTGAACGTCAACCACGTAAGGGTGCCAACGCTCACGGTTTCTCGCTGTTCTGTGGTAGAACGGAGAAGGAGGAACAAGGTTGTGAAGTTCCAGAGCACATTCCCCATGGTATATCCGATAAAACATCGATAAGCAGGCGACATTGCGTCGGTGTTGTAGACTCAGCACTACTACGAGTCAATGGTCTCTTTACGAGTATTGAACTGTTATTTTTAAATTTAGAGCTTAGCCGAATGTGACTGTGAACGGTGTGTAAACACAGATGCTCCCTTTCATGACCTGAGATATAAATAGTCGACTTGGCTTGCGAATCGACTGCTTCCGATGCCTATTTCTACGAGTTTAATTGTGACACTTTCGTATATCTTTCGTGGTTCTAAGATGAAAGGTGTTTAATAAATTGTACACTTTAAAGGTCGTTTCCTGATAGTTTAGATATAATATATACCCAAAAACTCCGCGAAATTTACCTACGTCCTAGCGGGAAGCCTTTGCCCTTTGATTTCGCATGCAGCATGTTTGACTATTTAATGTTTAGAGTGTAATTATACAAAATCTAAATCACTATCTGGGACATATTTTGAGTATTAGCTGATTTAAGAATAGGTACTCAAACAGTTGACAGCTTAAAGGTGATAAAATGGTAGAACGTTGACTAGAGACCTCTAAATAGAGATTATCAATATAGAAACATTAACCGTACCAATGCAATCGAAAGCATTGTATCATTAAGTAATCTCGATGGCGTATTTACTTCCCTGATAGAGCTCGTTGAAATGGTCTTTTTTCAAAAAACTTTGACGATTGTAGGTTGTGGTTTTAACTAAATTATTAATATAATAATTTAGGCAATGAACCTGTTTTAGAATTCATTATAAATTCATACGTACGTCTCGTTATCTTTTAAATTAATTGACGGCAGGCATACAAATAATATACATTTCGAAACAGCAAAGTTTCTTGATTGTTCTTTGAATATTTAATACCTTTATTCTCAGTAAACGGGTAAAGGTAAGGTATACTAATATTATAAATGCGAAAGGGTACCTGTCTGTCTGTCTGTGTGCTACGCTTTCACGTCCTATCTGTTCAACCTATTTCTATGAAATTTACAGGGATAGGTTATATCACGGCGAAGGACTACATTTTATCCCGGAAAATTAAATAGTTCTCGCAGGAATAAAATAAACTTAAACAACGCGAACGAAGTCCCGGGCATCATCTGGTTTCAAAATATATTTAAAACATGCAAAGCGTTCATATAATTATGTTGAAGTAAGAGCTTAACTTTTTGTCCTATTGGTATACAAGAACAAAATCGAAACTCGCTTTACGTTGTTAATAGAGGTTATGATGATATTTTATAGTTTGGAGTGCTTGTGAAATCCATACTAATATTATAAATGTGAAAGTGTGTCTGTCTGTCTGCCACGCTTTCACGGCCCTTCTACTCAACTGATTTTGACGAAATTTGGTACAGGGTAGATTGTATCCCGGGGAAGGACACATGCTACATTTTATCCCGGAAAATTAAAGAGTTACCGTGGAAATCAAAAATCTTAATCCATTCGGACGAAGTCACGGGCATCGTCTAGTATCTTATAAATATAATATTCATACAATTTATTATTCGCTATTTTTCCCTGTATCAATATCCTTTGACTGAGGGAGTAAACAGGCAGCGACTCTGTTTTATACTATTTATATAAGTTATTATTATTATTATTATATACTTTATTTGTACCACCACAAAAAGTAAAAATAACAATAATAGGAAATAAAAAAAACACAGAAGTAGGATACAAAAGGCGGCCTTATCGCTTAGGTAGCGATCTCAACCAGGCAACCTTAGGAAAAGGAGAAAATAAGGAGAATAGACTGCAGGTGGTTGTATAATATACTTACATTCAAATAACTACATACTAATACATAAACCAATAATAAACATAATCAAAATATAAATTATATATATATACTAATTATAAAATATACTAATACATATGTATTTTATTATAATATATATTTTGACTCGGCTTAAAGAATAATTTTTATTGTCGTCTTTAGTTTGCAATATAATGATTCTTAACAGCATTTTTGAATATGTCCAGTGACTTAGATTGGCGTATGGTCAGTGGAAGTGCATTCCATAGCTGTACAGCTCGAACACTGAACGAATTTTCAAAGAACTTCGTTTTATGGGTTGGGGTTTTCAGTGCTAAGGTTCGACATGGTCTTAAATCGGACTGCACTCCAAGAAAACTGAATTTCTCCTTCAGGTAGGAGGGAGTTTTTAAAGTTACTTATAGAATTTCATGTTAGTGCTGTACATTTGAATATAGGTTATACCATTGCATTATCATTTAGATTGTAATGGAGCGTTCTTTCATTTGCAAAATAAGACACTTATCATAAACGTGTTTAAATAACATACGAGTAGCTCGAAGACATAATAAACTCTCCGGCATATTTAGCGGAACATAAAAAAAAGGTCCATAATTAAAAAAATATGGTTTTATTTTAAAATCTACTTACTACACTTCTTTTGTTATTTAAAGTTTCAATTGATTTACTTAAAGTGAGATCACATTAAGAACAGATTATGCGAGTAAAGGCTATTTGTGAAAAATGGTACATTTTTGAACTTTTCATGTAACCGGGAAAAGTGAAATTTAATATTAAAATAACAATTAATTAAATTCGAAAAATGGTGATTAATATCGCGTATTTCCTCCACGTGCTCTTATTAAAGTTTCTACCCGTCTAGGCATACTGAGAATGATGTTATCGATGGTCTCCTGGGATAGTCTCCGCCATTCCTCAACTACGGTGATTCGCAGTTCTCCCACGTTGGCAGGAGCTGGAATTCTGGACTTAACTTTTCTTTTCAGCAAGTCCCAAGCGTGCTCTATTGGGTTCATATCCGGTGATCTCGCCGGCCACTCCATAACAGTGATATTCATATCATTAAGATAAGCTTGAGTTACCCGAGCGGTATGCGGCCTAGATATACTCGGCAGTTACACCTATATACTGCTTTAACATGTTAGACAAACATTGACGCAACACGTTATTCAGTTTTTTAGATGCTAATCAACGTCTTGCGGTACAATGTTACGGTAATATCAATATTATAATAAGTAAATAATATTTTTGATGAGATTACCTTGAATCCAAATATAATAGTATAAATATTTTTGACGTTACAGTTTTGGAGGCAGAATATTGATTAGGTACTTTTAAGATGACTGGGTATTTTTTCAGTACCGTTATTTTACCGTTGAGGCATCCATTAGATAACATTATAAATCAACCATCTACATTTTCGCATTTTCTCGGAGTCTGACTCTACATAATTTTGGCAATTTACAGTTTTCTTTATCCGATTTTGTAAATTATTTTGTTTACATTATAAAATATACCATTATCGGGTCTAACGTTGCACGTGACCAAAAACCACGCAATTTAACAGCAAAGCTGCATAATTGTCCAAATGAGTGCACATTTGAAACTCGTTCACGGCCAAAACAACAAGTCAAAGGCACGCTCAATAGTGATATAACATCGAAACGGCCTAAAGGAAAGGCCACTCAGCATCTCTATCTCTTACGTCTACGTAGCTCCGCTTACGGGAACGGTTCGCGGGGTAAAAACCCTTTAGCTGACGCGTTTTACCGTAAGTGACTCGGGTCGGACAAGGTAAATCCGATCTAAAAGAGAGGGTTCAAGGATTAGAATCGTAGGTGGCGTGCGGCGTAGCGCGGTGTGTTGTCCTGCTCGCTCGGGCCCTAGGCTGCGACGTCGCTTTTCACGGCTCCAGTCGCGGTTAGCCGGCCGTCGCGACGCTCGGGGCCGCTACGCCGCGCCGCTGCCGGACCGCTCGCTCGTATCATGTGGGAGACGTGAACGCTGAAATGCACCACTGACTGCCGGTAGCCTGCCTCACCGTGCGCTCGGCCTCAGCCGAACCACATAGGACTCCGTGCCCGGTCACGCTCCCTTTTTTCGCTCTGTCGCGCCCCTCTCCAACTATATAGTGCAGTGTGCTATCGGAGCATTGTTTCATGGTTTAAGAACTCTGGGGTAATATATCCTCAGAGTTCATCACATCTTGTGATAGATACGTTCATAAATTTGTGAGTGATCATGTCATAAACGTGCTATCGGTTCACTAATGGGTTAAGTTTGTTTAGGTTTATGAAGGCGTTATGAATTATTTCGCACGACGCGATCGTAGTTACGATATACGAGATAACAGCTTAATCTGATAATCACGCGGTAAAAACATTCATTAGTACTACACTCAGAGCGAGGTTGGGCATGATGAGTATATAAAAAACTATATAATATATTAATCATGAACTTTTAAAATATGTCAAGGTCCTATTCAACACGTTCTAGCGACGCTTTTTGCTGCATAGAGCTGTGCATAACTGCATAACGGTTAATAAAATATGTTTTTTGTTAAAAAAGGCAAAATTTTGTATGTGTACGATATTCGCATTTTTTAACGAACATTTTGGTCAACTTGTTGATTGTTTGTAAACATTAAAATGTAGGTACATGCTATGCTATGACTGCCTGACTGATCTATCAAATCAACGCATAGCTCCAACCGCTGGGGCAAGCAATGTGAATTTGTAACATTAGGATCCTATAGGTGACGTAGATGTCACTACTAAGGGGATCTAATCATTGATTTAGAATTTTATAGTACCCATGTCTAATAGTTTTTTCAAATTATTCTATGGAAATTGGTATCATGATTTCTTGGTTTCAGAATTTTAGGAAATTCCACCCCTGAAGGACTTTATTTTACAATCCTAAGTAATTCATGTGAATCAGATAACGAACTATATTATATTTTGCTTCTAAAGACAATCTGCTTTCTATCAGCGCTTATAAATTAAAGAATGATATTATTCGAGATGATAAGGTAGCATACAATCGATATAAACAAAAGCTTCTAAGTTTTTGTTAATGATACTAATAATATGTCTCATCATTAATGGCAAAACTTTATATAATAGTCCTACACAGATAAGTTTATAATCGCTTGTACTAAGAAAGCTTATTTCGAAATTCCACTCACAAGGGGGATATGGGGTAAAAGATTGTACGCAAGTTCGTCACTTAATTTCATGAAATTTATTTCATTAAAATTTAGGCCACTTCGTATTTTGAGGAACTTAATTAAACAGATAATGTTTTTTTACTACTTTTTGACACTTAGGCTGAGAAGGCATTGCCTATTTAACGAAAACTAGCATTGGTATGTCTTTCCTCGGAAAGTAAATAAAATCAGTTACTCGCTTTAAACCATAGACCGATTGTGATGGTGTGTTTGAGTGGGTCCCGGTATGATTTACATTGACAGTTTGACCCGGTAGGGGGCGCATCAATCAGGTTCTAGGTTCAGGGCAGGACAATTTTCCGGTAGCTAATATACCTAACCAACAATATTTTTAGCCGATTTGATTTCGCAGCTGCATGAGGTACCAATGCAGATGATAAGAGTAACCTAAACAAACTTGTATGAGTAACGAAAATAATGTAAAAGTAAATTATTTTCAGTTACGCAAAAAAATAATTAAATTTTCAGAATCTTGTTACCGAAAATAACTTACTTGTTACTTGATAAGGAAACTCGGTAACGAACCTCCAGTAATTGTTTTTTGGTAACGTCTTCTGATAATCATGACACAGTAAAAAACTTATTGATACTTGGCTGGTTTATTTTACAACATAAATACAATATCTCCGGAGATAAATATAAAACCACATAATGTTTTCACGACTCCAACCAAACACTGGTTTTTCTCTCATATCGAAGTGAGCGGCTACGACGGAATCTTTTTTGACTCGGGAATAATAATCCTTTTCTTGTTTATTCAGGCTGGACGACTAGTGTTGTGCAATCAAAACACTAGTCGTCCAGTACTAGTGAAACAAGCACATTAAAAGTCACGTCATTTTTGAAAAGTCATAGAAAGTGGTTCATATTGTGTCCCTGGGTTCTAGTTTAGCCCATTAATTGTATTTATGATTAAAATTTACATGTAATATGAAACTACAAAAAGGTAAGATTTAAAAAAAAATTATACCTCTAGAAGTACTGACGACAAAAAAACTGCCTCGCTAAGGATGTGTATACGTGTCAATTTTATGTGAGCAAGAACATTTAAGGGTTTTCGGGTCATGCCTGTGTGACGTCAGAGTGTTAAGATGGCAAAGTCGATTATTACTACTACAAAAATAATAATTTATGTACTTAACAATATATTTCTATTCTGTATCGAACCGTCGCGTTGGTAAAATTTCCTACCATAATATCATAAATCACGTTGACCTGCATGAAATAAAACATTCCATTTCATTTCTATAATTTAATTTACATAATATGTATGGATGTGTAATCTTCGTTAAAACTAAAAATAGACCTAGAAGTTAAAATTACTATTGAATTAACAATCATGATAGTATAGTAATCTTCTAGTAATAAATAATTAATGCGTTGTATTCAAAGTACCTGTTAGGTACTGAGTTAATAGGACATAACATTGTCCTTATGAAATGCATATGTCATGCAAATTGCAGATCGGAATAGCGTTGAACATATTCTGACGTCAGTTGTTCATAGATTGAGAACACGTCCATACCATTAGGCAGTTAGCGATGATGGCACAAAAATGACTGCCAATTGAACTAGCGACCGCTCAATGAGATGTAATTGATTGTATGCCTCGATCATCACTCCAGACATGTCCCTCGCAAATAAACTGGCATTATTGTATATTTCTATCACCTATTGTATACATGACAATCATGAAGGTTGACTGTGATGATGTCTACGCTTTTCAATCGCAACGGTCCAACAAATAATGTATGACTGGATGTATTAATTTAACAAAGACGTACACTAAATAAGTACAAGTGTTTATATGTATTCTAGGGACTCCTATAATAAAATACTTTTAAATGGAAACAAAGTATAAATAAATAATTATTATAGATGTAAGTAATATTGTGGAGCATAGGAATCATTAAAATTATTGTTCTACATGTAAAATGTACCTGTTATTTTTCCGCACTAAATAAAGCAAAATAAAATGATAGCGCCATAGACGATTTAGTTGTGAAGTAAATCGTCTGTGAATGTTACCAAATAGGCAGGTACAAAGGCACGTGATATATTGTACTGGTTGTACAAAATTCGTTAAGTAAATGTTAAATATATACTATTCTAATAATTAACCCAAGTCAATACGTAAAGTTTTTCACATTCATTCTTTTGTTAGAATATTGCGTGGCGTGATAAGTTACTCATACTTTTCTAAATATTTTTTTCTACTGTTAAGTTGCTATAGTACAATATCGAAGCAATTTCCAAAAGTAGTTTCATTTTCATAGCGAAATGTCATCATTTAACCAAATAATATAGACAAATATAATTTACGTCCACAAAATAACAGAAATTTCTTATTTTCTCTGTGACATTAAAATTATTACATTAATAGACGTGATAATTTAATATTTCAGCAACTTTATGATATACAATACAAACAACTAAAAAGCAACGAGTAAACAAATATTGAAAGACAAT
This sequence comes from Erebia palarica, assembly GCA_964035005.1. Taxonomy (NCBI): domain Eukaryota; kingdom Metazoa; phylum Arthropoda; class Insecta; order Lepidoptera; family Nymphalidae; genus Erebia; species Erebia palarica. The sequence goes on from OZ035983.1 coordinate 13,868,051, forward strand.
GTTTTCATGACGTAATTTGTACGAAAAAAAACTTTATAATCTAGTCTGTCTCTGATATAGTTTTTATTATTCTTGGTCTTCATATTCACATATTCTTAGAAACGTTTAACGACTTTCCATCTGAGTTGCTAGCACTATAATACATTATTTTCTGTTTCTTAATTCAAAACTCAATAGTTCAACGTTGAATAATTGACTGAAACTTTCTAAAGGGTGGTCCATGGTAGAAACCTTATTTATGTCGACATGCAGAGTTAGTTCTGTTCCAAGTTCCATTGCTTCGCTTTCTTGTGTTTGACATTTATACCGGCTGCGTTATAACGGTTTACCCCTAATTATTTTCAGCCCATTAACTATAGAGAAGAGGAGAGCCTACTAGTTTCATTGCCAACTCTTTTTTTCAGTACACTACAGTTATCTTTATCCTTTTCACATTTATGTAGAACTTATTGCGCTATGAATCTTTAAACTCTTAAAAGAAAAATACAATAAATGAACAATCAGCTTGCTTTTATTTAAAAACCCATTAAATGAAACGTTTTTGTTTCTATTTCATTGTTTGCTCACGTGAGACATTAATGAATCGGAAACACGTAACCGTCAGTTTATCTTTGAACGGTTACAATAGTCGTGTAGGTTATTATAAAAAGCTCAATTTTTAATAAAAAAATAATATTCAAATAAAACTAATAAAGAGTTACGAAATATTTATTATTATGTATGAAATAAATTGGCTTTGTAAAGTGAAAAGCTTTGTTGCATATTTAATAATGAAATTTCGGCCACTATTTAAACTTGGTAAATTGACAAAAAGAGTTGAAGTAGCTATCTCAAAACTATTTTCAATTAATGCTCACTCGTTCAAATTTGTTCATTTATGAAAAAGCTCATAGTATCTGCGTCATAGGCTCGCTTGACATTTATTGCTGGAGGATCTGGAACATTAAATGATGTCTTTTTAGTCTAAACTAATATTATAAAGGGGAAAGATTTGTTTGTTTGTAATGGATAAACTACTCAACCGATTTTAAAAATTCTTTCACCTATAGAAAGCTACATTATCAGCGGTTAGTTAGTAACACGGGTAGTGTTATTGTCAAAAGATTAGAGATCCTTACGAAAATTGCACTTATGTGAACTAAGTCGGAAAAAATTATCTCTTCTGAGAGCTTACGTGGCGTGCGCTGCGTAAATAGTTAAAGTTACACGAAAATAATGTATGATGTAATTTTTCCTCTCAAAAAGTTCTTAAAAAAAATCTGCTATAGCATATATATATCATTTAAGATTGAATCACAATAACCATTTGTATGATTTTCAAATTTAGTATAAACCAATGCTTTACTTTCGAAGGTGTTTTAACCAATATAGCTGCCCACTGCCTATATTGGGTATAGACTATTATGATTATTAGTGCTACTCGTGCGAAGCTGGGACGGATCGCTAGTATTGTATCTTACTTCTTACTAATTTTATTAATGCGAAAGTTTGGATGGATGTATGGATATATGGATGTTTGTTACTCATTCACGCCCCAACGGTTGAACGGAACTGGATGAAATTTGGCACATACATAGATTATAGTCTGGAATAGCACATAGAATACTTTTTATCCCGGACAATTAAAGACATCCCGCGGGAACCAAAAAACCTCGATCCACGCCGACGAAGTCGCGGGCATTAGCTAGTATGATGATATTGAGATTTTTTTATCACACGAGTATGTCTCCGTTTTTGCTACGATAATTTAATAAGCTTTTTTATCAATACTTTTAGTATACTATAAGTACCTACCTATTTTATATTTTGAGGGAACACAATGTAACCTTACGCAATCGCGTATCTATGAATAATTTAAATTATTGATAATGATATTCAAATAATTTAACCTATTGGGAGCTTTTTAAAATTATTATTTTCGAGCAGAAAGTACCAATTGATTCAGCAAAAAAATTTCGTCAAACGCAAATAAATAGTACCATGTAGGTACTTGTATTGTCTTGTTTTGTATCTGATTTCAGCAAGTTTGAATGTAAGCTTAGATGTCAAACAGAGGCCAAATTGTAATAAAATTGTGAATTAAACTCTATTCGGCTTTGTATAGACTTGAATATTTTTGATAGATTTGACTGACCCACATTGGCTTTCTGCTCGGCTTTTTTAAAAACTACGTCTAAAACCTGTACTTAAATAATAATATAAAATTAATAAATAAAAAGCCTTTATTTCTGCTACCACATTTACTTTGTAGTACAATTACAATATTTTTAGTGCTTAAAGAATTTTAAGGTTTTTTTCCATCAGTTCCTGCTACTAATTAGGACTATATATATTTAGTCCAAGTATGATATTGTATCGTGTCGTGTCGTTATCGTGTCCCGTTAAGTAAACTTGCCAGTATAATTTCTTTCCAAACTGATGCTAGAGTCAGACATGTCAAGAATCACAAGTTGGCCTACATAAATTAAAATATATTTCTATTGAATTTCGAATATAAAAATCCTAAATGATATCTAATAATAATGATACGCGTCACTGAAGATAGTGCTTATTTTTGACATTTATAATAATTCAGCCAGGAATATCTATAGATCTGATTTGGAAGTGTGCCAACAAATACTTGTAGATCATCTTTTCATCACAAATATCTATAATATGATCTAGTCGTATAAACAAAGTGCAAGTTAGTTAATATGACAAACTATAAATAAAAAAATTCAGTATATTTTTTCAGACCATAAGGCACTATACAAACCAAATTAGTTCAAAAGTTTGTGGCCGTCTGTTGTTTGGATCAATATTTTTTGAGCTCATTGATTATTTTTACAACATAAAAAGTTATAAAGCTTAATTTATAGTCTAACTGTTGTTGGTAGGTTTTAGTGCCTCACCAATAGGCACGGCATATGGCAAACCTTTTAAACATTTCAGCATTTTGATCCTAACTCTTATTAATAGTGGTTATTATATTTTACGTCACGATATAGTCATTATAGTCGAGCATTTATTATTTAAATAAAACTGTGTGTCGTGATAAATAAATCGTGGGCAAAAATATAGCTAAGTACCTACATAATTTATAAGCTCGCGAGTGAATCGATAGCACGGAATTTTTGTTATAACAAAAAAAAAGTTGAGCATTGAGTGTTGTAACTAATGGGCAGATTTGGCCCAATTACAAAACGGTGAAAAGCATTTTGTCTTGATTCATTTCTTAAATTAATTTGTGAGAACATACGTTTCAAAGATTACTAATTTCAATCGCATATTGTTTATAACAGACTGACATATCAATAAAATTATCTTCGCTAACTTCCAAGACTGAGCCAGACTTATTTCGAAACTTCTTACGCTTTACCACGTGCCAAAGTAGAACTACTTGTACAGCAATTTATATCCTAAGCCAGTGATGGAGAACACGAATGGTGTGTTCTAAGTGCAGTGTCTGTGTGGGGGTGTGTTTGTGTGGTGTCAGTGTGTGTGTGCGCACGGCACCAAGGTGGTGGGAGGGGGGTTATTCCGTTGCTGCGTGCCCTGGTGCGGGGCGCGCGCGGCGGCGCCCGACGACGCCGACTATGCCCTGAGGGAAGGCAGCCCTCAACTCGCTCACCAAGAATACGGTAAGACAACTTTTCTTTTTAAGCTTTAGGGCGCCGCGTACCTCGCGTGGATGCGCCGGAGCGGGAGTCCGATCCGGACGTGAATTGTAAAGGTCTAGCCTCACTTCAGATGCACGGAGCGGCGCGGCCCGTAGCGGCAAATATTATTTGTTTGAATTTGCACGGACTGTGTCGCGCAGTGCGACTCCGAGCCGCGTCGCTTAAATGGGCCCAGCTCCATACAACCCCTTACAAAGAATACTTGCCGTTACCTCTGCAGTGGGGCTAGAACTTAAAACTGTATGTGAAAACTCGTTGCACGCGCCCGCGCCAGATATAACTTCTTTTCAATACAGACAAGCGAGCGTGCAACCGCGCGAGATTAAGCGTGCGTCCTTAGGCTAAGAGGCCTCATATATTTACAATCTCTCAATATAGTCTTAAATTCCGGTGATCGTAAAATTCCAATGATTAGTAAGTGGAGGGAATTTCTTTGCATACATTCCGCCTAGATCTTTCCTGATAATTGTGCATCCATATACCGCAATCTGGAGTACAATGTAAACGCCGAAATAAATGGATAAATAGGTACAATCGCTCGCGTTAGATATCACGTTCAAATGTATCTATTTATGCGTAAGTAAAATATTATGTTTAGTTACATAAAACGCGTTGAGCTGTGCTTATGATGAGAAGCCAGCATATTGCACATTATTATTAAAGGGATTGTGGGTGTATAGGCCAGCATAGTTTTAAGTAGGTATGTTTAGTGTAAGAAGACAATGATATGAGTAGTTCACAATGTGCTGTTCTTTTTTCAAAGTTCAAAACTATTTAAAAAAAATTTGGCTAGAAACGCGATACTACTCATTATTTCTGTTTTCATTATTTAGGTACTATTTATTCATACCAAAATACGCGCTACTAATGTAACTATTAAAGTTTGACTTCTACATACGTTGTCAATTATTTTTTCTGAACAATAGTGAATGCAGTTTGAATTTCTTTATGCTGAAACATTAATCAAGTCAATTAAAATATAGGTTTAGGCATAAGTCATCACGAATTTTGAAATTAGCTTGATAAAGTACGATCGAGGATCTTATCGCAAAATGAGAAAATTCAGCGCGGCAGCTACTTGACATAGGGTTTAAATTACAAAATATGTAGACTAGTCTTGTAGTAGGCAGTAGATGAGATAAGCAAGCAGACGAAAACCCAAAAAAAAAAATATCATTCACTCAAAGACATTTTGGAAACAAGTCATAATTTAAAAAATTCAAAATCACGACTGCCCTGCCAAAAACGAACTAAAAAGTTAAAAATCTAAATGACTTAATCTAGTTTAATTAGAATCTTATTCACATGTTTATTAAATTATATTTTTTGCGAATCACTAGGTATTGAACTATAGTGTTTTATATTTTTGGAATCTACTCATCATTTTCTAGATGATGTTAATATTATACTTAGTTAATCTTATTTTCGATGTTTTTTCAAATTTATCAATTTTTTTAAAATTTTACTAGCCTATGTCACCCGGAATAAGTATACGGTATTCTAACGATACCTCATTTATCAAAATCGGTTCAGGCGTATAAAAGTTATGGTGGAAAATACAAACTCACATACATACCTACATACATACATACATACATACATACATACATACATACATACATACATACATATATACATACATACATACATACATACATACATACATACATACATACATACATACATACATACATACATACATACATACATACATACATACATGCATACATACATACATGAACCCTGAAAACAATATACTCCTTTTTTCAGGCAGTCGTATATATAAAGTTACAGTAACACTAATGAAGTGTGAAAAGTGAAGGTACTAGAAGTTAAATTCGCTATAAGATTGAAGAAGACTTCGATTTCAATCGTAAATTATCAAGTCAACATCTACTGAAGATGCTCTCGTATCGGAATGAAACGTACGTTGAGAATAATTTGGAAGATTTCTGTGGTGTGGTCAATACGGCAAGTTACAAGTGCAAGATACACACTGTACCACATAGATTACCTACTGTGGCCGATTATAGCGAATTAAACTTCTAGTTCCTTCATTATCATGGACTTCCGCAAAATAACGCCTGCTTCTATCGAATTGAAATTGAATCGAATCAAAAATTGTTGATTCGATTCAATCAACACTTTTTCAAATTTTTGTGACGTAGAGCTATTTATCTCGTTGCTCGTGACGTGATGGCTTGTGACGTGTCATATCGGTATAGACAAGGTCGAGAAATCTACTGTATCATAACTTGCAAGCTATAACTAAACTCGGACTCTTTTATATCTTTGTTTAATTTCAATTTTAATTGAGCTCTAGGTCTTAAAAAAGTTTCATTAAAATTCTTTCCACCTCTACACAAAACTACACCTCGGCACAAAACTTTTCGTATCAAATATTTTTCAGGTGGCTAATTTTTTTTATCTCGTAATTATTATGAGGCTAGGTAGGACAGTTATAATAGGGCGCCATGGATCGTACGAGAAGCTTCTATACCATAATAAATAACTACAGAACAAGCGGATTAAACAACCACGCTTTAACAAATCCTTCAAGCACTATTGGTTTGGATTGATTAGTCTATCGGAATTGGTACTTGATTCTGGCTTAAGTAGGCATAGGATTACTTTGAGTATAGTAACTTTAACAAATCTCGTTTATATAAGACAATCTATTAGATTGAGCGTTAATTTAATAAAACTCGTGCAATCTTACTAATATTATAAATGCGAAAGTTTAGTTGGATGTATGGATGTGTGGATTTATGGATGTTTGTTACTCAATCACGCCCCAACGGCTGAACGGATCTGGCTGAAATTTGGCACAGAGATAGATTATAGTCTGGAATAGCACATAGGCTACCCGGCAAATTAAAGAGTTCCCGCAGGAACCTAAAAACCTCAAACCACCCAGACGAAGTCGCGGGTATTCGCTAGTACATAATATATTAGTGTGATGCCCGCGACTTCGTCCACGTAGATTAGGTTTTTGTTTTAATTCCCGCGGGAACTCCTTCATTTTCCGAGATAAAAAGTAGCATATATTCTTTCCCGGGATACAAACAATCTCCGTACCAAATTTCATTAGAATCAGTTGAAAACATAGGCCGTTAAAGCGTAGCAGACTGACTTTCGCATTTATAATATCAGTTTAGATATGGATTATACTAGTTATCTATATTCTGTACTGTCTCTGGAGACTGGAGAAGCTTCATCCTAAATTTCCTTGCTTGGGGTTCAGGCCACCTCAGATATAATGTGGCCGATTTTTGTCTGCAGAAAATGAAAGATTCAGATTGCAATATTGAAACGCACATGTCGTCCTACAAAAATTTGGCCAAAAGCAAAATCGGCCGATTCGATCGTCAGTGCAAAGTGTAATAACTTTTTTCTTTATATGACTTTAACTTTTTTTTAATTCAAAAAAGGCAATAATTGGCTAAGTGTACCAGACCGACCACGTTCAAAAATAATTGCATCCATTGGACTATAATTTTTTATATCATCCAAGTACCATTAGTTGCTGCACAACCGGAGTTGAGAAACATAAATCATGTCTAGTAATGCTTTTATTCGCATTTGTAAGAGTCCGTGAAGTAACTCTGTAGTGTCTATAATTCATGGGAATGCAAGGAATTCCTTAGCTCGTGTGAAATAAGAACACTATCGGCATGGTTCTTCATTATTCACTTGCCAATTATTTTTTTATCGCTAGTACCGAAAAACAACAAACCGTTTAATTAACAGATGGGCCGTGAAAAGATAAGAGACAGACTCACTTTCGCATTTATAGTAGGTATAACATAATGGATATGGAATTCATACCATTTATTATCGATTGGTGGTGTTTTAAATATTTTAAATAATAATAGTAAAATAATGTATGTAGAAAAACATTGATGGGTGATCGTTGCTGGCATAATGGAACGATAAATCTTGGGCCTTTGTCTAGTAACGTAAAGCTATCGGTCCTGACTCCTGACTCAGTTTGATAGATGGCTGCATAAGCCGAAGGCGCGAAGTCTGTTGTCTAGATGACCTCGGACACTTCCTATTACACGCTCGAAGACCACATATTAAAAGTTAATACAATATCACATGTCTGTACACATATTCATTAGATGTCAAGAATAATACTGGACGAACCACGCGACTTCGTCCACTTTGATTTAGCTTTTAATATCCCGGGGAATTAATTAATTTTCCGGGATAAATAGGTTTCAAAAACTACCTTACGTATATGTTATAATTATTTTTTCATTAGCTAAGAGTACATAAATTGGATGAAAGTAATGAAAAAAATATTTAACACTTATCAGTGCTTTTGAGGTTGGTTCACTTTGTTTTAATTATAAAATGTACCTATTGAGCATAATATATTATCCCATACATACAATAAGTGTAATATATACTACTTACTAGCCGATGCCCGTGACTTCGTCTGTGTGGTTTAAGTTATTTTGATTCCCAAGGGTACTCCTTAATTTTCCGGGATAAAAAGTAGCCCATGTCACTCTCCAGGTCCTCACTATACCTAATACCTATGCCAAAAACCATGTTGTTTCGTTGCTTCGTTATGGCGTGATTGAAGGGCAAATGAATAAACCAACAATCCAACAAACAAACACACTTTTGCATTTACAATATTACATAATAAGTAGACGATGGAGACGGAGACAGTTAAATAATTATAAATCAGGATTCAAGGAGAGTTTAGTTATTTTAGAACACGTGATCAATACTGGCGGCACGTCAGCAATAGAAATGTATATAAAAGCATTCATTTGTAAAGATAAGTGATAAAATTAATTAATATTTAACTGGTCATCAAAATAAACAGACGCGAGAGTAACTAGTTATACATATTTATTTTATACTAAGTAGTTAACCTACTCCAGCTTCGCACGGTTGGGCTTACGTTTTTTTTATATCCACTACAAGTTAGCCCTTGACTGCGATCTCACCTGATGGTAAGTGATGATTCAGTCTAAGATGGTAGAGGGCTAACCTGTTAGGGGCATGGCAGTTATATTAAACCCCTATTCGGTTTCTACACGGCATTGTATCGTACATCTCAGTATTTATAGTACATCATGTATCTGTATATATAGACCCACACATATACTTAATCATATAAATATTATAAATGCGAAAGTTTGGATAGATGTTTGTTATTCAATCACGCCCGAACGGCTCAACGGATCTAGATGAAATTTGGCACAGAGATAGATTATAGAGATATATATATATAACTATAAAACGATCGTTGTATATTTTTGTAGACCACAGTCATATACTAGCAGACTTGCCCGCGACTTCATTCGCGTGAAATAAGTTTCTTAAATTCCCACGGAAACTCCCTTATTTTTCGGGACAATATATAGCCTATGACACTCACAAATAATGAGGCTTTCTTTTGGTACCAGAATTTTCAAAATCAACTGAGCAGTTAATTTAATCTGAAAATATCAAATGGTTATTATCATTCAAAACAATGATAATAACTCCCTTTCTAAATACAATGAAGGAATGAATTATTAAGGCATGAAATCAAGTCTTATTTTATACCTAATACGGTAAGTACTTTTTTACGATATTTTTGAATGAAGAGATTGCTTAACGACTTTTCTGTTAATTCAATGTCAGCTTTGCAGCTTCAATGAATGTAATTTAAGTAACTAACAAAACTACCCCACCATTTTACCAGAAAACGCTGTTAAAATATTAAAAAATATATAAAATTGATGATGCCCACGCCCGCGTGGCTTTAAGCAAGTTTTTTTAAAAATTCTGATGGAACTCTTTGATATTCCACGATGTTGAGCTTGCCAAAAAAGCCCAAGTTGGCTCAGAATATAGGCCGAGAAAGGAAACTCGACAGACACAGTATTTTAATTATTGTCAAAGTAGGTAGGTACGTCATCTTACAAGTAGAGCCAGCGAGCTTTCACCTTATTAATTAGAGGAAGTAAAATATTTATGAAGAAATTATTTTTAGAAGTCTGTTAGTTACAGCTCAACTAGTCTATTAACCATTTAATCATTTTTGCGAACTGAAGCCGGTCAATTCAATTAACAAGAGCGGCATTATCTCGAAATAGAAAACATAAAATGAAACTCTTTCGGAGATTCTTGGCGGTGTACCCTAATGATTTTTTTAATTACCCGATGCGTGCGGTACCTCTGACTACAATAATGCTTATGAAAAGCATTGATGATGTTAAGCTTTTTACTTCCGCTACAAGTTAGCCCTTGACTGCGATCTCGCATGATGGTAAGTGATGATGCAGATGGTAGCGGGCTGTGTTAACCTGTTACGGGTACGGCAGTTATATTAAAACCATACTTCTAATCGGTTTTCTTTATTCAAAAGCACGCAACTTCGCCTTTGCAATGCCTATATCATCCAATCGCTTCTCCCTACCTTATAAAGTTCATTGGCTTATGGCACTGTAAAGATAGTCTTTATCGATATGCTATGACTTGCCTTTTGCAACTTTGTATCCGCTTGCCTAATAAGTACTATTTACGACCCTAGGAATTGAGTTTTGTAGCAATAATGTACCTTAATAACGTTACCAACATATTAAATATTTCCACATGGAAATGCGATCCTATGGTAAATCCATTACTACGTTATAGTCCATTAGTGCGATCCGATCGCATAGTATTATACATAATAGAATAGCGTCACCCGTAAAATTGTTTGATTAACCTTTAAGTGTTGGTACTTGGTCATTAAAATTGGGTGAATTTATTGAATTCTGGGTTTTTTTTGAAAATAGACAAATATATTTTTATATTTAGTGTGGCTTTGTAGAAAGCAGAAAACGGAAGACTCCTTTTGTCACAGCAGTCTTTGATTATAAACCTGTGTGGATTCTGTGGTCACAGTATGGAATAATCTCGGTGTATCACGACTGTTTGCCACACACAGTTTTTCATGCTTATGTTACAAAACATTACCCTCCTACTGGTGCAGCTGCTTAAAAATAGACCCATAAACCAAAGGTTTAAGCAAAGTTTTTTGAACGAAAAAGCCTCGAGAAAAAAACTTTTATTTTGTCAGTTAGTTGAATTTTATTGTAACATGAAATAGAACATCAAACCACTGTTCCTGCAGGTAAATATGATTTTATAAAAGAAAGAACTTTAATTACTTGTCTTTCTTTTTATAAAATGACTGTAATTTACGAAGTAAGCAATGACCCGTGAGGCTACGCTTCAGTAAGTTTTAAAAGTTTCACGACCAAAGTCACTGTGAGCCGCAAAATACTCCCTGGTAAATTCCCGCGCCAGCTTTAAAGTTATTTGATAGTGCTGTCATCGTAAAAGTTTGAAAAGCGGGATGATAGATGGATAAATCTATTTATACAAAAGGAGACACAGTCTGATTGACACGTACAGCTCAAACTGCTGGATCTAGAGGCTTGAAAGATTCTATCTAAGTAGGTTTTCTTTACAATTTTTTTTTCAATTACTGTCACGTTAAGGTAGGTACGGTACGGCAGTGAAAGCCGGGGAAGATCCCGGGAAAGGACATAGGCTACTATTTATCCCGGAAAAAGCGGGCAAAGAAACGTAGTCGCTTGTATATAGGTGACTTGGACGAGTTTTTTGTTTTTTCTACACTAAAAAGAAATTTACTTATTCCGTGAAATCTCTAAGGCTATAAAACTTAAGTTCCTGCCATAAATTATACTTTTGGTAACCCTAGTGCCAAAATGGTAGGTCATAATGCTATATTTTCATTATGACGACACCTAAATACTTTTATGCAAAAATATTTAGTGGATACCGCTCTAAAGCTAATGATACCAAATGCAATTTACGAGCAAGCATAACTCCGCTAGTCTGCGCTGTCCGTATTTTAACGTAATATAGATACTTCATTCCCTTTGTGGTATAGGTGTTATAACGTCTACAATATTAAACTGAGTATCTCGTCTGGTTTTAGTTATAGCCTCGTTAGAATTATGTATGTCCTTTTGTTATGTTCGTCGGGCAGGTCGGTCAAGACTATACCTAGATCCTACATATAAAACCTAACCTAGACGCTCCTTTTCCTGTGAGAGCTCATTGATTTTTAGAGATGACACGTAGCCGATCTATTTCCCCAGGATGCAAATTTTTCTTCTCCGTGCTAGTCCAATCGGCTGATCAGATGGGCCGATAGAGCGTAGCAGACAGATAGACTGACGCATTTTCATATAATTATAAGATTACTAAGATAAAAATATTAGCATGGATTAATAAAGTAATATTTTAAGTTCTACTAAATGTGCCAACCACCCCTAAATATTTTAGAAAAGGTCTTGTGTCTGATATACATCGCAAGTTCGCAACGCAACGTACACTGGCCGAGCCGAGGCGCGGCGTGTTTCTCAATAAAATCTTTATTCAATATTACACGACCCCAGTGGCGGTGCGTCTGCCGCGTCGACCGTTTTTTATTTTAAATATTATATTAAGAACGTATTGTGTCAATCAGTGGCGTGCACAGGTTTTGAAGCTAGGGTAGGCATTACATAATCAGAATACCTATTTACTAGCTGTTTTGATGAAATATTAGCATTGATGAAATGTTCCATTTGGGTAAGCAGTACTTTTATGCCTCTATGAACTACACGCCACTGATGTCAATGTTAGAGATGAGTTTAGGTACTTATCAAATGATTCGACTCCACTCCACCCCACTGTTTTATAATATCTTAAATATTCGTAATATTCCGTAATATTTTAAATCATATGGAACCAATTTTAAACGTATTATGTCAAAGTATCTACATTAGAGATGAGTTTAGGTAGTTATCAAAAAGATTCGACTCTTAGTCTTTAGTCTTACTGGAGTTTAACGGGATACTTGGATTGTCTCAGTTATTTTATTCCATGATCTTCCTTTAGTTTCTGGTGGAAAGTGAATTTTTCGAGAAACGGTATTGAAAAGTATAATATGATATTCTATAAAGATCCGGAAATCCGGTTTAATACTTTCGACTAGATGATGCCGTGACCCCGTCCGCGTGGATTAATGTTTTTTAATTCCCACGGGAACTCTTAAATTTTCCGGGATAAAAGGTAGCCTATGTCCTTCCCTCAGACGTAAACTATCTCTGTACCAAATTTCATCAAAATTGGTTGACTAGTTGGGCCGTGAAAGCGTGACAGACAGACACACTTTCGCACTTATAATATTAGTATGGATAATGGAATAGGTATATTGTTTTTCACGTAATATTATTCTGTAAATTCTTAAAACTTCGTAAATTTCAATAATGTTTGTCACTGGGGTTGGTGAAAGGTAAAAGAAGTAGCTTTAAGATCTCCTTTGTGATGAAAACAAAATTTATCATTTATTTCGTTTGCGTATCTTACTATCAAGGTAGATAGTGATGGACCAGCCACGTATATCGACTGCGTACTGAAAAAAGTTTGTTAGATACTAGCTGATGCCCGCGACTTTGTCCGCGTGGATTGAGGTTTTTTTTGGTTCCCGCGGGAACCCCTTAATTTTCCGGGATAAAAAGTAGCCTATGTGCTAATCCCGACTATAATCTATCTCTTTCATGCAGATCCGTTCAGCCGTTATGGCGTGATTGAGTAACAAACATCCATCCATCCATACATCCATCCATCTATGCATCCATTCATCCATCCATCTATGTATCCATTCATCCATCTGTCTAAAATTTCGAATTTATTATATTAGTGTACCTAGATATGAGAGCGCAATTTGTTACTAAATTGTTCGCGAGCAATAATCGAATTAAAGTAGGTATACAAAATTCTTAAGCCAGCATCTTGGGATAGTCGAAATACCTATGTCAAAGAAATTGCTTAGCCGGCGCGATCATTATTGGCAAGTTTAATGTTTATTGGTAAAGCTTGTACTTTGGATCAATTAAGTTCCAACTGAGAGTCTTTGTTTGAAATTGTGTAGAGGTTTAATCCTTTACCAAAATCTGCTTAACAAATAACTTTTCAATATACCCAATTATCAGGATGTTGACTATGGAAGTGGTTCGTACATATCGCTAATTCTATGTGGGTTTATTTTATAATTACTAGCTGGTGCCCACAATCAATCTACTTAATTTTCCGGGACCTAAGCCTTTGTCACTCTCTCATTGTTGTCTATACCCATGCCAAAAATCACGTCGATCCGTTGCTCCGTTGCGGCGTGATTGAAGGACAAACCAGCAATCCAAAAAACAAACACACTTTCGCATATATAACATTACTATGACTATGAAGATACATAGAAGAAAGGTATATTATGATTGTCGTACAGCGCAAGCCTATCTTGGAGTAAAAAAAGAAATTCAGTACTAAAACGTTATTTCAAGTAGGTATATCGCGTTCGATTCTGTAGTTTTGGTATATTAGGTAGCCCTAAAATGGATATTAGCGTACATTACCATCGCGTTTAATTAGTCACGGAATGGCGAAACTGTAAACATTTTTAGTAATATGAACCAACAGATCGCCTGTCAAACTGTTATATTTATATGAAGGCGCGACCCTGCACTGTCAAATATTGACTCTGATCGAACATTATCTATTATATATATATATATAAAAAAAATCAAATGCTGTTCGTTTGTCTCGCTAAAACTCGGTTTAACCGATTTCGTTGGAATTGTGCGTATGTTTGTGTGGGTCCCGGGATGGTTTATATTCACAATTTGACCCGGCAGAGGGGCGCTGCAATCGGGTTATAGTTAGGTTCCAGGCAGGACAACGTCTGCCGGATCCACTAGTCGTTGATAAAATAATATGTAACGGTCTCTTTCGTTTAATTTAAATAATAATCTCAACCTCTCAATATTATGTTTTAACAAAAGCGTTATAAATAATAAATTTAAGGGACATCATATAAATATAATAAACCTTTATCCGGGCAGTGTTGTTTGTAGTAAAATCTGTTAGACAAACTTCTCGTTCGTGAGATAAATCCTTTAAATCAGCCCTATAAGGTTACCTAGTGCTACTTACCTAAAATAAATATGCAATATAATACTTATTACAAAGATACTTAAAAGTAAATTGCCTAACTGTCTGTCTCTTAGCATAACTTATAATATAAAAACAGATTACTTTAAACAAACCTATTTAAGAACGTTGGATCGTAACAAACCAAATTCACGTTCTTCAGTTAACGTTGGAATCTTAGAAACAGCCTTGAGGTTTAATCACTAATTTCCAAGAGATCGCATTTGAGAAACCTGAATTGTTAGCAAGGATTGTTAGAATATTGTTACTAATTAATTATTGTGACAATCTGTTCGCTGATTCGTAAAGTTTAAAATGAAGGTATGACAAACGGGCATAAATACGATGCCGATGCACGATTGGGTACGTCGTGATTTGACATCTCTATACAAAGGCAGCGTACTAAGAGTATCTACCTACCTACATACATATACACTCGAGCTGTTAGTCCTTGAACAACGTAGACGTGGATGGCATTAAGGACTACGTACGCTAAACTCGCGCGGTTTCACGGAGCGGGTTTCCAGTACGGAAGTGAATTGTAAAATTGTATGTGAAAACCCGTAGCATGCGTCCTTACCACTCAGAGCTACTCATACTATTTTTCAATACTGATACAGTTTTAGCGTACGCCCTAAAAGGCAGATTCAATATGCAGTAGCAGCTTAGCTGCCTATATATGTTTGTGCTTATGAACTACAATACAACTGAAGAAAATCGAAGCGGACTCGTGTTCATCGTGAGTATCGTACATACAAACACAATAAGTTCGGTTCGGTGAACAAGTTCTTAATTCGGATTATTTTTACTTGTAAACATACTTTTAGGGCAGTGTTTATACGAAGGCGGCTATAGATTACGAGCTCGAACGAGGTTTTTGTGGACTTCAGAGTTCAGTCAAATATTGACAGTGTGTGATACGCGGCGAAGTAGCGGTGGTAGTGGCGCGCCATTGTTTGTTTTAAATTCACATGCTAATTTCCTTTTATACATTGTTTTTGTCCACGCTTTAAAATATGTAACTTGTGAATAGAGTAAATATTTAGCTCTTAAATTTATTTGGAATGTATAATTTCTGAATTTTCCCTGGTCTGGCCTGGTGAGAGGCTTGGGCCGTGGCTAGTTACCACCATATCGGCAAAGACGTACCGCCAAGCAATTTCTCGTTCCGGTAATATGCCGTGTAGAAACCGAATAGGGGTATGGGTTCAATAAAACTGCCATGCCCCTAACAGGTCAGCCCGCTACCATTCTGATAATGCAGTCTACTGCATCATCACCTACCGAGATGATACACTTACCGAGGTGAGATCGCAGTCGAGGGCTAACTTGTAGAAGTTAAAAAAAGTACTATATAAATGTCATCTGCCAAAATTATCATCCTAAATTCTATGATATTTAAAACTTGCCTAAATTAGACAAAGCATGATAAGCGTACCTATATGCGAATTGTAAATTTAGCAAGCGCTTGATGACAGATCACAATTCTATAAAACTGTAATTAACTTAGACTTAGACTTTAACTTAGAGATCGAATAGGTAAAATTAATCCCACTTAGCATATCCCATTGTTCCTGCAGTTTCAGTGGCTGCCTAACAAAATTTAAAACGCTTCTTTTCATATTATAACGAACACTTCTACATTTACAAATATGTTGGTAACATCCAATATTATTGGAAATATTCTAATTTGTCTTGTGATGCACATTATATTAACACCCACTGTCCCACTCCTCCAAGGCTCCAACAAAATATAATGGTTTATTCTTTCAACGCAATATACGAATATATTAATAGCCAGGTCGTATGCGTAGCGTAAAGTATGTTTCTAGATTTTAACAGTTATTATTTTAGTTTTACAAGCCTTTATTCATCTAAACAGATGAATAAAGAACACTATTATATAATGACTAAAATTTATAAATACCTGATCGTACGATATACGTGTAATTCTCAAAAGAAAAATACCTCTATCCTATGATCTAATTGATAATTTAGTCAGTTTGTGAGTGAGTTGCGACTTTTCTTTTTATTGCATGGTACTAAATTATAAAGAAAACCGCTGTGCATTTCAGTTTTTTAGATACAAGGGATTGGGCTGACCTTTGATGACTGAGTCAGGACTTTTGTTTTAATTTTATAGTCTTAATGTTGAGCTCATACTAACTTAAAACTCTAGCACCTATCTTCTGAGAAAAGCTGCCGGCAAGTAAAAAATGACAAAGTTTTAGACATTTTATGGCCATTCAATTATGGAAGGTGCACAGAGCTGTGTTATGAAAGAAAAAAACTTTGAGTTTTCTTATATTACTTCGAGTTGGCTGATTAATAAAAGTGTAAGTCGCGTTGGTGTCACATCGGACAAGAAAGCTAATGGACAAAGGCTGGCTTGTTTCATTTTGTTTAAGCCAATTTATCTTGCGCGACAGTGCTTAGGAGACATCTCGTTTCATTGCTGAGGGTGATATCATATTAGTTTTTCTTAAATACCATGTTTATTAAAACAAATTTATATTTTTATCAAATAAGTTTCTTGTAGTTCTCTGTATTATTTTTCGTCTATTTTTAAATTAAAAATATATACACTCCCAGAACTTTTTACAATATCGAGGCAGTACTTGGCTTAAATTTATCGATATGATACACTCTTATAGCAATAATTAATCTCTAGAAGTCGTAAGTATAGATCAGACGTGTTCTTGCGGATCAATTCCAAACAAAACTTTTTCTCGTCGTTTCACGTAATTCTGCGTGTGAAATTCAGCCAAGGTTAAGGATATGGCCTTGTTAAGTTTTAACAGTTTGACGTCTAAAGATCGATGATAAAAGCCTGTTAAGTAATCGGATCTAGCTAGTCATAACATAACAACCAAATCAATTAAAAGGAATGTAACGTAATGGCTGTGGAAGCCATTTGCTTTTCGGACTTCTGATAGTCTGTATGTTTATAAAAGCCCGATAAAAGCTTTTGTTTTTTCGTTTCACTATTTGCCGATGTTCGATATAAGCTGGCGTTACTTTGCGGAGGTCCATGATACACTTAATTTACTATGATGCACCAAAACAGATAAATCATCTAGTGTGGTAGGATGGTGCTTGCATATCTTATATTGCTCGTTGTATCATACGGATCTCCGTTTAGGGGATTTATTGGGAACATCTAGTTCCTAAGTCTGAGTAAGTAACTAACTAAGTCCGCGACTTAGTCCGAGTAGTTTAACACATTTTGATTCCCTCAGGAATGCTTTAATTTACCGCGATGAAAGTATAGCCCATATCCTTCCCCGGGACGTAACATATCTTTGAAACTGTTATCAAATATTATGTAGAAGAGATGGGCCGTGACAGCGTAGCAGACAGACAGATAACTCATATTTATTATACATTAAATAATTATATTTAGATTATAAACATTTTTCTTGTGTGTCTTTGTTTGGCCTATTAAGAATTTAACCTCTCCTGCTTTCATTCACTGCAAACAAAATTAAAATTCCTTGCGTAGGTAAGTATATCCGCCGAGTTTAAGTTACGACTAACCAAAGTGGTCTTTGGAAAAATATTGTAATGAACTGGCAGATGGTAACGATTTTCTCTGCGTTAGTTACGGTCGTTAAGTACATTACAGGGTGGAGGATAAAATGTTTATTAAACTGGGACATTACAAAGCTTTAACTGAGAGAAATTGAGGGGAAACTTTGCGGAGATTGCGGAAGAGCTCCGTTAAGTGAAAAAAATATTCAGAAAAGCGACGATACAGTCTAAGATGGAAGTTTACCTTACTTAAAGGTCTACTTACCTTGGAAGATTGAAATGAAGTAAGTAAGTAGTTTAAATAAATCGAAATCCCTAATCGGTTTCTAACTTTGTACGCGGCATCGCACGAATGACAAATGCGAGTCGATAATTGCATGCCACTGGAAGTAGACCTCCAATTTATGAGATTACAATGCTAGGGCACAGAATACCTTCTATTACTACGTAGGAAGTTACTTTGCCAGATATTCAAGTAGGTATTCAGTAAATTTTAAGTATTTTCATGTGAGTACTTTATCTAATTGAAATAATTCATTTGAGGAGATTTTTTCCTTAACCAGTTATGGAATACTAGTTGAGTTTTTTTTGGTTTTTTGGCTCTCTTTAATTTTCCGGGATAAAAAGTACCCTTTGTGTTTTTCCAGACTATAATCTATATCTGTGTCAAATTTCATCCAGATCCGTTCAGCCATTCTGCACAACTGACCAACCAATATCCATCCATACATACATCCATCCATCCAAACTTTCGCATTTATAATATTAGTATTTTGTTATTTTAAAAATTAAATATAATATTATTATATTAAGAAATAATACTTTATTATCCTTTGTGAGGAGTTTTGTAATCCTAATTAGGACGTGATGTGATGAAGGTTTATCGTGTTATTTTAGGATCATATTCTTTATATATGGTGCTCGTATTACTCATAAGCGTATCATTGTTCAAACAGTTGTATGGATGTGTTTAGGATGCAGGGATTAAGTAATGAATCTAGTCGTGTTTGCATGTCGGTATTTAGGGCAAATCATGGCAGATCGGCAATGTTGTCATAGGCTCTACAATATGCTGATGCGTATTAGGTACACTTTGTTGGATGAGTTACGGTCTACCATAATGCCGCTACGATATCGGCAACACCGCCAAATACAGAGCGATAGACGCGCAACGTATTTTTTAACGACGTAAGCTCCAAAACTGATTATACCTAATTACAAGTTAACTAAACAGCCAATCGATAAATTAAATTATGTAACTGAAGAAATACTTCTAGGTTTCTTGACTAAACAAAACGCATAAAAAAATAGTATGCCTTGCTGAGATAAATAGCAAAATGTATGCAAAACATGTATTTTTCAAAAAAAAAATCTACAGAGAAAATTTTCACCAATCGTGTTTTTAAATTATGTAATACAAGATAAATGTTCGAATTATCATTTCCCCAAATATTGAGGTGGTAAATTTTACAAATTCTGAGATAAATAACGATTTCAAACTACGAAATTGCATAATGCACGCTCTTAACTCATAAGTATGTATTTCCTTAATGAACGTTTGAACATTATATTCAATCGATTAAGTTACAGACTTGTATTGGTACCTACTACTATACTACATGGGACCTCACAACGTTCGAGAATGATTTTGGTGGGATTATACTTTATTGGACGAGTTAGATAATACAGTTTTTAAAAGTAAAACCCGCAGTTGAATATACTTCATCCTCAAACTCTTTTTAATTATTAATGAAGACTGGGCAAGTCATGGCCGTTTTCTTAAATGTTCCTAATATTTACTTTTCCCAAAAATGACCCCCACAGAGAGACAGTTTTGGAATTTTTCTGGCTAGGTAAGGAATAGATATCACACTACTGCAGTCACAAAAGGTCTGTAACCAAGCATCGATATTTCCCGAGTCATCTCTTAAATCTTCACCGACACTTTATTAAAGTCTACTCATCAATATTATTTGAAAGGCCGTTTAAATTTAGGTAGGTACCTATACAAATTAGATGCTCAACTTTATACTATAAACACGTAGGTTAACCGGGCCGTCGGCATTTTTAATTTTGAACCTTACAGAGAGTGGATTTTATTAATAGGTCTACAAGGGTAGACAATAATTTTCCATTTACTGGTACGTGATCGATATTCGATATCATTTTAATTTATTAATACGTGAATTCTGATACGAGACAAAAATAAGGTCAAGCTCGTAAAATTCGATATACTCCGACTGTTATTCGAAATCGATGTGGCTCTTCACATTATACCTACCTCAATTCGGTTTTAGCGCGATTTACGATGCCAAATTGAGGCAAGGGTCTATAAAACTGCCTTATCTAGCCCAGGTCAGCGCGAACGGCGATTGAGGAGAGGATTACCTCCGATCTCATCACAAATCTCTGTTTAGTTTTAGTGCTTATCCTTTGCATTATCGATTTAAACTTATTTTAAGCCTGACGTGGACTAACTTTGGATGTACAATCTATATTATATACAAGTGAAATTAATTTAACGAATTAAAAAATACGACAGCCCTGCCATATTATTTTTGAAGTTTACCTCCATAAGAAGCGATTTGCATATATAGCCTTTGGAATCTTATTCACATTTTTTATTAAATGATATTTTTTTATGAATCACTAAATTTTGAACTATAGTGTTATATATTTTTGGAATCTACTCATCATTTTCTAGATGATGATTATATAGTTAATCTTAATTTCGTTTTTTTTTTCAATTTTGGTCTTTAATGCTGGACCATGGTCACTCCATCAATTTAAAAAAAAAATTACTAGCCTATGTCACTCGGAATAAGCCAGGGACTCTAACGATACCTCATTTATCAAAATCGGTTCAGGCGTATAGAAGTTATGGTGTATGGTGGAAATATACAAACTCACATACATACATACATACATACATACATGAACCCTGAAAACAATATACTCCATTTTTCAGGCAGTCGCATAAAAAGCGAAAGGTCACTGACTCATCACGATATCTCAGGAACTAAACTCGCCGGCATATAGCATTATGTATATAAAGCATACAGACTTGAAATTTTCACCTTCTATGGTGTAGACCGCCGCTAAGAAACGGTTTTGAGAAAATTCACCCCTAAGGGGTTGAAATGGGGGTTGGGAGTTTGTATACAAGTCCTTTGTTTTTTAAGTTCGAGACATGAAAATTGGCAATTAAGTAAATAGCTATAAATAATAAAAACCTGCCTATGCTTTAAAGCTGTTATAAGTAGGCCTTTTGCAGCGGGAAAATCTCATAGGAAATCAGAAATTGTACGCGGACGAAGTCGCGGGCGACCGCTAGTTTTACATAAACCTGGAAACGTTGTAACAAATTTTTAGTAGTTCGCGCCTGCGATTTGAGATGTTAGAAAATCTCGTGGGAACTCTTAAATTTTCCGGGATATAGAATAGCCTAAGTCACTCTCCAGGTCTACCAATTCAAAAACTCAAGCGGATTCATGGCGGCGTGATAGCAGGACAAACCAACAAAGAAACCCACTCTCAAATTAAACATTAGCAGGTACAAGCACGTACAGACTACATTTATTCTATATATATTGACATATAAAAAATCTAACTAGCGAGACTGTAAAAAGATTACAATTTAACGCATTATTTTTCGGTAGATTGCAATTTGTTAGATATATTGAACCGATAGTACCTACCTGATTATTTTTGTCGAACCCTAACCTAACCTCCAAGAAAGAGAACAAAAAACGTAAATACCATGAGTATTTCAAAAATTGACACTCAGAACAGTGAACGGTTCACAATCTTTCGACAGTTTACAATTTATCGAGATAAAAAGCGTTATATTACAATCTAATGGTTTTTACAATTTTACGGTGACATATATTATAAGTGTAGTCTATTTTCATGGCAGTTTTTATTAAAAAGTTCATTTCTTTGTACTGTACGGATACGTTGCATAATATGTTTCATGGTATACCCACTACGTCCACGCTTCGGTCATCTTTGTTCGAACATTCATTGTTACTGGACAATCCGGAGCCTATTCTCATTTCTCGAGCAATTAGGTTTTCTGAATAGACCAGTTCTCGTTGCGCAGATGCTCTGTGAACTTATCACGATTTACTGCGTTCAATATGTTGCAATATTTAAAATACCATCGTTTAGTCCATACTCTGATTGTTGATTGTTGCCACAGTGAATAAGTGATCTATACTAATATTATAAATGCAAAAGTTTGGACGGATGGATGTATGGATGTATGTTTGTTACTCAATCCCGCCAGAACGACTGAACGGTTCCGGATGAAATTTGGCACAGAGATAGATTATAGTCTGGAATAACACATAGGATACTTTTTATTCAGAATCTATAATAATATTATAAATGCAAAAGTTTGGACGGATGTATGGATGGATGTTTGTTACTGGATTCCGCCAGAACGGCTGAACGGATCCGGATGAAATTTGGCACAGAGGTAGATTATAGTCTGGAATAATAGATAGGATACGTATTATCCAGGAAAATTTAAGAGTTTAGTACCTCGGGAACCAAAAACCCTAATTCACGCGGACGAAGTATAATTTTTTATTTGATGGGCAATAAACAAAGTAAATTACAATTGGAATCAAAATAAAAATTATAAATGCGAAAGTCGATCTGCCTGTCCGTCTGTTCCTTTTTGACGTCCTACCTATACTTTGTTACATATCGGGGCTGCTTTTTTTTTTAAATCAAAGAATTCCCAAGGCATTTTTAAAACCTCGAAACCTCCTCTTTTTTTTACACGGACATCGAAGTCTCGTTCAAAATAAAAATGTAACGTGGTGTTGCAAAATGGGAGCGTTCGTCGTCTCGAATTCTGAACACAGACATTATTTTAGGAACATGGAAATCGACCGTTAAAGCTGTATCCGTGCGCAGTAGGCACCCAAAAACAACGAGGGCTGAATATATAATTTCTACACAATTAATGAATTCCTAGCGATTTATTATGCGCCGAGACGTTGTGGCACCACTGGGGAAATCTAAAAACCGAATTTATTAATTGTATTTTACCTTTAATATTTTAGAAAGTAGTTTAGCAATATTAACAGTCAGTTTTCATCAGCTTGAAAGCACATTAGGTACCTGTCAATATACCTATTAAAATGTTGCGATCCTATTACACCTAAAATAACATAATCTTCAGATGTTGAATCGTGCATTGTCGAGTCTCCTGAAGATGCTCCGGTGTCGGTGTACAGTGGCGGATTATAGCGAATAAAATTTCTAGTTAGTTCATTAAAAATACGAATGAAAATTTACCCACTATATATAATAACTATCAAAAGCATATACTCATATCTTAACATGCTATACCTTTCTCGATAGCATGCATACGCAGTGGGTAAATTTTTGTAAGATAAAGAATTAAAAATATTTGTAGTAAATTGAAACTGATCAAAATTATCTATTGCTTAATTTCAGTCGCTCCAGAGCAACTAGTAATAAACTCTCCACGCCCAATCGGCCAGCAGTCTCCTCTGCCGGGGATCGAGGAGGAGGACGATTCCGACTGGCCCCTAGAGGACAGCATAGACGCAACCCTCACCCCTTCATACAAAAGCACAAGAAGCAGTACAGACACAGCGTACACCTCGTCCAGGAGTTCAGGAAAGAAACGGAGCTTCGGTAGCCCTTCTTCGGTGAAGATATGTATATCCGCGGCGGCTAGGAAGTCGGGACGTAAGCGTGGCGCCGGCGTCGTCGGTTCGTCGCCTGTCGGGCCAGACGAAACGCTCGCTGTCGCGCCAGCTTACGGCAGAATGCAGGCAGAACAGGGTAGCATCGGTGAACTGCAGAAGTACCACGGCAGATACCTCAAGAGCCGCCGACACACGCTTGCCAATGTCCGGTGAGTCCTTATTACTAAACATTCCCGTAACCGGATTTGTTATTTGATGTTTATTTATGACCGTTAGCAAAGCATTTCTTAAAGCATCGTCCAACGGTTGGAGGATTTATGACAACCATAAAGTTCACAGACAGATTGTATACATTAAAGATACTATCGCACTATTAAAGTTCACAAGAACGGATAATCAGTGTGATTTTCTGTATCAAAAGTTTGCAGTATTAGTTTATTCCGGTACTGCTGATAAAATTCTAGATTCTGCTTTATCAACACACTTGACCCAGGTGTCAAGGTTTCTCACTTTAAAAATCGCACAAGCGCCTCACTTAAAGTTTACTTTGAAATTCACCGAGAAATGAAACAACTTTCACAATCTAAGTACTTACCGCTACCAGTTATTAAACACAGTAGTGTGGTAGACACATAAAAATTTGCCATGAAGCGTAGAGAGCATTCTAAAACGAATTTTATAGCTCCAGGTATAATACTCGTATATACTATCCGAAAGTGATGATGCAGTCCAAGATGGTAGCGGGCTAACGAAATTGAATTTTGATTTTTTTGAATTGAATCTGGGAACTCCACAGGTTAAGACAACTGCGCTCAATCCTACGGTCGTTAAAAATATGTGTTGTACGATGTCTGTTGGTTAAGGTAATTCCAATAATTTTACCGCTCTATCTAATCTAATTTTAAAACACCATTGAATGTAATAGATATTTTCTACATAATGTAATGAAAGCAAAATATAAGAAAATGTGGTAAGTACCTTTAAGCTGTTAATAACGATTAATTTAAAATCTGGCTAGGCAATAATACAGAGGTTTTAGCACAACAACCTCCAGTGTAATACAGAGGTTTTAGCACAACAACCTCCAGTGTAATACAGAGGTTTTAGCACAACAACCTCCAGTGTATTGATCCATCCATCCATTGACTAAGATCACAAAATATATTTTCGAGAGCTTCCAAGTATTCTAAACAATAGGGACACACTTTTATATTACCTACGTAATTTGTATTATTTAGAAGGTATAGTCATTGACAAACTCTTGTAGCGCGCATCTTACAGGTTTCGTTGAAATCGCGTAGTCCAATGTCTATTAGCTCGGTAAATCTCAATTTGACAAAGATTTAATTACGGGCGATGAATAAAATCAAACAGAGCTGCTTATACGTTGTTGGTGATAGTGAGAAAGTTCTTAAAATCGCCACTAATAACTATCTTCACAATATATTTATAATAGGTATGTATGTGCTTTATTATGTGTGGCAGTGCATGGCATTCGTCGAATGGCAGTTTTCCGCGCAACTCAAATCAAAGTTGCATTACAAGTAAAATTCAATCCAGATGCTACTTAGATAGTAAAGACGTTTTTCTCTTTTCCTTTTATAATTATAGTCACTCGAGAGAAAAGTTTATAATGCTGACTGTCATCCTAATATCATCTGAATATGATAGTAATACTATCCGCCCTTGATATAACTTATCTTGAGCTGGTCAGCAAAACTCCTTACATTCTAGATCTGTACAGATTTAGTACTTAACAATAAAATGACAATCAGACGTCTTCAGTATTATATATAATATATATAGATGACTGAATTCAGAATCTATCTTAAAATTCAAGAGCGTCCCTAACGTAAAGTGACTGCTTCGTGACACTTTTTAATGGACGATAAAAAATTGTACGTTTCATTATTCAACGTTATTGCGGTGGAGCTAGAAACATTTGAAACACAAAACGCACAGTGGTGTTATTAATTTGAATTTTTCAATAAGTGTGTTACAATTTTAAATTGTTTTCATGATTAAAGATTAATCTTTATTGATTGGCTTCAACATGGACCTTCTATACTATTTTACTGTCTGTAAGATAGCACAAACAAAATCTCCGGGCATTACAATAATTTACATGGGTATGGTGTCTGCAAGTCTTGGTATTGATTAGATAAGCACCACCTTTAAGATTGACTGAAGGTATAAGATAAAAGCAATCCAGAAAAAGTAACTGAATTGCTAAGATAAAGTAAACTCCATTTTAGTAGGAGTGAAGCTCATAAAAGTTGATCCAGGCAGGATAAGTAAAAGTTCTTTAAAATAAAATAAAATATGTTTAAACGTCTTATGAATATATAGTTTAGCAACCTACACCTATCAATAACAAGTCGATCTATGGCTTAATTTATTGATGATTTTTTTCATTATTTATTTAAATCGTCCTCTAACTGTGACCACTTGCAATAAAAATACTTGTAGGTAGTAGTTTACAAATGAAACATGTATGATACAGGCAAGACTTCCTTGACTTTACTTACTGCGTAGTGTAAAGCTGTGAATACTTTTCTATTGATAATTTTGTGTACTCTGAATTAATACTGAACTACGTAGAATGTACTGTACTACGTAGAAGAATGTAGTTTTAATATTGTCTTCTGTAAAAAAGTAGAAGTTAAGAAGCCGAAGGATTACGAAGCGGGCGTGCTTGAGTTTGCGTCAAATGACAACTCTTTGACACTTGCTACTTTGGTTTATACGATTCCTTAGGTCATAAAATATAAAATATTTGTGTAATATTTTATACCACAGAAGCTAAGTTAAATTCTTTGAAGAATTTATTCAATTAACTCAGATGTTTTTAAATACCACTGCCTACACAACGTGATGAAAGAACGATACTATCATACTTTTTATATACTGGCCCTGAATTAAATGTTTTTTTAAGAAATTTTAGATAAAGTGTGTTTATAATTTCTTTTAATAAACCGCACGCACGGGCCATTAGTTTAAAATAAATTGCTCGTTGTTTGTTGGCCACACAAGCAGACATAACTATATAATGTCATATCGTTTATCTATTATATCTATCTATTAGTATCTACTAGTCAATAATAGGCATATTATTCTATAGCTAGTATAGTATGGTCTAGAAAATTGAGACCGCCTGCCTACTGACTGATTCAGGTAATTTTTTTGATGATGTCACTTTTTCATTCGTTTATTCTCCGGGGTTGACATAAAAACAGGACTAAACCACAGACGTAACAAGACAGGTATAGAAAATTTAACTTAAACACATTTACAAAACGGCCTTGCAAATTGCAAAGATTTGGCACGGAGAAAGTATTATCTAAAATTCTTCTCATTTCCGAAATTTTTAGGGCTAGGTTGTAACGTACCTAAGTGAAAATATTGGAGAAGCCTATACGTCCTTTGTCAAGGTCTTTCGTCATTTGAAAATAAAGAATTTCAGATTTTAAGGTACATAATCTACTTATGCCATAAAAATTTTGATGATACGAAAATAAGCTTTGAAACTTCTTATCGAATTCTAGAAATCTTATATTCTTCACAGCTATTAGAAATCATTTAACTTGTATTCCGTGTACATTAAAAAAAAAATTCAACAAATCAAATTTTTAAACAACCATTTGTGGGAAAAAAGCAATAAAAGAGTCTTAGGGTTCCGTTTTTTTCATTATGAGTTACAAAATTCTAAAAATAAAACATTTACAGTTTACATTTTACACCAGAAAAAAGTATTAATGTGAGTTTTCAACCCACTTGTAGTGTTTTATGTTAGGTGTCAACATAACTGCTCATCCGGTATGTCTGCTAAAAAGATAACTGCCAGATTTTTTATAAACATAGGTGTAGATTTTTACATAGAACTATTTCACTATCTTGCCTGGGACTGCTTTCACTACTATAGCAGCCTTTTGGATGATAATTGATATTTTCCTGATTAATGACTTTATCGTAAGTACCTTGTCTAGGAGGGGCTCTACCGTGCCTTCACGTATGAATATTTTAATCCGTGAATATTTTAAACTTTATTGATAACCGATTTTGACAAAATTTTGTATAGAGATAGGTAGCTTTCATTCTGGAAATTCGATGAGACGAAAGTTATTATTTATTGAAAAGTTACAATTACGTTTGAAATAAAGTCCTCTTTGATAAACCCCGTGATAAATCGATAGGTCATTAGCAAAACGGTTGGCGGGTCATTATAAAAACCAGTTAAAACGAATCGGCCCTATAGGGTACAGATGTCTTTTGATGATGGCGTTTCTACAATAAAGCGTCTGCAAGTTTGTCTAGACGAAGCTATAAAATAACGTTTGCACTTCTTTAGAAACTTCTCAGAATAGAATTTTAGTCATTATTTTCTAAGTGGTATTCATTTGAATTACAGAATGTTTTGTTACTCAAAGCAAAAATGAAGAACAAAAAAATAAGCAGTGAAGATATTTGCCGTTATTTCTCCGTTATTTTTGGGATATTCTACATTCAATTCTATATAAAGATCGCAAAAATAAATCCAGTGCAAAAGAAATCTCTTCTATGGTGTCCATTTTACTTACCTGCATTTCTGTGTATAAAAAGAAGCTTAGGTACACATCAGTGTCTTACACGCTAGATTCTTCGTGACTTGATGCTTTTGTGGCTACGTTTCGCTGTACGGATTTAGGTACATTGACCGGACTGAAGCAGTGAGTTTACTATTCAAAATGCAAGGCAGCGATCCCACTTCCAACGTCTGGGACGAAGATAATCTGTTTCACGTTTACTGTGGGCATACTGAAATAGTAATGTTGATTTGAATTTCGTCATCGCAGTGAACCAGAGATAAGTAAACTGGTATTACCTTATCTTAGCTGTAAAGTATGGCTTGTAACTTTATTTAAATTTCATAAAGGTTACAGAGATATAAGTGTTACTGAATGACAGTATAACAGAATCGAAGCTGTAACCCTTTTGAATGTGTTTTTAATTCTGTTAACCTGAAAAACTTATATTTCTGTAACAGAAACGAATCTGTACTAAAAAAAGGGAACTTACTCGGAACTTGCTGAACTTACTGTTGACGCGTATTCAAATTTGAGCCTAAGGTGAAAGCACCGATGGTTACAATTGTTTTAGGAAAAACATGGCCATGTTGTGTCAGTGTGTGTAAAGTCCAATGAAGTATGAATGTAATGATAAAAGAATGAAAAACATGTTGTCACACCGTGCAGTTTTTTAAGGCATGTATAGACCGCGTGCGTGCTCTGAAGAATCCTATGGAATGTTAAAGTGTTCCTAAATGACCTAGAAATGTTTAAAATGCAGAACAATACTGCTATCGCAAAATTAAACGCGTCAAGCTCGAAACTAGTGCTGGGAGCGAGCTGGACATGGAGCTACGATCGGGGATGGCGTACAGCCGTCGTTTCTTCAGACCCCGATTCCTCGGAGCTGGTACGTGGACTTATAGTTACTTAGACTTAGCGTTACAGATAAAAACACTTATTAACAGAAATAAACGGGTACAGATTTATTAGGTTACAGTATCGTTTCTGTTTCCGTTATAAGTGTTTCTGTTTTATAACAGTTTCAAAAAATAGTGTTTAAACTCCTTACTTCGGTTACTGTTTCAGTCCTTAGTAGTGATGCAACCTAGGGTGGAGCACGCTTGCCTAGAAGATGCTTTTGAAGAAACTTTTGACTTGAGGTTACCAATATTAAGAGATTACTTGGAACGAATGTCTCAGAACGCCGCAATTTTTGCTCTTAGATCGACGCCTTAATAGTGCATTGACGCCATTGATGTATAATTTTAGTAATTGACGCCTTATTAGTCCAGCTTATAACGTGTTTCAAATGTTCAGTGTTGTATTTTTAGGGAGTATACGAGAGTAGCCAAACCGCAACAGATCGATGTTTGGAAACGCATGATGGGTTTAGAAATAGGAATTGTTTTGAATAAATTCGGATTTATGTTCAGTCGCTCGGCGGACTTAAATAAACTCAAACAAACACGGTTTGGTACGTGATTTTTGCTTTCACTTCAATATTTGTTTTAAAGACTGACAAAGTGGAAATTAGAATGGAATAAATCTGACAAAGAGGTGTCCTAAGTAACTAGAGACTACTAGAGATGATGATTAAATCTGACACAGAAGTGTCCTAACTATCTAGAGACTACTAGAGATGATGATGAATGATGATATTACTTAAAACAGCTTCAACTTGGTCTCGGTGGAATGAGCTACCATGTTTTTATAAGGCTTTTATCATTCAGCAAAAAGCGTACGTTTAAGGTGATATCAACTGAATAACTGAAGTATTTTTTTCATTGAATCATGTCAACTAATAAATTTCCAACTCTTGTCTGATATCATAATGTAGTAAATTATATTATACGGGCAATAGAAGCGAAGTTAATTATGATTATTTCATGATATTGTATTTCTTTAAAATTTACAAGTTCCACCTGTTCCCTCAAAAGGGACAATATGGGACTATTCAAGGGGCGGATATACAGATTCGTGTAAAAGCCGACAACGCATTGGCGGAACCTCTGGTATTGCAAATGTTCATGGGCGGCGATAATCACTTAACATGCTTGTTCTTAGTGTGTTCGTTTGCTTGCTATTAATATAAATTTCATATTATATCAAACAAATTTATTTTACTTCCATTAAAGTCTTTGTATAATGCCTCTCTGCGGTCTGTAACTCAATAATATTGAATTAAAATAATGTTATGATTTTTTCCATATGCGTTAAAAACGATAAAAAAGATGCACAGACAACATTTTAGTCTAAAATATAAATCACGGGTTTCTTTAATTTCGAAGCTTATTCCTCGAACTTATCAGTAATCTCGTCGCATTTAGATTCTGAGAAGTTGATGACTTTTTTGAAATAAATCCGCCAAGACGAATCTTTTGATGCCATACGTTTTGCACAAATGGGTTGTAAGTGATTTAAATGTGGCACTTATCTAAATCTGGCGCTATTCAGCAAATATGGTACAAATATAATATGTATGTATTGCATTCCCAAGAGACCTGTTATGATTAATCGATTGGGAGCGGTGTGATTTAAAAGGATCATTAAAATGGAAAGTATTCGGGCTTACTCGGCTTAATATACTATGAATTATGAATATTAACGAATAATAGTTTGTTCTTAAAAAATCTTATAAATAAAAAATCTTTAATACCTTTAAATAAGTATATTTAAAGATTTTTCATCAGTCAGAACCATCGATGGTATGATTTTTTATAATTTTAAATTGCCTTTAATTGAGTTGCTATCTCGAGCATTCGTCAAACTTTTGGTTTGTGTAAACAATGAAGTTTATAAAACTGTGACGAGCTATACAAATACAAATGCTTTATTTTCAAAAAAGCTGGTGGAACAATGTCCGTCCAATTGGACGGAATACATACTATAGCTAATAAAATTCCTTTGTTATGTTTTTAATTTTGAGTTCGGAGCATTAAGCATACGTTTACATGGTCGTATTAAGTCATGAGAGTTGAAAAGCAATCAGCTGTTCAACTCTGACAACAATTGGTACCTACGTCAAACCTGAGCAGTCACTTAAGCCGGCTACCTTCACGACGTGTAGTCTAGTAATATACTCGTAGCAAATCACTCAGATTTTGTATACAGCTGTAACCCAACATTAGCCCAAGCAAACTTTCTTGTTTGTTTAGTTTTGTTTGTAGACATTTCAGTTTTCTAGGTCATAGAGTGTGGGCTAAGCGTTGATCGATTTAAGATGCAGTTCAAGTTAGTGGGTAATGGCGCATTCGATATAACTTGAGCTCTATAAAATCTTTAATGAGCCGAACGTTGTTCAGGACATTAAAATTGCAAGATTGCAATGGGCTGGACACGTATAGCGTATGGATGAGCATAGATCACTAAAAAACTAATGTCGTCGCACTCAGATGGACGTAGAAGTATTGGTCGGCCAAATCGCCGAGATGGTGATAACCACGAGGCCAAACGGCTTGAAATATAAAATTGGAAAACGAGCGCAAAGAACAGAGACAGATGAAGAAATCTTCTGGACCAGGTCTGGGCCCGCAAGGGGCTGTAGCACCGATGATGATGATGATGAAGATTTAAAGGGCTTTGTCGTTATTCATCGACCAAGCATTGCAAAAGCCGCGAGATCGATGTGTGTCACTGATTGTGCTCGAACTGTTGGTATGTTCTCGAAATATTTTTAGTTTTAATTTACCTGTTTCTATTTACGTATTGAAAACTATCAGCTAGCCTGCAGTCAATTTGCGTCCAATCAAGGTATGTTTTATACATGAGTAGATACATTTATTTGAATATCATGCTCAGTTAACGTTGTGTTTGTTATTTGCTACTCGTTAAAATGTAACTGTTGAATACAATGCTTACTGTATATTTATTTGTACACCGTTGTATAATGGCTTGCGTACGGGTAGCGATTCTATAGGTACGCAGAAATGGGTCTGTAACGGCCGCAATTGGTTTCATACATTTTCCTTGAACTAAAGAGCGACACTAATGTAAACTCGCCGGCATATTTAGCTGAACATAAAAAAAAGGTTTGATATCAGTATCATATAAGGTTGCTGGCTGGTTTATACGTCATTTAATTTAAAAAGAAATATTTTCAAATTAAGAAAACAACTGAACATCACATTTTATGCAATTGTTTTAATTTTATTCAAATACACCTTATCTGGAGCGAACTTCGAGTATTTCTTCCTTCTGAGTTTGATTTAAAATTTCATTGAAATACTGTTTTTTGTTAGTTTTTTTAATCGCGTATCTTTCTGGAGTTGATGACTGAATTATGCCTGACTTAGCCCCAACGGAGATTGCCAGGGCACTCGAAATGCGAAGAAATGGTCAAACCTACAGAGTGATATCGAGAGATCTTCGTCGACCAGTTTCAACGATCCATCGCAGTATCCAACGGTTCAGAGAGACCGGTACTTATGTGAGAAGAGCAGGACAAGGCAGAACGAGACGCACTTCGAGTAGGGATGACCGTTTCATTCGGCTTCGTGTACGTAGGAACCCCCGTTTGACGGCCGTCCAAGCCCGACATGAGTTAGAAGCAGTGCGGGGTGTGACCGTAAGTGAGCGTACGGTACGAAGAAGGCTCGAAGAAGCTGGTTTGGGTTCATTTGTGCCCGCCAAGGCTCCAAGGCTCGAGGTAAATCATCGTAGAAACAGGTTAACTTTTGCTCAGGAACATCGACTTTGGAACGCGGACCAATGGAGTAAGGTATTGTTTAGTGATGAGTGCAGAATTCTCTTAAATCAAATTGACGGCAGGCAAAGAATATACAGACGCAAAGGAGAATGATACATTCAGACTAATTTTGAAACTACAGTTGCTTAAGGTGGTGGATCAATAATGGTTTGGGCGGGCATTTGTTTGGGAGTTCGCACAGACTTGGTAGTGATTGTCAGAGGGAGTCTGACTGCAGACCGCTATATCAGAGAAGTTTTAGAAGAAAATGTTGTACCGTTTGCCCTATATATCGGTGAAGATTTTGTTTTTATGCAGGATAATGCTCGGCCGCATACCGCTCGGGTAACTCAAGCTTATCTTAATGATATTAATATCACTGTTATGGAGTAGCCGGCGAGATCACCGGATATGAACCCAATAGAGCACGTTTGGGACTTGCTGAAAAGAAAAGTTAAGTCCAGAATTCTAGCTCAGGCCATCGTGGGAGAGCTGCGAATCGCCGTAGTTGAGGAATGGCGGAGACTATCCCAGGAGACCATCGATAACATCATTCTCAGTATGCCTAGACGGGTAGAAACTTTAATAAGAGCACGTGGAGGAAATACGCGATATTAATCACCATTTTTCTAATTTAATTTATTGTTATTTTAATATTAAATTTCACTTTTCCCGGTTACATGAAAAGTTCAAAAATGTACCATTTTTCACAAATAGCCTTTACTCGCAAAATCTGTTCTTAATGTGATCTCATTTTAAGTAAAACAAATGAAACTTTAAATAACAAAAGAAGTGTAGTAAGTTGATTTTAAAATAAAACCATATTTTTTTTAATTATGGACCTTTTTTTTATGTTCCGCTAAATATGCCGGCGAGTTTTTATAAAAGCTCTCAATGGGCGAATAGGTACTTACCTACATGACACAAAGACAGTTAGGTATTTGCAATGTCGACATTTACTCTCAGCCCAATTAACTTTATTTGGCATACTATTTATGATTCAATATATTATAATAACTACTAATACTTAAATTTAATTCAAATTTTTTAATGTTTAAAATATATATTTGAAATCTCCAGTCGAAAAAAATATTTTAGAGACATGAATTAAAAGCTACGAGGTTTAAATTATTTAATGAATTTATAATAATAACGAAATACAGTTTCTAGAAATACATCTTACTAATCTTATCTTACTTCTTACTTAATCTTACTTAATATTATAAATGCGAAAGTTTGGATTGATGTATGGATGTATGGATGTTTGGATGTATGGATGTATGGATGTTTGTTACTCAATCACGCCCCAACGGCTGCACGGATCTGGCTGAAATTTGGCACAGAGATAGATTATAGTCTGGAATAGCACATATTAGGCTACTTTTAATCCCGATAAATGAGAGTTCCCGCGGGAACCAAAAAACCTCAAACCACGCAGACGAAGTCGCGGGCATTCGCTAGTTTTAGTACTTAAATCATTTGCTAATGAAGATACTTGGTGTAATCATAAGATTGAAGTAATTTTATACAACAAAGATAATAAAAATTAAGGCTTTGTCTTGAGAATAATCTTCAACGATGCGATACGACTTATCAGCTGAATGAAATAGAGCTTTGACGAGTCCATATAGAGTTTGAAGTTTAACAATATAAATTTGATAAAGTAGTCATGGTTTTTTTATTAAAAGAACATACTTATCTGATATGTTATCACAATACAGATCCAACTTTATGCGATCGCATAAAAGCTCAATTTTATTTGGCTACGGCCCATCTCTAATGTGTAGTATATTCCTCCATAAATGAGGCCTGTAAACGTCCACGAAAGAACAGAAACTACACTGTGAGATCACTTAAGTGTCCAGACGGTCTGGTAAAGTGATTATCTCAGGCTTTTACCATGTTTTCAAGAAACTCATGATGATTGACGACTAACTTTATCGCACGTGATCTTATTCCATTTATTACGAAAGGTTCGATAAAACTATTTTCTTTTAGAAGAACTTACGATACTATAGAATCTAGATGATGAGAAAAACAAAAACGTGTGACTGTGGTTGTATTATATGAAAACCCGGTTGAATTTATTGTATTCTCTTCTTACACCCGTTTGGAACCCTTATAGTTTTAAGATGCCGTAGTTAATTATGCGCATCACGTCCATATTATATTTTATCGTCGTTCAAAAAGTATACAACTGTACAGTGTAGTGTGTACCAGAATAATATCTTATGTTTGAATTAATTGATCGATTGCGTTCAGCACGAGACGCTTTTAGTTAAGTTGAGCTACTATGGAGTCAAAGACACTGCGCATGGCCTCATTGCTTCCTACCTCAGTAATCGCATTCAAACAGTATGTATCAACGATGTGAAGTAATCTGGATCAGCCTCACTAATGGCATGTTCCTGGTGTACATCAATGATTTGCCATATTTTGTCAGTAGCACTTGCGATATTGTACTATTTGCTGATGATACGTCCTTGATTTTTAAAGTCGATAGACATAAGGACAACTTTGACCACGTAAATACTGCAATTTCTCAAGTCACGAACTGGTTTACGGTAAACAATCTTCTTTTAAATCCAAAAAAAAAACTAAATGTGTTGAGTTCGCATTACCGAATGCGAGATCCATTAGTGATATAAAACTAATGCTAAATAATGATGTGTTGAAAATAGAAGATACTACTGTGTTCCTGGGGGGGACCTTAGACGCAAAGCTTCAATGGGGCACCCATATATCAATACTTGCTGGCAAGCTTAGTTCTGCTCCTTACGCTGTCAAGAAGATTCGACACTTAACTGACGTCGAAACTGCCAGGATTCGGAATCTTACTGTGGGGTAAAGCGGCAGATAATCAAAAAATTTTTGTACTTCAAAAAAGGGCAATACGTGCAATTTATAATTTAAAACCGAGTGATTCCCTTAGAGCCAAAGTTAAAGAAATTGTTATTCTAAGTGTAGCCTCGCAATATATCTACAGTAATATAATTTTTGTTAAACAGCACATCCATATTTACAAAAAAATTGCGATCTGCACGACAGGCAAACTAGAGGCCCTAATAGGCTCGTGACTCCATTGCTCTGTCAAAAAAGTCAAAAGATCATTCGTGGGAATAAGCATTCTTTTCTATAACAAAATTCTACAACCTATTTTAAACTTGCCTATACACAAATTTAAGAAATCCATTTCTTAAATTTGTGTATAGGCAAGTTTAAATGCTCTTGAAAAAAAGCTTATTAAACTCTTGAAGATTATGTAAATGATAGAGGAGCATGGATTTGATCACTCCAGCAATGCTAAGGACGGTGGTTACTTATGTATACATTGATATAATAATTGTAAATGAAATATTTATTTAAAAAGAGCAACCACCGAGTTTCTTGCTGGTTCTTCTCAGTAGGAATGGCATTCCGAACCAGTGGTAGATTCACTTGCACTTGCATTACTTGCTTCTCCAACTGCTAAGTTTCTGCTGGCTCTTATTAGAATCTCCATTATAAACCGGCAGAACAGTTAAAAAAACCTAGCATAAAAGACACATGACTTTGATTTATCATATTAGAGCGTGAGTTTCGTGGTTTTTAGGTTTTTTAGTCATAATGTATATCTGATTAGCAATCACTGAACGTAATGTATCAAATTCTGAATCGTTACTTTACGACTATTGCCTACATTTGTGAGAGCAACCGTCACATTCTACGCCAAAAATATGACAGAAAAGGAAAAAAAAAATTCAAGCAGAATTTTAACCGACTGCCTACTCCGAATGAACGTTGATAGAAATATAAAACTCGACTGTAAACAGGCTAAAGGCTTTAAAACGCATTTTATTACTGCAAATAAAATATTCAGAGCTCGGAATTTTGATGAGTTAACAGAATGAGAATTTTGAAATCTTCCTGTTCACGATTTTAATTATTTAATTGTTGATTTTATAATTAAATAATTTGTAGTTTAATGTTTTTCATTACCCTGAAGTACTTATTGTGTTCTATCGTGAAGTTGTGTGTCTTCTGTATTTATTGGTACCTACTAGTTACTAATTAAATTAAATTAAATTGAATTATTATAATATCACTAGTTGATGCCCGCGACTTGGTCCACGTGGTTTACGTTTTTTTATTCCCGCGGGCCTTACTTAATTTTCGGGATAAAAAGCAGCCTCTCCACTACTCTCCAAAGTAAAGTAAAGTAAAGTAGGTCCTTAAGGAAACCCATGCTAAAAATCACGTCGATCTGTTGCTCCGTTGCGGCGTGATTGAAGGACAAACCAACAAACAAACACTTTTGAATTTATAATATTAGTATCCTCACCACCACTACAGCCCATTACCGTCCCACTGCTGGGCACAGGCCTCCACTCTCATAGGAATAAGAAGGAGGGAATTAGAGCTTAGACCCACCACGCTGCACCAATGCGGGTTGGCGGATTTCACGACTATTATCATGTTAGTGATAATAACCGGGACCGACGGCGTAACGTGCTCTCCGAGGCACGGGGGTGAAACACCGCCAACTTCCTAACTCCGGGCTAGTACTATCTGAGAATTTCTAGTAAGAAAACCCCAATACTTGTTATGGCCCGACCTGGAACTCGAACCCGGGATCTTGTCGGCCGCAGTCGAACATGCTAACCACTAGACCAACGAGGCAGTCAATAAGCCCTTACTTCATAGGATCATTTCTATAGTAAGCTCTTCATGAATATTAGTATGATTAAGTTAAATCATACAGCTGAGTATTACTTTCTAGAAGCCTTGGAGAATTCAGAATAAGTATATTCCGAAATAACATCAAATTATAACGAACTTATTATCTAGAATTGTTCAATGTTCAAATAAATAATGTCAAGTCGTTTGTGTATTGACTTAGTACATCTGCTTTGTGTTTTGATGATATCAAATGAGAGCAACTCATAAAGTATCTACGGTTCATTTAATTTTAACGTTGAAACGTACTTAATTGTATTTTAGGAAATTCTATTCTTATTTTCTTTGTGATAAAATCAAGGCTTGGAAAGTAAGCAAAGTTTGTATATTGATGGCGTGTGGTACAATTTGATTTTGTTTATGTGTATCTATTAGCAGCTGATACGAGACTAAAAGTTAAAACGTTTAGGAAACACGTCTCGTTGATCCGGGAGAACGACGCGTGTGACTCAATTCAAATAGGTATTAGGTAAGAAGACGATAATTAACGAGTAGACATCTGTCGTCATTAGAAGTATCACAATTTGGAAACACACCATGATATCGAGAGTGTGTGATGGCGATGTATTACTGAAAACATTGTTTTTAGGGTTCCATACCTCAAGAGGAAAGAAGAAACCCTTATAGGATCACTTCGTTGTCCGTCTGTCTGTCAATCTCCTTTTTCTTGGGAACGCGTGAAGGTATAAAGTTAAAATTAACATCAAAAACTTGGGTCTAAGGTCCCTTCGAGCTGTAAAAAAAATCAAGTCTACACAATCAAAAGATACTGCCGTCTATGCAACATATTTTGCATATTTTGAAACTCTCCAATAAATCAAAATGTATAGTGCTTCCCGTGACCTAGAATCATGAAATTTGCTAAGAAGCAAGGTCTCACCGCACAAGTATAGTAAAAAATCCGAAACTTGTTACATAGGGTTCCGTACTCATGGGGTGTCGAATTGTTTGGCGCTATCAGTATAGCGCCAAACAATTCGACAATATCACAGTTGGTACCGTGTTGGTATGACATATTTCTTGTTATTTACGAAAATAATTTATATTGTGTGGTGGTACCCTCTGTGCGCGAATCCAACTCGCGCTCAACCGAATTTTCTGCTTTATATTCCTTTATTCCTAGAAGTAGTTTTTAGCAGAAATTACGGTTTTGATTGCAATATGTAAACAACAAAAATAAATAAATTTGTAATTTACATAAATTTTATTTGCATGAAAAGAAACGAAAATGTAGTATGAACCACTGATTAGGTAAATTAACTCAAGCCGTTGAAATAGATTTTAACACCTGCTTCGTATTTCGTTGAAAGTACCTAATTCGTGAAGTATACCTACCTACTTCAGTATCTACCTGATTTACACATAATATTGTCGCCATTAGGAGCAGCTTCCATTTTTATTTTCCTTTTACCTTTTTTCTCTCTGTAAATAAAAAATAATAGGCCCATTATTTATTTTATTCGTTATTTATTGATGACAGGTTAGGCCTATTTAATGATCTGATGGTATGTGATAACTAATGACTGTGTTTGAAATGTTTTTATGCTGTAACCAAAAATAACTTTTAACAAGAAAGCAAGAATCTATATAAATTGTGAAAACCATAACTAAGTTGCATGATACATCAATTTCAATTTCATTGAATCAATACTTGGATCAAACAACCACCACGATTCAATAGAATAACCTAATAATCTTAACATCTAAATGACTAAATTAGCTTTTTTGTTGAATTCGTTTTTATTTTTGTCTGACACGCCGTGTGGGTGTCTTTCTATGACAAAAGATTTCCAGACAGCTTTTACGCTATATTGCAATAAATTTTTATTGGTGTGGACGTAGCCTTACGCTAAATGCCAAATCGCGTACGAATTTTAACGTTAATGTGCCGTATTTTATGCTTAAAGGCTATTTTTCTCAATGTTTGTTTTCACTTTAACTAGAAACGTGACCTCGCATTCCACTTGCGCTTTTTTCATTTAAAATACGAGGATTGGTATTGTAGCTCTAATTATCATAATAATCTTTATGCATAACTGGGAAATAGAGGATCGGAAAATGGTAGATCTTTATATAATCCTGTTCAGCAAAAAAGTATCAGTT
Organism: Erebia palarica; assembly: GCA_964035005.1. Lineage (NCBI taxonomy): Eukaryota > Metazoa > Arthropoda > Insecta > Lepidoptera > Nymphalidae > Erebia > Erebia palarica. The sequence continues at coordinate 13,907,976 of OZ035983.1, forward strand.
CTTCATAAAAACAAACTGATTAATTAAAAAAAAATGTTCTTAATTAGATACCTAGATCTTCGAGGACACAAACACAAGATACATTTGAGAACAAGCTATACTTAAGTAAAAAAAACTCGACTACTCACCCTATACGCCAGTGTCACTCGGGATGATGTAAGGATTCCAACATCGATATATATGTAGGTACTAAATGGGCCCTTTCACAGAAGAATGTTGGGCGTCCGACTTGTAGAGTACGTTCCACACCTGTCATAAGTCTGTCTTTGTCTGTCACGGTCGCTCATCGTGTAGATAATTTATTATTAATATGTTAACATCTAAAGTCTAATTAGTTTGGCATTGTATAATTTTTATTTAAAGGTAAGTGTTTCAATTCACAATTATACATTTCATAAAAAACGTTATTTATTCTTCCTATTTATTATCCATTACGGAATCATTTAATTTCCGCGGCTAACTGTATGATTCTTTTTTGACTAACTAGCATTACGGCTTTGGGTTCCAGCCCTAGAATAGTCCATTACAATTTACAGTACGATAAAAAATGTAAACAAGATTAGTTAAAGCATAGACGGGTAGAACGGACAATAGGCATTAATACCTACCGAGACGTAATATTATATTATAATATGATAAAATTAGTTATTTACGCGAGTTTAATTTTTAATCAACTTCAATAAATAAAGAGGATTCGTCAATGATGGTACTTTTAAAATCTTTCAAAGTTTTCAAAAGTTATAAGTTTTCAATAGATATACTTCTAATGCAAAAAAACGCATTATAATCGGTCCAATAGTTTTCCAGGAAAGTGGTAACAAAATAGTAGTAAAAATAACAACATCATACTAACCTTTACGTTTACCTTAGAGAGTACACTGATGTATAGTGTTTGATTTCCAACACGTGCATCTATACTAATCTATGACTGAGTCATACGTTTTCAAGCTGTTATTCAAGATGGCGCATATGTTGCATGTTCCCGCTTTTTAGACTAGATGGTGTGGCTTAAAAATAAGTCCAAATTCTTTTTTTAACAGGGCCCGTTTATGTAAATTGAGGTCGTTGGATTTAAACGATATCCCATACTATACGGATTTGTTCAGACATTCTGAAGTTATCATGGTGGAATAAAGAAACTCACATACAAGAACCCTAAAAACATTAGTACTCCTTTTCTTGGCCAGCCGTGTTAGAATACATTCATATCGATAATGCTTTGTAATTCGATGGTATTTAAAGTCTTGTCGAACGGTCTATGTGGGCTAATGAAGAAGATATTGTATAATATAACTTCCATTCTATTACAAGTCATAATTAAAAAAACACGACGGCCCTGCGAAAAAGCGAACAAAAAAGTAAAAAATCTAAATTAATCTTGATAAATTAGAAACATATACATATTTTTGTGAAATGATATTTTTTGTTAATAACTGGATATTGAACTATAGTGTTATATATTTTTGGAAACTACTCATCGTTTTCTAGATGATGATTAAATATAGTTTTCTAAAAAATGATATGAAATGTGCACATTTCATTCCCTGTAAATGAGTTCGAAAGTTAAACTTCCAGGCCTAGGCCAGTAAAGAATGTATGTATTTTCATTACAATATATCATAAGTTTGAATTTGGAATCTTTCTTCCTGAATATCTTGTAACTTGTTATAATGTTCTTTGGCCTAAATAGTTTAAATTTGGAACTCTACCGTATTACGCGTTCAGCACTCACAGCGCAAAAAAATATATTAAAAAAAAAGTCATTTGTTTTATTTTTTAGAAAAGCACTATACACACCTCGACCGGGAGAGCATTTCTGGTCTCATATATAGCCGTATATAGTCGTATATAGTCTAACTAACACTCGACCAGAAAACGCGTACTTCCCGGTCTCGCGATGTAATGTACTATAATCTTATTTTCAATTTTTTTTTCTACTTTAGTCTTTAATGCGGGACCATGGCCACACAATATTTTTTTTAATGTTACTAGGCTATGTCACCCCGGATTCTAACGACACCTACCTCATTTATCAAAATCGGTTCAGGCATATAGAAGTTATGGTGGAATATACAAACTCACATACATACATACATGAACCCTGAAAATTATATACTATTTTCAGGCAGTCGTATAAAAATTCCTTGCAGAACGAAATTAATACTTAATAACGAAACCATTCTTGATATAGGTACAAATGTTGTGCTCTTTTACTATGGAATCTATACTATAAAATATGCGAAAGTGTGTTTGTGTCTCAGGCTATCTATCTGTATCTTTTTCACAGCTCATCGGGTGAACGGATTTTGATGCAATATGGCACATAGATAGATTGCATTCCAGAGACGGAGATAGGCGTACAATCCAGGAAAATTAAAAAACTTATCTTAAGATTTAAAAAAACAACAACCTAATTCCATGATAAAGAATTTACGGGCATCAACTATTAGATACATAACGTCACTAAAGATCTTGCATGACAATATTAAAAAGAAGTATAATATATTACGCGAAACCTCCGTTGTACCTTTTCACGTCACATACAAGTTTTTAGCTACAAGTTTATTTTAGCACTTGGTATCACATTTTCTAAGCCGAGTGTTATCCAGACGAGGGTCCGTACAAATGCGTGTGTTATCACGCGTGATTAATCATCACGATGTACGATGATTAATCGACGTGTGCCAATCGTGATTGATTCTGAAAGGATCAACGTATTGGAGGTATACCGTTCGGATCATTTATATGAAACATCAATCGCTTATATGTAATACTTAGGCGTTTTTGAAGCAAAGCTTCGACAATTTTAGCGATGGAACGAACTTAATTGGCAGGGCAGCAACATAATGCATTAAAGTGAGTAACTTAGCGCTAGAAGATTGAAAATACTATGTGTAAAAATTAATAAATAATCTATCGGCTTTAGATTCAGATTTATCCATTTTGGTTTTTTCTTGGAGAGGAGGGAAAACGTCATGGGTATCTCAATGCTATATTAACGCCCGAATCCATTGGTAATGTGGTCCAGCAGCCTACGGACAAAATTCCTCCATACCTATTCCGCTCTATGTTTCAGGCAATACCTTTGCATTCCATCTGAAAAAAAATGGCTATCACATAAATAAGTAAGAATTTAATAATACTACTTTAGTACTAGATGCATCAGTTACTGATCACTCGCCAACGATTGTGAGTCTTGATATGAACATTTCTAGGAAAAATGTCTTAAAAAACCGCCAGGTCATTGATTTTGCAAATGTTAAAAAGAGCATCGATGAACAGAATTTAAGTGAAATAGCTGACTCGCAAGATCCGGCCTCGGCTGCAATTTTTTAGTTGATACTCTGTGTAGGATTATTAAGATGGACCCTGGATCACTCCTGGGGTTTTAAGGTGTACTAAACATCGGGACCGTCTTTACAAAAAACATAAAGCTTCACCCGACAATGAAACAATAAAAATTACATATCATCGATACAAAAACTTTTGTAACAATCTTTTAAAATGATTAAAGCGGAACAACGAAAAGGTCGAATTTGAAAAAACTAAAAACAATACTAAGGGCACCTAGCAAGTCATCAAACAAGTTGAAAATATTACTCCTGCTTCTCCTTCTCCTTATGAGCTACAACTTCAAGGTGATCCTAAAACATCTCTTAACATCGTAAATAAATATTTTGTTGAGGTGGGAAACAAATTGGCGACCCAGATTCGTTTACAACCGAACTTTTGCCTAACTAAATATTAATTAAATTTAATAAGAATTAATTAAATAAAAATAAAAATAATAAAAATTTAATAAGATAATTCTCTTCCCACAGTGCACTCTTTTGGAATACTACCAGTTGATAAAAAATAAATAGAAACCATCACAATGAGCCTTAAATCGAATAGCGCAGTTGGTTGGGATGGTATTCCAACTAAAGTCTTAAAAAGTTGCACTACCTTAGCTCCAATTATCGCAACAATTTGCAATCTTTCATTGTCAAAGGGTATTTTTCCTAACTGCTTGAAGAAGGCTTTAGTCATACCAGTACATAAGAGTGGCAATAGAAGCAGTGTCACCAACTGTAGACCTATATCAATGTTAACATCACTATCAAAAATATTTGAAACGGTCATAAATAAACGAATAGTTAGCTATCTAGACACAAAGAACCTTCTTTCAACAAATCAGTACGGCTTTAGAAAAGGAAAGTCCACTGAGGACGCCGCGCTAGATTTAATTGAAACTATATCACGATCGTTAGATCAGAAACTAAAATGCGTTGGTGTATTCTTAGACTTGACTAAAGCCTTTGACACTGTTTCTATCCCCATACTACTGGCTAAACTAGATAAAATAGGAATCAGAGGTTTAGCACTGGACATTTTCAAAGATTACTTGACTAATCGTACTCAAAAAATTAAAATAAATGAATGTCTAAGTGATGATATGCCTCTTACCTATGGTGTCCCCCAGGGAAGTATATTGGGGCCTACGCTATTCCTCGTTTATATAGACAATCTTTGTCGCTTGTCTATTCCAAACTGCAAAATTATATCTTATGCAGATGACACAGTCACTTATAACAAAGAAAACGTGGGAAAACACATTTAAAAGTGCTGAGTTCGCTCTAAAAAAGGTGTCAGATTGGTTGGCTGTAAAGGACTTGACCGGTGGAACTATGGCAGCTTGCCTAGGTGTCAAAAATCAATGTTCAGCAATGATTTCTTTATTATTGTAATTGTAATATTTCACTGTTTTCAGATAAAAAAGTTTCAGGAGTCTGAAGGCTCGGAAAACTGCGAAAATGAACAAAAAAAGTTTCACCAAAAGACTGCTTTCCCACACTAGATGGCGCTATTTATTGTGTTGAGCGAGTCTAAAAAAATATTTTCAAGTATTATTTCTTCATTATTGTAATTGTTATATTTTATAGATTTCAGATAAAAAGTTTCAGGAGTCTGAAGGCTCTGAAAACTGAGAAAATAAATAAAAAAAAGTTTCACCAAAAACTGCTTTCCCACACTAGGTGGCGCTATGTATTTTGTGGTGAGTCTAGAAAATATTTTTAAGTTGCTCACTACTTTTGGTTAACAAGTTCAACTATTCGACCACAGATGGCAGCATATGCAATGTGAAAGGGCGTTCCTTTAAACGCAGTATTTCAAAATGCTTTGTTCGATCTATTAGTTTGAGACTTGTCAAAAAATAAAAATAATTATAAACAAAACATACATTTCCTTTTCATTACTATTTAATTGATCAAAAATAAATCATTCTTAATATAATGACTAAGGTACTTAAATGGTATTCATGTAGGGTTACAAGATTATTATTAGGCATGGATATAATGGAACGTCAAAATGAAGTAGTGCTTATAGAGGAAAGCGGACGCTCAATATTTAAACAATAAACGTACTGTTTTTTTTTGTCATTTGAACCCTGACCTTATTTGGAATAATAAATCCATAATAATTTCATTTTGAATTTTTAAACCTTACTGTAAAAAGGGAAATCCTGTGCATTGTCCCGAATCGGAGGGCAATTACTGGTCATGTCCTTTACTTAGCTTAAATGTGAGTAAAACGAAATTCCTTACCTTTTCACCTTCCACTGCCTCTCAGCCTTCTATTGATAAATGTAAAGTGAGAGCGCATATCTGTAGTGATTTTGATAATGACCCAAATTGTGATTGCCCTGCTCTAGAATATGTTACTTATATAAAATATCTTGGACTTATGATAGATAATACTTTGTCTTGGAAATTGCACATATCTAATTTAACAACAAAAATAAGGAAATTAATTTAAGTATATATTTAAAAAAAAACCTTAGGTCGTCGGCTGATAGGAGTACTATCTTTATGGTATATTTCACTATAGTCCAATCGCCACTCATGTATTGCATATCAATCTGGGGAGGTACCAACAAGACAACAATGCTACAGCTAGAGAGAGCACAAAGATCCATTTTAAAAGTTATGACAAAAAGACCTTTTAGATTCCCCATAGATCTGTATAAAGATTGCAAGGTTTTGTCGGTCCGTCAACTTTTCTTATTACAAATTATAAAATGCAAGCATAGCTCCCTCTGCTACGATAAAAATCAAGTAAAGAGAAGAGTGGACCAAACCTTTCGAACAGAAGGACACAAAAGTAAACTTGCTGGGAGACAATACTATATCATCAGCTCTAGACTTTATAATAAAATTAATAAAGTAATTTACATAAACCCTCTTAATAAAAATGGATGTAAGAAACGAGTTAAGATATAGTGATACTGAAAAACTGCTTGAAGTGCTAGTTTAACTAAAATTATTTTTATTATAATAGTATAACCTATATTTATTCATTTTATTCACACACGCACACCCACACCACACACACACACACACACACACACACTCACACACACACACACACACACACACACACACACACACACACACACAATGTTCATTTCATACCTATTTACCTGCAGATTGCATATATATTGTATATAAAATGTGCCATTTATTTAAGGAGAGCACTGCCGCCTATAACACAGGTTTATACCTACCTTAGGGACAGATGGTTTTCTGTATGTACCTATTTTGTGTAAAAGTACTATATTTAAGAATATTATGTAAGATTGTAGTTAATATGCAGAAGATATTTGTTTTTAAATTTCTTTGAACAATAAACATTTATTATATTATATTAAGTAATTTCATTATCATTATCTTGTCTCTACCGTGTAATGTGTTTAAACACCCAAATTAATTCCAATTAGAAACAAACAAAACTTGTCTCTTTCTTTGATCAAATTCGTCAGTAGAACGCGGAACTCAGAATTATCGACCGAGAATTGAATTGACTGGAATCTATTTCCATCCCTTGATGTCTGTAAGGTTGAGGAGAGGTGACATATTCTTCTGTAACGTTGCCAATGTTGTGGCGTGCCCTGTGGTGTGACACACTGAACTTGATGCTAGGCCTGTTCTGAATTTGAGTATTCAATAAAAAAAACATGGGATTAAGAGTGTTGTAGTTTTTCACACTGTATGTTGTTGCACGGAGGTAAGCGTGCTCTTACGTACTAAGCTTCAAATAGATAGAACTTTTGCATAGTTGGTGGGCCCGTGTGCACCAACAAGCAGTTACATTTTAGGCTCTTATCTGATTCTTGCGAAGCGAAGTGCTGATGTTAAGCTAACTTTACATAACTATAACTAGCGACGAACTTACTTATAGGTACGATCATGGCAGCTTTATTAGTACTTAGATTATGAAAACTTGCAGACCAAAAAGAAGATAACAAATATACGTTACGGTACACGTGTCTGTTAGCTTCGTGTAGGGTTACGATCTACGACATAGTAATACAGACTCATAATATATTATCATACTAGATGATGATGTTTATTTGAACTTAATTTTCCGGTATAGAAAGTAGCCTATGTCCTTCCTCGGGATGCAATCTCTATACCGAATTTCATCCTAATTGGTTGATAAGATGAGCCGTGATAGCGTAGCAGACAGACAAACAGACCATCCGTCCATCTGGACAGACAGGCATACACACTTTCGCATTTATAACATTAGTTCCTATAGATTATTAAGTCTAATACCACAGAATCCTAGACATTGATACCAGGGAAATGCTGACAAAAGCAAAATCAGACCCTGATTTTAAAGGCCCTACCTACTTTATGTTGAGGCGAATAAAAACTAAACCATCTGCTCTTTCATTGTGTCAGAGTGATACGTTTGGATCATTATTGGCTGTAATAAAAAGTGATTGCGGAATTGATAACATTAACCTAGCTCATCGTTTTATGATGGGCGATGTCGTAAAAAATATGTTAAACAAATTTCTTGATCGCGTATAACTAACGTACTTAATATAAAAAACGCCGGGAAAATAACGGCACATTCAAAATGATTAATCGAGCCCTTTTGTTATACCGTTCTTTTGTTAGACAAACAAGAGACAAAAATGATATTTTTAATTTTCACGAAAAATATAATTGATTATTTCATTAAACTTTACAAATTTAATAGGAAATAAATAATATTCATTAGTTATCAATAACTCAGCAATTGCAGCAAGTAAAAAGAACCCGGCCAAGTGCGAGACGGAAACGCGCACCGAGGGTTCCGTACAAACCTGTAGTAAGTTTAAAATAATTAAAAATATTTTTATTATATGATGTAACAAAAAATTTGTGTTTTACGCAATTTTTCCTTTATCTGTGCTATAAGTCGTTGCTTCGTACCAATTTTCAAGATTTTGAGTTCACGGGAAGTACCCTATAGGTTTTGATTCCCTTGCGAGTGTCGAAAATTTGCAGCATAAACGGCTGTATCTTTTGATTGCGCTAGCTTAGAAGTTTGATTTTTTCACAACTCCAAGGGACAGTAGACCTGAGTATTTGATCTGTATTTCAGCTTGATACCTCCATACGTTCCTGAGAAAAAGGGTCTTGACAGACAGACGGACGGACAACAAAGTGATCCTATAAGGGTTCCGTTTTTTCAATTTTTGAAAAAGGACTAGTTGATTATGGTTTTAAAATTCACATAGGAACTCTTTGATAGTCGATGATGATATTATTTCCAGGATGTAAGCTATTTGCGTGCCAAGTTTTTTCAAAATCGGTTCAGCTGTGGGACAGTAAAAATGAACAGACAGCTAATAGAAATACAGACAGGTTTCGAATTTATTTATTGAAAAAAAATATACAGTCGGATTTGTCTCCTCACTATGGGACTAGGGGATACTATGAGTGACAATAGTAATACGCTATAGCCTTAAGGACTAACAGCGTGTCTGAGATATAATTTATAACGTCTATTTTTGGCACTAGACGCAAATAACATATTGTCCTCTTTGAAGTACCGGTACTTTGGTCATAATGAATTTATCGCAAGATGCCATGTTTTAAAAGTATTAAAGGTAGTAATGGTTGCCAATTTGACTTGTAGTCCAATTTTATACAAAATTTAAAGTGATCGAATATCACACTAATATTAAAAAGGCGAAAGTTTTTATGTGTATGAGTATGTTTGTAACACTTTCATGCAAAGCCACTAGACGGATTTGGCTGAAATGTGGGACGGAGATAGATTATATCCTGGATTAACACATATGCTACGTTTTATCCCAGAAAATTAAAGAGTTCCCGAAGGAATCAAAAATCTTAATCCACGCCAAAGTCGCGGGCATTATAATCATGTCTCTTTTTTTATGAAGTCTAGGTTGGAAACGTAAGATAAATTTAGAAGTTTTGGTTTGATTTTGGTTTTTCGCAGTGCTACCCAACAAAATTGTATCGATTTTTATTTTGATAATTAAAAAAAAAAAAAAAGTAGAGATTCTTTAGAATTGATTTGGGTTTATATCCATTACACTCAACGAACAGTTGGCCCGAAAGGTAAACATACGTTCAGCGGTGCAAAATAATTTTGATGTATTATTTAGTTAATCTTTACCTTGATTGAAATAACACATGCTAACACTCACTTATGAATAATATAGTTATTGTTAGGAACACCTAACAATAACTATATTATTCATAAGTGAGTTAGGCTTTAATCGGGATATATTAGCGTTATAATAATCATACTGAAGTTCTTTTCTATACTCATTACTCATAATATTATAAATGCTAAAGTTTGGATGGATGGATGTTGTTAACTATAACTACTCAATCACGCCAGAACGGCTGAACGTATCTCGATGAAATAAGCACGGAGATAGATTATAGTCTGGAATAACACGTGGGCTACTTTTCTTCCCGGAAAATCGAAGAGTTCCCGTGAGAACCGAAAAACCTCAATCCACGCGGACGAAGTCGCGAGTACCAGCTAGTTTCACATAGATATTATGAACCTGTCTAGACCTTAAAATAGGTAGCAATTGCTGTAAATACGATTATTCATAACATTGTGGTGCCGCTAACAATTTTCTGGAGAGCAATAAATGTCGAAGCGTAGCAAGCGGACGAATAAACAGTCAGACAGGAAAACACACGTTCACACTTATCTTAGTATGGATATATCTATATCCCGGGAACGAACTCAGGCTACTTATTATCCCGGAGTATTAAAAATTTACCCGCTAGAATGAAGTGAATACAAAAATGTACGAAAAAAAATTATTTTAATTTGAATAACATATTATACACTTCGTCCGCGTGGATTATGTTTGTTTGATTCCCGCGGGAACTCCTTAATTTTCCGGGATAAAATGTATCCTATATCCTTCCCAGGGATGCAAACTATCCCTGTACCAAATTTCGTCAAAATCGGTTGAACATATGGGTCTTGAAAGTGTAGCAGACAGACACACAGATAGACAGACACACACACTTTCACTTTTATAATATTAGGGATTTTCAAAATTCCAACTAGATTTCACTTCTCGCCTGCATCCGCATCTTATAACATCATTACCAGTGGCGTGCAGTTCTTAGAGGCATAAAAGCGCTGCTTACCTGAATGAAAATACTTCAATGATCATTTTTCATCAAAATAGCTAGTAAATAGGTATTCCGACTAACTAATGCCTACCCTAGCTTCAAAATCTGTGCATGCCACTGACCATTACCATGACGATACCACGCACCGGTTCGGAAAGAAGATTCTATTGAGAAGAACCAGCAAGTAACTCACCAAACAAGGATCAAAAATAAAATATTTTGTTCTACGATTGAAGATATCGTCTATGTTAGGGCGCGGTAGGGAGTTTTCTTAACGCTCCTCAAATTGATCTTCCGTGGGCGACAAAAGACGTAATACTTAATGCGGTTGGAACAGCAGTGAAGGTTGGTGTGGGGTGCTCATAATGACCGGTCTTTGCGGTAAATATAGGCTAATTGAGATAAGTACTTAGTTAAAGTAACCACTTAGTGCCTGCTGATTATTTACAGGCTTAACCTTTTCTACTTTGAGTTAACCTTCATTTTGTATGGTGGAAGTAGATGAATGTACAACCGAAACAGTTGTCACTTAAATACAATCTATACTCTATACTACACTATAATCTATACTAATATTATAAATATGATAGTTTGGATGGATGTTTGTTACTCATTCACACCAGAACGGCTGAACGGATCTAGATGAAATTTGGCACAGACATAGATTATAGTTTGGAATAACACAAGCCAGCACATAGCACATCCAGGAAAATTCAAAAGTTTCCACGGGAATCAAAAACATCAATTCACGCAGACGAAGTCGCGGGCATCAGCTAGCGTATATAAAGCTCGGGCCAAATGATAAAAATCTACCACTAATGCCGAGATCTATAGAGCGTACCTTGACTTGGCTCAAACTTTACTTAGAGTTAAAACGGGATGGACTTATGTGAGTAACATAAATCTGTCTCGTTTTAACCATGTCTTAAGTCTAAGCAAAGTATAGTAGTCGCTCTATAGATCTCACACTAAGAGCCTACTATGCGCACGGCGTATTTTATATGCGCAAACGATGCGATACAAATGCGATTCTAAGGAGAACCATACGCAGGTGAGTCGCAGCTAGAAACCTTTGTACACGTCCACAAATTCAGTAGCGCATTTGTATCGTTACAAACTATACTACAATCTGCTTTTTGGACTGAAAACGTTTTATGAAAGCGCGTTTTCTGCGCATACAAAATGCGCCGTGTGCAATAGACTCTTAATACTCTTTTAAAATTAATATTATATTAAGTTGCTATTTTGAGGTCAATACGGATGAGCGATAAGAATAAAATGACAGCACTTTAGGGATTGGAAGAATACTTCATGAGGTAAACCCAAGGGAAATAAAGACTAATCGAGTTACGTAATGATCTGAATTGTGTATGTAAAAATATTGTGCGGTATAAAGAATTATTGTGGAATAGCTGCGTAACTACAGAATAGAGGTATGTTGTTTCTCTTGGGATTAATTTACGCCGCAGTAAACAGCGGGAATAACAGCACAATAAAGTTCGGTAGCCTTTACCTCTATGAATACCGACGTCACCAAAACGTCGGTCGATGAGCTTACTATTGATTTGCTTTGTTGTGTCGGATTTGTCATTGAATGACAAAGAAGATAGCCGGCATATGAAAGAAAGAAAAGATATTCTATTACACAAACTATAAACGTGTAGGTGTGATAAGTAAGTACCTGTATCACATTATAGATTAGGTACTAGATGACGCGACTTCGTTCGCGTCGATGGGGGATACTCCTTAATTTTCCGGGATCAAAAGTAATAAAACTATATCCATCCCAGGGATAAATTTAATCAAAATTGGTAGAAAAGATGGACCATTAAAGCGTAGCACACAGACAGGCAGACACACTTTCGCATTTATAATATTATATAGAAGTGTGGCAAAAATTTGCTTGAAATTTAAGGAGTAAGTGAATGTTTGTGCGTAGTTGCCTTAAGTTCTGGGTGTTATATTTATGTTTTCAAAAATTCCGTTGTACCTCAATAAATGATTTATGAGACTAGTTGTAATAGTAGGGATGTTCTTATACAGTGAAAACCTTGTAAAATCTTGAATTTCTAGGTCCTGTAGTGTACATAGATATACCTATACCTATATCTAAGTACCTTACCGACTTTCAGGTCTAAAATAAAGTAGGCCAAAAACCGCAATGAAAAAATTATTTCCTCAATAAAAACAACGATAACATGACGTAGCTTGCGGTTTTAACTGTAACTGTAGCAGTGGAGTTCAAGAGTTACCCAACTTTTTATACGACTGCCTGAAAAAAGGAGTATATTGTTTTCACGGTTCATGTATGTATGTGAGTTTATATATTCCACCATGGGGTGACCATGGTCCCGCATTGAAACTAAATTTGAAAAAAAGATTCACAGAAAATATCATTTAATAAAAATGGGAATAAGTTTCTAATTTAACTAGATTAATTTAGATTTTTAACTTTTTAGTTAGTTTTTGGCAGGGCAGTGGTGTTTTTAATTTTTTTAATTATGACTTGTTACCATGCATGTAGTTACTGCAACGTCAGTGGAAAAACACACAAAGACCAGAGTAAAATTTGATTAAGTGTATTGAAGTCTCTCCAAAATTGAGATTATATTGGGCATATTCCGATAATTTTAAAGCACTGCAAAAAACACAGCGATATTTTTAATATTATTTGTAATCAAAGTTGACGGCTCGGTAGGAGAAATATAAGAATTTATGTAAATGGGTAACTCGACTCGAACGTCTATAAGAGCCGATTCATTATGCAAATTTGGAGTGTCGTGGATCGGTCTGCTTCCGGTTCCGGGTCTCATAGTATAAAAAGATAATAGTTCAAGCGCATTGTGCCTTTCAACAGTATTATCATAAACTCTAAGAGTAATAGAGCCATTAAGCTTGATATACTGTATTAAGTTGTATTAAGCCGTGATGTACAGGTACATAATATCATTAGGCAACCGCAACAAAGATAATATAATCGCATTGCACGTAATCATATATATAGTATCGTAAATACATTTATATACTTTTATTTAACTCTTTAGAGGAACCTCAGACCTTTTTTTCTCTCAAGCATTGGAGGGCATAAGTTCGTCTGTTCGGATTATTATTATCAATAGGCAGCATCTTTTAACCAGTTTAAAGCAATTTTCTACCATATCTAGACTAACTAAAATGTATAATTCTATTAGTGAAGTTTTCTCTCTCTCTCTTAATAATTTTTACTTATTTTTATTTTATTTCTAATTTTTCTATAATTATCTATAATTTTTGTAATTTTTGCAAGATTTGTTTTTATTTTACGCATGTTTGATTTTATCCCAGTGTAAGATTTTTATTTTTTTACTTTTAGTCATATAAGGCGCATGATGTGACACCTGACATAGATTGTATATTTAACAATGTGTTTAATTAGTATGTGGTTTTGAAATCATTTTTTTCAATGGTATCAATTTTTTGGTCGTCCTAAATATAAATATAAATAGCTTTTCAAAATGGTCGTCATAGTTGAGTTAAGTAGTAATAGTAATTAGTATTTACTATTCTATGGTTGAGTCATACATTTTTAATTATGAAATACTAGAGCATAGCTTTAACTACGTCCACGTTGAATTAGGTTTTTGAATGAATGTTGAATCTTTGATTATTCGGGATAAAATGTTAATTAAATCCTTCGCCAGGATGCAACGTATCTCTGAACCAAATTTCGACCAAATCGAATAAGGACCGTGGAAGCATAGCAGACAAACCACCTTCGTATTAATAATATTACGATAGAATAATAATAATTGTGCGGCGGAAGAGTAGGTACTCGAAGATGAGCTGATAATATAATAAAGCCGCGTTAAAAACTCACTGCATTTGCACCTCTAGTAGCTGTGTGCTAGCGTCATGTGCCATTTTATTGATTGTTTCGATTGCCAAATTCAGTTCTAACTGATCACGCGATTTAAGGAATGAGAAATGGCTGTATTTGTTTTGATGGAAAAGTTTTTGGTAGAGTAGTGATCTATATTTTAAGCTAATTAAAATAGATAAAACCAGCTAAAATAATATTGTATACAAGATCTTTCCCACAAGCTAAATAGCGAAGGCTTAAATTTTTCAAAATGCAGTTGGAAATTGTTAGACTTCAATTCTGATATTTAAAATGTTATTGTGACTATGGAATTTATTGTGCTTCCGTTAAAGTGCAATAAATGATTTTCAATTAATTCAACAAGTTGAATCGGTTGAATATTTCTATAGGTATAACTTTTTTTGATTTTTGTATATTTTTTAAAAGATAATCTCGTTAATTCCCAGCAAAAATGAAATAATTTTTTTAGGGGTAACGCAACGTAACAAACATCCCGTGGTGGTGGTGGTTACATGGGTTACTTTTTATCCCGGAAAATTATGAGTTTCCGCGGCAGTTAAAAAACCTCAATCCACGCGGATGAAGTCGCAGGCATCATTGTATACTATATAGTTCATATTGGTTTAATCTGTTAAAAGTACACCTATACTTAGATGAAATTCTTCTTCGTACTACGATTGTTCAACAACAACAACAAAAGTTCCGTGTCGTAAGAATGTCTGTTACATGACAGATCCTTCTGGGAAACAGACCTTTTGTTAAAAGGTCCTTTGAAGGACGTTACGTACAGAACTCGCACTCAGATATAACCGCTATGGTACAAAATGTTAATTATAATTGTGTTGTAATGTACCTATTCTAACTTAGGCTCTAATTTTCGGACGTTGGGTGAGCGGGTTGTCGTTCAACATATGTCTGGCGGCCATTATCATATTAAATTGTGATTTTAGGCGATCTGTGGGCATCCCGATCTGAAGACGGGAGCCCCGCTGTAGTTTTGTATTCTTTCTATCGCTCTAATGTTTATTCTCATGTACCTATTTCGTAATGTAGTGTAATAATAGATTTTTTCAAAGTTGTACTAATATGTATGTAACCTTACCGCAAATGTATTTACGTAAACCAGCTCGGACGCTCACCGTGGTTTGATACCTAGATACATTAATACCATTTTGGCAAAATAACAAACATCAGACATCAGCTCGCAATACTTTGAATAACATGACACCTGAAAATGCTTGTTTCCTCACGATGTTTTCCTTCACAATGACATTTAATTAATTTAATTAACTCCAAAATTTAGAGTACGGGATAGAACCTGCACCCTCACGTCAAAGGTTGATGTCTTAACCACTGGGCTATCACTGCTATACACCGCTAACATTTCCATACCCTTCGTTAAACGTAAACCTTGCTTCTCTTCTCATACTTCCGTATATAGGTTTTAATACGTGCTAATAAATCATTCATCCTAATAATTGGATATTGCAGATCAATATCCCTGGTATCGTGTTAATCGCGCAGCTAAAGCCGTTCAAGGCGCTGTTTTATTATGTTTGCTTCGACGGGATAAGCGATGTAAAGTAATAATCTCTCAAGAATATGAACGGGGTTTAACGTTTAAAACTATCTTATAATTTTTTATATACTGATTTCATTACATGTACCCGACGACCTCAATTTACACGGGCCCTGTCAAAAAAAGGATGTGGACTTAGTATACTAACGCCATCTGGTCTGAAAAGCGGAACAGCGCTATGGCGGGGACAAGGCTTATACAGGTGTGGAGCACGCTCTACAGGTCGGACCCCCAATTTTTTTCTATGAAAGGGCCCATCTAGTACCTAAATATATATCGATGCATGTACTGAAGACTGCGACGCCATCTACACTAATTCCTGTAAAATGTATAGAAATAGATTCTGTAGGTAGGTACGTATTTTAAAATCTTGTATTTGCTGCCCCAGAAATGAACGCTGAAACCAGTCAATGGCTGATTGTGTCAATCAGTCAATGAAACAAAGAGAACGCAGCGCGGCGCGACGGAAACGTATCCAACGCTTGTCATAGGGATTCACATTGCGAATTGTGCCATTTGTGTCATAGCTCACGCTACGCACACTCATTTGAAAATACTTAGTTGCAATTTTATATACTTTGCAGTTTACGCTGCGCTTTTGTGTGTGTTGCAGCCTTTTTTTCTATAGTATGTTTGTATAGAAAAAAAGGCTTTTTGTTTGTCGTTTTTACCTTCACTCATACTGTAATAACAAAGCAACGGATCGTGATTTTTTGCATAGGTATAATTGAGGAGCATAGGCTTTTTATCCCGGAAAACACATAGTTCTTGAATTTTTGAAACCAAATTCAACGCGGATGAAGTCACCGGCATCATCTAGTATCCGTGTTATGAAAAAGTTAGGCACGATGATCTTTGCAGGGAAAGTTATGATTGAATTTCGCTGTAGCTCCTTGAATCTCAAAGAATTTACATCACGTTCAAATCGAATCAATTTCGGTAATTCGCACAACGTATTGGCTCGTCGAAGTTCCCTTATCAATGCTGATAAAGTAGCTGTGGGCCTACTACCATTGCATAAAGCATTATTATTTAAATGTTGTTGGCGCTTTGGCAGAGTGTTAATCCTTATTTTAGGGACGTCAAGATATGCTATACTAGCTGATGCTAATGATGGTAGATTGAGGTATTTTGGTTTGGTTCTCGCGGGAACTCTTTAATTTTCCAGGATAAAATAAGCCTGGAGAAGCTAAAGAAGTTCTGGATAGTATAGACACTAGATGATGCCCGCCACTGCATCCGCGTGGATTGAAGATTTTTGGTTCCCGCGGGAACTCCTTAATTTTTCGGGATAAATAGTAGCATAAATGTCCTTCCTCTGGATACAAGTTCCAAATTCCACCAAAATCGGTAAAAAGATGGGCCGCTAAAGTGTAGCAGACAGACAGACAGACTGACTAGCAAATTTTTGCATTTATAATATTAATATGGATTACACGCTAATCCCCAGCATGCGTTGCTTCTTTAGATGAACGACTATCGCATGAACTAATTTGACGTTGATGGTACTTGCTATGTTCGAAACTTCCCCTTAAGTGGTCAGAATAACCTTGATTTAAACCTATTTCGGACAACTAGGGACATAACAAAACTTTCTGTTTTAAGTATGTAAGTAAAGAATAAGGTAGATATCACGCTTGGGTAACAATTAAATATAATTTTAAGATAATATAAAGCAAAGACAAGAGTACGAGTAGGATAAGTACCAACTAGATGGTATAAAAATAACCATCATGTGGTTGCGAAAGCCCGCGACCTGTGCGTTATAAACAATGTTATTTATACTTAATCTATTTTCAGTAGAGTCGCTTTTATGAATATAAATTTATTATAACGATCTTATTATATTCAAAAAAATCTTCTGACGCCGGAGCATTTCTCATACCTAGGCCACGGAATGGAAAATTATAATTCGGGGTATTATTAGATTCGCTTTTCCGTTCCATTTTTTATGAGACAGGTAAAACCAAACGACCGAAGCTCTACGCGGAATCTTGTTATTATATAAGATTGGATAATATTGTATTGGATGATGCGGGCTTAGAAATTCAAACACGAGAATGATAGAAGATATAATTTCATGTTCGAGTTTACAGAATTTTGATATTAACTTTACGTTCAACATTGTTCGGCGTCGAAAATGTTACACTGAATCGTCTACTTCTGGGAAGTAATTTCAGACCGCAAGTGGAAGTGGATTCTAGGTTTAGCACGTAGACGGCAGAGACTAGGTAACTAAAGCGGGATGTGGAAGAATGCCAAGCATCAAGGTGATGTGGAGGTGTGCGGGAAATTTATGCCTTCAACATGTCGTACTATATTACCTTTTGCCTGCGACTTTTTACACGATGTACGTGTAAGGTTTTTAAAAAATACTGTGGGAGCAATTTAACTTAACTGTAAAAAGATTTCTATGACCAAGCAATAATATGTAAGCTTTATGCCTATCGACATGACAATAATACCAACCACAGTATAAGAACTTTCTTTTCTATAAGTCATCGAATGGAGACTTCTATAGACAGAGCAACACTGCGGGATGACAGGTGCAAGACGGCGGAAGCTATCTCCACGCTGCAGCTAGCAGATTTTTCGGTACAAAATTTTGTCATTCTAGCACAAAATTCGTATGCAGCTTGGACATGTATACCAAGGTATTGGCAGGTGAGCCTGTGGTCTGCAATTAGTATGGGCGTCGACTTGTCGTCAAACCTCTGGGATGATAATATTACATTAAGACTTTCAAAGGACTTGACCGGTGGAACTGTGGCAGCTTGCCTAGGTGTCAAAAAACAATTTTCAGCAATGATTTCTTTATTATAAATCAGATAAAAAAGTTTCAGGAGTCTGAAGGCTCGGAAAACTGCGAAAATGAACAAAAAAAGTTTCACCAAAAGACTGCTTTCCCACACTAGATGGCGCTATTTATTGTGTTGAGCGAGTCAAAAAAAATATTTTCAAGTATTATTTCTTTACTATTGTAATTGTTATTTTTTATAGTTTTCAAATAAAAAAGTTTCAGGAGTCTGAAGGCTCTGAAAACTGAGAAAATTAATAAAAAAAGTTTCACCAAAAACTGCTTTCCCACACTAGATGGCGCTAGTTATTGTGGTGAGTCTAGAAAATATTTTTAAGTATTGCTCACTACTTTTGGTTAACAAGTTCGACTATTCGACCACAGATGGCAGCATATGCAATGTGAAAAGGCGTTCCTTTAAACGCAGTATTTCAAAATGCTTTGTTCGATCTATTAGTTTGAGACTTGACAAAAAATAAAAATAATTATAAACAAAACATACATTTCTTTTCATTACTATTTAATTGATCAAAAATAAATCATTCATAATATAATGACTAAGGTACTTAAATGGTATTCATGTAGGGTTACAAGATTATTATTAGGCATGGATATAATGGAACGTCAAAATGGAGTAGTGGTTATAGAGGAAAGCGGACGCTCAAGATTTAAACAATAAACGTACTGTTTTTTTTGTCATTTGAACCCTGACCTTATTTGGAATAATAAATCCATAATAATTTCGTTTTGAATTTTTAAACCTTACTGTAAAAACGGAAATCCTGTGCATTGTCCCGAATCGGAGGGCAATTACTGGTCATGTCCTTTTTTATAATATAACTAGATGATGCCCGCGACTTTGTCCGCGTGGATTAAGATTTTTTTGATTCCCGCGGTAACTCTTTAATTTGAAAGTAGCCTATGTCTTTCCCCTGGGTAAAAACTATTCCTATACCAATTTTCATCAAAATCAGTTGACAAACATACAGACAGACACACTTTCGCATTTATAATATTAGTATGGATGGTTATTTACTAGATGATTTGAAGGTAAGTATTTTAAGGTGACATGCGTTGCAGGTAAAGGTTTAATTTTATTTTACCTGATTTAAATTATAATGAGAATATTGTAACAAATTAAAACTAACTTTACAGTTTTAGTACCCCGGGTAATCTAAGCCCAAGCTGTTAGTTCGAAGTTGACATCAAAGAGAATTTCTAATTATTATTAAAGAGACCAAACCTTACACTAATGAATGTTCTCTGGGAATATTACCTATTTAGATCGATTATTGTTGGCTTACTTAAATACCTAACTATGAGGTTACTATATTGTCTTCCATGCATAACAAGATATACTTACTTACTTACAAGCAGGCGGATCAGTGATAATTGCGCCGACATATTATTTTTAAGCCTCCCAGATTTATATTATCCTGGTAACACATATTACACGTACATTACTGCCCATGCCCCTCTTATTGTCTGAGCATTGCAGCCGCAATTCTGTCATACTCTCGACAGTCATACAGCCATTGGCTGCAAAAAATAAAACCCTCGTACTCGGCGAAAAAGGTTTACTACAGAAATCCGACAATACCCAGCATGTACAAGGTAATAATGTAGATGAACGGTGTCTGAATTGGTCAATTTGCAGTATTTGTGTCAATCAAACAATTTCGTTTAATGAGTGAACTGGCACGAAACGTGACAGTTCGAGTTAAACAGTAATTTTGTCGTCCATGAGTTACTACCGCGACTTCATCAGCGTGGTTTCAGTTTTTTTTAATTTCCGCGAGAAATGTTCAATATCCCGGGAAACAACCTACGTCTGTACCAAATTTCATTAAAGTTGGTTGAAAATATTAAACTGTTAACATTATGCTGCTAAAGCGTAGCAGACAGAGAATTATATATTAGTATGGATGACACTAAGGCGAGAACAAACTACGGACAAATTATCTCTGTAGAAAATCGGTTGGAAAGATAAAACGTGAAAGCGTAGCAGACAGGCATCAGACAGATTCGCATTTATAATATTAGTATGGATTATCGATTTTTCATCATACATAGCAATGACAATAATCATAATTTCACATTATTCGATATAATAATCGTAATGAGTAACACGGTTGGTATTAGCAATCAGTAAAATAGAGAGGATTTGTGAACTTTGTCGTTCGGTAAATACGGGCCCAAACAAACTTCACATGGATGGAATGGGTATCAGTAGGTAAGGTATGAAACTTTAATTCTGATTCTTTGATCTTCACTGATATTGACTCGATTTCTAATATTCTATTTGAGCTGGTTAATTACCTATGATGAGAAAATGTGTATCTGTCCGTCTATTAATCTGCCTGTACCATTTTCAAGGCTCATAATATGTTCAACTAATTTTGATGAAATTTGGTACAGACTCACAGAGATGGGTTAGTAGTGAAGTTGAAATGCTACTCTTATTTCGGAAAATCAAAGAATTCACGCGAGATTTTTTTTACACTGTTGAAAGCGCGAAAGTCAGCCTTTATCTTTTAAATCGATTTTTTATTCCAATACAAGTATCCCTAGCTCTGGATTGCGATCTCACCTGGTGGTAAGTAAGTAATGATGCAGTCTAAGACGGTAAAGGGCTAAGCTGCTGGGTATATGGCAATTATATAAAAGCTATACATAACCCTAATCGGTTTCTACAGGGCGTGCGCCGGAACGCTATATCGCTTGGCATCACTTCTTTACCAGTAGGGTAGAAACTAGACACGTCCTAAAACTCCAACCAGGTCAGAAAAGATAAAATTCTGTTATTATAAATTCCCAAATTGCCCCTTCCAGGGATCGAAACCGGGATCTCCCACGCATAAGTCTACAGCGCTCACCACTGCACCAGAAAGGTCATAATTTTTTTTTAAACGGTTTTGTACTGAAATAGCAATCTCAGAGCATTTTGGTCGCAGGCATCATCTTGTGATTATATACGGAACGATTACGGTTTATAGCATTTAGGCCTACTTGTACAAGGCCGATAAATGTGTTTGAGTTATAGTCCCACAAACTTATCTGACCCGGTGACAGCGTCCCTAGTAGCTATAAAAAATAAAATAGAACTTAATGCTAGCTAGCCTAACCTAATTACTATATAAATCATGCCCACGTGGAATGGTGGCAAGAATTCTGGCTGTATTTCCGCGCTGGACAGCCAGGCTGATAATTTGAGCAAAAAATTAGCCAGCCCTTCTGTCACCAGATGAGGCAATTAACCGCGGTGAAATATCTTGCAAAGAATGTTTGCCTCTAAGACTCCACGGCCCTAGGGTCTCCACTGCAAACGGAACAAATATCTAACTCTCTTTGAGAGAGGCATACTTCCGCCGCCTGCCGTTTTCAGCCTTTTCTGCTGCGGCTCTCGGCCTTGATGCTGTCTCCCTGATATGACACGGGGCCAATGTGTTTACGCATGTTGCGTCCTACATGCGCGCCCGTCCCCGTTCCCAGGGAACCAGCGTCAATCGATCAGGTCTCTTGCCATCATCCCGACTAATCCCTGCCGGCTCAATGAGCGCAGGAATATCTATGGTGGCAAGAGTTCTTTTGATCGTATCATTGAAAGAGCCATGCCGAAAAAGCCTACCAGCGCTCCTTTGGCAAGAGAGTTCGTGAATTCCAAAATCAACCTCTTTTCCACACGTACATCTGTGCTCGTAGCACAGGGGTGTTCAGAATCTGAGACCTCCCGCAAACTTTCATTATCTAAAAGAGTGCCGAGATTTTTCGATAAAATAAAAAAAAAACTGACAGGCATAAAAAATAGTTCCAATTTTGGCCACCTGTCAGATAAGTTTGACGGGCTGGGAATATTCATACACTTACTTACCGTAACTTGTAACTAAATTAGTTTAGGCAGTGTCGTGCATGTCGGCCTGAGAGAAATAAATAAAGGAGGTCAAGTTTCAATACAAACTTATAGTTTACCCTCAGGGGCAAAGTTAGGATCACAATGTGATATTGTAACTATATTCATAAGATTATTAAAGTATTAGAACTTGGTGTGTACGATATAATTGAATAGAGTACTTTGTAAAGCAATCTTACCCAGTGATTCTAAACTATTAAATTTTGAAAATATAGTTTATAGAGAGACACGTGGTATCTATACTAATATTATAAATGCGAAAGTTTGGATGGGTGGATGGTTGTTTGTTGCTCAATCACGCTTCAACGGCTGAACGGATCTGGATGAAATTTGACACAGAGATAGATTTTTGTCTGGAATAACACATAGGCTACGTTTTATTCCGGAAAATTAAAGAGTTCCCGCGGGAACCGGTAAATCTCAATCCACGCAGACGAAGTCGCGGGCATTAGCTAGTTTCAACATAAAAATAGCAATAATGTATTCATTATTTGGCTTGCCAAATTGACTCCCGTAGAGACTTGCCGTAAGTTGATTGAAGTCGTTTTTACGATCACCTAATAATAAATAAATAATAATTTATTCTCACACAAAATTTACAAAAGTAAGACTTAGGACTACAATACATTGTACGGTCGGTCTCTGCAGCCTAATGTAGGATACCCTGTGGTTTAGGCTGCAGTGACTTTATGTACATTGATTTTATTCTTTAACATAATATTTAACATAATCTTATTATAACCAAAAATGTGTGAACTATTAGGGTATGTGTGTGTGTGTGTACGTGTGTTTGTGTGTGTGTGTGTGTAAAATAGGTTTTAGTAAATATAAAAAAATGTTCCTTATAACATTGGTTTTAATAAGTTTTCTGTCTCATCATAACTTCGACTTTGTAAATATTTAGTGACAGTATTTTTACAATTAAATCTATTCATTTCATATATTGAAAGTGTTTTATTTAATTTGTTGTATAAAGTCTTCCCTAAATAGCATTGGAATCGTTGAGAAAAACAAGTGCGGTAACGTGGAATATTAAAAATTTTAAATTTACGTCGCTTGTTACGTCGGTCAGATACAAGTTGTCAGTTGAGCCATGTTGGTTTAGTATTAGACGTAGAATATATAGTTCTCTGACCGATAGGACTTGGGCTTAAGCATACAAGTCAGATGTAGGAAATCTCTTAGGTAGTTTTAGCATGACTTTCAAAACGGCACGTTGGGCCCTTTCTAGTTGCAGTAGATTTGTCTTAGCAATTCCTCCCCATGTTTTAATGCAATACAATACAATAGATTGACAGAGTGCCATATACATGACTTTCAAGATTTTGGGATTAGCTATGTGACAAACATTTTTAAAAATTTGCTATTAGATTTATATGTGATACAAAAGAAAGTCGGTTATCTATTACAACCTCAAGGTATTTAATTTCTGTTGGTCGATCTAGTTCTGAGCAGGAGCAGTTTTCGGTTTTGTCGAGGTTCAAGCAGTCGTAGGTATGTGAAGTAATTTTGTATAGATCGTGTAATGATTGCGAATTTTTTAGCATCGAAAAAGTGACATACTTTGTTTTACACGCATTCAAGCTAAGACAGTTCTGGCCTAATCTATGTGAAATAAGATTTAATCCCTGCTGTGCATAGTAAAAGGTCTGGTCCCAACTCTCTCCCCTAAACACCAATGCTGTATCATCAGCAAATGAGAACACTTTACCATTTGTTAAGTTCATATTGCATATGTCGTTGATAAAAATAAGGAAGAGGGTTGGACCAAGAACACTTCCATGGAGGACTCCATGACGGACAGGTAGCGGATCACTTATTTAATCTTACTCACTAACTGCGGATAAAATACTTTTTGAGAGCAATTGTTTTCGTAACAATCTTTTTCAGTTAGAATACGATCAAGGATGTCATAATATGAACTAATTTTTGTCAGAACAACATATTGCGACAATGCGACATGCTACAGGGCAGTATTATTCAATATTTTAAGCTTGAAATTCACTCACTCATGTCTTCGACCATTTGCCACAGCTCACTAGTGAGCACGCTTCTCCTCTTAGATTGATAAAAATTAAGCTAAAGTTCACCACGCTTACCAAGCCCAGATTAACAGGCTTCACATGTCGTTGAAAACATTGCGAAGAACGTTGGGCATGTAGGTAGATAGTGGTTTCCTTCCCCGTTAAGGCGAGTGATATTTAATTTCTTAAAACGCACGTAACTCTGAAAATTAGAGGTGCCTGCCCGAGGATCGAATTCCCGAATAAGAAATCCACGTGAATAGAATTTTAGGCATCTAAACCTGTACTCTATCACCGTTTGTTATTTAATTTATTATTAAACGTTACATCAATTTTTGATACATTACCTTAAAATCTGCTAATGTCAAGGTTAAAATCGTAGTAATATTACTAACAAACTGCAAAATCAAATCTTTCATATGCAATTTCGCTGCGTTTTAAAGTAAATTTTAGGGTAACTTTCGAAAAACTTTAATTCCCAAAAGAAAAAGCTTTCAATTTTAATTTTAACAAATGGTCGTTGCACAACGCCACTCTAAAAATGAATAATAGAACAATCTAAAGCGGTTGTATTCTACTTTATTCAATTAAAGCCCGCCTCCGAAACAATCCAATAATTTGAGATGGAAACATCAATTAAATAAGAGCCATTTATTAGTAGGCTTTGTTAGCGAGCTTAACTCCTAAAGTGAAATCCTGAATCCCTATTATTTTACTTTGTTGTGGTGTATTTAGCTGCGAAATTATAGTGATGATTTTAATTAGTTGTTTCGAGTGATCTTTTGTTAAATTAATTTTGTTCTTTGCGGCTTATTCTATGATATTAAATAAGAATGGATTAATTTTACTTTTTAAACTGCACTTTAGATTTTTTCCAGGCCCATCTGCCTTATGGCGAAAAGTATGGGAGTCTACTGTAAATTGCAATATTATTAAAAAAACCACTACTATATGTCACGACTATTGCATATAGGTCCCACTCCCGGGTTCGATTCCCGGCAGGGACAATTTGGAAATTTATAATTTCTGAATTCTCTCTGGTCTGGTCTGGTGGGAGGCTTCGGCCGTTACTAGTTACCACCCTACCGGCAGAGACGTATCGCCAAGTAATTTAGCGTTCCGGTACGATCCCGTGTAGAAACCGAATAGGGGCATTTGTTTCATATAACTGTCATGCCCCTATTAGGTTAGCTCGCTACCATCTTAGACTGCATTATCACTTACCATCAGGTGAGATCGCGGTCAAGGGCTAACTAACGTGTAGTGGATAAAAAAAAATCCAGTTGAATCAGTTTTTTTTAATGAAAAAGTTTTAAACCCATCTAGATAATTACAAAACAAACGTTTTATTTTTGTAGGCTAATAAAAGTTTTACTATACAAAATTATACAATTGGTAAGCAAGGAGTAATATTATCCTCTAGAGTCTAAGATGTTAAACGTCCATATAGGCGTATTGTTTCTCCAATATTACCCTTTATGAGCATGTGATCTTATAAAAGCTATAACCTGGAATTGCGATAAGAACACCACTATGAGAGGCACTTTACTCATATAATATCGAGGGCACTTCAAGCAAGGTGATATCAATTACTTTCCTAAAATTGGGTTCAGAAGGAAATTACGCGGTAGTAGGATTGAATCTCTCTTCACTCAAAAGGGTCACTAAGTGTGAGATATTTAAAGCGTACTTTAACTTGGCTCAGACTTTACTCAGAGTTAAAACGAGATGGACTTATGTGAGTAACATAAATCTGTCTCGTTTGAACCATGTCATATGTTTAAGCAAAGTCAAAGTTCAGCAAGAAAAGTTTACAATTATTTTGCTATAATCCGCCAACAGAAAAAATTCTGTATGGTCAAGCATGCAGTTACAAGCGAAGCACCGTTTACCTTCCCAACCCAGCAAGAAAGCCAAGTTCCCAAGCAAGCAATGCCACCACCACTCACATGCACCACCACACAAGACTTTTATACTAATCTCACGCACGTTTCGCCCCGACACCGGAGCATCTTCAGGAGATGTAGACTTTACAATGCAAGATTGTCTAGTCGGATTATAGGAAAATAATTGTAAACTTTTCTTGATAAATCATGAACTTCCGCAAAGTAACGCCTGATTCCATCCAAAGTCAAAGTTCACTCTATAAATCTCACACAGAGAGTACAGAACTCAAAAAGGATTTAATTGATTATTTAATATAATATTACTCGTATATAAATTTCTCGTGTCACAATGTTATTTACCATACTACTCCGAAACGGCTTGACTGATTTTTATGAAATTATATATGCATATTCAGTAGGTCTGAGAATCGGCTATTATCATTATTTCATACCCCTAAAACACCTCAATCCACGCGGATGGAGTCACGGGCATCAGCTAGTTACTCGTATATTATTTCTTGAAGACTTCATATTGAAAGTGCCCGTGAAGGAATTCTATGATCATAAAATTAATAAATTTCTTTGATCATTGCACCCAAATCGGATTTTTGCAGGATTTTAATATTGACTCTCGGAACTATCTATAGTACACACCTACTTCAGCTTTGTTCAGATAAATAAACCTTTCAGTCAGCAAGTATAATATGTAAATTAACTGTTTCAACTCTCTGCGTTCAGCAATTTATATGCCAATAGCAAAATGTACCTAATGCAAATGCGATCGCGTTCATACGGTATCGACTGATGAAAATCATAGTAAAACATATCGCATACTTATCATCATGCACTGTACGTGCCGCTTTTGCGCAAAAGGAATTACGAAGTAGAAATAAAAGTTAATACCTTAATGATGCGCGTTGCTAGGTGTGCGACCGAGACCTATCTACATCCAAAATTTTTTTATCCTGGGTTTGACTGGTGAGAGGCTTCGGCCGTGGCTAGTTACCACCCTACCGGTAAACAAACGTGCCGCCAATCGATTTAGCGTTCCGGTACGATGCCGTGTAGAAACCGAATAGGGGTATGGGTTTAATCTAACTGCCATGCCCCTAACAGGTTAGCCCGCTACCATCTTAGACTGCATCTTCACTTAACATCAGGTGAGATCGCAGTCAAGGGCTAACTTGTAGTAGATAAAAAAAAACTCAAGATGCATTGAAATAAGAATAGAATAAATGTGCAATACTATACGCGACCTAGAAAAAAGTTTCATCGTAATCACGGATTTTTTTACTTAGTTACTTCTCCTTAACTACTCCTATTGTCCTAAGTAATTCTTCGATTACCCGTTAAATTATTATCAGATCACTTCCTTGACGTTAACTTTTGTAAGCCAAGTAACTTTTTTATACGACTGCCTGAAAAAAGGAGTATATTGTTTTCAGGGTTCATGTATGTATGTATGTATGTATGTATGTATGTATGTATGTATGTATGTATGTATGTATGTATGTATGTATGTATGTGAGTTTGTATATTCCACCATAACTTCTATACGCCCGAACCGATTTTGATAAATGAGATATCGTTAGAATCCCTAGCTTATTCCGGGTGACATAGGCTAGTAAAATTTTTAAAAAAGTTGGTGGGGTGACCATGGTCCCGCATTAAAGACCAAAATTGAAAAAAAAAATTGAAAATAAGATTAACTATATAATCATCATCTAGAAAATGATGAGTAGATTCCAAAAATATATAACACTATAGTTCAATATTTAGTGATTCACAAAAAAATATCATTTAATAAAAAATTTGAATAAGATTCCAAAGGCTATATACCTATGCAAATCGCTTCTTATGGAGGTAAACTCCAAAAATAATATGGCAGGGCAGTCGTATTTTTTTATTCGTTAAATTAATTATTTAATATTATGTATAGGTACCTTTGATATGGGCTGAATTAAAGGGCGGATAAAAACGGCTATGCATTACCAGGTGACACGGTTACTCAATATGCTAACTAGGTATGAATGAATGTATTGGCAACAGTGCCAAAGAATTATATTAGTCAGTATAATTATAATACTGTGAATAACATACAAGAAACTATTAATAGTTCATTTTGACGCGGTCACATTCAGCCAGGAGCGCACTCTTCCTAATGTGACATTACGATTATAATAGCTAAAAATAAGATCCCCAGTATTTCTTTAAGTGATTTCGAGTGTTTTTATAGAACAAAAGATAAGTAAATTCTATAATATCGAACATTGTATTCAACTGACTTCATAGAGTGTATAATTCACAAGGACATAGCTACATAATTGAGTAATCTCAGCAAAACAAATCCGGTCAAGTGCGAGTCAGACTCGCGCACAAAGGGTTCCGTACACACAATATAAATTCTATTAGTAAATAATAAGAAAGATGACACAACAGCACGTAATTAGCTGTGAATTATGGTGTTATACTAATATTTATAATATTATGGTGCTATACTGGTATACTTATGAACCGTAATAGGTAGACAGCTGATTTAATTTTCATCTTTAGAAACTATTAGAAATATATAATACTTATATTATTTTGTTACATAAATGTACACAATTGGAAACATGAACTATGTTTGTAAACGAATTTAAACGTAATAAATATTTGTTGGGGTTATTACTTTTTCGTGGTTAAAGAATCCCGATGGAACGTTTCGTGCTTTGTATTTTTTTTATAAGAACTTGATGATCATATTATTTCCATGTTAACAGTTATTAAAACATATAAACTTACTTTTCTAAATATTACCTACTAGCATGAGTTTTAAGGCTGTTTAGGAGCAACCTCATGCGACAATGTGGCATGCTACAAATAGAAATATTTGGTAATTTTGCAGCTATATGTAGCATGCAGCTGATGTCCGCGACTTCATCCGCATGGATTGAGGTTTTTCTTTTCCCGCGGGAACTCTTTAATTATCCGGGATGAAAAGTAGCCTATGTGTTATTCCAGTCAATAATCTATCCAAATTTCATCCAGATCTGTTCAGCCGTTGGGGCGTGATTGAGTAACAAACATCCATCCATCCATCCATCTATATATCCATCCATCCAAACTTTCACATTTATAATATTAAGTATAGATGATTCTTATTTTTGTATACTATTTATTTTGTATGATTCTTACACTAGTATCGTGATTATAATATTACTAAATCGGGCATCCAGTTTGTTGGAAACTTGAAGCTATATTTACTCAACTGAACCAATCTGAAAGTAATTGCTTCCTTTTAACAATATACGACGTTTTCCTTTAGATGCTTCATGGTATTCGTGTTCCCGACTGATTTATGCCACATCGAGCTATGAGAGTGAGGGAATAGCGAAAGGATGTCTTTGCACAAAACTACCTATGTCCATGCGGACGAATTCGTGAACATCACCTAGTTTGGTAAAATTAATTTATTATCATAACTAATATTATAAATGCTCATGTGAGATTGTTTGTTTGTTACGCTTTTACGGCTTATCTCTTCAACCGATTTTGATAAAATTTGGAATTGACATTGGCACACAACCTGGAAATAGGCTACTTGTTATCCCCGAACGTAAAGGAGTTCCCGCTGGAATAAAAAAAATCTTAAATCGCGAGACGAAGTCGCGGGCATCAGCTAGTAGTTCATAAATCTACATCATTCATATGTTTGCCATTTTCAGCACAAATTAATTATGTAGTTGGCCCACAAATAAAGCTCAAAAATTTAAAGGTAGGGATGAAGGGAATGTAAATTTTGTCACATTACGAACGGTCACTGGTAACGATGGAAAGCTTTTTTCATGAAAATGTATATTTCATGAATGTTTATTGCCTGTTCTCTTTGTGAATGATAGAAACTGATTGTCGCTTACATAAGGGAGAATCAACTGATTGTCAGCAAATCCGCACTTGGCCATGGCTTGAACTATTATCAAATCTAAGTTTCACGTTCTAAGAAGAGACTCGTACTCAGTAGTGAGCAGACAATGGGTTGTAGTGATGTTGAAGAGAAGGTACCTGGTAATTTTTTTATTCCAGGATTATAGGCTTTCTTGCTTTTTTATTTTATTATTCCACTACAAGTTAGCCCTTGACTGCAATCTCACCTGATGGTAAGTGATGATGCCGTCTAAGATGGTAATCCCTTGGCGGTACGTCGGATCAGAAATTACAAATTCCCAAATTGACTCTGTCGGGGATCGAACCCGGGACTTCCCATGATAAGGTAACAGCGCTCAATACTGCGCCAAGGAGGTTGCTCCTGCTTGCTTGCGTTATCGAAAGCAATATCAAAAAAACACGAGTTTTGAATTTCATTTCAATTCAATGGTGAGATCTAGGTAGAAACGCGCTTGCCCAGAAGGAGCCTATTCAGTCTTGTGTTTATAGTCCCTACTTAAGTTTTATGTAGTAGGAATAACTAGATCCCAAGAAGGTGTTCTGTACCATAGTAGATAAGACACCGTTTCTGTAACGTTTTTTGCGACATAATACGAGTATGTAACAATAGTCGCACAGTTTGTGCAACTTGCCATCTCTTCAAAAAGTGATCTTCAGCAGCCTTTCAGCTGGTAAATGGTGACGGTGTTTTATCGAGAATGTTTCCTAATAAAAAAAATAGGAACTGCCGATAGAAGTGAAAACAATTTTTTTTTACTAAAAATTATTAAAATATAAACCTTAACACTAAGGCATTAAAGTTTAATTTCGAATGTAGTATATTTATATGATCACGAGAATGTCGGTTACGCGAGCATGTCGGTCACGGTCACGCGAATCTACATTTTTACCCCCTACCAAAAAGTACTCAACGCGCCTAGAGAAGTTTTACACTTCAGTATTTTTTTTCTTTTTTTTTCATTTATTTGGTCTACCAACAGCATATCATTTAAAACATAGATATTACATAATTTACAAGATATTAGGTACTAAGATAAAATGATTAGCCACTTAGAGGTAAACACCGCATGCGCTGTAGTGATAAGATCTTTTACAAATCTGTTATATACAATTAAAATATAAATTACCAAAAAGTGCTCAACACGCCTAAAGAAGTTTTCACTTCAAAAAAGTGTGTACGTGTGCAATTTACACACGGCAGGAGTGAAACTTCAGAAAAGTTAAATCCAACGAGAGAATGAGATAAATATAACTTGTATTCTCATCTCATTGTCTCACAAGCTAAATTATATTTGTCTCTTTTTGGTGTCGCTTTTTCGTTTCATCAAATTCTCAAATCACGATTCTAAAGAAGATTCCCTTCAAAAAATTATGCATAGAATTGAGAACCTCTACTTGGAAGTACGTTAAAAATAAAAGTAAAACTGTTAAAAATAAACCTTTTAATAATTTTAAAAAAAGACTTCCAAAAGACGTATTTAGACGTGTTATTGACGCTTTTGAAGAGTTGCTGATTTGCCTAGTAGTCAAATACACAATTGTTAAATATCAAGTATTAACATTGACCGGCTGGATATTATACTGAGTACCTACATCGAAGAACACGTCGGATAAGTAGACTGGTGCTATTTTAATCTACACGCTTTGAACTCACTATTTGGAAGTTGTAAATATAAAATGTAATTTGGCTATCGGTCTCGAATCGACGTGACGAATGCATACGATGCATGACGGAGTGTTGACGCAATTCGGCTCGCGTCAGGCGGGTTAACGTGTCTTAAAATACACTCTACCTAATTAAAAACACTACTGTAAACAACATTTAACTGTATCGACATCGAACATCGTTTGCCGAGCTCCTTGGCGAAGTTACAAGCGGATGTCTTAAATAAACGGAGGGTCCAAAGTTCGATTTCCAGCATAGGCTATTCATGATTTCTTAATTGGCTTTGGTCTTGGTTAGCCACCCTACTGGCAAAAATATGTCATGTAAGATATGTTACTATTACACCGACGATGGCTGCTATACCCATATCAGATTAGCCCGCTACCATCTCAGACCGCATCAGATAACATCTCGGAGATCGGAGTAGGAGTACTAACTTGTAGCAGGATAAATAAAATAAAAATAAGTGAGAATTTTGAGATACCCAGTATCGTATACATATGTTCTATCAAATGGAAGCTAAAACCTATAATGATGGCCTATTTTTTAGGTTTAAGTTTTAGCTTCCAAAAATTATTTTCAAAACAAGTCCCCAATTTGCCTACTTAATGTATAATTCTTTACGACAACAAGATCGAAGGATTAAGTTACCAGAGACGCAAACAATACAGAAGCGTGATATTAGCAGCATCAGGCGCGCCGTATTCTACTTACGTTATTAAAATTTTTGATACGCTCGTGTGGCCGGATTTTGCTGTTAGCATAAATCGCATTTTCATTATTATGCTCGATAATATGTTATCACCATAATTAAAATCAAGTAAAGTCTTTCCGTTTTGCACTTTAAAATAATTATAAACCAGTCTCGAGCTTGCTTTAACTAAGTAATTTGGAGTAGTTTAAAGAGACCTGAGTGCTTATAACAGGATTAAGCAACCTAAAGAGCCTGAGATGTAAGAGGGATAGGAATTTATCACGCAACGGATCCCGGGTAAGGGATTGGGCTGATCCTACGAATAATAATGACTGGGCTGAATATATATAATATTAGATTAAAAATAAATGTAGGGATTATTGTAGGGAAATGCAAATACATAAATATAACTATCTAAATAAGGTTTATGTCATACAATCCTATGATTATTTGTTTTTTGGAATGTTTTTAATTACTCAGGCCACTGAGCTGGAAAAATTTGTACTTGACAGAAAAGCGTTAGTCTCTTTCTCCTATTTGTAATTATTTTAGTTAATGTTGAATATTTTGAGCACTGAGTTGTGGTGACTCAGTTGGATCGGGACCACGTCGTAATCAAGATGTTGCAGGTTCTTCTGAGAAAATTCTAAGAATGTTCTCATGAAATTTCGCAGTTTTGTATTAATTTTTTGGAATAGCGGAATCTCGAGCAAAAATAACTTAGGTAATTACGTTCTTACGGGGTGTCGAAAGGCACCAAACGGTTTGTTTTTTACTACGACGGAAAGAGTCTTGCTTAAGTGCATTGCTGAGAAAACTGGAAACCTAAGATATAAAGGTAGATAAATTGGTTAAAATATTATTTTACATTTGTGACTTTATTTGTGAAAAGGGAGTTGTTTAATTGCCTATGTGAAGTATGCCTTATCTACCTCATAACTCTTGCTTACGTCGTTAAGTCATCGTTAAATGTATAATAATATATAACCTATGATCGTTTTATACGACGTATGCTCAGACCAAAAGCCAGCTATACGTTTTGTCGGTAAAGTTACGATCCATCAATAAAACTCGATAGCCACCCCGTAGGTACAACTATAAGGAGAGTGGATAAAATTTTTGACAGCGTAAGCTGGTTCTATTAAACTGCAACGTCGACACTAACTAAATGAATTTACCCCTCATTACGGCTGATGGACGCCGTTAAATAATAAAAGGATATTAGATTTCGTAGAGGCCAACCGCTGTAATTAAGCTGCTTTCACTGATACTCCCTTTGGTCGGAAGTTCAATTTTGTTTATGTTGAAACATTATAATGGAGTTTAACGCACAAATAGTGTTAGCCACAGAATATAAGTAAGTAAAAAAACCGACTTAGTTTTTTGGAAAGACCTAAACCGACCGATTTGGCTTTGCCACTGTAAAGTAAAAAATAATTTTGATTTCTACACACTATGTTGAGGTCGGGCGAGCCTGATGCGTCAACTTTGCTTATCCTTCTTATTCTCACCCGACTTCAACATAGTGTGTAGAAATCACAATTATTTGTTACTTCACAGTGGCTTTGGAAGTCGGTTACTTTTTGTAAAGATTTTTTTATGGGATTACCTCGAGAGCTTGAAAAAAAAAAAAACACACCGAATTGAGAACCTCCTCCTTTTTTGGAAGTCGGTTAAAAACGTTAAGTAATTAAAATTATAAGCGGTTTAAATTGAAACTTTCAGATATCTACCAATATAAAAGTAATGAGAGTAATAAAATTAGAAAATTAAACTGGTCTTTATTATGGCGCATATACTCAGTAGTCTACCATCAATATAATTAAAAACGGTCAACAATTTTATTGGACCATATGAAATTAATAAATAAGTATGAGCGTATTTTATAAGTGTGCACGAATTTTATATCAACGAAAAAACTATATAATAAATAAAATATGTTATTTGCGTCCCATTGAATATTGGCCCAAGGGCAATCTGGTTCCGTAAATAAATTTCAATAACTTCATTCGATCTTCTACAAGATTAGTACACCTAATTGAATCGTTGGCGCTGGAAATATTATTTGATTTGAATTCAGTTCTCAAAGCCTAGAGGCCTGAACGAGCAGCAGGACTGTAAATGTAATTCAAAAGAGCAACCCGCAGTTAATAAAGTGGAAAATGGAACGAAAATATGGTCTAGACGATTTGAAAATTTTGAAAATAAACTAAATAAGTCTAAGATGACTTATTTAGTGCAGTGGAGTCTATGGCTGTCCTTTCGAAGGTTTCTATTCCCTATTGAATAGTTATTTTCACTATCTATACTGATATTATAAATGCGAAAGTTTGGATGGACGGATGGATGGATGTTTATTACTCGCCAGAACGGCTGGATGGATCTGGATGAAATTTGACACTGAGATAGATTATAGTCTCGAATAACATACAGGCTACTTTTTATTCCGTAAAATTAGAGAGTTCCTGCGGGAACCAAAAAACCTCAATCCACGCGGACAAAGTCGCGGGCATCAGGTTGTAGTTTTATAATTCTCCTTCGGCAGTATTATCTGCCTGTCGAGATTTCTTACATAAAATGTACAAAACATTTCTGCCAAGCCAAATAAATAGGTTCTCTTACACAGTACCATACAGTTAAAGGTTGTTGAGAAAAGGCATTTCGTAGAAGATACTGAGAGATATTTCGGAGGTCTTCGCAGGTGTCTTATAGTAAGAAAGCAGGGGTCAAAAAAAATCTTATTACTAAAAACTTCCGTTATATCACTACTTAAATTAATATACCTCCCGCTGCAATTAAATGATTACAAGTTAGCTAGGGCAAACTGCTTTTACTAGACGACTTTATCACTAAGAAAATTGATTTACCCTTCATTGTTGTAACCGCGTTCATTATTATGTATTAGTCTTGTTGTTGTTTGTGTTGTCGCTTTAATTAATATTTAATAAAACCATATTAGACTCTACAAAGGTCAAAGGCCGTTATTATAAGTGTTACTGTTTAGATTAGGATTTAGTTAATTTCATGTAAGTATGCTAGTTTGAATTAAATAACTATACCCGAAAAATAGATGGTGGTCTGATAGTTGCTTCTGGTTGGCGGTCATTTTCGAAAGTGATGTTTAAAAGATACGTTTAACTAAAAAGACCTGAGGTAAACTTGAAAAACAAAATTCGCCCTGAAGATTATAAAGGTAAACGGCAAACTTAAAAAATGAGATTAAAGTAAATTATGCTACCTTCAAGACTTTAAGTATCGGCGTATCATTTGCCATGTTTCGGCTGGCCAAAATGTCCTATAGTTATGCAAATCAATGTGCCAGTTGGAGGCTATTTCTAAAGAGCCACCATATCATAATAATTATAACTATATAGGCTAGCAAACTGAGACAGTAGATACAAGCTTTGCATCACAATCAAGCTAGATTACAGGAACATGTACTTGATGACTGTAAGTAGTGTTGAAAAATAGAGTAGATACCTACCACCCACACTGTACATACAGTAAACAGGTGTTCGGAACAAAATGTCAGGAACCTTCACAGGATGCGACGTCTAATTATATCTAGGTATACTTAATATTATAAATGCGAAAGTTTGGATGGATGGATGTTGGATGGATGGAACGGTTGAACAGATCTGTATGAAATTCGGAACAGAGATATATAGAGATATATAGTCTAGATTAGCACACGCTACTTTTTATCCTGGAAAATTAAGAAGTTCCCGCAACAACCAAAAAACCTCAATCCACGCGAACAAAGTCGCGGGCATCAGCTAGTATATTACTTTAGTAATATTATAAACGCGAAAGTCTGGAGGGATGGCTGGATGCATGTTTGTTACTCAATCACGCCAGAACGGCTTTACGGAACTGATTGAAATTTGGTACAGAGATAGATTATAGTCTGAATTAGCACAGGCTACTTTTTATTCCGGAAAAGTAAAGAGTTCCCACGGGAACCAAAAACCCTAAATCCACGGGGACAAAGTCACGGGCATCAGCTAGTTTTATCATATTTTGAATGTCGCCTACAAAGTTGAGTAGGTGTATTGTGGATCTTAGTCGCCGTAGTCAATGAGCAGCTGAAGACATGTTTTTGGAGTTCGGACGTCTATGTCAGGAGTGTTTGTTATGCGACCCGCGCCACACGTGTGTAACAAGGTAGAAGAGGGATATTTTTCTTATCAATTTATCTTCTTTTTTCAATATTGTCTTTATGATTTCTTATTCGATGAAACCCTTGACTGAGACATCGGCGATCTCACCTGATAATGAATGCACTCTAACGAAGCACATTAACATGGAGTGTGTATGGCAGATTTAAACTTGAACTCATAATTGTTTTTGTACGCGCAATCGTATTTGTATTGCTAAATCACTTAGCGACAAGCGACGGGGATAATGGGAAACCATCAGAAACAATTTTTTTTAAATCATTAATTCCTAAACATCCCCCCAAATAGGTGTTTGAGTTTGAGTTGACCGACTATGCTTATAACATTTTTTCAGGATGCCGCTTATTTCGAAATACTAAATGAATACAAAGCTTTGCCCTACTTTTGTATAGCAAAGCTGAGCCGGTTCTTCACTTGGTTGTTTTTTCATCAATTTCAGGTATAATCCTTTGATGTTTTAAAATTTTGCAGTAGCTTTCAGAACCTCTCTAAATAATACGCAAATAAAGAATATATTTCCACTAACGCAAATAGGATAGATGACAGAGAGCTTTCGAAAGCTATGAAAATGCCCTTTTTTCGTAAGAGGATTTTCTATTTGTGTAAACCACGGTGGAAATCTTCCAGTGTTTGTTTCTGGAATGACAATTTGTTTGATACAAAAAATATAATATAGAGAAGTTAGTTTTGAAAACGAATGCAAAAGCGTATAATTCATATACTTCTTCAATATTCCTTTATTTTTCCATCTTGAGAATTGTAAAGGCCTTTTACATTGTGTTCAACGAATAATTGATTTGGTGTGAGTATGAGTTTTTTATAGCTTAGAGTTAAAAATATATTGAAATATTGGTATGTTCTCAATTACATCTGACATTTTAAACACACTTTTAAAAAATGCGATATTTGTCATAACTTCTCAAATGTAAAATATAATTTTGTGTCACGGATCAAAAACATAAGCCAATGTTTACATTAATGTACCCAAATCTCTAGATATTAAGATGGCCATATATTTTAATAGCTTAGTTATTTTTACTGTGTTTATTGTTCTTGGGGATAACTAACAGCGACATTTGAAATGTTCAATCTAAACTTGGATAAGATTTGGAGAATATATATTTGGGATTATTGGTGTATATATGTCACCGTAAGATTGTAAAAACCGTTAGATTATAATCTAACCCGCGAAATCGCAAAGTGTCGAACGATTACAATTTAATGCATTATTTTCCGGTAGATTGTAATCTGTTAGATTTATTAACCCGATAGAACCTAAGTACCTAAGTAACCAGGGCACTACCTTATTTATATCGAACCCTAACCTAACCTACATGAAACAGACAAGAAAACGTAAATGCAATGAATATTTCAAAAATTGACAGTCAGAACATTGAACGGTTCACAATCTTTCGACAGTTTACAATTTCGCGAGTAAGATTATAATCTAACGGTTACAGTTAAAATCTTACGGTGACATATACATAAATACATGAATATTGTATACATAAGAACATGTAAAAATAATTTAAAAAAATCATGCTCAGGGCAAAAAAATAAAAAAGGCAGTCATAGGATATAGATAGCGATAGAAGTGAAAACGAATACTAATTTTTTTTTTAAATTAAAGCAAAATTAAAATATAAATCTTAACACTAAGGCATTAAAGTTTAATTTCGTATGTGGTATATTTATATTTAAGACCTTTTGTCTTCGTAACAATGCGAACATGACGTTGTTCGCGAGCACGTCGGTCACGGTCACGCGAATCAACATTTTTACCCCCTACAAAAAATGCTCAACGCGGCTAAAGAAGTTTTCACTTCAAAAATTGGTAGGTTTATTTAAAATATGGGTAATATTTTAAATAAACCTACCAATTTTTCATCTCAATTCGCTCGCGGATCAACTCGCGTGGCTCAAGGTTTAAATAAAGATTATTGAAGGCTTAAGTTTTTGTTATAATATTTGTTAGCCATCTCCAAAAAATCACGTCTAGCCCGAGTCTTCTGCAAAAAATCACGTCGAGCACGAGCTTAGTTGTGGCGGGACAGAAGGAGAAATCAAGATTTATTCCTTGTCTACATTATGAAGGGGACCCCAGGGCAAAATTTCAGCTTTTTATTTATTCATCCTGGATTCATCAACGCCCAGCCCGAACGCTTGTTCGGGCTGGGTGTTGTTCGGTTCTAGGCTCACTACAGAGTCGCGACACGTAGCGGCAAGTATTCTTTGTATGAGGTTACATAGAGCTGGTCCCACATAAGCGACGTGGCACGGAGATGCACTGCGCAATGCGGCCGCATACAAACTCATACAAACAATATTTGCCGCTATGTGCAGTGCCGCTCCGTGCATCTCAAGTTAGTCACCTTCAGTGAGCGAGTGAGTATAAACCTATTTTTTATTATATTATGCATTGATTGATATATTGTAAGTTATGAAGCTTCTGATAGCTATGAATATGTTGAGACTTTCACTAAAATACGCGAAATAGGTAATCAGATGGGTGACCAAACTTAGATGCTAGGCTCGTAAAGCCTGAATAGCGTGCCTGCCTAACTGCCTTACTTATACCAACGCGAGCGTAACTTTGGAAAATTGGAAGAACAACCTTGAATTCATGAGTAAAATATGTATCTACAAGTATATATAGATACTAAACACATAGAAGTATATACAACGTACCCTTCCATACAAAGAGACAAACAAATAGAATATAATATTGAACTTAACGTGGCCCGTGAGTTCGGAAACAATATT
Organism: Erebia palarica; assembly: GCA_964035005.1. Taxonomy (NCBI): domain Eukaryota; kingdom Metazoa; phylum Arthropoda; class Insecta; order Lepidoptera; family Nymphalidae; genus Erebia; species Erebia palarica. Next base: position 13,947,707 of record OZ035983.1, read on the forward strand.
ACGCGACATCCCTCTTTTCTTATTGCCATCCTATAATATCACGTTATAATATAATACATAATATGTACCAACACAATAGGTAAAAGTCTTTGTTAAAGAACAAAAACAAGAAAGGGGAGAAGTAGGTACATTCTGTCCTATCGTGTTAGTGTGCGCAGCTCCATAATCCATACTAATATTATAAATGCGAAAGTGTGTCAGCCTGTCTGTCTGCCTGCTACGCTTTCACGGCCTCAACCGATCTGTTCAACCGATATTGATGAAATTCGGTAGAAAGGTAGGTTACATCCCGGGGAAAGACGAAGCCTACTTTTTATCCCGGAAAGTTTTAAAGAGTTCCGGCGGGAATCAAAAAACCTTAATCCACGCGGATGAAGTCGCATGCATCATCTAGTTTGTATTATGGTTTGGTCGTGGATTTTTGTCCACTAGACATTTTTTTGGCGCTAGACAGCTGATTGAGCTCTTATATTATATAGCAATTTACATTTGTTTGCTCTCTTCAATCCTTCCTTCATTCAATTCGGTAAATTCTCAAGCAATCAGAATGGAATTCGAAACGAAAAGTTTCCAGTTCTACGCGTGTATGTGTTCTTGTATGTATATTTAAAACATCAGCGATGTTTATCTAGTGGTGTGAATTAGATTTCAGATTTCAGATTTATTTATTTGCATTGAACATGATCAATAATTATTGACATGTCACCTCGTTAGGGCATAATATTAAGATTTAAGATATATAATTAAGATTTTTCTTGCTTCAAAAACTCGAGTAAGTAGCTATATGAAAACCATAGAGGTCGCATCACAAAAAACGTAGATACAAGCAAATCAGTAAGAGGACAAAAAAACTTATATTAGGTATCACAATTATTCAATCGTTAATGCGAAAGTGTTACCTGTTAGGGTCTTTTCGCACTGCATCCGATCCCAATCCGATACTATTCATACAAATACTACATCTACTTCGGTTTGATTCGGTTAATTAATTTTCTAGTTACTTTAATATTTACATTTTAGCATATTAACTTTGTATATTGTGTGTGTATTTCTAACATATTTCCTAGATACGTAACTACTAACTACCTCTTTGAACATTAATTTAGCTATTTCGATTTTCTTTCATATTACATCCCTAATTAATACATATTATTATGTGTCTATTTATTCCACGTAAAGAATTAATTTCAGCGATGGGGCACTTTCGATTAAACCCTAATGATGTTACTAAAGATGTTGTTTCTTGTTACAAGGAACAAATATTTTAATAGCGTTTGCGCTAACGTTAAAATTAATATATCACGGCATACAAACTTTCCTGTGGTCTATAATATACAAAAAACAACAGTTCCTAATCTATTAAAATCAAGCCTCTGCTTCTTCCGCCCACCTTTCAGCTTTTTTTCGATGAGAACTAATTGTTTTTCGGGATAAGTCTTATATTTTAAGCTTTTGTTCCAAATTTTGTATCTAATATCTAAGTTGTATAATGGTTACATAGTTCATATTTTAAGAGAAAAGTAGGTACCAAAATACACACACAATTGAACAAATTTTTACTGTCTTATCGGAATGTAAAATATCAATATGTTTTGCTGTCACCGAGGTTGTTTGAGCGCCGCTGAAATTAATTCCTTCACGTGCTAGTCATAAAGATTACTAAAATATTATTTTTTTGGCATCAATCGTTTCTAATAAATTTTATGGGATAGTTCGTCTTGACGTACATATTTTAACCGCAAAATTTGCGTGTTTGCAAGTGACCGGCGTAAGTCGAACATAAGTTTTTGAAGTTAAAAATAACAATTTAATATATTATTACTATGTGTAGTTTAAAAAAAAAAACAAAAATCACGCTTTGACAGTGGACTAATTTATAAAGGACTCGTTAAAACAAATCAAATGAACTCAACGCGTGTTAAAACCTGACGCTGGAATAATTTACACAAATCTATCCATTGAAGCTTAGAGCGGCACAGGATGTGATATGGAGATTGTGTAAGGAAAACGTAATCGTAATCGTTTGTCAAACGGATAATACTCCTGTGTAAGGAGTTTACGGATGATACAATACAAGTTAAAGCTGAATTAAAAAAACATTTATACTTCTACCATACCTTTACTACTGTTTTAATCATACTTTTGCGTCTAAAGTCTAAAGTCAGTCTTCATGCCCTAGGGCCGTAATCTAGTCGATCGATCGCCCAACTAGTTGACCAACCCCATACTGTAAATATGCACAACAGAGTCTAGGCTCCAGACTGGTCGACCAAACGATCGTACCATTTGACATATAAGTTTTTAAACCAAGGAGTATGTGTACCTGCAACACTGGCAGCATGAAAAGCAAAAAGTTTGAAATAAAAAGTTTAATTTGTCTTTTCTTTTTATTATTTACTAGACCTATGTATCCTACTTACTATGATTTGCAATAAATATCTAACCGTTACAGTTTGTTTTAATGTTATGGTAGAAGTATAAAGTAGAGTATACACCACCGGGATAAAGCAGTTTTTTTCTTGGGCGCTTGAATCCCTCACTGCACTCAGGACTCAATCTTAATTCCCTCCCTTTGGTCGGGAATTAACTTATAACACCCTCGCTGCGCTCGGGAGTTAAATTTGGAGTCCTTCGTTACGTTCAGGATTCAATGTAGCGCCCGTGACATAAAACAGTGCTTTATCCCCTTGGTGTATAATCTACTATTCTTACTACTTATTAACTTCTAAATTTAAAAAAGCAAACTCACTTTGGTCTTTACCACTACGATAGGTATTTACATAATAATATGTTATAGGAATCCATAATATAGAAATCCCAAAAGAAGAGTCAGTATACTATTTATTAACTGTTGCAGCGATAAAAACCACTAATTTGTTGAGTTTTTTTACGCTAAATTGGTAAGTGATTCGATTTACGGGAAAGAATGAGTCAGCCTCTTTGTCACTTGACGAAGCAAAATTGAACGAAACCTTGTGCCGTAGGTCCTTGTACCTTTATTATTTTTTGAAACAGACGTACCTATGTGGTCATGGAATTTCGAGAAAACGTTGCTAAGCTATAGATGTGTATCAAACACATATTAAAATAAAAGGAGCGCTTGATTTTCATAGCTTAGATCGCTTGGTGTTAAAATTCAGATCAAGCGCTCATATTGGTGCGTTTGACACACATCCGTAGCATAGCAACATAGCACGTCATCAGCTCTGGTGTAACGGCACCCTAACACTTCTAATTCACATATTCAAATCAACCGGCATACTAATTTTTGGCTATAATTACTTGAAAGTACTGAAATTTCTGCTGCCTTATGCTCCCCTGTTTTTCTTTTCACCCCGCAGTATTGTTCTGTCTAGAGTCTAGACGGCGGCTGACTGAAAGGAAATAATGTAAAGTATTTCTTTATGTGGCAGTATTAAGAAGAGCTGAACAGTAATACGCTAGTTACCAGCACCGACTATAGCGTCCGAGGATAAGAAGGAAGCCAGCCTTCCTACTGCACTTGGCTGTTTTAGCACTCTGATGCCACGAATTAATATAGTAAAACAAACGCACCTTCCTTACGTTCAACTTACCACACACAGTGGAAAGAAAATCCATACTAATATTATAAATGCGAAAGTGTATCTGTCTGTCAGTCCTTCCGTCTGTAGCTACGCTTTCACGGCCCATCTGCTCAACCGATTTTTATGAACTTTGGTACAGGGGTAGATTTTATCCCGGTTAAAGAGACAGGTATCTTTTTATCCCAAAAAATTTAACAGTTTCCGTGGCAATCAAAAATCTTAATCCACGCGGACGAAGTCGTGGTAATCATCTAGTAGTAAATAAATACACTCCGATTTAACATTATGCATGTATGTTTCAATGTATTGCATGTATTCAAATAGGATTTTCGTTACTTTCCCTGCCTACCCTGACGAGAGCTCTGTGCACGCGAATGCTACCCGTGTACGTTTATTTAGGTCAAGATCACTTTGGAGAAACTGCATTCACGAATAAAATTGTTTTGAAATGAAATTGCCATTAGCTACATGGCATTAAAATAGAATTAAATTCTAAAATAGGTATGTTTAAATATTAACAATGCTAGATGATGCCCGCGACTCCGCCCGTGCGGAATCCTGTTGGGACGTTTGATTTTCCGGGATAAAAAGTAATTTATGTCCGTCCCCGGGATACAACATGACGTGTCTGTACTCGTCTAGATCGTTTGAACAGATGGTCCGTGGAAGTGTCGTAGAGACAGAGAAATGAACAGACTTACATACAAAAATTTTCTTACATTTATCTTATTACATAAATACTATGGAGGGTAGAAGATAATAAGTACGAGTATTACGGACACTTATAATTTAAATAATCTAGGTAGGTATTTGTAAACTTTTCTTCATATTTTAATAGAACATGGAGTTAGGAAATTAGTACCTAGCTTGTCTCATTCATAGGATGAGCTACCTAAGCGTCAGGTATATTTCAAGGAATTTGCTTTTATGAACTTACCAGTTTCGATTGTGTTATTCGATAAATTATGATTGTTGGACAATGTATTTTCTGAAACATTAATTTTACTCGAATTTCTTTGTTTGCCAAGATCGTATCATCGCTCCACAGCCTAAATGAAAATCAAGTAGAGAAAAATAGTTGGTGCGATGACCTCTTCAAGACGTGAGCGAGCTCTCACAAACGAATGAAAAATGCTTGACAGAGATTCAGGCTGTGATTTTTCTATATAATATAGCCGCGCTAACTCTGCAATGGAATAAAAGGGCAACACTTTAAAAAAGACATTCAAACCGTTTTGTAAGGGAGGGACATAAAGTCGATTTTTTTTAAATATAATATATTTATTTAATCAAAGTATGTACCATTGCTATCTATGTACTTTTGTCATCTCATAGGTAGTTCATTGATCCCTTTACTAAAAAAACCATTCGGACGGGAATCAATAAAATCTTTGAAGGCGCTTTGGACTGCCCCATCGGAGTTGAATTTTTTCCCTTGCAAGAAGTTATCCAAATTTTGAAAAAAATGGTAATCTGTTGGAGCAAAGCCCGGGGAGTACGGTGGATGTCTTAGACATTCCAATTGAAGCTCCTATAATTTGGTAGCCGTCTGTTGTGCAGTGTGTGGTCTAGCGTTGTCCTGAAGCAGCAGTGGCCTAGAGCGATTGACGAGCCTCGGTTGTTTAGTAGCTAGCTTTTCCATCATGGTTTGCAGTTGCTGACAATAGACATCCGCCGTAATCGTCTGGCCAGATTTAAGAAAGCTGTAGTGAACGACACCGGCACTAGTCCACCAAACGCTCACAAGTAATTTTTTTGAGTAAATTTTCGCTTGGGGCAGGATTTGGCTGGTTCGCCAGGGTTCAGTCATTGCGATTAGCGTTTTCGATTATCGTACAAGATCCACTTTTCATCACAGGTAATAAATAATTCTATTTGAAATCCCTTCATTGTTGTGCCGGTTGAGTAATGTAACGCAGCAGTCGACGCGCGTTTATCGGTTTGCTGCACTCAATTCATGAGGTACCCACCTTTCAAGCTTTTTCACCTTCCCAATTTGTTTCAAGTGGATTAAAACAGTTTTATCACTAACACCGCAACCTGCAGCTAGCTCGGACGTGGTTTGCGATGGATCCGCTTCCACAATAACCTTCAATTCTTCATTATCAACTTTGTTCTCCGGCCGTCCACGGGGCTTGTTCTGCAGGTCGAAATTTCCAGAACGAAAACGTTGGAATCAAAAACGCACTGTGTTTTCTTTTGCGACACCGCCGCCATACACATCATTAATCCTTCGAGCCGTTTCTGCAGCACTGGTATCACGATAGAACTCGTACTCGTAAATAACGCGATATTTCAAGTTTTCCATTTTGTAAACTGAGTGACGCAAAGAAAAAACCAAAAGAGGAAAAAACAAATGAATAGGGGTTTTCAAAACACAAAAGCATGAATAAATAGCTGTATAAATTTGAAATTGAAATTCCTAACCAAAGAGGAGATATTTGAGATCAAAGTGGCCAGTACGACAAAACGGCAATTTCATATGTAAGGACCTAATATTTCGAAAATAAAAGTGAAATAATGGTTTAATATATTGTTAAAAGTAATGTGTGCGAGTTATTATAGGTATATACCTATAACATGATTCTTAAATTCCACGAAGTAAAAGAAGAACACGATGCTGTCCTTAGCCAAAAACAACAATGTTTACAATAAATCGAAGAGTTGACAAGTTAACCAAACGGTTTTGATATTTTGCCTTTCAATCTTTGCATAAAATACTTAGATTATATATATAAAACGTTTGATCGGTTTATATTTGCCTGCTCATATCGAATAATTATGATGGATATGCGGCAAACACTGACACCAAAATCCTATCAAGTCCTTTACAGACTTCGTAAATCGTTGACCGACCCAGTTTTTCATATAGCCCGTAGTGATATAAGTACCTAGGTACCTACTTAAATAAATTGGCGTCATTGTTTTGTCAGATGACTTTATTCGACTTAGCTAGGTACTTCAAAGTTGGAACTTCGTTAGAGATGTAGGTACATACATACATAATATTATTTGTATATTTTTTTTGTAAATTATAAGTACAATAAGTACCTATTGCTACTATTGTGTATGGCTTCTTCTTGGTCCATAATTTTTGGCTTTTCTGTGGGTTGCTTTAGCAATGAAGTCGATGAAAAATAAGTCGATACAGATTTAATAAAAACACTCATCTAACTAATCTGACATAATAATCTTGCCTCGATCGAGTTGTAAATAAAATTGGACTGATTAGGTATTAGATAATTTGTAAAATTAATTATAATTTGTTAGTTATATAATATTATATTACTTTACATACATAACGCTGTTTTAATTATTATATTAGTAGCAATTAACGTTTTTTTTTAATGAAGATTTTTGCATGTCAGTTTATCAGCGCCATCTATGTAAAAGTACAAACACTTCTTCGCGAAAGATCCTGAAAAATGTGGTGTCAGCTGAAAGGCGCTCCTATTTAGGTAAACGATTACAGCGACTTTTAACAGATGTCGCTCTTTTGTCAGTAAAGTAGAAAATTAAATGAAATGCTAGCAGCTCTTTCGTAGTTTCACCATCAAAATATTGAACAGCAGTACATTGGTGGGAGTTCATTATTTTATGCAAACGAGCTAAATGGTTAGGGTCTTGTTGGATACTTATGAAGAAACTTCTCCAAACGCCTCTCGTAAAGTTTTACGGGGTTACTACAATATTATTATATCCTGTAGTCTCTCTCTGTTTCTTATCCTCATTGCTGAGGGTCGTGACTCCTTTCCATTTAATTTTTAATTGTAAAAGTTTTCTTGGGATATTATACCTAATGCGGTGGTTTTCCAGGTCCTTCCGCATACAATTATGTATACTATTTCAAGTTCCAACCCTAGGTTAGGTTTGTAAGGATTAAATTAACAGACACCTATAACCTACCTATAAGTACTCACTCCTATAATATTCTCTAGCAAATATTACTTAAGTACATACTTAACTAGAACATAATAGATTAATATCATAAAGATCTGGCCAAATATCAAAGTGACTATTAAACTTGATTGTTATCTTTGTCTTTATACTTATGTGACACTTTCAAACATACACCTAACAACTAGCAAAAATACCACAATCGGAGAGCATTGAATTATTGACTACTGTCCAGAAGTGTTTGATTGCCCTGTCAGTCAGTCAATGGGCCAATAAAAGGTCGATAAATACTTATTAGTAGTCATTAGCATAGGTACCTGCTAGTGGTTTTAACTAGAACATTATATTAAAAGAACTCAATTTGTAGCACTTAACAAAAAAAAGTATTCTACTAATCTTGTGAATTTCAATGAACACAATTTTATTAAGGTAATATTTATTCTGTAAATAAATAAAACCTTCGTGTGATAAAATTTTGATTCTGGAAATCCATTAAAAAATACATAAATATTATGAGAAGTCGTTATTTGAATTTTACTAGAACTGAACTAAAAGTTTTCTTTCTCTACGAATTAAAGCAAATAAAGTTAATATAGACAAACATGGGCGGGTAAAAAAATAGTTTCTCTCGGAGGCTCAAATACCAATATCTAAATATCGGCGATTCGTGTCCATTTATAAAGCCCACGTCATTTATATAAAACTAGCTGATGCCCGTGACTTCGTCTGCGTGGGTTGAAGTTTTTGGTTCCTGCGCGAACTCTTTAAAATAGCCTATGTGCCAAATCAAACTATAATCTATCTCTGTGCCAAATTTCAGCCAGATCCGTTCAGCCGTTCTGGCGTGATTAAGTAACAAACATCCATCCATCCATCCAAACTTTCGCATTTATAATATTAGTATAGATATCGATATATGCAGAATACGAGGTATCAAAAGTGCAACAAGTAAAACAAACAACTACTTATTACCTTTATAGAGTACGTATAGTACGCACCCGAGTTGAATGCGGTCGGGGCCTGAGGTGACGGGCGGGAGTCTCACCCCCACGGATAGTTGTCAAGTGCTGTCTTTGACATCTATCGTACGATATACATAATATACAGAGTGATCTATGTCTTATTGTTAAAGTTATTAAAACCGTTTATGTTCACATTAACACGATGATGTCAACATTAACGTATTATATGTTATCGTTAAAGTTGTTAAAACCGTTTATGTTCACATCAACGCGATGATGATTGTCATCATTAACGTATCAAATCTGTTAGAGTTGGAATAATTGTTTTCTTGATCATACTACTTAGGTTATGTAATTTGACATTTCATAGATAATACGGAGTCTAACGGCCAAGCGTTATTTAGAGTTGAGAAAATGGTGGTGGTGTCAACCCTACCCGACTCAACGTAATCTTGTTTGCCCTACCCCTAGTGTGCTTTTGTAAAGTGTGAACCCAGAAGCTTGCGAAGGAGGTCCCGAATAAAGCGAGGTGAAGCGAGTCTTCTGGGGTAGCTCATCCCTTTCATTTCAAAATTTTTTTGTTTGGTCAAAATATCATCAATTAATTAAGTGATCATTCTTGATATAAAATGAATATATTATGAACATATTTTAATGATATACTTGATTATTTCATAAAATTATCAATTCAGCTATTTGATTTCGCGATTTAACGGTGGAGGGACCGTTAATATTTATTATTTCAAGGTAAAGTTCTAAAATTATCTCATTGACGAATTTCGAGCTATAACGTATCGAAACCGTTTATGTCGACATTTCCTAGGAAATGCTGACATTATTACTTTCCGGATATTAGCGGTAACATAATATAAAATCTATGATCGAATGCTTGTTGCTTGTTTGTCGCTCAAGTTGCTTTCCGTGTAATTTTTTTTAAATGACTGATTTGAGAGCTCAGGTTCAGTAACAAAAAAACGTTCTTATTCATAGCCAAGCACGCAAAATGGCAAAAAAAGTTTTGGATATGTGTACCGGCAAAATAACTTTTTGACCTAACCTTTAACGGCAGACCGAGTCGATTTACCGGAGTATCAAAAATACATTATCTGTAATATATAAAGAAGCTAAAGAAGGACTTCTTCGTTCTCCTTCTAAAAAAACATACAGTCGAATTGAAAACCTCCTATGATTTTTTAAGTTGGTTAAAAAAGATGATTTGAGTCGCAGTGAAATTCACAGAACTATAGAAGACATTTATCTAACTAAATCATTTTATTTTCTTTACTTAAGAAATAAAGTAAACTTAAGACTTTGGTATTGTGTTTCAATACCAAAGACAACCACTGCTTGTTTTTGTAATTTATCGATATTTGACTGTCAGTATACATAAGGTCACAGCACTATCACATTCATAAGCTCTGCATTAAACTCAGGTGCGAACAGTAGGTACATATTATAGGCTGTCCATCGGTCAAGAGAAAGATTCTGAACTGAAATTACAGGAAACAAACAACTTTATGGGATTCTTTACAACATTTCAAAGAGTTCCGTCGTCACATGTCATAAACATTGTTTGTGCTACGTCATGGGTAGGCCTGTAACATGCTTACGTAAAGTATCGATTTTGGATTTACTCGGACTCAGCTGTCAGCTGTAAAGCTAACAGCTGGTGATATTTTTAAAATTCAATAAGTAATCCTGGACCAAGAGACCTCGGAGTCGCGAGCCGGCTGAAATTGTGACTTTAGCTGCTCATTCTCCATCTATACGAAGACGGCGGCTTACATGTGGCATAAGCTACCTATCTATCTACCTCGGTGCATGTGACCAGGGATTATATTACCCAAGATGAACCCAATGGGCATCGCGCAAGGGAGGCACCGGCGCATGTTCTCTGAGAGTTCCCGCAGCTTCCCATTATGCTCGAAGGACGGATACCGAGGGGGCTTTAGTGGGTAGAAATCCCACATAAACCGGAGATCGGGTATCTCACGAAGATTTCTCCCCGGTTAACAAAAAAAAGGTATGCGACATAAGCGGCCGACTTAACGCGACGCGATACGATTCCATATAAAATGATAAACTTCGACGCGACATGGTAGGCCACGTGAAGGGTCAGCTACTGTTTGATTCTATCGCTTCGTGTCGTATCGAGTCACGTTGTCGCGATTTTCACTTTGGTAACGTACCTACCTATACTCGCATTATCCGGCTCTTAAAATTTCTTGTGACCCTTGCAGTTCTGACTGGTCTTAAAGCGTTTGTTACCAGGTATGCGATCACCTTTTAATATGCTTTGATAATGAATACCAAGTTTGGTAATTAGTTTAGACAAAAAATTGGCAGATCCCGATATCGCATGAAAACTTAGTGACGAATCATTAAAGTTCCAGAACAGAAAAAAAGAGCTTGTCGCTTCTCTGTTGATTATGCAAAGTAAATAACTTTATTAGGTGCGACAAATTATAAGAGCTGAATTAAAAAAGGTAAATTTACAAGGTTTTAAGAATGAATTAATTAAAGGAATGCCCCGAAAATAGTAGCCTATTATGTCACAGAGAAAAAGCTTCCTTAGTGATAACTGGACCAATGGCTTTACTATCCTTCTAGAAAAATATTTGTGTTTAACAAAATGCAAAATATTTATTTCATGTTACTAATACTTTCTTGGGACCTTCGCCATAGATTCAACAAACAACTCAAAGATTCTTCAGAGCCTCATTATTGTCCAAATTTCTGAGAAGTATGTACCTAACTATTATTTTAACCATGGTACCAAGTTGCAGGAATTTGTGAACGCCAAGGTCTGTTTGACCGTACAATAAAAAATAAAAATATTAATTACTAGCTAATGCCCGCGACTTCGTCTGCGTGGATCGAGGTTTTTTGGTTCCCGCGGGAACTCCTTAATCCGGGATAAATAGCCTATGTGCTATTCCAGACTATAATCTATCTCTGTGCCAAATTTCAGCCAGATCCGTTCAGCCTTTGGGGCGTGATTGAGTATCAAACTGCCATACATCCATACATCCACACATCCATACATCCATACATCCATCCAAACTTTTAGCATTTATAATATTAGTAAGATACATTGTTGTTTGTTGACTAGTTAGGTAGCGCGTGGTCCAAACCGCAGACGGAGTTCAGAAATGCAGAGTGACGTGGCTACGAGGCTGATAATAATAATAATGGTTTGACGACCTCCCTGACGCAGTGGTGAGCACTGTGGTCTTAAATCGATCCCCAGCAAGGTCAATTCGGGATTATTTTTCTGTCCGTAGCTAGTTTTTTTTTTTTTTTTTTTTTTTTATTACTTGTCCTATTTGACAAGAGGCTGCTTCCTCCGATGTGGTGATCGGAGACGTTATTTGTTTGTCTGCGTAATTGTACTATTTAATTTTTTTTAAGTTTTAATTTAAGTTTGCTTGTTTACTCTTTTTTTTTGTTGCAATTTAACGATTTTACAGGAGGGAACAGAACACGTGCAGTTCTATACATGTTAGTTTACATATTCAATAATATAAAACAACATTGTATCTTTACTACCGTGTTCTGTTCCTTCTTATTGCGATTTGGGCTATCCTTGAGCAATATTTTAAAAATAGCTCTCGTTTATTCTTGCTTTCAAGTAAGGATGAAACAGAGTCCCTACACAATTCTATTTGTATCTGTTGGTGGAGGTCCTCTCGCATTCGACTGTGTTGCGGGCAATCGATCAACATGTGAAGAATAGATTCTGCGACGCCTTCTTCGCAAACACAGTCAGGACTCTCTTTACATTTAAATTTGTGTAGGTACTCTGCAAATCCACCGTGCCCTGTAATAATTTGCGTCAGCAGGGGCGTTATTTTTATCTGCTTAAGGATCTTCCTGGCCGATTCCACCGAAGGCAGAAAAGTTTTTGTCACGGAAGCCGTTGTCCCACTGTTGTATCGTTCAGACCATTTCATGACAGTTTCCTTTCTAATCTGTTTCTTTATATAAGAAACAGGACAACTGTCATAATTTGGTCTGGTTTTGAGTTTCTCAACGGCCTCCCTGGCCAAAAAGTCAGCTCTCTCATTTCCGGCCGTACCAACATGTGCGCGCACCCAAAAGAAGCTCACCTTTCTGTTCTTTTCTTTTAAAAGAGACAAATTTCTTTTAATAGCAAAGGCCAAGGGGTGGAATATTCCGGTGCCCGTTAGCATCTCCAGAGACGACCTGGAGTCACTGAGGATATTCACCAAACCATCTTTCAGTTTTAACGCTATTTCTGTAGCCTGATATATGGCGTACATCTCTGCTTGAAACACGGTGCAGTAGGACTGGAGACGAAACTTCCTAAACAGAGCCTCCTCTCCATCCCTCCAGCACGACAGAGCTGCACCCACTCCAGTTTCCGTCTTACTGCCGTCCGTGAATATCCTCAGACCAGCCATCTCATGGTCCGCCAATGTTCCCGGCTCCATGTCTTCCAGGCACCGAAACTCCACTGCAGCTTCCTCTGAGGGATGTGGGCATCCAGAAAGCTGACCTTTTCCTCTACTTCGCCGCCCTTAAGCGCAATTTGCGGTCGCCCTCTTTTGGCCGCATAAATCTGAGCTGCCTCTTGTATTCTTAAGTCCAGCGGTATGAGACCGGCAAGTATAAGTGCAGCGTTTAATGACACAGTTCGGTAGGCTTTACAGATTTTTTGGGCGAACCCTCGCTGCACTGAGTTTAACTGTTTCTGTGTCATTATCTTCTGTGTTGCCGGTGCCCATACGCTGGACGCGTACATGATTATTGGCTCAATCACCGCCTGATATATTGTCCTGATAGTCTCGGAGTTCAAGCCCCAATTAATTTTTGCTGCTCTTGCTAATGGTTTATATATGTTGGTGGCTTTTTGGCACGCTACTCTCACGTGATTGTTAAACGTTAATTTTTGGTCCACCAACATACCCAAAATTTTAATTTCAGTAGCCATCTCTATTTGTGTGCTACCCATGCGTATGTGCGGGGTGTCGCATTTCAGCTTCTTTGTTACAACCATCGCACTAGTTTTGTGGGGTGCAAATTTCAGCTTGTTTGCGAGACCCCACGCACACACATGGTCCAGTACCTGAGCACAATGTTGTTCCATTTCAGCAATGTTGAACCCCGAGAACACCAAGACAACATCATCGGCGAACGCTTGGCAGTGTACGCCTTTTTTGCAAATTTCGTCCAATAAAGGATCTAAAAGTGCGTTCCAGAAAGTGGGTCCACTTATTGACCCCTGTATACAGCCCTTCGTGGTTGAAGTGCTGAATTCTTCGTCCCCATACCTCACATTCACTTTCCTATCGTTTAAATAGCTGTTTACTATCCTGCGCAAATTGAGGGGGCATTTCTTTTCAGCTAATCTGCACTTGATAGCCGGCCACCATGCACTATCGAAAGCCCCCTCAATGTCTAGCGATACCACGATGTTAATTTTCTTTTCCCGAATATTTTCTCGCAGATGCTGAACGAGATCAAAGAGCGCGTCTTCCGTCGAAGTCCGTAGCTAGTTACCATCCTATTAGGGTGTACAAAAACATATCGTCAAGAGATTAAGCGTTCGCGTACGATGCCTTTTTATAAGCCGGTTAGGGATAACTGCACACATTCTAAACATACATCGATACCATCATAATAATAAAATTATGCAATCGTATTCGAGCGGAAATACGTTATTTGATCAAAAAAAGGGAAAAGCCTGACCACCGGATTTCGGAAGCGAATATTACGTCATCCCAATCGATATCATCAGAGGTAAACGCAGATTCCTATTTCAATGGATATCATTACACTTGACACACCTCTTTGTGATAGTAGCACTTTTCAAGATACAAAGCAGACGAACACCGTTGTACTAAATTTACATTTATCGCTGTTCTTTTTGATTTATTACCGACATTTACGTGATACCAAGTTATCGTTTTATTTTGCCATTGTAATAACAATATTTTAAATTTTTTTCATTTGCATAAGGCATTATGGAGACCTATTCGCAAGTCGATAACATTTAAAACAGTAGATCTATTAGAACGTGCAAGTGTGATAGACAGAGGAACAAACATAATATATTTGCAGACGGACAAAGTCACACCTCAAGGGTTCCTTTTTTAGAACCCTAAAAACCTACGTACCTTTCTCATTCACACCATTATGTTCAAACTAAGTCACCTTTAAAATCTTTTAGGTATATATAATAAGTATGGTTTAACTTTTCGAAGGCTTTCATAATAACATGTTGACTTTCCCTTAGCCTCGAACTTCAGAGTTAAAAGTTAAGCTTGTTAAATTAACTTCATCGATCAATAGAAAATATATGAACGGAATCTTTTATAGTACACTTAGTTTTTTTTTTCATGAAGTTGTTGTATATTGCAGTATTGGCCTAATACTCATTTGCTATAATAGCTTTCTAAATACTCTATTGCTTACGATTGGTTTAATGAACTTCTTGAAAAGTGGTATTCAATATCACCCACACGAAAACCCTTGTAGGTATTAGGATCTTAAGCCCACTTGCACAACACCGCTTAATTTGATTCAGTTAAATTTTGTGACGATGTCACTTTTTGATATGTTTATTCCGAGGTTGAAACGAACAGGGCAGGTATAGAAAATTTAACTTAAACGCATACAACGGCCTTGTGCAAGAAGACCTGAGTATAGGTAGCAAACAAAGCTAGTAGGAGTATTAGGTGACGACCTCCGTGGCGCAGTGTTGAGCGCTGTTGTCTTAACGCGCGGAGGTTCCGGGTTCGATCCCCGGCAGGGTTGATTTGAGACTATATGATTTCTGAATTTACCCTGGTTTGGCTTGGTGGGAGGCTTTGGCCGTGGCTAGTTACCACCCTACCGGCAAAAGACGTGCCACCAAGCGATTTAACGTTCCGGTACGATGCCGTGTAAAAACCGAATAGGGGCATGGGTTTAATATAACTACTATGCCCCTAACAGGTTAGCGCGCTGCCATCTTAGACTGCATCACCACTTACCATCACATGAGATCGCAGTCAAGGGCTAATTTGTAGTGGATTAAAATAAATAAAGAGTATACTTTTGATTTAAAAGTAGAAGAAACAAAGTCATATTAAACTTACATTTAAATAAGAGATATATACATAAAGTAATAATAAACTCTACTCTTTTATTACTCTTCACCATATCACAGTTATATTTACTTACGTAAAACATTTTTTGAGCTTTATCTGTAAGCGAGAAACTAAATTACAGTCCATGGTAACACAGAGTGTTAAACTCGAACTCATATATTTTTTAAATTCAAAGTAGTTTATTCAAATAAACTTACTAAAAGTGCTTTTGAATAATCGAGTAAATCTACCACTGGCTCGGAATAATATTCCTACTGAGAAGAACCCGCAAGAAACTCGATGGTTACTCCTTTGAAAACTCCCTTATTCAAGGGAATAGCAATATATTTAGAGCTGTCATTTATGCTTAGAGATTGTTGCTTGTTTTTGTTGATTGAACTATAGGGAATAATACTTTGTTATCTCAGACGTATGCTCGACGAAGGAGATGCTTAGTGTAGTTTTTTACGAAATTCAAATAACCACTAGCGGTTCGCCTCGAACTGAGACCTCGCGGTATCTATAAGATAGTTTTTACTATATAACTATACTAATATTATAAATGCGAAAGTTTGGATGGATGTATGGATGTATGGATGTTTGTTACTCAATCACGCTCCAATGGCTGAACGTATCTAGCTGAAATTTGGCACATTGATAGATTATAGTCTGGAATAGCACATAAGCTACTTTTTATCTCGGTAATTAAGGAAAAGACGAAGTCGCGGGCATGCGCTAGTTGTAATATAGTTAACTTTTAACATTAGACGCAAAAGACCGTAACCTTTTACAGAGCGCCATCTATTGACATCATTGTGAAGTTCTATTAAAAATACTGAAGCTCATTAAAAATTAAATATTTTCGTTTCCTTATAATATTTATCTAATTTTAGTATTTGTTGTTCAAGTACAGGATATAATTCAAATAAGTGATTGAGTTTCAAGCTCAGCCTATCAATAAATTGAGAGTTCTGAGGTCAACTTGCACATTTCGTCATTTTTAGGGGAAATTTAAAAAAAATATATAGTTTTGGAATATATTCCTAATTATCTTTAAAATGATATACCGCAACCCTATGTTACGCTATAAAAATATTTTACTTCGCATTCGCTTCTACGAGTATGAGAGCCCCCCTGAAATAAAGATTTTTATAACTTTTTAAGCCATATTCGGCTGGAAGCTATCGGTTTACATATTATATTTAAATTTGAATTACGTTCAGTAATTCAGAAGTTCTAAGGCTCTGACAGACGGATGGACAGACGGACGGACAGACGGACGGACAAGTGCAAATTCACTCATGTAGACTCAGAGACCTTCGCCTCGCTCGGTCAATTATATCACCCCAAGTTGTAAACTCTGTTTATGTTCCGTTCTTGCACACTATTAATTTTAGATTTATTAACACGTATCTTATGCATTGTATAATGACATTGTTAAAATCTCATATAATTTACACCAGCTGTAAACGTAGTTATTTTTAGTTATCGACCTCTTTTATTACTTTTTGGTTAATATTTCATAAAAACAAAAATTAATTAAAACGACCGAATGAGCACTGTTGAGCACTGGGTTTCTAGATTGACGCTTTGAGAGCGACTCTAGTGTTATATTGCAGAGTTCTGTATTCTAGCAAACAGTGACGATGCAATGAGAGGCACAGTGTTTTTTTGACCCAAAAATCATGACATCTGCTTTTTATTGAAATTTTTTGCTCAACAGCTTATTATAAATGCGAGCGTAGAACACCCATGTGTAAATTTTTTAAACGTGTATCTTAGAGTTGTCTTGACCTTGAGGCTGATATAGCCATTTAAAGTGTACGTATAATAGCCTCCGAACCATCGCGATGGCTTAGATGCAAAATATACGAGAAGACGAGGTAAGTACGAGGTTTCTTTGAACTTTTTTGTTAAAATGAGATACGCTGTGTCTACAAAAGTAATATTAGTAACGAATTTTTTTGCTTTTTAAATAGTACTACTGCCTGTGAAACATAAATTTTTAATTTCTTCCGTTGCAATGAAAAATTTTTTTAAGGCGTAAAACTGTAAGCGCCCTCTGCCCCACTGCACTGTTATTAAGTTGCTGATCCTTTTTATGTCAACTCTCAATTCGATTTGTCAGAAAGTGAAAGCATCACAAACTTTAAATAAATCAGTTTAAAAGTTTTGTGCACGAGGGCTTTAATATGCAAAAAGCTTAAGAAGTGGTTACTTACTTAGTAAGTTCGAAATTGCAGACGGATAATACAATTTCATTTATTTAGAGGAGACAGAAATATTTAATGAAGAAGAGGCGTGAAAAATTTTCAGAAAAACAACTACGTAGAGGTTTCAAGGTTGAAAGCATAATTACCCTTGGGTAAGTTAGTTAGTTCGCAAGAGCGCTCGAAAAATAACAGTCTATTTGTTGGCGGCCCGTAGTGGAGGCTTCTTTAATGGAAGCTCGTTGGACCGTACCCCAACGTTGATGCTTTCCCGGTTAATTATGAGGCAAAGTGTTAGTAATTTGAAGGTTGCTATGATCATCGTTGAGAGACGGGTGGACTACATAGTTACGACAACGGATATCAGCGATTGCGATTGTTAAGCAACCTTGACCCAAGACGGTAACTGGATGGGTGACCGAATTCACTTCCGAATTTAGCCTTTTCGCTTCGGTCCCGGTTATTACCACTAACATCTGATAATAATCGTTGTTACTACAGGAAGAGTTGAAATAGTACTCTTAGTAAAGTCGCATAAGGAAAGACCTGGGAACTCACTGCATTGATTGCGCATGTGATTAATGGAATGGGTTGACGACCCTCAGTAATGAGAAATACGACGCAGAGAGAAATGATCATCGTAAGGATGTCGTCAGTAGTGACTACGGGTAGTTTCCATTTTTCGTAGTTGGAGAATATGATACGCTCAAGTCTATGACAGACAAGTCGACAGGTTAAGAATCCATACAAATGTAAGATTGTTTGTTTTATCAAATAAATATAACTTTACGGCGTACAGATCTCTCCACGATGCTTTCCTTCACCGTATAGCTATTGAAATTAATTAAATTGTTTATAACCTCGAAGGATTGAAACCCCAAAAGCTTGAAGGCTATCATCGCTATTTTCTATATATGATAGACATCGTATAAAATTGCAAGACGAAAATAATAGAGGGAGTGTCTGGGTCCCACCCCGCTTCGTGCAACAATTTATTACGTAAACGTATCCCGGTCGATATCGTACCACTACTACCACGCTGCTCCCGGCAGAAGGCCCTTTTATTGATATCTAGCTCTTGCAATTCATGAGCACTCGTGAGCTTTACTTGTAGTGCACTTGTGGTTATTCACAGTGCGTAAGTATAGTCTCTCTGAGCGGCAAAGAATTACAAAACTGTGTACATTAAAATGTACACGAAAAAGACTTCAAACCTCAATAGTAGGGCATATTGAAATTTGGAATATCGTCACTTCAGTTATGAAAAACACAACGACACAATGAATGTGAGAAAAGAAGGGAATCAAAATATTGAGGACGTATTACACGTATGTAAATGAACTGTAACAGTGGTCTTTGGCAGACTTTGTATTTTCAATTACGCAAATTTATAGTCGTTTTGTAATTAAAGGTTTGCAACCTATTTATAACATTATGTGCAGTGGGTGAAGACAGATCTAATTTCGTTATTGACGGGAAACCATTCCCTTGCCAATGTTTTGATTTTGGAAACGCATTTCTACAACGGTTCATGGCTTAGCAATATAGATATAAATATCTTTAACATTACACACCTGCTGGAATTTTACATGCTATTCGTACCGACTAGCTATTGTATGTAACAATGTCATAAAATACAGCTTGTAGGCTTGCCCAAGTAAGATTTGAAGTACAATCACATAATAGGTAATAGTGTATAATTCAAAGATTATAACCTATTTGTACTGTAATAAGCAAAACACGAATTAAAAACCTAAAACCACGATAATAAGGGTTGCCTGTAACCTGTTTTAGGTTTTTTATTCCACTACAAGTTAGCCTTTTATTGCAATCTCACATGGATCTTAGGTAAGTAATGCAGTCTAGGATGGTAGCAGCTTACCTGTCAGGGGTTTGGCATATAAATTAAACCCATCGGGGCATTGTACCGAAACAGTAAATCGCTTGGCGGTACCTTTTTCCCGGTATAAAGGGTAATAACTGGTTACTAGCCACGGCCTAAGTCTCAAAAACCAGGTTAAAAAAAACACGTGCAAGAACACAAGAACAAGAAGGAGAATGTTTTTGGGGTGTAAGTATTTTTGTATGTTACAAAAAATAGTTTTTTTCTTCAAAACATCATTATAATCCTACTATGGAAGGTTCTATTTTTATGGGCACATAAGTATAGGTTTTAACTACTTGGGAACCACTATTCAAGATATTGTCTAAAATGGCTGTCTCAATAGTCAAAACAGCTGATCGGATTGGCGGTCTTTTTCGGCGGGGACATTTGAACGGAATTTCCATCCGAAAAGTTTTGGCGTGAGTAGGTAGTTTCCTATTTAACCTACCTACTTCCAAAAAGGGAGGTATTATGAATTTTTTATGGTCTGATGAACACTTACTAATGGTATTTTTAATTGTAATTTACTGCATACAAAATTTCACGTTTTAAGTTGTATATCATTTTCTTTAATCACAACCTCTTTGAGGTCAGATACACATTTTTTTTGCATTTAAGCGATAAAGAATCTGAAATAAGATGAAGTCGACGACACGCGGTTTTAAAATGCAAACGTGCAAACTTGTATGCTTTTATAGGAATAACATCTGTAGGTAGGTAGGACGGTGCATCTGGTGCACGAATGCACACTGAAAAATGTTATCTAGATACGGCTTTGCTAACTGCTTACGTACCTACCCACCAAGCTATGATTTATGATCTGCTAGCTACTGTCCGTGACTTCGCTTGAATAGAGGATTTTAGATTCCCGCGGGCACTCTTTAATTTTCGGAGATAAAAAGTAGCATAAGTGTTTTTCCAGACAATAATCTATTATAGTTCGGAATTTATAAATTTCATCCAGATCCGTTCAGCCGTTGGGGCGTGATTGAGTCCACGTATCAAATCTTACCTACGTATTAATAATATTAGTATAGATGACCAAATTTGCACTAAAAAAAAGACAATATTTTACATTACTTGATTAATATTTCTATTTATCCTTCTACTTTTAATAAATCTCATAATCAAGAGTGAATATAGACATCATCTAGGTAAGTGAGCTCCACTGGCTGCATCATCACTTGAGAGCTTGTCTTATATAATGGCAGCCAATGGGCTTATCCTATAAAAAAATTACTATGTCAATCATTAGAAAATATAACTAATGTCACCGTAAAATTGCAAAAACCGTCAGATTGCAACGCTTTTTATCTCCATGGATTGTAAACTGTCCACAGATTGTGGAGCGTTCAATGTTCTGAGTATCAATTTTTGAAATATTCATGGTATTTACGTTAGGTTAGGGTACGATATAAACAATCAGGTAGGTTGCCCTTAGGTTCTATCGGGTTAATATACTTATCAGATTACAATCTACAATTGTAATCTTTCTACAGTTTACAATCTCGCTAGATAGATTACAATCTAACGGGTTTCACAATCTAACATTGACATTTACATTACAACACTGAAATATTAAAATTTCTTGCTCGTTATTAAGCTAGGTTTACATAAAAGTAAAATATTGATTTTAGTACAATGTACGTTTTGAAGTAAAATAGTGAAATATCTCGTTAGGTATTCATAATATTATGCATTCTGAAAATATGTACATTTTGCACGCGTACAATTAGTTGTTTATTAAAATACAAAAAAAATAACATCTTAAAAAGTAAAGTTCTTCCAGTGGTTAAGAATTCTATGGCAGGCATGGAAAAGCGCCAAAGCAATTAAATTGTCAAGCCGCACGCGACCGCCTCTCACCAGTAGATACCGCTCTTGCACCGCGGGTTCCCACTGTATTGCTCGTTTCTCGTCTTGGATTACACACTTGCTCCTAGTTTGCATGTACATTTTGTATGCAAGACAGGTTTTGTAATTTACACTTCGATGTATTTTGAAAACCTAAATACATGCGGACGGAAGGACGGAAAAGAACCAGTTACTAGTAATTTCAAAATAAGTTAAAAATATAGTCGGTAGTTGTAAGTATATTATGGTGCTTATCCTTGACTCCTATGGACTATGGACCCCTTTTGGGGTGGATTTACGTAAAATTGCGTATACAGGTTTTTATTATTTAAAATTTGACCTAATTGATGATTTTTAGTACACACTTGCTCCTAGTTTACATGTACATTTTGTATGCAAGACAGGTTTTGTAATTTACACTTCGATGTATTTTGAAAACCTAAATACACGCGGACGGAAGGACGGAAAAGAACTAGTTACTAGTAATTTCAAAATAAGTTAAAAATATAGTCGGTAGTTGTAAGTATATTATGGTGCTTATCCTTGACTCCTATGGACTATGGACCCCTTTTGGGGTGGATTTACGTAAAATTGCGTATACAGGTTATTATTATTTAAAACTAATAACCTAAATCCCGATTTTCAAGTATCTAACTACCAAACATGGGACTTTCATAAAAAAATTCACCCTCTGTGGGATAGATTTTCGTAAAATTGCGTATACAGTTTATTATAACTCAAAACTAATAACCTAAATCCCGATTTTCAAGTCTATAACTTCAAAAACTTGGAACCCTCATATAAGCTCCCAACCCCCATTGCACCCTTTTTGGGGTCGTAAAATTGCTTATGCAGGTTTTTATTATTTATAACTAATAACTTAACTGCCAATTTTCATGAGTAACTTCAAAAATAAAGGACTTTCATACTAACTTCCAACCCCCATTTCGACCCCTTAGGGGTGAATTTTCTCACAACCGTTTCTTAGCAGATGTCTGCATCATAACAGAAACCTATCTTCCAAATTTCAAGTCTGTATGCTTTATAGTTCCTGAGATATCGTGATGAATCAGTGACCTTTCGCTTTTATATATTATATAGATTTTCTTATTGAGTGACTCTTTTTGTAGTATTTGCATGATAAAGATACCAGTATATATAATGTTTAACATTCTATTTATAATAAACTATATAATTAGTTCCATAATATTATATAGTTTTCATGTTGGTATGTATCATTCACCTAGCTGATTCCTGCGACTTTGTCCGCTTGGATTGAGGTATTTTGATTTCCGCGGGAACTGTTTAATCTTCCGGGATAAAAAGTAGTCTGTGTTATCACAGACAGAGATCTATCTATGTGCCAAATTTCATCCAGACCCATTTTGCCGTTCTGGCATGATTAAGTAACAAACAACCATCCATCCATCCATCCATCTATCCATACAAACATTCGCATTTATAATATTAGTATAGAAGTATAGTAGTAATTGGATGCCAGACGGAATTATTGCCAGTATTATATAACTTCGAACTTACCTACAATGTAATATTTTATTACATTGGATAAAACCGCGGATATTAATTTACCATACCTACTTTCAGACGTCTCCATCTCAACTCTCAAACCACAGCGAAGATTGTGTTACTGTGCACTGTTATTTTATGTATCTACATAGAGTGGGTATTGTGCAATATTATGTGATGAACCGCAAATTAGGTAATTGAAAAAATACCTAGCCAAATAAATATTTTTTTTAGTGATTATTAATTAGCAGACGACTTGCCAAAAGACGTTATTCTATAACTAGCTGATGCCCGCGACTTCTTCCGCGTGGATTGAGGTTTTTTGGTTCCCACGGAGACTTTTATTTTCGGATAAAAAGGCGCCTATGTGTTATTCCAGGCTATAATCTATCTCTGTGACAAACTTCATCCAGATCCGTTCAGCCGTTCTGGCGTGATTGAGTAACAATCATCCATCCCTCCATCCATCCAAACTTTAGCATTTATAATATAAGTATTAGGTACGTCTTTGTTAATTTTGTGTTTGACAACCATTTTAAATTATAGATTGAAGTAAAACAGTCCATTGACGTTTGATTGATTGATTGATATTTTACGTTATACAGCATTATCAGGCTGTGCCTTAAAAATAGATATATGAATTTTTTTCATCGCTTAACCGGTATGAACTAAAGTTATTGTTATAAAATACTGAAAATGCTAAAGGAAATTACCTACCTACTAAAGATAAGACTAAAATATATTATTTCTAACAATTCTTCTTAATTTTTTCTCAATTTAAACTACGCAACTTCAAAGAGACTTTTCTTGGTTTCATAATAATGTTACTATTTGGCTTGTAAGTAATTTGATAAAAGTTAAAGGTTAACGTTTGTGATTTCGTATTTATTTTTCCTTAAACATTGTGGGCTGATTGAACGTGGGTAGTAGAATCTGAATATCACACAAAATTATATCTTGATATTTACTTTAGAATAAACAAAGTAATTTTCTTGGCATTCAAATTTCGCATATTCGTGGGTGTAATAAAGGAAAAAGTTACAAAATTTTCGGAATCGTATTATCGGCAACACGACGGGGCGAAATTGAGGTTTTGTTATAAATGCTGCAATTTAGAAGAGCGGCAGGAATGTCCTATTATGAAGCTCTTAATTCGGAAGCAAGTGCTGAAGTTTCGGTGCGAAGGTCTGCCCGCACGTTACGTCACAGCCGGTCGATAGGACGGCGCAGCCCGCGGCGCTGTAAAAACGACCAACACTAACTTTTTAATACTTTGTTTTACATATTTTGAGTCATTGTCATTTAAAACTCGCAGCGTTTAAAACAAAGGTCGGAACACATAAATATTAATTTTAGTCAAGAATGAAAATGCCTGCTCTGTGGTTTTTAAAACGATACAATACAATGTGTAAGGGTAAAGAGAAAAAGTTGCATTCATAAATTTCTACAGCCACTTTTATTTTTTAATTATTGATCCTGTCCTAATATAAGTAGGTTAGACTTTATTCACATAAAGTTTTGTAATACTTGTATTACACATTAATTCTTACACTGCTATCTACAAACATAAAAATATTTTACTTCGACAAGGCTGATCCCGACCCTTCGAGACCCTGTTGGTCAAAGTAAAATATTTTTATTTTATTATTTTTATTTTTATTTAGGGTTTTTTTTTGGAATTTGAAAGTTTCTGCTAAGTATTTTATACAAACTTCGATACTATAAAAAAATATAAAATAAATATAAATTAATAGCGATATTTATCAGCTTCTGCTGATAAATATCGTTCAACTCTAGCATTGAAATATCAAAATCCTTTGTTAGTCCGGTTTTTCTGTTAGATGGATAGTAAGTAATGAAATTCGTTTCGCCTTTCAGTTGGATATGTTTATTCTCAATATGAAAGGGAAACTACCTAGTAGAGCGAACTATTTCCAGTTTCTTCACTTTATTTCACTTCGTGTTTCAGTTTTTCCCACCTGCATAATCAGGTGCATTCCACATCAAACACAATTTGTAGTCTAAGTCTGCTAGCAATGAAATGCCGGCTTAGGATCTTACATGCGTTAAGTACCTGTTGGGTCCCTTGAAGATTAACATGAATTCCTATAATAGGCACGGATTAAACTTTCTTCTTCTACGTTACTGTAATTTGAAATTATTTTACGATACCTAATTGAAGACGACTTGTAGAAACAATTTTAATTGTATTCAGAAGGTAAAGTTTATTAATTTTATCTATGTGACCCTGTAATTTAAACTAAATGATTATATGGTATGTTTTATACAAACACAAATGCGAACGTCCCGACTGCATTGACGACTTCACTCATAAGACCACATTGACCTCCCTGTTTGATTAGCGCTGTGGTGGAAGTTTGAGGTCCCGGGTTCTATTCCCCGACAAGGTCAATTTCGACCTTTGTGATTTCAGAATTTTCTTTGATCTGGTCTGGTGGGAGGCTACGTCCGTGGCTAGTTACCACCCGACCGGAAAAAGACGTGCCACCAAGCGGTTTAACGTTCCGGTATGATGTGTAGAAACCTAATAGGAGTATGGGTTTAATTTAGTTGCCATACCACAAACAGGTTAGCCCGCTACCTTCTTAGGCTGCATCATCACTAAACACCAGGTAATATCGCAGGCTAACTTGTACTTGATAAAAAAGGTATTATAATTATATGACAGCGCGCGGAACTTATTCATGGCGGTAATGCTACGGCGGTCGCCGCGGCTAGTTGTCCTAGGTGAGCGACAGTAACACCGGGACGCGACGCGATACGACGCCATAGAAAATGACATACTGTCTACGCGACAACGTAGGACACGTGATGGGTGAGCTACTGTTTGATACTGTCGTGACGCGTCGTATCTATTCGGGGTGTCGCGTTTGTCGCTAACGCAGGACAACGGGTAATGTACGTAGGTATGTTTCGAAATAATTGCGGTTAAAATCCAATATCAACAGCGTCATCCATTTCATTGTTTGAACCACAGTGCCGCAGTTATGAACACAGACATACGATAGAACAAGGCAATGCGGGCTATAAAATCGTGAATTGGATTCGTTTGATACCACTGTCAGTGCTCAACAACATTAAAGTGTATCTGAACATAAAGAGGCAATCTTACACGGCTGTCTTATATATTATACTAGCTGGTGGCCGCGACTAAGGATAATTTTTTTTTATTTTCACGTTAAGTCTTCAATTTTTCGAAATAACTCTCTAGGTCCTCAATTATTGCCCATGTAGAAAATCACGTCGATCCGCTACTCTGTTGCGGGCAATTGCAGGTTTGAAGGGCTAACCAACAAACAAACACCTTTTCGCATTTATAAAAAAGTATTCGTGAGTATGATAGTCCTCATGTCCTTACTGGGACGCGCTACAATTGTATCCTGCAAACGCCGCGTGTTGCTAGAACTCACTTGCCGCTCTATGTTTGGACACAGTTTTCAAAAAATCCGCGTATACCACTTTTATATAGTGCTGCACACATTAGCACGACAGGTTAAACCTAATTTGCTCTCCAACGCAGACGGTTAACCCAACCTTATGGTCCTAACTGGACTAAGTCTTTGTTCATGCCTTTAGATATTTCACACTGGTCGTCCATTAATTATAATTAGTAGCACGAGAGTTTATAGTCGTTTAGAATTTCTAGTCACACAACGTTGATTGTCCCTTCAGTGAAACTGAGGCAATTATAATTATCCGTGTTCATTAGCATTAATTTAACTCAACATTTATTAAACTGGTGGGCAGATAATATTGTCGGGAATAATGTAATTATATTGTTAAGATTTGGTTGTAAAAGGGCTGAATGGTGTAATTAAGTTGCTGACGACCTCCCTGGCGTCAATCACTGGCTTAGCTCTGTACAGCACCTGTCGGGGATCGAACACAGGACCCACTGGCATGTAGGCTGTCTCGCTTTGTTTTGTTACACTGAAAAAGCAAGTGATATTTAATTTGTTGCCTGAGACGCATGCCAGTCTGAGACGCATGTAATATAAGTAAAATAAGTAAATAAGTTAGATTATTTAAGTTATAGGTGCCCGCGCCCGGGGATTAAATGCAGAACGCCCGAGAAAGCTGATACTTTAATGAGGGCCTGCGCCCATAGACGGCACGGCACAGCACGGCATATTCATAGGACGAATAATAAACAAATTTAACTTAATAGTCTGACAACATTGATGTAGAATTGTAGTAGTACTCATTCTATTTCGATGTCTGACAATAAAATTGAAATTTCAATGGTCATCAACCGTAACAACCACATCACTAGGCACTATGCGGTATGCTTTAAAGGCATTGAAATTTAAATTTTATTGTCATACTTATGTACTTTTAGTTATATATTATATTCGTCACGGAAAACCCCCTGGCATACTATACGGTCTATGGGCGCAGGCCCTAATATTACTTGTGGTAACTCATAGTTATTGATTAATAATTAATTATTTATCTTTTGTTGTTTTCAGGTAAGTGGTTCTGGAAGTCTTCCTTTGATATTTATACCGGTAAGTAAATAAAGTATTCTGATTCTAATCAGAATTTACCGAAGATAAAATGAGCATAAAAATATTATAAAGAACTCTCTGCTAAAAAGAAGTTAGAATAATTAAAAGCATTTTTTTAATTGTACAAAATGTAGAGAAAATATCTTCTAATTTGTTCGAGATTCTAAACGATTGTGCTTAAACATGTCTAAGTATTCTTTTCATCATACCTATTCGAAAAACGAATATTGGCTTCAGCGGATAGCGGGAGCAAAATGTAATTTTTAGGCCCATGGGACTTTTCATTTCTCTATTTTGATTGGTCCGCGTTCGTGTATATTGAATTCCTCGCTACGCTCAGGATTCTACTTTAGAATCCTTCACTTCGCTCTGAATTCAAAATAGCGCCCTCGGGGAACAAAAATTTTCTTTGGCCCCATTTAACACAAATAACTATTTATGAGCGGAACAAAAAGGCAACACTAATAATAGTGAAAGCAGCAACGTTTAACAGCGTAAGTAATGAGTATGTTGGTTTAGGACCTCGCCCGAAAAACAAAAAAAAAAGAAGATAAAATACGAAAATTGTACAAAACATTGTCTTATCTATGTAAAAACTATTCCGGTCACGTTGTTTCACTTATGTTAACCTAATATCGATGTAGGTATAAGTAATCACTTTTTTTTGTAAATAATAGGTATATTTGTACACGTGTCTGTCTGTACTCAGTAAATAATCTAGGATTGCAGCCCATTTTTATCAGTCTAAAGGCTGGTAGGATTTTTATTAAATTAAAATTCAAATGTTTTTTATTTAAATTAACTTCTACAAGTGCTTTTGAATCGCTATTGGATATATATACAACTATCGGTACTACTACATTGTTTACTATTACCTACTAGCTGATGCCCACGACTTCGTTTGCGTGGTTTAAGTTTTTCTTTATTCAAGCTGGAACTCCTAATTTTCCGGGATAAAAATATCCTATGTCACTCTCCAGGTCCTCAACTATACTCATACCAAAAATCACGCCAATCCGTTTATTCGTTGCGGCGTGATTGAAGGACAAACCAACAAACAAACACATTTTCGCATTTATAATATTAAGTATGATTCCGTGGTACTACTACATATGAAAGAGGTTGCGGGCTGTAGCGGTTGATTTCTTAATCGCATGCGATACGGTTTTAAGATATTCGGAGTGCGAAAGTTTTCTAAAATGCATTCTATTTTTATGATCTAATGAAGCTAATAAGTCGTCACTCTCTCCATGGCGGATTATGCCATGTGTATTAGGTATAGCCATAGTGGGAATTTCCCTACCCCTTATTGCGAAGCCCTCGCAATCAACGTATCAACGCCAATTTTTCGACCAATGATATTGAGCTTTTCAATATTTAACTAATATTATACTTAAACTAGCCGATGTCTTAGTCTTAATCCTTAGTTTTCCGGGATAAAAAGTAGCCTATGTGTTATTCCAGACTATAATCTTTCTCAGTGCTAAATTTCATCCAGATCCGTTCAGCCATTTGGGCGTGATTGAGTAACAAACATCCATCCATACATCCATACATCCCTACATCCATCCATCCAAACTTTCGCATTTATAATATTTATTTGATTTGATTATTTGATGCGAAAGTGTGTTTGTTTCTTGGTTTGTATTTCAACCACGACGCAACTGAGCAGACAGTTGAAGTTATAGTTGAAGATCTGGGGAGTGACATATTCTACTTTTTATCCCGGAAAATTAAGGAGTTCCAGCGTTAATTCAAAAGAAACGCGGGAGTACCAGCTTGTCAACGATAAATGTGCAGTGAATTGTACATTGTAGTAGTAGTTGCTGCCCGCGACTTTGTCCGCGTGGATTGAGGTGTTTCGGTTCCTGCGGGAACTCCTTAATTTTCTTTTCAAGCTTTCGCATTCATAATATATAAAAAAAGTATAAGTATAGATATTAGTGTGCCTAAACTGATTATATTATTATTATGGTTCGTATGTTTTATCTAACAATTTATCAGCGTCACGGGCGGAATGCTTATGTTTGGAATGCTTCGGATATTAATCAACGTTGTTCACTCGAGTGGAAATAAATTATGCGATTTGCGGATTTTCTCGCGGATTATGTACCTAATTTTCTTTGTTGTTTGATCCTTTTGTGGCTTTACATAAACTTGTTTGTTGAAATAATTTAGCCTGTCATAAGCTTGTTTGCTTTTTTTACTAAAGGACGTCTTCTTTTGTATAAACTTCTTTGAAATTCAGTTTTTGTCCGCGACATCGTGGGTTCTTTATCAGAGTATCTTTTTAAAATTGAACTGGAACCTTTTGCAAGGTACAAGGTATCCTACGAAAAAATGTAGCCCTTTCCCGGGATGCAACCCATCTCTGTGCCGAATTTCGTCAAAATCAGTTCAACAAATTGGCCTTAAAACTTAGCAGACAGACACACTTTCCCATTTAAAATATTAATATAGATTTTGTTTTTACCCTATGTGAGACAATGTATATAAGCTGAGACAGTACACTTCGAGTAGGGACTTTGTTGTCTACGCGTAAGCAGTCAGACGTAAAAGTTACTTGAGCATTATATGTTAGGGAACAGTCAGAGTAGGTAGATGCCTTAGTACTCACTGTTTGCTACCTATTAATAAGGCTACGAGTGAAGGTTAAAGTGCACAAATAAAAGATAAATTACTTGAATTCACAATAATATAATTATATAATTTCATGTCACTAGTGTGAGTTTTCTTGGCCGAGTTTTAGTTTTAGTTTTCTTATTCGAATTAAAATGTTTATTATTCGAATAAACTTTTACAAGTACTTTTGGATCGTCGTGTGAATCTAACACTGGTTCGGAATTCCATTCCTACTGAGAAGAACCAGCAAGAAACTCGGTGGTTGCTCTTTTTAAATAATTCATTTACAATTAATAAATCAATGTGTACATAAGTAACCCGGAGGATACCTTTAAAGGATTTTTTAAATTTGTGAATAGGCAAGTTTAAAATAGGTTGTGGAATTTTGTTACAGAATAATGCTCATTCCCACGAATGACAGCAAATAAATAAATATTAAATGTAAGCAGGTTACAGGTGCATATTTCTTATATTAT
Source organism: Erebia palarica (assembly GCA_964035005.1). Taxonomy (NCBI): domain Eukaryota; kingdom Metazoa; phylum Arthropoda; class Insecta; order Lepidoptera; family Nymphalidae; genus Erebia; species Erebia palarica. The sequence goes on from OZ035983.1 coordinate 13,978,329, forward strand.
AATGGTAAATATAAATATTTTATAGGAGGAATAACCGGTTTAATAACGAACGAACCACATACTATAAAGATTGTAGTAAATATGAGATTATCACATTCCTACACGCAGCTTGGTTTAGTTCAAAGAAATCTATGGCTCACATTATCCACGCTACATAACTCTGGCGTGAAATTGCATATCTCATTTCATCTCATCCTTAAGAGGAACATCGAGAGCTGTTGCACTTTTTATTTGCCACTAGTTGATTCCCACAACTTCGTCCGCGTGGGTTGAGGTTTTTTGGTTCCCGCGGGAACTCTTTAATTTTCCGGCCTATGTGCTATTCCAGACTATAATCTATCTCTGTGTTACACACACACATCCATCCATCCATCCAAACTTTCGCATTTATGATATTATAGTATAGTATAGTATAACCATAAGTAAAAGTAGTATTAGTATAGAGTATAGATAAAAGGCAAGCCAAGTTAAATAAGTATTTTTATGTATTTCAGCACTTTTTCCTTCAGCAAGATTTGTATGAGCAAGATTTTATATAACACCAATTGTTATAGTAAGTATCCAAGTGTTGAAACACCTTAGCGATAAAGTTACTTTAACAGTTTAATTGACAGTATGATGGAATTTGTCCCTGTAAATATTTTCAGAAAGAAATCCTGTGGGAATTATTTGACTTTTTTGGGATTGGAAGACATCGTTGAATTATTAGATATTTTACATATATATCTACCTACATAAAACAATAAACGAACAAAGTCGCTTAGTATTGGTATAATTTTAGTACCTTGATTACAAACTGCTCATTGTTCTAATTATTTAAATAGTAGGTACGTGAGCTAAGCACTTAACCGCTTTATCTATTTGAATAGTCGTAAAAGACCGATCTCTTTGTTCGTTTTTGAACCATAAGTGAATCGTATAAGATGTAAAATAGAATGCCGATTTTGATACGCAGTTAACTTGATTTTATCATTTGTGTCATCTAGTCTTACTAACAATGCGATATTATTTGTAACGACTTTTTTTTAATAAACATTAAAAAAACTATTGGGTTAAACACTACGTAGCTGATAAAGAATATAATATGACAGACAGGAATTTCAAGTAATACGCGTAAAAAAGTATTTTGTGCGAATTATAATAATAAATAATTTGAAGTCTTGAAATCACGATAATGCTATTCAACCACAGACTTACAATAGCCATATCCTACTACTAGTCGTACATAACACAAATTGAGGATTGCGTCTAGCATATTTCTAGCGTCTTTGCGTTCTTCTTGCATCTAGTTATCTTATCGTATAACAAATAGCAAGATCATATTTAATAGTCCTAGTTATTAGAAATAATTATTATACCTCGTTTCGTAATTAATTTCTTCAGACTTCTGCTCTATAAAACGCAAGTTTGGCCCCACATGTAGTACATATTGCTCACCTATGGGCCGGAACACCCCAGTACCAGATTTTTCCATTTGAACAGTTACAAAAGCGGATTCAACTCGTGGATAATCCCAAAATGACTTGCACGCTGGAGTCCCTAGAACACCGAAGAGACGACGTTGTATCAACTCTAAAATCGTGAGTGCTTTGAAGAGGTATTACGCAATAAAAAAATTTCATTCTCACCACCTGGATGCCTGGTCTTCTTTCACCTCCCGTTATACGGTCTTTTCTGCCACGCACCTGCAAATTATGGAAACGGTTTCCATCTTTATCTTCATGATTACAATATGGGGCTCTTCAAAAGGTGGATAAACAAATTTCTCAAAAGTCGGAAACGCACTGGCAGTTACTCTGGTGCTGCAAATGTTGATAGGCAGCGGTAATCACTGAACATCAAGTGACTAGCCCGCTTGTTTTCTCGCTATAAAACAAGCTATAAACCGATAGTTATGCTACAATCTGTTTTAATTTTATGCCTGCTACGGTACTTTATAATGCGAAGTTATCTGTCTTCTCTCCTATAGTTTAGCCAAAAGGTAATGACTTTAACTGATGTATCGATTTTGATGATATTTGACACAAATATACTTACATCCTAGAAACCGACATACATAGGATAGTTTTGTCGGAAAATCAATTCGCGGGATTATTTAAAACCACACGGATATCGCGGATATCGGCTAGTGTTAAATTGGTACCTACTGTACACAATCACTAACGTGATACAATAATACATGTTAAACAAGAACACTTTTGCGGTAGGTAGGTACTTCATCGTTATCAAAGCCTTGTGAAGACACTTACTAACACGTTATCAAAACGTCGATTTGTGGTGTGGCTTCCGATGTACGTTTAATTTGCACTTATAGCGCTTCATCGTTTCGACGCCGAAGGTATCGGATGATCTCTATTCGACTTCGAATATACTCGTATACCTAACCAACCTATATTATTGGAATTCTGCGGTAACTAAATTTAATGATTTCGATTAGATTTTGAATACTAGCTGGACCGACACTGCTTTCCTCGGGGGGAATTTCTGAAAATTCTTTGAATTTCCAAAAAGTCCAAACTTATAATTATTATAATTAAATATATAAATAATAAAAGATTATTGGAAATTTGAAATGAAATGGGGTGAAATTTCCAAAAATATTGTTTAACGTTACAAAGGGAAATTACTAACAAATTAATTTCAAGTTCCTAAATGTAAATGAAGTAAGAAAATGTTCCAAGTAAAATTTTCCTACCCAGAGAAAATAACGAAACTTTACATAGTAAGTATAATTATATAACTTTGCTCCAGGTATATTTAGTTTTTTTACAACAATAAATGCAAACAAAATTCGGCGTACAATACAACACATTAGGTTCAAACTAAGCCGGAATTATGTTTATTAGCAAAGGGCGAGCTGATATTTTCCCAATAAAAGGTAAAGGTTGAGCTGCAATAGGCCGTGTCGTTAGAGCAGCAAATGAACAAACAAACGACTGGAGATGACGATAGCCAGAGCGATTTAGGTTATTTACGAGCGGGGGATGATCCAGGTCGGTGCGTTTCCTCGTCAGCGAGGCGAAGTGGCCGCTCAACGTTCGCGTCCGCTTCGCTCCAGTGGTCAAACCGCTCCAGCCCGCTCCAGCCCGCTCCGCTGCCCGCTGCGCGCTCCGCTCGTGGCTCCACGTAGCGGAACGCACCCACAGTCCTCTCTTAACCGCGAGTGAGCGCGCTGCCTCCCGCGGCGCGCCCTCTGCACTTCGCAAGACGCACATGCCTACGAAATGTCACCTACCTACACTATATTTCCCGATAACGTCCGATTAGCGATTAGTACCGCCTAAGAGCACGTCGGGTGCCTCCATTGTTCAAAACCTTTGCGGTATTAAAATTTATCCTCAGTGGAATTTATTCGACAGAGTGTCAATTGCATAAATGGAATGTGTTGTTTAAAATTTTAAACCTTGACTATGATATGCTATTTTTTGTGCGCCTTCTATGAGCCGTTGATCGCGTCGCGCTGCTAATTAACATAGCCGCGTGTGTATGTTGTGTTTTGCGTTTGACGCACTCAAATTAACAAAGTTACTGATGCATGCAGGAAATTGCTGTGATTTTTAAAATAAATGCGTGTACGTATTCCATTACATGCTCATGTGATGGAATTGGATCTGATTTGATAGTGCCAATACATAAACTGACCTTGACGGTAAGAATACAAACAATGCAACTTAAAAAATAACAAATGAATTAAGTAATAAAAAAAACTTAAGTTTACTTGTACGTAGGTATAGTTATAGTTAACTTACGTAATGAAATGATACTTTAGCATTGCTCGGGTTTCAGAGCGATGCAGTATCTATATTATAGTTAATATAATTAAATTAAGCCCATTAGTCCGTAATGTATGTAATGAAGCTGAGGATTTAAAAATATAGAATTCCATTATATAATATTATAACTAATACTATTTATAATATTATAACTACAGGTCTCAATTCTCAATCAAAAGAACGAAATTTCATCAAATAGAATTAGAAGGTGAAATTTTTTCGTAACTCTGTAACTTGTAAGACTGGAATTTTGCCAATGAATGAAGTAGGTATGCAATAACGACTAATTTTATAAAAAAATTTATTAAAGATACCTAGCAAAGGCTCAAGCGTGTCTGAGAGGGTGTAGCGATGTGTAACCGATATCTCCTTTTAGTACAAAGGGACTTAAAGGGTCGTGTCGATAGGAACAAATACCAAGTTTTCAATATTGTCTGTCAGCTTCATAAATAAGCTTTCTTCGTTTAATAAATTTATCAAATCAAGGAATTATTTGGCAGAAAATTATTCTAAAACCGAGCATTGTAAGAAAACTTGAACAAAGTTGCAGTTTTGTTATCCTTGATTTTGTTTAAATTGCTTATTACTAACACCACAATCTCGATGGCCCTACAATATAACGGCTTACCTACGTTGTTTTATTCAGATTAGAGTGTGCGATGGTGTAATGCATTGTTTCACGATCATTATTCTCGTATTCATTTATGTATTGTTTTATCTTCGTCTCATTAAACATCATAATTATTCAAACACGCGTCCAAATGCGAAATAAAACTACTCGCGACTGAGTCAACACAATATTTATAATTTAAGTTGTACCTAACTTGAGTTACTAGATATGCTGTCCGTAACTAACTTGGATTGCCCGTTGATTTGGGGTTTTGAAATACCATAGGACTAGCAGTCCATGTCTGTCTTCAGAAATCAAGCTAAGTTTAAAAGTACTCGTCGAAATGACACGGGTGGACCGTGAAAGGTAACAAGTAGACAGGCAATTATACATATGCGCATCATATAAATAATATTATAAATACAAAAGTTTGGATAGATGGATGTATGGTTGGATGTTTGTTACTCAATCAAGCCCGAACGGCTGAACGGATCTGGATGAAATTTGGCACAGAGATAAATTATAGTCTGGAATAGCACATAGGCTACTTCTTATCCCGGAAAAGTAAGGAGTTCCCGCGGGAACCAAAAAAACCTCAATCCACGCGGACGTAGTCGCGGGCATCAGCTAGTTTATAATATTCCTATCGTGAATTTATGCTCAGTTCGAGCGATTCAAAATATATGAGAAATAATGAAGTTACATTTTGTCTATAAATTTTAGTTCTTCGAATTAATCGATCAGACGTATACTAATACGTAGCATATTACGTACCTACTACTATACTTATTATTACGTAACTACGTAACTTATAATTTTCTCTTGTAATGTTGCTAATGGCCGTGAATTGTATGATCCTAGTCTGCAGAATCACTATTAGTACCTCCTGTGGGGCGACATTAATTATATAAGGGATAAGGAAACAATTGGGCGCTCAGTGATCAAGTACAATCGTTAAAGTACTGGGTGTGAAGAACCTACAGCCTTGATAGATTTTAGACGGTTACATTTTTATTATTTTAGTAGGATAGGCACTAAAGATAAATAAAATTATCTTTAATCTTTAGCATCCTACTATAACGGATACGGAAGATATTATTTATCTTTATAAATATCATATAAATTGATTTGTTTTCATCTAACGCAATAAAGATACGGTTCGATCAATATGTGTATAACAGTCCACATAAGTGCTAAATAAAAGAAAATATTTTTGCTGCGAGATAAAGCTGAGGATCGCCCTCGGTTTCTTTAGGATAGGACCCTAAAACATCCGAAAAAGAGATTTTAGAGAAAAACAATTCATTTTCTTTAAACATATTATTATGAATAAGTCTTAACGTTGTAGTATTAAAATTGAGAGCCGAAATTTATACATTTGATTTACGTATACTAGTAGGGCTGCAGTGGTTATTAATCAGGGTTGAATAATTTTTCGTTCGAACTTATTAGAAAAATCGTGAATTTATTAACTATGCAAAGTTATATTTATATAAATGTGTATTAATGATCAAAATAACTACGCAATAATTATACAGGTACCTAAATTGCTTAATTCTATTGACCTTTTGAGATGCATCGATTAAACAAGTTTTTCTAGTTAACTTTTTCGCGTGAGAGGTATTCTATGGTAGAAAAATATAAACATTATAAAATCCATGCTTCATGGTAACAATATAATGTTTAATTATATTAATTTCAGCTATTTATTTTACTGGGAAGCATGATATTAAACAGTAAGGTGAATGAAAAAAGACAAAGACGTGCCGCCAAACGATTTAGCGTTCCGGTACGATGCCGTGTAGAAATCGAACAGGGGTATGGGTTTAATACATACAACTGCCATGCCCCTAACAGGTTAGCTCGCTACCAACTTAGACTGCATCATCACTTATCATTAGGTGAGATCGCAGGGTTAACTTGTAGTTGGTAGAAAAAGTGTCACATAAAGAGAACAAAATCTAGTAAACATTACAAATCTTGGCTTGAAAATTTAATCACGAAGTTTAAATCATTTTTAATTAAAAAATAATAGTTTTTAAACTAATATACAACATAACAACTACAACTGGAATACCTAAACTAAACTCTGTTTAGTAAACTTGGCAGTAAAATATCTAAGAACTTTAGAAGTCCCTTCACGATTTTAGCCAAGTAACTTGTTTATGTTTTCACATCGCAAGCTGATTGCAATTTTGTATGCTAACAAGTTCAACAAACTTACAGTCTTAAAATTTACTTACTGCTTATGCATGGTTTCTTCATGCAGTGCAATCATAAATTCAACGTTTAAGAAATGGTTAAAGTTTTAGATTCAAGAAAAACGAAACTACTTTCAGTTTATAAGACAAACCCATAGATTTAAGATTGGTCTCCCAGCGGAGACCAATCTTAAATCATATAAATGCGCATCATATAAATAATATTATAAATACAAAAGTTTGGATAGATGGATGTATGGTTGGATGTTTGTTACTCAATCAAGCCCGAACGGCTGAACGGATCTGGATGAAATTTGGCACAGAGATAAATTATAGTCTGGAATAGCACATAGGCTACTTCTTATCCCGGAAAAGTAAGGAGTTCCCGCGGGAACCAAAAAAACCTCAATCCACGCGGACGTAGTCGCGGGCATCAGCTAGTTTATAATATTCCTATCGTGAATTTATGCTCAGTTCGAGCGATTCAAAATATATGAGAAATAATGAAGTTACATTTTGTCTATAAATTTTAGTTCTTCGAATTAATCGATCAGACGTATACTAATACGTAGCATATTACGTACCTACTACTATACTTATTATTACGTAACTACGTAACTTATAATTTTCTCTTGTAATGTTGCTAATGGCCGTGAATTGTATGATCCTAGTCTGCAGAATCACTATTAGTACCTCCTGTGGGGCGACATTAATTATATAAGGGATAAGGAAACAATTGGGCGCTCAGTGATCAAGTACAATCGTTAAAGTACTGGGTGTGAAGAACCTACAGCCTTGATAGATTTTAGACGGTTACATTTTTATTATTTTAGTAGGATAGGCACTAAAGATAAATAAAATTATCTTTAATCTTTAGCATCCTACTATAACGGATACGGAAGATATTATTTATCTTTATAAATATCATATAAATTGATTTGTTTTCATCTAACGCAATAAAGATACGGTTCGATCAATATGTGTATAACAGTCCACATAAGTGCTAAATAAAAGAAAATATTTTTGCTGCGAGATAAAGCTGAGGATCGCCCTCGGTTTCTTTAGGATAGGACCCTAAAACATCCGAAAAAGAGATTTTAGAGAAAAACAATTCATTTTCTTTAAACATATTATTATGAATAAGTCTTAACGTTGTAGTATTAAAATTGAGAGCCGAAATTTATACATTTGATTTACGTATACTAGTAGGGCTGCAGTGGTTATTAATCAGGGTTGAATAATTTTTCGTTCGAACTTATTAGAAAAATCGTGAATTTATTAACTATGCAAAGTTATATTTATATAAATGTGTATTAATGATCAAAATAACTACGCAATAATTATACAGGTACCTAAATTGCTTAATTCTATTGACCTTTTGAGATGCATCGATTAAACAAGTTTTTCTAGTTAACTTTTTCGCGTGAGAGGTATTCTATGGTAGAAAAATATAAACATTATAAAATCCATGCTTCATGGTAACAATATAATGTTTAATTATATTAATTTCAGCTATTTATTTTACTGGGAAGCATGATATTAAACAGTAAGGTGAATGAAAAAAGACAAAGACGTGCCGCCAAACGATTTAGCGTTCCGGTACGATGCCGTGTAGAAATCGAACAGGGGTATGGGTTTAATACATACAACTGCCATGCCCCTAACAGGTTAGCTCGCTACCAACTTAGACTGCATCATCACTTATCATTAGGTGAGATCGCAGGGTTAACTTGTAGTTGGTAGAAAAAGTGTCACATAAAGAGAACAAAATCTAGTAAACATTACAAATCTTGGCTTGAAAATTTAATCACGAAGTTTAAATCATTTTTAATTAAAAAATAATAGTTTTTAAACTAATATACAACATAACAACTACAACTGGAATACCTAAACTAAACTCTGTTTAGTAAACTTGGCAGTAAAATATCTAAGAACTTTAGAAGTCCCTTCACGATTTTAGCCAAGTAACTTGTTTATGTTTTCACATCGCAAGCTGATTGCAATTTTGTATGCTAACAAGTTCAACAAACTTACAGTCTTAAAATTTACTTACTGCTTATGCATGGTTTCTTCATGCAGTGCAATCATAAATTCAACGTTTAAGAAATGGTTAAAGTTTTAGATTCAAGAAAAACGAAACTACTTTCAGTTTATAAGACAAACCCATAGATTTAAGATTGGTCTCCCAGCGGAGACCAATCTTAAATCTATGGACAATCCAAATTTTTGAAGTAACGATTTTAAAATTCCCATTAGAATTTCTCAAAATCCTTTGCGTTGCCTATGATAATTGTTTGTTTTTGTTTTAAAGTCTTTATTGCACATAAGAAATATTATATGGTGACACATACATTTACTCTGCATTCAACTCGCGCGCGAACTGTAGAGGTATTCTCCTCAAGTTAACCTTTGGTAGTGGGGACAGGGTTAAAAGACAGTGCGTACAATGTAAAGCGAAGTTGGAAAAAGAAGAATTAGTCATGGAAAATAGACTGTTAAGAAAAAAAAAGCTAAGCTAGATACTGTCAAAATAGATTGAGATCTTTTTACATGATATATTATATTTACAGACGTACAATTCATCATGAATCATGATGTGAATCATCAACAAAAGAAAATTAAAATTACAATTACGAAATAGGTTCAAATATTATCAAATGGTACCAGAAAAAATTAAGCTATACATTAAACGCCTTGTCAGTGCTTTCCGTGTGTTTTCACATATTGTTCAAATATAAAGAATGGAAACAAAGAGGCAAAAATTATAACGGTACTCAATTCTTTACGTTCCGTTCCGCAGCCTCCAATGTTAAAATATGTATAATTAAAAGCTGTATACTATTTAGAGCAGCTAAAGAGTCAACGTAAAAAAAGTGCTAGAGATGACAACAGCTAAGAAATGAAAATGTTGTAAAAAAAAATAAAAGTTACTATTAAAGTGAGCATTTTAGAGGAAGGCGAGGAAATTAAAAATAATCAATTTATTCACTGTGACACCCGTACCTCCTTGGTTGGTTCATTTGGCTGAACAAAAATCTAAAGACAAAGTAACAATTGCACGGAGAGATTTGGTGGCGTGGGACGTTTCCATTGTTGAACACAGTATACGGGGTCACACAAAATTAAAGTGTAGAAATTAACTAGAATTATTTTATTACTACTTTATACTACTTACTAGGAGAGTTAAGCTAATAAATTAAAATTGAGAGAAGTTTTAGTCACATAATTTATTTAGCAAATTCTGTTGAAATTGCCAAGTTATGCTATGGAATAACTCAAATGAGTCTTTTAAGGTATCATTAGAACGATGTACAATATTCTCTGTCCAACCATTTATTTTACTTTTGATTTAAGCACGCCTATGAAGTGTCATATCTATTGACAGGCAACCATCGACGAAAAAATGCAATCCTCCATAGATGCATATCGTTTTTTACAATAGTGAAACGACGTGCCCTTTTATTCGATATTTCGTAACTCGTATACTCATGTAGTAATTCCAAAAATTAGTAAATTAATTAATTTATTAATTAACTTTCCTTTTCAAAATAGTCACGGAGCTGCAAGACTAGCTTTCTTGATAGACCTTTAAGCACTATCACTATTAATATCACTTTCATCTTTGGTGATGAATGGTTTCTATGACCTGACGGATTCATGTACATTTACTGTATTGTTGTATATAAATGATTTATTTTAATATATAAATCTATATATTTAGTCATTTAAACGCTTGAGTATGTTTATAAAACAATAAACACAGATAAATATCATCATTTGTGTCAAATTGATTAAAACTATTTCATAAAAAAAATCTATTGTTATTAAAAACACGGTGCTTTCACTACGAGCAAATTGACTGGAAAACGTATTTGGTATAGTTTAGGAACCTATCGATAGATGGCGGTGATAAATTTTGAAATATCAACACTTAAAATTATTTACACTGGCATCCCCTTTTTCTTGTGTCGTTGAATGTTTCATTTCACGCAGTAGTTTCAATAAATAAAATCAAAATATCGTGTAATATCAAACAATTTTGACCATAAAAAATACTTAAATAAATTCACGGCTAATTTAGTTGTATAGCCATATTTTAATATTAATTTTAGCGTTCTATAGTTGTAAGTTTTTAAATAGTCACATTAAAATATCACCTGTCAGTTGCCAATCACGAAGTTTTTGTCATTGATTGTCTTGTCAGTTGTCACTCGTGTTATTTTATTCATTGAAATTGAAGAATTGTCTAAATTCATTATAGATGCCTCCTGTAATTTATTTTTGTACAGCTGGTGCAAAAACACAAATAAAATATTAAATGGTGCGACAAAAGATGTAGATGTACAAGATTTTATCCAAAAGTGCTGTATTGAATATTATAATAAAAGAAAAAAATGAATTATGTTTTTCTTTTCATTTTGACACACGCTTTATGCTCTTTTTGTTTAATTTATTTTAAAGCTACCAGAAAGAGCTAAAGCGTGTGTCTGTAATGTCCTCAGAATTTACTTAAAAAAATTTAATATTGGGCAAGCTACCTATATAGTAAAGTTCATTATCTATAGCTATATACACAAGAAAATTAGTTCAGGAACCAACCACCAGGAGCGCTGGTTTCCATAGCTCGTATATTAAGTGGGAGTGATAACTCTATACCCTTTTAAACATCCTACTCTATGATTAAAAATCAAACCAGTAACGCATTAGAACATCATTGAATCGAGCTGCCAAAAGTAAAATAAATGATTGGACAGAAAATAAAACAGGTTATTTTTAAAGTAGTACAATCACTGAGATTTTTAATTGAAACGCTGTCCGCTACCGAATTTTATTGACTTACCATCCCAAACATTTAGTGGAGGCTTGGAAAAACTATTAAATTAAAATCGGGCAGCTGAAAATTTCTGTTTGACTATAGATTAAACAAACATTTTCTGAGCTGTCAAACACAACTTCTATTATTTGGAATAGTTAAAAGCTAAATGGTAAAAGTAAGGATAATATTTTCAAGTAAACAATAAAATTATATGCGCAACAAACGATTTAGTTTAAGGAAAATTAAGAATTTAAATTATTCATGTTTCTCAAAAGGCATGCAAAGTATCTTCTGTGTCAAAATTTGTAAATATTGGGTGGGCTGCGAAAAATGGGTTTGTTAAAAGGTAACAGACATACAGACAGATGAATACTCGGAATACACAAATATATAGAGAGACATACCTTCGCATTTATGATTTTAGTATGTTTGAACCCAAATTTAAGTTTCTAGTAAAATGAAGTTAATTGCAGACAAATTGTATGTGCCGGCCTACCAATTAAAACCACAAAAAATTCGAGTTAAGTTAGAGCTTAAAGTGTGCCTGACGTATGACAAAGATATCATTATAATTTTCATGGTATTCACTTTAATTTTCACTAGAGTAACGCGTGGAGGTATTTATGTATCAAACATGTACATAAATAACAAATTTTGCGGATGATCGCAGAATTTCATACAATATCGTCGTGGCCTTTGCTGATAATACTCGCGCACGAATGATTTATAATGTCACTGTTCAAACCTTGTTCAAACACGTAAAATTGATGGATATTGTATCGATGTGGCTCGCTCCGTTTAGGGGCACAGATTTGAAAAGTTTTCTTTAGGAGTATTTTTTATTTGACTTTAAATTTTTGACTATACTGTATTCGTTTTCTGACTACTCTAATTTCTTTGGTTTCGATTTAATTTAAAAAACTCGATTAGATATATCAAAAGCGAAAACTTGGAGCTCTATCACGCCGCAACGGAGCAACGAATAGATTGTTATTATTTTTACACAATATTATTGAAAATGTTACCTGTGTTACCTAGAGAGTGATGTCACAGGTTACAGTTTTTTGGAAAAACAATGAGTTCCCACGGGATTTTCAAAGATCTAAATCTATATGCGGAAGAAGTCACGGAGCACCAGCTAGTATTGTATAGAAAGAAAAAATACTTTAAAAAAGGGAATAGAGGATACATGAGATCTTATTTTTAGTTACAACATGCGTATCTTACAGCCTCTGATTTAAAGCGCAATTGTAGAGATCAGCCAGAGCTTATCCATAAAAGATGATTTTAAAGTGCTTAGCAAAGAACCTTAAGCATAAGCAGAGTGGTCAAATTGTTTGGGAATTATAGCACTCATATAGAATTATGTATACTAAAACCTAATGTTGTAACTACTTCTTGTTTCATCGGCCTACACTTTACAATATCCGTAATATCTGTTGTTTCCAATAATAAAACCGTTTGCCAATTATTATTTAAGTTTTGACTTCTCAGTTAACACGAAAGTTCTATTAAAGCTTTTTTTCTATTATTGAGTACCAGCGAGGTACTCATTTAATAATAACTACGATCTAGCCAACTAATTGGCTAATGAGCAGTTTTGCTTTAGCCTAAACTTATAATTTATCTTATGTACTAAGATATTGTCCATTGACGCATCTTAGTCTTTCTTGATAAACTTAGATACTTTGTTCATGTGTTCTTTTAGCACTACACTTTACACTGTCACTTATCACTATGTACTAACTCAAAATGCTTAGTCTTTTTAGTCTTCTCACTAGTTTCGTTACGTCGAGCAGTTCTATTAAAGCTGAGTTATATCTATGAACATTAAAAAGCTACTTACAATCCAATTTTCGTTAAAGCACTGAAGCAATGCCATAAAATTATCGATAATATCAGCTCCAAACGCTTAGATGGGGAATGTCAAATGGTAGCTTGTTATAATATCAAGGCTACCGCCGAATAGTGCTCCAAGGCCCTCAAAATATATAAATTAGGCAGCGAACGTTAGAAAGGGGCAAGCACAAGTTCAGAGTTTAGAACTCGAAGTTAAATTCACATTAAAGACGGCAGGAGTATATCGTAGCATACTGACTAGTGATGTGGGTTGAGCTATTTGTAACAAAAACGTCGAAACTTCTGTTAATCGCCGCAGCTTATATAGAATTTTCAAATTGTCTGTGCATAAATGCCAAAATACCTGGGTGACCGAGCTTTGCTTGGTATTTGTTTTTTGGTAAATCGTGTTTTTTGGAAAATATATTTAATACAAATTACATACTGATGAAATATGTATGATATTTTTCGATTATACCTACAATAATTAAAAAAGTATGGTTATTTAAATAAAAAATCACGAGTGCAATTGGGTTCCCAATAATAATTTTCTCACAAAAGAAGGAACTTGAAAAAAAGGGGAAAATATAATCGAACTCGAGACATCTGGACTCGAGGACTTCTGGTTTCGGGACCGCCCTATTTACCACCTGAGCTATTAAAACCTTGTAGATGGTGGCAAGATTTACCTTCGTATTCTAATTATATTTTAGCAGTTTTTAATTGCCTGAAAACCCAAATAAAACTACATTTTCTAAAAATGAATCTTAGCTAGATCGATTTATCGCCCCCGAAACCCCCACTACACTAAATTTCATGAAAATCGTTTTAGCCGTTTCTTAGATTCAGATTATATATGCAAGAATTGCTCGTATAAAAGTATTAGTTACAAGACGCATTTAACCATAATATTTATCTAACTTTGATAAGTTGTCCACGCCTGCTATCGGCAATTTACTGCTGCACACTTTTTTTTGTTTTAAATGGTAATGGTAATGGTAGATAATATAAACTTAAATATTATAGAATAATTTGATATATATGTAGTTTTAAATCTTTTTCGTAATATAATATTTTGAATGAATTACCTGATTAGCATAAAGAAGGTGGGCGGACGATCTCAATTCGGAAAAAAGGTCCTAACTTCTCAATTCGAGTAGTTAGGACATTATTCTGCACTCGTATAGAGATCCTTGTAATCGATCATCATTCATTCGTCTAAAGGTGGTTGTTCGCCAGTTGGGCAAGGACGTTAAACAATTAAAAAAATATATCGATATCATTTTCTATCATAGTACGCGTAACATCCCTAAAGTAGACGATTTAAAAGTTTACTATGCACTCAGCTGCGCAACTCAATATTGAAACAGACAAATTGTTATATTTAAATCCCTGATGCAAAACGGAAGGTCTTACAAACTTAAAAAGTACTATTAACAACTTTTATGATGGCGTTGCAAATATAAAATAATAAAAAGAGACAACTAATATTCTTGAAATAGTTGTTTTGTCTTTAAGAAAGTCTGAAGATACCGAATTATTTTATAATAAATATATAACATAATCTTTTATAACTTTAGCTTACAATAAAATTTTCTTGTCATCTCAAAAGAAACAATTTTTCTTAAATCAACTACAAGTTACCATCTGGTAAGTGATGATGCAAAGATGGTAGCGGGTGGTAGCAAATCGAGTTGATTATCTTCCATTTATAAAATTGGTATAATAATGTTATAGTGGTCTTAGAAATAAAACAAACTTTAACAAAGTCTCAATAACAAACCATCAATAACAAAAGTTAAGCCTAACTTTTTACTAACAAAATGAAAAAACGTTTTCATCAAGTTTTAGACAGCTTTATAAATTTTACCTTATAAGGTTTTTTTAAAAAAGTAAAATAGCTTTCCGTAAAAATGGTTTTGTATATTTTGAGTTTGTATTTAGAAGTTTTTACCAAAAGTTTTTGAATGTAATAATCGCGGTACATAGTAAAGAAGTGAGATGTAGGGGTGTAAGGATCTTTTAATATAATTATATGTATTATATTATTATGCTTCTGTGTAAAACTAACTATTTACTCAGCCAATAAAGGAAATATTACAATATAAGACGTGTCCCTCGGCACTTCACCGCCATCAGTGCAATTCATAATAATTTGAACTCTTATTATGAATTAAAATGTATTAAAGCTGTCGATGGATTTCTAAAAATAAAGCCTTGTCTTCATCAGTTAAATTACCTGCTTTAAGAAGCCTAGAACTAAAACTTTTACGAAATCACACTAAGTTTTAGAAAGAAATTCGACTTTTTCTCTTGGGTTAAATCTTTTAATTTCTGTTTTACTCCCCTGAGGCTTAATTTTCAAAGAAGCCCTTTTAGAACGCCTGCGTTATAATGAAACGTTAATCACTTATTTACTCTTCAGTCTTAAACGGAGTTAACAATTTCAGTTCATCAAAGAACAAAAACTCACTGTAAGAGAATAGACGTGTTATTTTGGGTATCTCTAAAAAGTACCTATAAACCAAAGTCGCAAAACGCGTTTGTCTCTACACTCCTATATTTCATAGTAGACCAGCTACCTACTATCCGGAGTTTTGAAATAAAGAGTGTGAGAAAAGTTGGGCTATTCTAGACAAAATTTATTTAAACTTAGTTACTGACTTTCACTGAAATTTTCCAACATTATTTTGAAAACAATATAAGCCCACGCGGACGGAATAGCAGGCAAAGTCGAAGTAAATCAAAATTGTTATAATTTGTGAAAAAGATGAAGCAAGCTGGGAATCATTTGGCTTTTGTACTATTACCTATTCTGTGCTAATAGGCTATCCCATCAAAAACATAAATGTAAAATGAGAGCCAAGTTCAAAATTGTGATAAATATGCCTTGGTTGTTGACTGCAGCGACAAAAGAAGTGAGATCTAAATGGGTGCCAAGTTCAATGGTCAGTCCTGCAATTTATTTATCCCATCAAAAACATAAATGTGAAATGAGAGGCAAATTCAAAATTGTGATATATATGCCTTGGTTGTTGACTTCAGCGACAAAAGAAGTGAGATCTAAATGGGTGCCAAGTTCAATGGTCAGTCCTGAAATTTATTTATAACAACATATAATATTTTATAACAACTTAAAATATCATTTCTTCTTATAACTTAGTATAAAATGTTGAAGACTAAGGCTTTGGCTTGGCTAGTTTCCATATACGAATTATTATTAAGTAGGTACCTAAAAGTACAGTTTCTACCAGCTAGCCAAATTTTCGGAAGAATAAAATAAGAACTTACAGCTTTACAACTTGTGAAGGCTATAATTCGTATATGAAAACTAGCCAAGCCAAAGCCTTAGTCTTCAACATTTTATACTAAGTTATAAGAAGAAATGATATTTTAAGTTGTTATAAAATATTATATGTTGTTATAAATAAATTTCAGGACTGACCATTGAACTTGGCACCCATTTAGATCTCACTTCTTTTGTCGCTGAAGTCAACAACCAAGGCATATATATCACAATTTTGAATTTGCCTCTCATTTCACATTTATGTTTTTGATGGGATAAATAAATTGCAGGACTGACCATTGAACTTGGCACCCATTTAGATCTCACTTCTTTTGTCGCTGCAGTCAACAACCAAGGCATATTTATCACAATTTTGAACTTGGCTCTCATTTTACATTTATGTTTTTGATGGGATATCATTACTTTTTGTACAGAAATTATTGAACTCAATCTCAAACTCAAAACATATTTATTCAAAATATGTACCTACAAAGTACACCTTCTGAACGTCATGCTTACAGAGCATAAGAGGTGATGGTGATAATTAACTACGGTATCTTAAAACTAAAGCTACGAGGGTTCCAAACGTGCCCTGGTCTGAGAAGAGCCCGCAATAAACTCCGCTTTTTTTTTATTATCACCATCTCACAAATATTTGAAATTATATATATGTACTTATAATATAACATTACATAATCAGCCGCTGTAACAATTCATACCAATGCCTTGCTATCATTCAAATAATCCTTTGCACTGTAATAGGACTTTTCTATTAGTTTAGTTTACGTTTTACATTAGTAGGTACTTATTATTCGGTTTAAGGTCAGTGTGTCACCCACCAGTAATTCTATTGTACGACTCATTGTACAAGATAATTAAAGACGAGAATTCTCAAGAAAAATATATACAGCCGGTTTCTGAATTGAGAATTTCATGTTGAGTCGGTCTCAAAGACTTCTTAAGTGTGTCTTAAGAACGACTTAGGCAAATTATTGTTTCTGAATTGATATTGCGTAAGGTTTGAGAATTGGAGCTTGCAAATTTTCAAATTTGACAGTTTCGAAACTTAAATCTCTGCTTAACAGCAAAATTGCGTTTCAGAGCGCATTTGACAGTGCTCAAAGCTCTCCTTTCTCAGAGTTGACAACGTAATAGATGAGTGACGGATTTCAGCTACTTAAACTTTACTCTCGTTTGAACCTTTGTAAAAAAATCCATTTTTTGCACAATGTCCAGTGAAGATTCTTGCCTGTACAAAGACAACCACACAGGAGACAAGTTATTAGAAATCGCCCATTGTTTCTTTCAACAACAAACAATTTAACGACCGATTCCGCTTTTCGAAGGAATCTGTAACATTTGTTTTTGGCAAAATAAAGACCAAATTACCCGCACGAATCCAAAGGTGCGACTGCATTCCGCCAATGTTACAACTTCTAATAGCATTGCGGTATTACGCAACTGGCAGTTTCCAGGCCGTCGTAGGAGACACGGCGAACGTAAGCAAAGCAACTGTGTGTCGGGTAACCGATAGAGTATCCAGTGCTATAGCGATGCTAAGGGCACAATACGTGCAAATGCCTTCTGCTCAAGAACGATCAACAGTAGCTGCAGGATTTTATGCGATAGCAGGATTCCCTAGAGTAATTGGTGGTGGTCTCGGTGGCAACAGGGCAGAATTGTTTAGAAATAGAAAAGATAACTTTTCAATAAATATCCAAGCCATATGTGACGCTAATTTGAAAATAAGAAGTATCATCGCCCGTTGGCCATGTTTTGTCCATGATACAACAATTTGGAATGATTCTCCACTTGCTGCTCAGTTTGAAGATGGAAGATTTGGGTCATATCTAATTTTAGGAGACAGTGGATACCCATGTCTAAGGTACATCATGACGCCATTTTTAAATCCTACCACTTCAGCACAAGAAGCATATAACAGAGCACAGATTACTACTAGAAATACAATTGAGAGATGCTTTGGAGTTCTGAAGAGGCGTTTCCCCTGTCTTCATTCCGGGATGCAGCTTAAATTAGGCAAGGTGTACAAGGTTATTGTAGCATGTGTAGTTTTACATAACATGGCCCCAGATCTTGATGATTTTGTTGTAAAGATGTACTTGTTGAAGAGCAAAATGATGTTCTACCTTTGTCCCAAGCTCAACAAGCACAAAATTTAGCTGTAAGATCAGCATTAGTAAAAACTTATTTTACTAATGCATACGGTTAATACCCTTCAGGTAATTATATTTTGTAGTGGAAAATATAATAAAATTAGTAATTTATTTGTGAGAATAAAAAAACCCGGCTGAGTGTGTTTTGGGCTCTTTCAGATCAGGGTGCGTTTGGAACCCTCTTTAGTTTTAAGATACCGTGATTGATTTTATACTAATACTGATGATGCCCGTGACTTCGTCTGCGTGGATTAAAGTTCCTTGATTCCCGCGGGAACTCTTAAATTTTCCAGGATAAAAAGTAACCTATGTCCTTACCCCGGATACAACCTATGCCTGTACCAAATTTCATCAAAATCGGTTGAACATATGGGCCGTGAAAGCATAGCAGACGGACAGACAGACACACTTTCGCATTTATAATATTAAGTTTGGATATTAGTATTTGTATATATGGTTTATAAATACGAAAGATGGATGTATGGATGGAAGGATGCTTGTTTGTTACTCTATCACGCCAAAAAAGTTGAATGGATCTGGATGAAATTTTCTGGATGAAACTGCCTCGTTGGTCTAGCGGTTAGCGTAGTCGACTGCAGATCACGAGGTCCTGGGTTCGATTCCCGGTTGGGCATAAAAATTGTTAGGTATTGGGTTTTCAATTATGAAATTCTCAGTGCCAGCCCGGAGTTGGAAGTTGGCGGTGTTTCACCCCCGTGCCTCGGAGAGTCAACATGATAATAGTCGTTAAAGCCCGCCAACCCGCATTGGAGCAGCGTGGTGGGTCTAAGCTCCTAATTCCCTCTCTCCTATGAGAGTGGAGACCTGTGCCCAGCTGTGGGACGTTAATAGGCTGAAGTGGTGGATGAAATTTGGTAAAGAGATTATTGTCTATAATAACAGATAGGCTTAAAATTTCGGACAGTAATATGAGTACGTGTGCCTAATTTAATAAAGAAATATTGAATAGAAATAAAAGTTTTGTTTTTGAAATGTTTTTTTATTAAAAAAATAACAAATTTAAAAATTTCTTTAGAGGGTCATTAAAACTTATAAATAATAGGATCACGAAATTAAATTTCAAGTATCTAATGCATCCAAAATTAGGATTAGAATATCGAAATAAATGTACTTCACATTAATTTTCTCTCCACCTTTCTTAACTGCATTTTTAATATTTGCATCTGAATTTCATGCCTTTTCTGCTCATTTCTAAATTTTAAAATTTCATTCTTTTTTTTAAGCATCTCTGCAGATTTTTTATGCATACATTGCCTTCATTCTTCTTTGTTTTTTTTTTGCCTTCAGTCTGGAACGCAGCTCATTTGAAAAGTAACTTTTTGGTTCTGGCACTGTATTCGTTTGTGAATGCACTGGATCTTCCACGATTCTTTCTTATGTCTTCTATAAAAAAATGTTACATTACACAATAAATACCAAATTTAAAATTAAGGTTTAAATGTTAATTAAATGGCCAGAGCTAATTCCAAGTAAGTGCCATCCTATACTATGGAGTATGTACAAAATTTTAGATTTGTATGCATAAACGTTTTGCAGATTAGTTCATATAGCACTGAAAATTGAAACTGACAGACAGATAAACTACTGAGGCTGAGCAATTGGGTCTTGTTGGCAACCTTTGGGTACAGAGTCCTAAAAAAACTAATAATGTGGCTTATTTTTCATCACACAATATAAATTTAGGTAGGTGGTTTTCAAGTCAGAATATATGCTAAACAGTACCTACAAGTAAGAAGTGCTTACTAAATTATTCAGCTGCTTCATCGAAAGGATTCTCATCAGGAAATCTTTAATCGAATTTTCATCAAAAATAAATGCCTGAAAAGATTTTTTTTACTTAATACTATTGTACACAGAATATAATATAGTATAATACTAGATACAAGATGATGCCCGCGACTCCGTCCGCGTGGATAAGGTTCTTTGATTCCCGCGGAAATTCTTAAATTTTCCGGGATAAAAAGTAGCCTATGACCTTCCCCGGGATATAACCTATCCCTGTACAAAATTTTATCAAAATCGGTTGAACAAATGGGCCGTGAAAGCGTAGCAGACAGACAGACAGACACTTTACTAGTATGGATATTAGTATGGATTACTAAGTAGAAATTAAAAAATGACATTATCACATTATCACCAGATGTTGTGGCGATAAGTGAAGATTCACTTATCAGCTCATCTTCGCTTTGGTCCTGAAATAATAAATTATGTAAATGACTAATTAATACTAAAAAAACACGCGGGGACACGAAATACCTCAATCCACGCGGACAAAGCCGCGGGCATCAGCTAGTATAATATAAAACACATAAATATGCCTGTTATTCAAAGAAAACATTGACATTATTCTAAGTTTGATGGTTGGATTTTATGGAATTTGTAAGTAGTCAGGTAAGTATGTCTTGTGACTAGGTGAATAGAATACTCGACGAATTTTTATGCACTCTCTATTTTTAGAGTTACATGTACGAGTACGTACCTACTAACTACGAATTATGGCCAAAGAAATCCACAAGATATTATACTGAACCAAAACGGAGTAAAGCTGGCCTACGAGCAATACAAGGGAATCCTTACTAATATTATAAACGGGGAAGTTTGTATGTATGGACGTTTGTTATTTTTTCACGCCAGAACGGCTAAACGGATCTGGATGAAATTTGGCACAGGGATAGATGGTCTGGAATATCACATCTAGGTTACTTTATACCAGAAAACCTTAATCCACGCAGACAAAGTCACGGGCATAAGCTAGTTGATATATTAAAAAATATTAGGTACTACTTACTTTTATACGAATGCGAGAAGATTTGCTTTCTCCTCGTAACTGAAATAGGGAGATCTTTTTTTCTTGTTTCTTTCCATTTTATACATTTTAACGAGAATATTAGCCAAAAGAAAACAAATTCGACATAATATACAAAACCGACGTTTGTCAAACTGGCATAATTTGATACGCTTCATTCTATAAAGCGATGATTTAAAATCGACGACAAAAACAACGATTTTTATGATATAAAAGCTTGAAAAATTGGAAATGGATTATTCTTTATATAAAATTGAACAAAATCTATTTTTTTGAGCTATATTTAATAATAAAATTTAACAAAATTAGAAAACAATTTTATTTTCGGTTAATACCGGTTTTCGTACGTGTAACGAAACGCATACGTAATGTTGGAGAATACTCAGGGACCATTGAAGAAATACTTAGCTAATTACAATTTGGGAAATCCCAATTTTATCTTGTGAAACATAAAAAACTTAAGTCTTAACTTAAGTCTAGAGCAAAGCTTAGCTGATTTTTGCTTGAATGCCTAATTCAGAAACCGGCCGATAGTGTACCTAGAGTTACACTGACATTGACAGATTACATCTATGGTCAGACTACCTCTACAGCACATTTCTACATCTCATCAATTATGATTGCAAAAGTTCAAAATCAAAAGTTTTTAGTGAAACATTGAAAACAAGCACGGTAAACAGTCGATATCACTAAAACCACTCTATACAATGAATACAAATCACAATGACTGACAGCTTGAACTGACGACTTCAAATACGTTTCTTCTTTTCTGTCAATGACGTTTCGTTGCACAAAATGCATGAATACGAAGGTAAGGTTTTAATGCAACTATCAAGACACGCGGAAGCGTGTCCAGCCAAAGTTCAAAAAAACTGGCGAGCAGCACCGTGTGTAATATTACACGAACCATTTGGAGCCACTTTTGACCCCCTCATAACTCAAAAACTATTTCACATAAACATGTCAAATTTGGCGCATATATTGAGACCCGTGAGATACATATGTGCTCCAAATTTCATAAGCACACCTCAAATGGTTATTTAGATATAAACGTACAAAAATCGTCATTTTTATGATCAAAGGATAGATCAAAACTCTGACACGAGGCATGCTACCATTGCTTAAAGCCGTATTATTTTAATATTGTTGACGTTTATGTTGTAGTGTTATAATCATTATTTTAAGGACGTCAAAGTACGTGACATTCAACCGTTAGTTTGAAACAATACTGCTTTGAGCGGTGGTAGTAACTCCTTAACTATTGAAAATGACACATAATTATTATTTTAATGTAAATAATAATGAATAATAATATAGTTGCATTAAAACCTTACCTTCGTATTCATACATTTTGTGCAACGAAACGTCATTGACAGAAAAGAAGAAGAAACGTATTTGAAGTCGTCAGTTCAAGCTGTCAGTCATTGTGATTTGTATTCATTGTTTATAGTGGTTTTAGTGATATCGACTGTTTACCGTGCTTGTTTTCAATGTTTCACAAAAAACTTTTGATTTTGAACTTTTGCAATCAAAATTGATGAGATGTAGAAATGTGCTGTAGAGGTAGTCTGACCATAGATGTAATCTGTCAATGTCAGTGTAACTCTAGGTACACTATATATTTTTCTTGAGAATTCTCGTCTTTAATTATCTTGTACAATGAGTCGTACAATAGAATTACTGGTGGGTGACACACTGACCTTACACCAAATAATAAGTACCTACTAATGTAAAACGTAAACTAAACTAATAGAAAAGTCCTATTACAGTGTAAAGGATTATTTGAATGATAGCAAGGCATGGGTATGAATTGTTACAACGGCTGATTATGTTATGTTATATAAGTACATATATATAATTTCAAATATTTGTGAGATGGTGATAATAAAAAAAAAGCGGAGTTTATTGCGGGCTCTTCTCAGACCAGGGCACGTTTGAAACCCTCGTAGCTTTAGTTTTAAGATATCGTAGTTAATTATCACCATCACGTCTTATGCTCTGTAAGCATGACGTTCAGAAGGTGTACTTTGTAGGTACATATTTTGAATAAATATGTTTTGAGTTTGAGATTGAGTTCAATAATTTCTGTACAAAAAGTAATGATATCCCATCAAAAACATAAATGTAGAATGAGAGCCAAGTTCAAAATTGTGATATATATGCCTTGGTTGTTGACTTCAGCGACAAAAGGAGTGAGATCTAAATGGGTGCCAAGTTCAATGGTCAGTCCTGCAATTTATATATCCCATCAAAAACATAAATGTGAAATGAGAGCCAAATTCAAAATTGTGATATATATGCCTTGGTTGTTGACTTCAGCGACAAAAGAAGTGAGATCTAAATGGGTGCCAAGTTCAATGGTCAGTCCTGAAATTTATTTATAACAACATATAATATTTTATAACAACTTAAAATATCATTTCTTCTTATAACTTAGTATAAAATGTTGAAGACTAAGGCTTTGGCTTGGCTAGTTTCCATATACGAATTATTATTAAGTAGGTACCTAAAAGTACAGTTTCTACCAGCAAGCCAAATTTTCGGAAGAATAAAATAAGAACTTACAGCTTTACAACTTGTGAACGCTATAATTCGTATACGAAAACTAGCCAAGCCAAAGCCTTAGTCTTCAACATTTTATACTACGTTATAAGAAGAAATGATATTTTAAGTTGTTATAAAATATTATATGTTGTTATAAATAAATTTCAGGACTGACCATTGAACTTGGCACCCATTTAGATCTCACTTCTTTTGTCGCTGAAGTCAACAACCAAGGCATATATATCACAATTTTGAATTTGGCTCTCATTTCACATTTATGTTTTTGATGGGATATATAAATTGCAGGACTGACCATTGAACTTGGCACCCATTTAGATCTCACTCCTTTTGTCGCTGAAGTCAACAACCAAGGCATATATATCACAATTTTGAACTTGGCTCTCATTCTACATTTATGTTTTTGATGGGATATTATTATTCATTATTATTTACATTAAAATAATAATTATGTGTCATTTTCAATAGTTAAGGAGTTACTACCACCGCTTAAAGCAGTATTGTTTCAAAATAACGGTTGAATGTCACGTACTCTGACGTCCTTAAAATAATGATTATAACACTACAACATAAACGTCAACAGTATTAAAATAATACGGCTTTAAGCAATGGTAGTATGCCCCGTGTCAGAGTTTTGATCTATACTTAGGTAGATCAGAAAAATGACGATTTTTGTACGTTTATATCTAAATAACCATTTGAGGTGTGCTTATGAAATTTGGAGCACATATGTATCTCACGGGTCTCAATATATGCGCCAAATTTGACATGTTTATGTGAAATAGTTTTTGAGTTATGAGGGGGTCAAAAGTGGCTCCAAATGGTTCGTGTAATATTACACACGGTGCTGCTTGCCAGTTTTTTTGAACTTTGGCTGGACACGCTTCCGCGTGTCTTGATTTATAGTGCCAGTCGTTCCACTCGGGCAAATTATTGTTTGGAATAAACAGGAACATGTCTCGCTTGTCAAAACTTTTTTGTTATGGTACTTATACAAAAATTTAGAAGTTGGCTGGATAAGACAGGTTTTTGTTATAAAACACGTAAAATTTTAAAGAAGATAACAATGTTATACCTGTTTAGACGTTTTTACCAAATCGCTAAATAAAGTTATCATTATGTATAAGTTTCTGATTTTTGTCATTTTATCGTCAGGTTGAAAGTTGATTAACGATGGTTACGATGGTTATGACCACCAAAACACTTTGGGGTTCAGGGTCCACCTAATTTTCCAATTTGACTTATATGTATCTTTATTTATTATTATTATTTATGACTATGAATACTGAATTGTGTCAATCGCTTTTCTAACTTTTTTGGTGGTGTGGTAAAATTTTACGCCGAATCAGCGAATTGGCTTATCTTAGGAACTGTTGTATTTCGAAGAAGTTTTTAAGAGTACATAGTTTCAATCTTGTCTACCAGTCATGCTGCATATTAGTTACGTACAATTACTATTTTGAAATATTTTAATCTATTATAAATTATAAAACATATTAAATGTATTATTATTACTGCAGTAATAGAAATGAGTGTAACAATAAAGTTACCACGAAGTGGCAATAATGCTTTGTCTATAAAATTGTTGGTGCTAATATTGTGCATTTTAAATTAAATAAACATGAATCACGGATATGCGAGACGTTTATATTTTGTTTACTAACTACATACCATATAAATATTGCATTGCATGCCTAGAGTTTCAAAAAGTCAAAGCCAATAGAAATTTTATCAAAAAATCTATTAGGTATGGTACTACACACAGTTTTTAACCGAAAAAAAAACGTTACTAATCAGAAAATAATAATGTGTAAAGATTTATATGACGTCAGAGCAGTTTGGTACGTTTTAAAAAGCCGTCATTTCTACGAGAGTTTCGTTTCCGCATATCTTACTTCTACCACACTTCTACGTGGTTTACTTTTGAAGTGGACGACCTATTTCCTGAAAGCTCTAATTAGATAACCATGGCTAGTAACTTTGGTATATTTCCACATTAACCTAGTTCTTTTCCTCTTTCCGCGAAATGTAGAAAGCAAAAAAAAATGGTAATGTAAGCTTTAGTAGCATCATACACAGTATTGAAGGTTTTTCTGTTGGTAATTGGTACACTGAGTCGACCGTTATCTTTCTACGAGTTACTTATTTCATTTCTGTAGAATTCTGAAAAAGTTAGCAAATAATATTATTTTATAGAAAAAAGCTGCCTAAACTCGTTAAAAAGGGTTTATTACAAAAGTAATAGAATCCGAGAAAAGTGATAGATGTAAGGAGGAATGCTGACGTGCGGTGATTCCATAAGCATGCCGTCGTCAGTCGCTGACGAGGGTTGGCACTGACTCTTGGAAAATATTTCCTACCCGTTTGTACGTGAGACCGTTAAACATTAAAAATATTAGTTTCCTTCACGGATAAAATGCAAATTATTGGTGGATTCGGCCCGCATGGAACATGTTGCATCGTAAACCACGCGGGTACTTTGATGGTGTCGAGTACAACACTCATATTAGGTACCTAAGCTGCAGACCGTAACGGTTTTATATTCTGTAACCATATGTCGGAACCTTTTCGGAACACCTGTTTCTTTCTAATGATTTTCTGTCTGTGAACTTTTTGCGATTATTAATACTGACTTTTTGGCAAAGTGAATTCAAACTGCAGTATTAAATTACCAAACAACACGATACTGTAACTGGTGATAGTTATAATGTTGCTTAATTTTGTACTCGTACATAAAAGATAATATACGTTATCTTAAACCATAATATTATGCATTTAAAACTTAGGCTGACAAAAAAGTCATTTGATACTATCAAAAAATCCAAAAGAAAATGTTTGACGACCGTCAAGCCCAATTAGCCAAAAACTTTGCTAATAAACATAATTAAAAGAAGATAAATCTACAGAAAAGTGGGCAGATCAAGTTAAGATAAAATAACATAGCTCGGGTTACCCAAAACAGAAAAAAGCAGGTGAATTCTCAAGTTAATTGTAATTAACGCTTCAATCTTGGATCGGGCCATTAATCTAGACCACAAAAAGTTGGACGCTATTGCTACAGTGTGTAAACTCCAGCAAAAGAGAGCTGCTAATGATAGTGATAAAGGAAAGAGTTAATTATCTACTTTTGTGTAACGGTTCAGCGGTTTTTATCTCATATATGACTATTCGGTAGATGCTAAGGTTTCAAGTAAGCATTTTTAGTTACCAAAAAAATATATTCATAACCATACTAATATTAAAAATGGGAATGTGTGTCAGATACTGACTTTTTGGCAAAGTGAATTCAAACTGCAGTATTAAATTACCAAACAACACGATACTGTAACTGGTGATAGTTATAATGTTGCTTAATTTTGTACTCGTACATAAAAGATAATATACGTTATCTTAAACCATAATATTATGCATTTAAAACTTAGGCTGACAAAAAAGTCATTTGATACTATCAAAAAATCCAAAAGAAAATGTTTGACGACCGTCAAGCCCAATTAGCCAAAAACTTTGCCAATAAACATAATTAAAAGAAGATAAATCTACAGAAAAGTGGGCAGATCAAGTTAAGATAAAATAACATAGCTCGGGTTACCCAAAACAGAAAAAAGCAGGTGAATTCTCAAGTTAATTGTAATTAACGCTTCAATCTTGGATCGGGCCATTAATCTAGACCACAAAAAGTTGGACGCTATTGCTACAGTGTGTAAACTCCAGCAAAAGAGAGCTGCTAATGATAGTGATAAAGGAAAGAGTTAATTATCTACTTTTGTGTAACGGTTCAGCGGTTTTTATCTCATATATGACTATTCGGTAGATGCTAAGGTTTCAAGTAAGCATTTTTAGTTACCAAAAAAATATATTCATAACCATACTAATATTAAAAATGGGAATGTGTGTCAGTCCATCTGTATATCCGTCTGTCTGCTGTACTTTTGTACCAAATTACCAAATACTGTACCAAATTATGACAACCGAATTTGTCAAAATAGGTTGCATCCCGGTGAAGGATATAGGCATTTTTAACTATTAATTTTATAAATAAAAAAACTTGTGGTATCGTGCGACACCAGATAGGAATAAAGTTCCTTATTACAAAAATATTAATTTCAAGTTCTACTCGAGGTAAAAAGAAAATAATTATTCAGGTATAATGATTTTTGAAGTGAAAACTTTAAAAAAAAGTGGAGTAAAAATGTGTATTCGCGATGTCGCCGACATGCTCGCGTTGTTACGAAGACGGTCTTAAATACAAATATACTACATTCGAAATTAAACTTTAAAACTTTAGTGTTAAGGTTTAATTTCTAATAAACTATACATAAAAACTTACTCCACCCATTTTCGTAATGGACGTTTTTTGCCGGCTAGGGTACCCCTCCGCATCGTCCCATAAGGAACTTCGTTCCAATTATTTAATTGAAAAAAGATTCTTGCGGAATTAAGAAAATCCTTGACCAAGCGGATGAAGTCACGGGAATCATCTAATTTTAAATAAATTTATAAAACCATTATAGGACTAACTAAAGCTTGCGTGTGAATAATTTCGTATTCCGAACCAGCGCAAAAAATTACAAGCTCTGCTGTGATTCAAATATTTAAAAAATGCGATTTTAGATGCATTTACCTGCTCAAAAACTGAAAGGCATTCAAGAATATCACTAAGCGACTTTAAATTCCTTTGTATGGTAAACTACGATGCCGTTTGAAAACAAAATTTATTTAAAAATCTAGGACTAGGTATGTCTCTGCCAAGTCTGCGCGTTCCATCATAGATAGCATCTTTTCTTATCATTTTATATCTTTAACAGGTATGATGTTTGCCAAGCTTAATTCTAAACAGTCACTCCGTTACTAATACGTAATAACTGCTCTTCGGTGTGAGGTCACCATTCAAACACCTTGGGACACCAAAATCCTTGATATCTCCAAACTATTTGCTCTACCCAATGTCACTTTAGCTTTGCAGCCGTTTGAGCGGTTACAATGGTTCTACAGGGGAACTCTTCACTTTTGATTTGATCAGGCAGAGCAGCCTCAGATTGCTTTAAATCGCGGCTGCTCAAATCGATAAGATGCTTACGACTTGTTGTTGCCTGGTAAATTGTTTACGTCATTTCAGTACCCGTACAAAACTCCATGTTTACGCGGCATACATTTGAATAATTCCATGTTCTGGAATAGGATATATTCACCTGTCCTTATTGCACGTGTTTTGTCTCTTGCAACACCTACAAATTTATGGAAGACAAAAGATAAGATGTATTGCTCGACATTAAAACAGACAGGGTACATCGCACAACGGGACTACAATACCGTTTCCACTTTGTAGTAATTTATATAAAAACTAGCTGACGCCCGCGACTTCGTCCGCGTGGATTGGGGTTTTTGGTGGTTCCCGCGGGAACTCTTCAATTTTACGGGATAAATAGTAGCCTATGTGTTATTCCAGACCATAACCTATCTCTGTGCCAAATTTCATCTAGACACGTTCAGCCGTTCTGGCATGATTGAGTAACAAACATCCATCCATACATCCTTCCAACTGACTAGCTGATGCTAGTCAGTTTACAAAATCTTTTCGTCATATCATATTGTATGATCAACCCCCTTAGTCGCCTGCATATACACAGATATAAGGTATACTGCAGGTGACAGGGGGAGTTGATCTTACAATATGATATGACGTAAAATTGCTTTGACTTCTTAGATGAATAAGGGAACTTCGCAAGTTGATTCCAATCTCTGTCAGTATTGTAAGTGGACGTACAATGGAAATCTTATTGCTTTTAAATCTTTGCCCCAGATACAATTCAGTATTTACATTCACTTATTGTTAGCATATGCAAAATAAAATATTATGCTGTTCATCACGTTGGCAAGAACAACGAAGTTGCTTGCATCGGAAATTTTACGTACAGTCTGCATTTGTTGTTCGCAAAACCACATATCAAAATAGTTATTTCGTAAGCAAAACTGATGTATGCGGATTCGTTTCACGCTGCTTCAACGAGTTAAAAGTAGGTATATTTAATCAAATTTTAATGTAAATGCGAATTTTACCTGTATCCTTTAAATGGCCTATCCGATCTGAACCACATTTTGTATTGAAATTTGTTGTATCCCGGGGACGGATATCAATAGTCAATGGGCTTTATTTAAATACTAGATGATGCCTTCGACTTCGTCCGCGTAAATTCAGTTTTTTTTTCATTCCCGCGGGAAGTCTTAATTTTCCGGTATAAAAAGTAGCCTGTCCTTCCCGGGATACAACCTACCCCTGTACCAAATTTCATAAAAATTTGGTTAAACAGATGAGCCGTGAAAGCGTAGCAGACAGACAGACAGACACACTTTCGCGATATGGATTATTATAATATTATTATAAGTATATTATATATAAGTACATTTCGGATATCCTCGCGATGTTTTTCAGCTGGCCCAGACGATGTGCCCGGAGCAAGTCACTCTGTAATATTGCAATTAGCAACATAACCATTATTTTCGTGCCGCGTTACATAATTATGTTACATGCTACGTTGTTTTAACATTTTTAGTATCTATTATAGTCTATTTATCTTCTTTAGGTTCACTTTCTCAAAGATTTGTTATAATAGTCTCTCACACAGAGAACAATAATATTACAATATTAATGTCGATACCTGAAATATTAAATGTTCTTCATGTTGTAGATTTTAAAACGGTGTTTTGTATATTCTCTTACATTTTTACAATTAAAACTTACATTTCATCGCTAATATTATTCTTTCGTATTCATCGCTATTATATATCGCAGAATGAACCTTCGAATCAATTTTGCTGCTGCATGTTCTCTTTGAGATTTGTTGAGATTAAAAGTTCACTCATAATCGCTTCCATGTTTACCTATTTCCCGACTGTAAAAAAACAAAAACAACTACTAAATGTTCTGCAAATAATGGCATGAGGTCATACAACACATCTTTTTTTCTTTAAAATCTCCGGAGTGTTAAAACTAGAGAATGTTTGCAGCAAAAAGTTCAAAACTAACCATTGTGTACTTGCTGTGCACGGGTAATAGTTTTGAATGTTTTTCTCGTATTCTCATTTAGAAGAATTGAACGAAATAGCTTGCATTGAAAGCAAAATAAAAGGATTCATTCGATTTTACACAAAGATCTTATCTAGGTATATTAAATTGGTAGGTCTAAAAGCATAATGTTATCGTTTTCATGATTTTCCCTACGGTAAAAGCCAGCAATACTTTTAACGTCATGCCAATTTAGTTTATCCGCCAAACTTATCTGACCCGACAGCGACGTTAGTATTTATATATTGAAAATAAAATAAAAACAAAAACTTAACACGCATAAAAAATAGTTCTAATTTTGGCCACCGGGTTGACGGACTGTACAGAATAATAGACTAGATTGGAAAGCAGAAAGTTTAATTTGTCTGAGTTAAAATTGACAAACAATAATAAATTAGGTTTCACAGCACAGTACAGATTTTATATATAAAATCCATGGTTAAGTTTTTTAAAAGTTTTATTCCACTACTAGATTGCAGTCAAGGGCTAACTTAGCCCTTGACTGCAATCTCACCGTGTGGTAAGTGATGATGTAGCCTATGTTGGTAGCGGGCTAAACTGTAAGGGGTCAGCTAGCTATATCTAATCGATTTCTATAGGAATGGCATCGTACCTATAATCGTACAGAAACGTTCAAGCACTTGATGGCATATCTTTTCAATATTTTCAGGGGTCAACTAAACTTGAGCAGTGCAATATGAAATACTTCCTGTAAAGGAAAAAAAATATTTTTTAGTGATTGTTAAAATACGTGTTGGATACACACTGTACCACATAGATTTACATATTGTCGCGGATTATAGCGAATTAAACTTCTAGTTCCTTCATTGTTAAAATATATTATTACCACCTGATAGTTGTTACACTATTAAAAAAACGAAGTTTAACTTTATGCAGGACAGAGTTTAATGTTCTACTTACGTTTTAATAAAGCCATGACTATGCCGACCCAATATCGTCCACAAAATTGATAGCTTACTGCTTACACTGGAAATTTTTAATGAGATTTGTTTTGCATATACATATAATTAATTTACGATGCCGCGTGATTTTTATTTAAATATTTTTCATTTAAATTAAAATAATATTATCTAGGTAGTGCTGTACCTACTTGTATGATGTTATTCTTTCTGTAAGGTAATTGTAAAAGGTCGCTTTACATTTAAATCTATTTATTTTATAATTTCGTGTCCGGTCAGCATCAATATCAGAAGAGCAAATAACGTATCATCAAGGAATAAGTATTTGTCATTCCATGACAATATTCCCCAAGTGAGCGCAATATAAATAATATTAACAATACACTACCAAGAGCTTACATAATGTATCGATTTAACCCCATAACGTTATAATAACGTCTTGTATGAAAGCCCCAATCTTTTCGCTAACGCGTCCTCGATGTCGAAATTGATTGACGTATCCTTTGGGGCTCAATAACTACTCAAACAAGGGGTAGGGCGGGCAAGTGGCAGTGCTGAATAATCACCACGGGCGGGGTTATGTCCCATTTACTCCAATTTATTTAGGCAAAGACACACTGAACCTACTTACGCAACCTATCCAATGCATCACCCTTGCTTATTTGCCTGGTGGGAGGCTTCGGCCGTGGCTAGTTACCACCCTACCGGCAAAGACGTGCCGCCAAGCGATTTAGCGTTCCGGTACGATGCCGTGCAGAAACCGATTCGGGGTTTAATATAACTGCCATGCCCCTAACAGGTTAGCTTGCTACCACCTTAGACTGCATCATCACTTACCATTAGTTGAAATCGCAATCAAGGGCCAACTTGTAGCCGAGTAAATAAATAAAATGTCTTCACGTAAATGTGTCACTTGTCTCATGCATGCAACGAAACATCATCATCGTCACTTCAACCCATTGCCGGCTCCGTACTAAGCACAATTCTTTATATACAGAATATTCCAAACCACTTAGCTATCATCGCGACATGCAACGTACCTACATGTATTATAACATTTTGTATTGAAATTTGATATATCAATACGTATCACTAGCTTTGCGCTTGGTTGGGTTTTATTAATGTGTCTAATTTTTTTTCGTATATGGAATATATCGCGCATTGCTAGTGTTAGGCACTGTAAATATGTTTCCTGTGATGCCATTTATATCTTCAGAATTCTAGTGGCATCACGATACTTGTTTACATTCCCGCGTTAGCCAATACTATCCTCATTTCCTTGCTCACTGCGGCCAATTGTTGAGTGAAGCGATCTAATGTTTCATTCAACGCTTATAACGCTATTTAGCGTTATTTAATTAATTAAATAACGCTAAATAGCGTTATTTAGCGCTATTTAGCGTTATTTAGTTAATTTTTCTTTTCTTTTTTCTTAGAGTGTCTATTTAGACACTCTAAGAAAAAAGAAAAGAAAAATTTAAGAAAATTTTCAATTTATCTTTATTTTCGAACTACAATTTTACAATTCTATACTGGAGATTTATTTTTATTTCAATAAGAAATAATAATAAAACAATAATAAAAAATATTTTTATTTCAAGAAGTCGTACGGTGTCTGTAAATCTAATAAGAAGTCTTTGTGGAAAAAATATAAACATTCTACATTCAAGGGAAAATTCTTCACTGTATTTCTATTGATACCTGTGGATAAATCAATGAAACTGGGTGAATCTAAAAACAATTAAACTTTAGGTTAGTGAAGAATAAAATATTTATATTGGTACTTAAGCTTCCTGACCTCTTGATGAAAACCCTGGTGATAATAAGAGACCTGCTCAACCTCTCGCTCAAATTGCTGTAAGCCGTAATTCCGCACCCGTACAGGGACCCTAATCACGAATTGTTTGGCACGACATGTCCGGAAGTGAACCCTTATCATGGCAGTGCAACAGGTTTATGTGATGCCTAGATACAAAAAAAAAAACCTCTGAGAAGAAGCGATTGCTATCTCAGCATTTTGTCTTTAATCTGTAGCAACATTAACGACTTAATCATGCCAGCTTTATAAGTAATGTTAGAAATTTGTCTTCTTCTTCTTCTTCTTTTGGTTAATGGCTTTGCGTAGTGCCAAACCAGCACAATGTACTTTTCTAATGTCACGTGAGAAAGAAACTGTCACAAACTACTTTCTTTCCTACAATAGTACCCCTGTTGTAACATAACTAAACTAGGTTTTATTTGTCGCTTGATTGTATTGCCTTAGTCTACGGAATATATTGTCATATTCAGTAGGCTAAGGCAGCTTATAAATATAGATACGTCTTTATTAACGCTTGGTTTGGACCTTTGGACTCTCAACTAGATTCAATGAAAGCCTTACGTTTAATGCAGCGTCTCCTCTTAACCTGTGACCTGCTTCTAGCGGATATTGCTTTAGAACAACAAATATTTAGACCATTAATTGGATATCAAGACATTTGGCCTTCACTAATTAGGAAAATATATTGATCGATCAATTGACCCAAGGTAGACTACTACGATCTTATCCAACCCGAGTCTCTAGTACCTAATCTATATCCAATGCCACTTGTGTACTTCAGATTATATAATTTGTAAGCCTGGATAGTTAGCTGACTTAGGTTGGACTGAAATGCTGAAAGGTCGCAGGTTCAAATTTCACCTGTAATTTCACTGTCGTACTTTTACACCATACCCACGTCTAACTACACATACGTCGTATTACCTAGTAGGTATACAACGTACCTACCTACGATAGTAGGTATAACGAAGGGATAAACTATGAATCTATAAGAGACTAAAGTTTTGAATATCGTTCGCCTCAACCAATAGTCTTCCACTGATGGACGAAGGTCTCCTGCATTTATCTCTACATAATCGGTCTTTTGCCGATATAGCTGGGCTGATTCCAGTGGCTCCCAGCTATTCATTTGAAATCGTTCGTCCACCTAGGGCGACCCTGGCCTCGCAACCGAAGGCAGCGTACTGCGCTTTTAGGTGCGAGGTTGCCATTCAAGCAGCTTGAGACCCTAAACGTCTATCGGTTTTTTAGGCTGGGCTCTTCTCTATTTTCTTCTTGAAAATAATGCCTTAAATTAAGCGATATTCGGTACAGGGATAGGTAGGTATATAGTATAGGTACCTACAAATATTGCATTTCTATGGCATTAATATCACTGCGATGTTTCTTTTCTATCTCGTGTTTATATTACATGATTTAGGCGGTAAAACGTTTGTCCCCCAAATAATAATTTTCTTTATAACACGAATTGCCCAAGCCAAAATCAGGTACGAAGTCCCTATTTTCCGACGTAAAAACGCCTTAAAGTTAAGATCGCAATAAAAAGTCGCTGTCACGTAGTCACGGGGTACGCCTTCCAGAGATAAATAATTAATTAAATATCGTCGTATTTCACGATTCTTGCGTTGATTGTTTATAGGGATCTTCTTGATCTTCTTAATATGTCGATGTGTTTTGATAACGTCAGTCGCTGTGCCGCCGCGGCCGAAGTTTAACGATCGTAATCCTCTCTGATTGGCTAAAATTTACTGATACAGCAAGATTTCTATAAATTCAGCCGATCACAATGATTGAGATTGTCACATGCCCTTAGCATGAAAGGTGTAAAGCTGAAAAAGAGATACGTCGATGGAAACGACACTGCTCGATCGTAATCATACAATCACTACCAAGTCAAATAATACTTTTCTTAACTTCAAGCAATCCGGGTTTATAGCTGAGGCATCATATCAGACAAATCGGTTATAAGCTCCGAATGCTCGAGGATTATCCGCAAGACTCTCCAATGATACTTTCTCTCTCTTCCTCCTCCAATGCGCGGGCGGGATCAGTCCCATAATAAAAACTACGTGCCTGCGTTTGAATTAGAACCGATATATGAAGTATCTATACTTTAATATTATAAATGCGAAAGTATGGATGTACGGATGGATGAATGGATGTTTGTTACTCAATCACCAGAACGGCTGATCGGATCTGAATGAAATTTGGCAAAAATATAGGTTATAGTTTGGAATAACACATAGCCAAAATTTTCACGGAAAATTAAAGAGTTCCCGCGGGAACCAAAAAACCTCAATCCACGCGGACGAAGACGCGGGAATCAGTTGGTTTTATATATATTTTCTCTTACAAAATTGCAATAATTCTGTCTGTGCCGTTATCATTTAAAAATATGCTACGTTCCGCCTATGCAAAGCGTCAAATTAGTCTTCCCTTACTGAGTACTGACCAATATAACTTCAAGTCACTCCGGGCACAGGTTAAATAATAGTAACTTGCGGATGCCTGTTTGAAACAAGCTCTAGATAGAAGCCGAAAAAAGTCAATTTTCTTGATTATAAATAAATAATGCACATAATTTTACTAGTGCACATAATTCGGTGCACTAGTAAAATATGCACTCTTCGAGCATATTTTGACCGACGACATTATGCGTGTTTTGACTCAGTCACAATAGACCTATTTTTAAACAGTCTTGCGAGCGAAAACACATTTTGTTTTGGTCTGTCGGACAAAAAGCCCGTGCGTGCACTATAATATGGAGCTACACGGACTATCGGTACTGGATGAAACATCTTTACCATAGGACGCGCGCGGATGGTTTTCTTTTCCTGTCCGACGTGTGTTGTCACCATTTATTCCGCATGCTTTACTTTGCGGAGGTCCATGACAATGAAGGAACTCCGATCCCCGACAATTAGTTAAATCTATGTGGTACAGTGTTTATCCCGCACTTATAGCCCGCGATATGATACTGGAGCATCTTCAGATGTTGACTTGACAATGCACGATTGTTGACTTAGTCAACAATTAATGTCGCGAATGACGAAGGTGAATATCGCGGGCTATAAGTGCAGGATACACACTGTACCATATAGATTTACCTATGGTCGCGGATTATAGCGAATTAAATTTCTAGTTCCTTCATTGTCACCATTTTGTTACTTTTCAAACTTGCGCAATTCGTCAACACAGACTTTCTCAATTTACTCACCAATCACTTCGTTTTACTTTTGAAAATACTATAGCAAAAAGCGGGGATTTTATTTTAATTTTACATACCAAATTTTTATTATTAGAAGTTCCTATATTGAAGTTTTGAGCTAGCAGTATGTATTTCGAAATATTAATTGACTCGGTAAGATTGAATTTTCTTATAACTAGTGTACGATGTTACCATTTATATAATCAAAAGTAAAGTACAACCTCATGTGCAAGTGATTACGTACGTGGATCACGTCTCATAAGCTCGGTTCGAAGGATCTAAACTTGATGGGAAAGCGCTGACATGAATAAATATAATATTATGTACGCACTACTTACTTCTGTATATCTACATATTTTTTTACAGCAATATCACATAATTTATTTTAAAGAATTTAAGCTGCTTTTAGTACAGTCTGGGCACCTATTTCATAAAATATAATGTAAAGCGTCTTTACTTAAGCACTTTCGGTCGGAATGTACCCAACTAGTCAATCATTCTCACACGCGTCATTAACATACTATGTATGGAATACAGTTCCAGTTCAGGTTAAACCAAGTTCTAAACCAAGGCAAAAATATATTACGAATAAAACAGGACTAAAAGTAACGCTTCGTAAGGGAAATACGTCTCTTCATGTCTTGATAGTCTGTACAGCTTCATATAAAAGTCCGTGCCCGGCCTTTTTTCCCGCCGTACTTTATTTTGTCCGTATTTTGTTTCAGCCTTATTTATGTTTCTTATGTCATAATCATATTTTGCAAGTATTATTCTTGTCTGAATGGAAGGGTGGATTCATACGTCTTTTGTTTAAAAAATGCGGTAAATTTTTTTGTGAATACGAAATTTTTGATATATACCTACTGTTGATAAAGTTTGGCTATAGTATTCTCACTCAATCCCGGCTTCACTCTAGTAGATACGCCTTTAGTAAGGGTCCATTTTTAAATATAGAAAACTTAGAAAAAAGATCATAGAGGTTTGACTGTATCTACGTTGATATATTATAACTATACAGAATAAATAGCAATATGATGATATTTAGTATTTTAAAAAAAACTGGCGTTATTAAGATGTGTCATACCTATTACTTACCTAATTGTAAGCAGTTAACGAAATGTGCATACGTTATGCTAGCGGTTATAGGTTAGCTAGTTACTAAGTTCTTTGTTTCGTGATTTTCACAAAATCTTGCGACACACGCTTAATTCTTTGACCTCAAATTATTTTTTCTGGTGTACACTGTACATGCCGAAATCCTGCTTTCATTACGAGCGCTGAAAGAAATTCCTCTATTATTCGGCAACCAGCGTTATATTTTTTGTTCTTTGTTTTTGTCCATATATTTCCAAATTACTTAGTCTCTTCTTATATTGCATTAAATTAAATATATGCTTTTTTGTTTTAGCCGACTTGTTGGATTCAAAATGGGAACCTAGTTAAATAATATTTTTTCTTTGTATTTAACTTAGTAATAAATAAGTACCTACATGTTCAAAGTTGGCCCTCTTTCACTAAACTGATTAAACTGATTTCACGGATTAAAAATGGGCCGTAGTTATTTTGTAATGGTGTTTCTAAAGTCTTAGTTTCGTTCGAATGAAGTATCAGAAACTCTGTTAATAGAGCAGACTAAGGTTTCTACTACTAGCGGTTTGCTTTGTTCGTTGATGTATTTTTGTTATAAAGTATTTAAAAGATTAATGTAAGAACTGTTCAAGTTTATGCCAGTATACTTTATACAATGTTTCTATAGAAACCTACAGGTTTTGTCCCATAAGTAGGTACTATGATAACATAATTTTGCCATTTGTCTTATCTGACACGCGCCATAAATTCTTTTAGGTGGCCTTCGTATCTGAATGATATTAAATTAGCAGGAATGGTATCTACTTGTTGATCGAAAGTTCAATTTGTTTGTCAGCTATTCAGTCGAAATATTTTTTTCTGATATGTGTACAATGATGATGGAAATAGGTCATAAAATGTGTCAGATCTGGTTTTGCTGGCAGAAGATTTTGCTGTGACTAAATACCAGTAACGACGTGCCACCAACTCGAACGCTGTTGTACCCTATTCTCTAAAAGCTGCATCAATCATTGTTACAATCTCAATTGCTATTGAGCTTGGCTGATTTTTTTTGGCTGAATTTATGATATTCTTGCGGCAACAATAAATTATAGTAAAAAGCGAAAAATTTTTAGAAAATGAGGGGTGATAACCTTAAATGAGGCCCCTGAATACCACCACTATATGAAACTGTCAAAGACTCATTGCAAAAGCTTTACGCTACCAAATAAAACAATGTGGCCAATTCTGTTTTACACAATCTCTAAACTAAACTAAAATGACAGCTCTAAATATAGTCCTAACCCTTTCCACAGGGAGTATTATGAAAGGGATAGCAATATAAATAGAGCTTTCATATTAGTGTAGAGATGGTATACATCAGATTTGACCTCAATACCTATTTTAGTGAAATAAGTATACTATACAATGAATCGGCTTATATACTCTTTAGTAAAAAATTCAAAAAATCGGCTATTTCATTTCGGTATTTATTTTAGTCTCAGAGATAGTCAGGGATCTATAATATCTATAATTATTATTGTATAATATAAAAATCAAGCTCTTGTAATAAAGAGACGTTGGTCGCAATACTTGTTCTTATCTTACAAATTTCGGACCCTTACTAGCTTCAACGAGAGTTATTGAACGAGAACCCTCACGGAACACCACAATTCCCTTACGCAGAGTCCTTCAGAATATTAAATTACCCTGTTTGGGATCTTAAAAACAACCAGATGTAAAAAAACTTGGTATGCTAGTAACCATTAGCTCCTAGGAAAAAATTATATCGTTAGAACATAGCGTAAACATACAGAGGGATTTCGACACTTATGTAATGCGATAAGTACTATATTATACCTCTATGGATAATTCGCTAACCAACCAGCTAGAAATCAATGACCTCTTAAATACGATTGGTATTAATTATATTACTCATAGCATGTTAGATACTATTTGGTAAAAACTTTGGGCAGTCAGAGCGCGTAAGTAGGAAAGATTTAATTAAATTTATGAGAGTTGCTATACTTTTCACCAGAGCAGTTGTAACTGTCAGTCGGTTTCCAGAAATAAAATAAATGCGTACGTAAAATTAAGTAGTACGAAAATGTTAACTTAGACCCACTTAAAATTTTCAAGCACGAACAGTTTACTAAGCGAACTTTATCAAAATAAAAGTTTCGATTTGCTCGGAAATGTTTTACTTTGTGTGCTCCAAATGTGCTCCAAGTTCGAAACTTTTATGAAAATTTATCTCAAATAATGTAATATATATATCTCATCTCAAATAATAATAAACGTATATTTTGTTTTAATTGAAAAATAATTTCAATTTTGACCTTTTTTAAGAGGTAGACAGACCTACTATTATATTATAAAAGGAAAAATAAGGATAAATATTAACGATAACATTTTTAGGTACTTGTACCTAAAGGTGTTACCGTTAGTATTTTTCCTTTTCCAAAATAATTTCCCTACCTAATACGATTGAGTGCAGTAAGGGGAACTTTATGTAAAGATTCTCAAGTCACGTACAATATTCGAGGAAAGTTTCACGTTTTCAAAACCTTTTTAAGAAAACCTAATGAAACCACTTCCGTTCATTCCGTGAATATAATTGAGAAAGCTCAAAGTCAATATCAATTACCGAAGATTCTGAAGCTAAACCTAGTCCTAATCCGATAAGTCTGAAGTGTGGATTATAGCAGATTTTATAATAGGCGAATCACACACTCAGGCGCCCCGAGATGGAACGCGGAGCTGCATACTAATTCCACGCGCGGAGAGATGTTGTTATTAATATTATTATTACCCTTTATTTGTACACCACAACACAAAAAAGGAAAAAAATTAAAGAACACAGAAGGAAGTAGAATACAAAAAGGCGGCCTTATCGCTTAGCAGCGATCTCTGCCAGGTAACCATAGGATTAGGAGAAGTTAAGGAGATTAACTTGCGGGTGGTATATTAATATATACATACAAACAAATACCTACATACTAATACATAAACCACTTACACTAATAACATAATAAGGTAGTGCAACGACAACCGCTTGCACATTCAGGCCCATCACCTGCGGTACTATGACAACTCCTTTACGTGCAAGTCTGTAATACTGTGGAATAGTCTGCCTTCTGAAATCCGCCATTCCCAATCGCTCTCAATTTTCAAAATTCGTTTGTGTAATCATTATCTATCTCTTTGTAATTATTAGTGTTTACTTTATTCTATAGTGGAGATTAGATTAATGATATATATTTATTTACGTATATTTATATATGTAAATATACATATTTACATCTATTTATTGGTCTTTATTGTGTATGCATTTCTTATCTATTTATTTTTAAAATACAGCACCATCCCGCGCTCCTGTTTATTTATCCTTTCACCAAAGGTTGTCTGTAGGATATTGCTTTAGCAATAAGACCGCCTTTGCACATTTCTATCTAGTTTTATTAGTAGTTACTGCTTTTAAACTGTATTCTGTATATTTTGTGTGTGCAATAAAGATATCTAAACACAAAAAAATATCTAAATAATACTTATAATAAATAGGTATATGAAAATAAACTAATATATATTATATATTTAATATTACTTATTTATACTAAATAACAATGAAAACCAATCGTCTGTATTAAGATAAATACAGATAAGATTCATAACAGATTTTTTAAATATTTCCAGTGACTTTAATTGTCGTATGTTCAATTGAAGAGCATTCCATAATAAAACAGCTTGCACTGTGAAAGACTGCGCATACAATTTCGTTTTATGCGATGGTATGCATAAAGTTAATTTTCGGGTTGTTCATATTTCGGAGAGGGAGTTTTTGGATCAAATAGCACACGGTAGAGAAGCGAAATACTAGAAGATCCCGGCAACGGCGAATAGGAAGCCACTTGAGCTTTTGACGAAATTTAGATACGTGTTCATATTTACGAAGGCCGAATATGAACCGAATAGCAAGATTTTGGGATCGCTCAAGCTTGTTAAGTTGGTCCACCGACAAATTAAGATAGCTTGCGTCTGCATAATCGCAACAATAGAAAGTAGGAGGGAATGTGCTAACATAACTTTGGTTGGAATTGGCAAAACAAAACGAAGACGACGCAATGAGCTGATTGCAAAAAATGTTTTTCTACTTAGCTCTTTAATTTTTGTGGATCACGATAAATCCTGATCCAAATATATGCCAAGGTCTTTGGTACAAGCACAGTAAGGTATAGTAACCCCATTGTATATGATATACTGCCTGGAGGGATATTTTGCCAATCAACGCGAAAAATCATCCTAGGA
Source organism: Erebia palarica (assembly GCA_964035005.1). Classification (NCBI taxonomy): domain Eukaryota; kingdom Metazoa; phylum Arthropoda; class Insecta; order Lepidoptera; family Nymphalidae; genus Erebia; species Erebia palarica. The sequence continues at coordinate 14,020,800 of OZ035983.1, forward strand.
CAATAATTATAGCTTGAGACTTAGTCGGGTTAACCTTGAGTCCATACCGTCTGCTCCACTTGGAAATTGTAGCTAAATCTTCATTCATAGCAGAGACTAAGGTTAAGGTTAAAGGAGCAGGGCGATATATTTGGATATCGTCTGCATATATGTGGTAGAGAGAAGATATATTTTTGGTGATAGAATCAATAAAAATAGCGAAAAGCATAGGGGATAACACGCCACCCTGAGGTATCCCGGCCGTAACATCGCACCATGATGTCTCGGTCGCAGTCGGTCTCGCTCGGTCTCATCAACTCGTATGCGCTGTCGTCAGCCACTGAGGTAACTTCGAAACCAGTCAACCACCAACGGTGATATGTTAATAGACTGCAGCAGACTTACCACAATATCATGATCAACAGTATTAAAAGCGTTACTGAAATCAAGTAACGTCAGAATTGTAAGCTGCTTATTGTCCATGGACCATCGAATGTCATCAGTAACATTAATGAGAGCACTAACCGTACTATAACCGGGACGAAATCCGGTATGCAAAGCATTAAGGAGTATGTGTCTATTAAGCAATAGACTGAGTTGCTGGAAAACTAACTTTTCAAGTATTTTTAATAAAAATGAAAGAATTGAAATGGGGCAAAAATCACGTACAACTAAAGGGCTTGCTTTCTTTGGAAGTGGAATGATTTGTGCCTTTTTCCAGGCCTCGGAAAATTTTCCGGTGTTGATGGAATGGTTATGGATATGGGTAAGAATAGGGGATACAATATCTAGGATGGGAACGATCATATTATGGCTGACGTCATCAGTACCGACTGCATTCGTTGCCATTGCTAGTGTGTGGTACTGCGCGTATTTTGTATATGTCAACGTAAAATTGCAAAAACCGTCGGATTTCAATCTAACGCTTTTTATCTCGATAGATTGTGAACCGTTCAATGTCCTGAGTATCTCTTTTCTTGTCTCTTTCTTGTAGATTAGCTTAGGCTTCGACATAAATAATCACTATAATTAGATTCTATCAGGTTAATATTCCTAACAGATTACAATTTACCGAAAAATAATGCGCTAAATTACAATCTCTTACAATCTCTCAATTACAATCTAAAGGTTTTCGCAATCTTACAGTGACATATACAAACTAATAATATAAGGTGAACCGAGGCTATTCTAAAAAGTGAAATTTTTTTGACCGGGGTATGTTGAAGAAGCTTTATTTCTGCCACAGAATAATTTACGGAAAAACTCTTTAAATATTAAGAATTATTTTTACTTAATTGCATTAAAAAAGACCCAGTATATTCTTTTTAAAATTGATGTATGTTCTTATTAAAATTGATGTTAGGTTCTATCGAGTTAATATACCTAACAGATTACAACCTACCGAAAAATAATGCGCTAAATCGTAATCTTTCGACAGTTTACAATCTGGCTAGATAGATTACAATCTAATAGTTTTCGCAATCTTACGATGACATATACAAACTAATAATATACTGGCTTACGGTCAACGTGCGCGTCACAGTGCAGGATACGCCTTAGTTGGCAACCTGCAAACTTATTTTGACAGGTTGCCATTGAACTATAATTTCGTTAAACTATTTATCTAAAGTAAGTGAATAACGTCCAGCTTAGATAATTTACGTGTACTGTACAGAATAAAATTAAAATTGCTCTTGGCAATAGGTACATACTAAAGGTGACGTCTACTAATTCTTAAGTGTTTACATGAAAGAAACGAGTTAAAGTTTTATTTGTGGACTAGCTGATGCCGGCGACTTCGTCCGCGTGGATTGAAGTTCGTTGGTTCCCGCGGGAACTCTTTAATTTTCCGGGATAAAAAGTAGCCTATGTGTTATTCCAGACTATAATCTATTTCTGTGTCAAATTTCATCCAGATCCATTCAGCCGTTCAGGCATGATTGAGTAACAAACGTCCATCCATACATCCATCCATACAAACTTTCATCACATTTATAATATAGATTATTTTATACTGCATCTTTACGACGTGTTGCTACTTGAAGATGAAAATGCTGAAAGTATATTTTTTTCTCATAAACCAAGTAATAATTTCAAAACTAACTCCATATCTACGGACCTACTTACCTACTATTGAAAGTGAATTTAGGAAATTTACTATATAAATTATTAACTATAAATAAACAGCTGTGTGTTTAGTTTGCATATTTAAATCTATTATTTGTAATGGCACGTACGCTTGGTCGACAGCAAAATTAAATATAATGCGATGATATTTTGTAATATATCTATTACTACTATTTAACATAATACCCCTATGGCTCATACTAGTTAGGTTTATAGTATTTCACAGTTATCAGACTACATCTAGAATTATGTACTATGATTAGGGGCATAAAACACTTCAGAATATCTGGGATACGTTTAAAAAAAAATATAAAGGCTCATAAAATTTCGCTAATTATCGTTTGATGCTGGCAGAATTAAATTACAGTGCCCCATTTAAAAATAAATAAAATTATCTTTTACTCGCAGAATATTTTTCTAGTTTTCTGATTAGTGTTTGTTTAAAATTAAATATTTCTTATTTAACGATAGATCAAAATTCAATAATATGTATATCGAGATCATGAGAACTACATATTTTACATCGATACAAACATAAAAACTGGCTAAGTGCGTATTGGGCCACGCGCAGTTTAGGGTTCCGTAGTTGCCCGTCAAAATATGCGGACGTTATTTTGTGAAGCCTACTTATGCGTTTTAGTTTTACTTTTAACTTCGTTATTTACACTACTGCCATTAATTTTTTCACTTAATTATCTAAAAACAACCGTTTAGCTAGCAGAGAGGACAGGCACTTGACTCTGACAAAAATTAGCATTTTAATGGTCAACATTTCACAAAAGGATTCCTGAATCGAAAAGTTCTGGTTCCACACCCGCAATATTTTTGGACAACCTATCCAACAACCCCCCACACAATGAAATAGACTAAAAAATCGTCCCCAGTTTACGTGTAGGGGCCAAACCATTTGTTTTTCAAACTTAATTTTACCTGTTATTATTTAAAGAAAGATATAGCTTTCTAGTATTAAGAGTGTCTGAGCTAGGCCACGGCCAGGCAGACAGACAAACAAACGGACGGACATGGCAAGATTCCTTGTTGACTACGGAACCCAAAAAAGAATAATTATTTTTTTGGATGTAATAATCAATGATCTTATAAACAGTGGTGAGAATACTTTTTAATCTGCCTACTTAGGACGTGTAGACTGTAGGCAGGTTAAAACGAATTACTAGGAGATTTATTCCCGATTTCACCAACAATCCTCAGAATTTAGGAACACCTAAGATCAATAGGTGACAGTTTTCACGTACAAGAACCGCTGTCATCTAATGGGAAAAGCTTCGTTTCGAATAGACTCTAACGGTTGTATATCGGAAATAATTGATCATAAACGATTGCGAACAAATAAGTATTTACAATATGTTTCAATCTCAACAAAATATGAAGATTATTGTCGCGCCGGAAATTGTTAGCGTTCTGTTAATGTGTTTAAATATCGCATATAGCGATACTACTAACAGTTGGTCGGTAGGTAAACTGTTCACTCTTAACTCTCATCGCGTAGTATTTAGACAAATCATATTGACTAATAAATTCAGAAGTTAAAATAGAATATCGTCGTCTTCTCAACCAATAGACCTCCCATTGCTGGACGAAGTTCTCCTGCATGGATCTCCACAGAACTCAGTTTTGTGCCGCTTGCTTCCAGCGGCTCAACTACTCGTTGGAGATCGACCATAGACTTAGTGGGGGGTCGTCCAAAAAATGAATATGCGAGTAATGATAATTAACTCGCAATCCCTGATACAAATAAAAAACACGAGTTTAGTAATCGTTCTAACTATCTACTAACTTTTTTTTTATTTAAGCCGCTTAAACTATGTAAATGAAAATTATCGCATAAACAACGAAATGCTTTATCCACATTTAATTTTTAAAGTATATAATCTAATCTATCTAATATATATATAAAATCGTTAAGGGATCAACACACAGCCTAAACCGCTGGGGTTAGAAACTTGAAATTTTGAGAGTAGGTTCCTTTTGTGACGTAGGCGTTACTAAGGAAGGATTTTTCAAAATTCCACCCCTATGGGGGTGAAATAGGGGTGAAAGTTTGTATGAAAGTCCGTCATTTCTCAAGTTATATCCATGAAACTTGGTATATGAGCTACTGGTTGAAAATGAAGAAATACGTGTTTCACAGTTTTTGAAAATTTGATCCCTAAAGGGGTGAAATAGGGGATGAAAGTTGGTATTTAAGGCCTTCATTTCACAGGATATTGCTCAAGTTATATCAACGAAGCTTAATGTTTTGGCCTTCGGTAAAAAATTAAGAAGTACGTATGTCACAGTTTTTTAAAATTCAACCCCCAAAAGGGTTAAATAGGGGTTGAAAGTTTGTATGAAAGTCCTTCATTTCTCAAGTTATAGCCATGAAACTTGATATATAAACAGCGGGTTAAAAATGAAGAATCACGTGTTTCACAGTTTTTGAAAATTCGATCCCTAAAGGGGATGAAAGTTGGTATGTAAGGCCTTCATTTCACAGGATATTGCTCAAGTTATATCAACGAAGCTTAGTATTTTGGCTTTTGGTAAAAAATTAAGAAATACATGTATCACAATTTTTCAAAATTCAACCCGCAAAAGGGTAAAATAGGGGTTGCAAGTTTGTATATGAAAGTCCTTCATTTCTCAAAATATTGCTCAAGTTATATCAACGAAGCTTAGTGTTTTGACTTTCGGTAAAAAATAAAGAAGTACGTGTCTCACAGTTCTCCAAAATTCAACTCCCAAAAGGGTAAAATAGGGGTTGAAAGTTAATTTTTAATTTAGAGCCATTAAACTAGGTTTTTTGGTAACTTGGTTGGGTTTTTTGGAATTTTGGTTTGAAATGGAGAAATACCTGATTCACATTTTTTTGTAAATTTTATCCCCAAGGACGTGTAATAGATAGTTAGTCCTCCAATCACGCCGCAATAGATTAACGTAATATTTTACATGGGTATAGTTGAGGATCTGGATAGTGGCATAGGCTATTTTTCATCCCGGAAAATAATGAAGTGGTGTGGGAATTGAAAAAAAACTTATGCCACACGAACGAGTGACGCTCAATCACACCTGAACGGCTGAACGGATTGATTTGATGAAATTTGGCGCAGAGATAGATCGTAGTCTGAAATAACACGTAAGCTTCTTTTTATCCCGAAAAATTTAAGAAGTCCCGCGGGAACCAAAAAAAGCTCAAATGAATGTTTGTTACTCAATCACGCCAGAACGGCTGAACGGATCTGGATGAACTTTGATACAGAGATAGAATATAGTCTGGAATAACACAAAGGCTACTTTTTATCCCGAAAAATTAAAGAGTTACCGCGGGAACCGAAAAATCTCAATTGGATGTTTGTTACTCAATCACGTCATTACGGCTAAATGGACCTAGATGAACTTTGCACAGAGATAGATTATAGTCTACAATAGCCACACATAGGCTACTTTCTATCCCGTATAATTAAAAACAATTCAATCCACGCGGACGAAGTCGCGGGCATCAGCTAGTTTTTTTCATAATGTAATATTGTTTTGTATTATAGAGTTTACTATAATTTGTGATTTTTTTTGATATTATTATAATCCCCTATTTTTTGTAAAGATTCGAATAGATATGTTTTATAGCTAACGTAAAATTGGTGCTCGCGTTCCTTTTCTATGTTGATAACTGGAATTTCATGGTATAATCCATTCGTCTATGTCGTCACTTTATTGCTTTATTTAAAATACAGTCAACAATTTTAATGATCTCTATTTTTCATACTATGTCATTGTGACGCAATGGAAACTTGGTGAGATAATAGTTATTACTCTATTGCATGCTTGATAGGTATTTTCTTGCATTTGCAGTTTAATGTTATCGGTGTTTATAAAAAAATAAAAACACCAGTGAAGAACGTGACTGATTAATGATAGAAGATCATGATTCATGGTGCCATAATAGATAGTTACTTGTTGTTAAGATATTCTTTGGTCTTAATTTTTTTTATTTATCATTTACTTCTTTTGCTCTTTATACGAAAGTATCTAAAAATAAAGTAAACACGCAAAAATCCTTATACATACTCGATACTAATATTAAAGATGCGAAAGTGTCTGACTACCTGCCTGTCTGACTTTCACGGTCCTGTTCATCCGATTTTGATGAAAATGTGTACAAAGATAGGTTACACCCGTAGGAAGACCATAGGCTGCTTTTTATCCCAGAAATCAAAAATCTTAATCCACACGGACGAAGTACTAATAGGCCTATTACAATGCACTTTCCACCGGGCCCTGTGGTAAGGGTGGGCGTGGCCGCTAATTAGAGCGTCGCTTATTACACAACAATAAGGATCAATAAAGGGACCCTTTCTCCCTAAATCTTATTACACTACACTGAAGTTTAAAGGTCCCTGTGAAAAGTGCAGTGTAATAGGCCTAATAATACTTATTAACTCCATAATAAACTTATTGAAAAATAGCAGCATAAAAAAAAACTGTTTAGGACAATGTTCTGCAATTTCCATTTAAATCAGCTAAATAAATATTTCAATGTAATTCTGCAATAGTAGAATTCAGTTAATATTAAATTTCTAAGTAATTAAAGCAAGAACTTCAATTGCAAGTTCAGTGTTATCCTGTTCTAGTATTAATTAGATTTGGAGAGGAGGAGTGAGACTGTGATTGCATTGCAGTGTAACAGTGCAGTGCTTGATCTCATCTCGACATGCTATTGAGAGTCACGTAATACCTACCTAGACTTAGCTATCAACGTAGATCCAGTCAGACACAGTTTCCTTTTGATTACTATTTACTTTGCTATTGACGCGTTTACATAAGGTCGGTTTGGCCGTATTATATTGCAGTCGATTTCGATCACCGATTAATGAAAACTGTAATTCGGTTATCCTTTAACTGTATAGATTTCATGATTCTACGAATGTCAAGATGTTGTTCTGTCAGCGTAGATCCATGCACAATGGGAACAGTATGGTTTGTACCCAAATATAATCACAGTTTGCATCAAAGATTTAAAATAATTGACTCAGTCGGGATATTGTAATTTATTGTTTTCTATCCAAAATTGCTGATATTTAAAAGTAATTTAAACTACTTATACTTTTCCGGACACTACAATATCACAACGCATTTTTTTTTCAAGTAAATTGTAACAAGTGCTTCGGACTCTAATCGGACAACATAATAATATTGAAAATAATTATTCATAACAACGTAAAATTTCTCAAGTTTAACAGGGTGGTAGGTACTAGGTACGTCAAATAGATAAAACCAAAAGTTTTTTAATTCTCGTATTGGGTTTTACAGTACTTCCATTTTAACTTTATTTTAATATAAGTAGCTTTTCTATAAGAAAACGTTTGTAAGTAATAGAGACAGGGTAAATGGATTTTTATGTACTTACCAATTTTAAACTTTTGGAATAAAAATTTGACACGAAGATTTTTTTTATACGACTGCCTGAAAAAAGGTGTATATTGTTTTCAGGGTTCATGTATGTATGTATGTATGTATGTATGTATGTATGTATGTATGTGAGTTTGTATATTCCACCATAACTTCTATACGCCCGAACCGATTTTGATAAATGAGGTATCGTTAGAATCCCTAGCTTATTCCAGGTGACATAGGCTAGTAAAATTTTTAAAAAATTGATGGGGTGACCATGGTCCCGCATTAAAGACCAAAATTGAAAAAAAAAAAACGAAAATAAGATTAACTATATAATCATCATCTAGAAAATGATGAGTAGATTCCAAAAATATATAACACTAGTTCAATATTTAGTGATTCACAAAAAAATATCATTTAATAAAAAATGTGAATAAGATTCCAAAGGCTATATATGCAAATCGCTTCTTAAGGAGGTAAACTCCAAAAATAATAAGGCAGGGCAGTCCTATTTTTTAATTCGTTAAATCAATTTTACTTGTTTACTTCTCTCTGGTTTGATCTTCGGCTTCGGCCGTGTCAGTTACCAACCTACCAGCAAAGTCGTCCCGCCATGCGATTTAACGTTCCAAGACGCCGTGTAAAAACTGTTAAGAGGTATGGGCTTAATATAACTAACTGCCATACTCCTAACAGGTGAGCCCGCTACCATCTTAGACTGCATTTTACCACAGTCACAGTGAGGGGCAAACTTGTAGGAGAAAAAATTAAAGATTTTCAATCTCAGGTTTAAGATTGTATAACACGGAACGTAAATATAGATAATAATACAAGGTAGTTCCCTGCTTATGCTATGTATTTTGGAATGCTAAGTGAAGAAAAACGAAAGGTTCAAGTACCTTTGAACATTAAGGATATGCGGGTGGCTGGTACGACCTCGAATTTGAGTATTAAATTCCTCTCCCGATATAGGCAGTTTGCCTATATTCCTTACATTACCATACCTGAAAGATAAGACGTAGATTGTGAAAATGATATTAATATCAATGTCGCTAATAATACGTTTCTATTTAGTGGTCATACGATATTGCTTTGGTAATAAAATAAAATAAAATGAAGGTGAACGAACCGATTGTTGTTATATGGTTACCATTTTGTTACCATAAGGTGGTTAATTGAATCTAGAAATACCCAGTCCAATAAAAAATGTACTCTAAGATTTAATATTTTATGCTTTAGATTCCAGAACATTCAAACGTGCCGTATTATTTTTGTACTGCTTTGTACTACTGTTTTTTTGAGGTTTGACCATAACGAACACCGGTATCGAACTCGATACCGGTGTTCGGTCAAACGCGGGGAAATATCTTACGTCACAAAAAAGCAACTCTGTCTCTTTCACTCTTACTAGAGTGAGAGGAGATTCTTCTGGATGAATAGAGACAGAGCAAGTACTAGGTACCCGCTTAACTGTATGTAATTCGTTTAATTAGTGTTGAAGACAAGGATTTCGAACACTTCCCAGAAGCTCTCGGTAGCTCAGGCGGAAAAGAGCCGCGTCTTATACAATAAGTCGCAGGTGTTGAATATGTTGAACCCCACTCAAGAAATTAGCTAATTTGTATTTTTCAATTATTTTTTATAGAATAGCGAAAGTAACTATATTCTTAAGTGCTGTCTTACCGTACTAGTTACTACCACTTATTTTACTATATTTTTATTATTTTACACTAATTTTTTTCATCCCAATATCATTCTAGATAATCTAAGCATTATGCAATGATATTGATATATTTATTTTTCTTCTTCTTATTTTGTTTTATTGATATTATATTTATATTGTTACTAGCTGATGCCCGCGATTCCGTTCGCGTGGATTGAGGTGTTTTAGGGGTATGAAAAATAGATAGCAGCCGATTCTCAGACCAACTGAATATGCATATAACATTTCATAAAAATCGGTCAAAGCCGTTTCGGAAGAGCATGGCAACTAACATTGTGACACGAGAATTTTATTTAAAAGATGTTGTTATTTCGCGCTTTTCTACGCTGCATGACAAAAGATATTGCTCAGTGTCCGTATATCCGTTTAAAAGACAATGAATAAGTAAACTCATTTCCTAAAGTCCTCAATCATAGACGTTCGTATTATTACAATACATTGAATAAGAAATGAGCAAATATTACATTTATCTTGTTCATTCAACCAGTAATAATCACTATACCATGCGTTACATGAATCAATTATGTAATAATTTTATTAATACTGTAACGTTAAAAAAGTGAGTAGATAGGTACTAGGTAGGTATACCTCCATTAATATGTACCTACATTAACATTTCTGAAAGGCATTCAATTAAGTTAATTAATTTAAATATCTACTTTGGTTATTCAGTGACGAATTTATTGTTGAACTAGTTATTTATCATAATGATGCAATTATGGCTGTAATAAAAAAGCATAATCCATAATGCTTTCTGTTATTTACTTTAGTCATTGAAAGACGTCATTGGTGCAGTCGTACCAGGGTCGAAAAGAAATATTGGATACTAGATGATGCCCGCGAGTTTGTCCGCGTGGATTAAGTTTTTTGACTCCCACGGTAACTCTTTAATTTTTCTATGTCCTTCCCCGGGATGTAAACTATCCCTGTACCAAATTTCATTAAAATCGGTTGAACGGATTGGCGGTGAAAGCGTAGCACACAAACAGACAGACACTCTTTCGCATTTGTAATATTAGCTTTTCAGTTCCTGGGGGAATAAAAAATACCTTAATCCACGTGGACGAAGTCCCGGCATCATCTAGTATTAAATATCTCAAAACGCACCACTGACCCTGCAGCCTTATTTCCTGAATAAAAGTAACTGATTTAACTATTAAACTACAAGATGATTTCTGCGACTTCGTCTGCTTGGAATAAGTTTTTTAAATTCCCGCGGGAACTCCTTTATTTTCCGGGATAAAAAGTAGCCTGTGTCCTTCTCCGGAATACAACCTATCACTGTACCAAATTTCATCAAAATCGGTTGAACAGGTGCGCCGTGAAAGCGTAGCAGACAGACAGACAATCTTTCGCATTTATAATATTAGTATGTATTTTTCAATGGATAAAAAATCGATAGCCGCTGAATTAAAGAAATAGGTGTTGGACGCCAAATTAACCACCATGCTATCACCGCGTTAGTTTTCTTTTATTGAAGACACACAGATTCTTAATATACACTCTTGTAAGCACAAATTGGAATGCCTAAGTATTACCTACCTACTATAATTTAGTCAGTAAATAAAATTCTATTAATCGACGAGTGCTTAAAAACACTCTATTCAAGAATAGCATTACAATATATATATGCATTTCTCATTTATTTATTTTTAAAATACAGCACCATCTCTCGCTTCGCTTTATTTATCCTTTCACCAATGGTTGTATGTAATAGATTGCTTTAGCAATAAGACCGCCTTTGCACATTTCTATGTAGTTTTACTAGTTATTACTGCTTTTAAACTGTATACTGTATATTTTGTGTGTGCAATAAAGATATCTAAATAAATAAATAAATATAATAGCTACTGGCGATGAATTCATTCTAAGTAGTTATCTACGGGAAATTATAATCATATTCTAGAATTATAGTGGCTATTACATGTTATCACATATCACTTGAACTAAAATCTAAGTAGGTAATTTGTTATTAGATATTATTGAAACAAGCTATGGTTGTTTCTTCTCAACAACTGAAGGTACAAAGTATTGACTCAATCAGATAAACGCATAATAGCAGACAAATGTACCAACAAAATTATATTTTTTAATGATAAAAAACCTGAAAGATAACATAAAATATTAACTGTAAATATGTCAAATACATACCTTCTTATTTACCTTATTACTTTCGCCAGTTTTATTGGTTATTACCCATGTGAATTATTGGGATGGAACTTCATTTCGTGTTCTATGAAGTATATTAAATCAATTTTGATCTGGATCCGTCCGTACTATCTATTTTGCTTAAATTTGGTAACAGGGTTAGAGTATATCCCAGATCGGATAAAAAATTTAAAAAATCTACGTCCACGCGGACTAAGTGGCGGGCTGATAATTAATAAAGTTTAGTTATTGTTATCAATGCCAAATGGAAGTGCTATGAACATTTATAACAATAACGTTTACATTATTATCAAAAAAGTTTAGCTATTGTAATTAATGCTCATTGGGAATGCTATGAGCAGCTTCCTAATTTACTAACGACATCCGGAACTGTCCTTTTGTTTACAAAGGCTGTCGTTTGGCTTGCGAAATCTAAATTAGTCAGGGCAGTTGTTTCGTGTCAATGATTTGCGAATAGTGTTTTGAATAATAACTGCGACTTAATACCCGTAGGAAAGCGGCGTGTCCATGCGGCCTCTCACGTACACAAATATTAGTTCTAGACAGACGGAATATTATAATATAATATTGTAAAGAAGACAGTTGACGTAAATCTACAATGTCATGTTCGTCTAACTATTTTGTACAGATGTTTTTGGTAATTTTCGAAGCCATATTAACTTGTCTCTATTTTATCAAAGTCGAAGTAACTTTACACTCTATTAATTATGTATATAATATTTTTTGCCAAAGGCACAGTAAAAGGTAAGGTAAAAGATATAATAAAATTAAGTGAATTAAAAATATGTATGGGAATGTCATACCGAACCGGTAGTAAGTAGATTTAGTGATTGACGATTCGAAAGCACGTTTTGTAAAAGTTTATTTGAATAAAAACATTTAATCAAGCAACCTCTAATACCAAATTTTGTCAATATCAGTTGACTAGATTAGCCATTAAATCGTAGCAGACAGGCATTAGATTTCTGTCTGTGAGACGGACAGATAGCCACACTTTCGCGGTATTGGTATGGATTGAACAAAAATGACAGTAAGAAGTGTGTGTTATTTTAGTTGAATTTTTCAACGATACGTATTCAGACTTCAGAGTGATGTGTGAAAAGCGTGTAAAAGGAAGCGCCTGTCGACTTAAAATCGCATGCAGCTACGGCGTGCGTGCGGCCCTCGTAAGGCGCGCACGCAAAGGTCGCTCCACGATTACCGAACTGCGCCCTTCTCGAGTTATTGCCTCGATATCTATGACAGGCGCTTTCACTTACAATGTTAAGGTCATAACGGTAGTTACACAGACACTCAATGAGGTAGACGCTTACGAACGACATAGAGAAGCGGTAATGTTTATTGTTCCACGAAAACTAGTCAGATATGCATTTATTCTATGTTTCTAAGCGATTTAGCCTCCTACACTAGCGGCACGCTATGATGGCCGGTTTGACACATTACAATAGTGATGTGGAATGTCTGGAACTGAATATTTGAACGAAAATGAATATACATACTTTATATGCACACAAGAAACATATGAATACAAAAGATACCAAAAAAGGTGCCACAAAAGGCCATAATTAATCAGATTCGTCCATACTACTATTTTCACTGTCGTCACTGCTATCATCACATACATTAATAATTATATGTTCGTTTTCTATAATATTATCTATTTTCACATCTCTTTCATAATCTTCCCTTATTAATTTAACAGTTCTATTCACAACCTTTTCCCAATTTGAGCCCACACCAACTCAATCGCATTAACGATCGTATTAGATTCCATTTTTAAAAATTTATTGATATTTTTTTGCGATTTCAGAGGTTTGTCCACATAGTGAAAATTGTTCATATTCACAAGTACATTCACCCCTTAAATGGTGCAAACTGATTTTTCTACACTTGTATACATTTAAGAAATCAATTTAAAAAATAAATTTTGAGTCCTAAACCTAAAACTACATTCGATAAAATTTATGAATCTCTGCACATCACTATCGTCAATAAAGTAATACAATTATTTCCTTCAAAGTCGTTATCAATTAATACGGAACTTCATGAGAAACTACATTCGATAAAATTTATGAATCTCTGCACATCACTATCGTCAATAAAGTAATACAATTATTTCCTTCAAAGTCGTTATCAATTAATACGGAACTTCATGAGCGGACAAACGTCAAACCGGCCATCATAGCGTGCCGCTAGTTTAGTAAGATGCGACGTACAAATCGAAGAAACACGACTACGACGTTAAACGACTAATTAATACACCTTCATAATAATACATAGTTATCCATTATTATTTTTTATACAGCAGGGGAAATCCTTATGGACACCTGTTGGGTAGTGCCGGACTCTTACCGTCTAAAGCTCCTGTTGTTTCGTTGTTGTCCGTGTACCTGCCTTGCGGTTTACAATACGGCAACATTCTTGCCTTTTCACCTACTTTTTCCTCTGCGTTTTTCCTCTTCTTCCTTCTCCTTCATGACTATTTCTACTTTGCGACAGCAATACAGTTTTACTCCTTGTCCAGCATTTTCGGAATTATGTTTTCTACCGTAAAGGTTCCTATTTTGTTCACTATTTCTTCTCTCTTCTTCTCCCATTTTGTACAAGCAACAACGGTGTACATTGCATCATCAATTTCGCTGCAATAAATGCATTCCGCGTCTTGTTTCTTACCGATTCCTGCCAAAAAGTCCATAAATATCTATCTATTTACTTCCAGGTGAGATCTTAGACCCCATCAAGCAAACCCTCATCAAGCATCTCCAAAAATATAGCCGATTTTCAAAATAAAACCAATTTGCGTGTAACATCGTTTGTTAGCTCACAGTGTTTTGTTAGCTCCTCTTCGAAACATGGAACATGATGGCAACTGGCAAGTAAACCCCATTTTTTCATGGAATATTAAATTTTAGTCTCGCTTCGTTGGCTTTCAGTTTCATGTCAGCTTATCTACAACTTTTGTCGTCAAATTTTACCGGGCAAACTTTATTTTTCGAATTAAATGAAAAAACGTATCCATGAACGATTCCATCTGCCCTAGAAACCGACTAGGTGTAAAATAATTAAGCTAAGTTCATATATAAGTCAGGAATAATTTGTATCATAATATATTCGTAGGTATCCTACATAAGAGATTCTAATTAACGAGGCCTATTACGCACGTAACAGGTTTGCTTTCACGCAAATGAAAGGCTTTTCAGCTTTAACTGCAAATAGGTACGATCACCGGCTCCACCCTTGTTTATAAAACATCGATATCCGAGGTTACCCATTCTATCCCAATTTTCCATAGATTTTGATTAAAGATAAGTTTGGGATTGTTTTTAATCAATATCACCAAAAACGGCAACATAACATGCAACCAATTTTTCTAAATACTTATCTAGGTAGGTATATATGTCGTTTCATACAGTAAGTTAAAGTAAGATTTGCAATTTTCAAAATTCTAAGATACCGTATTTTTTTAATATTATTTATGTATAGATGCTTATTTTAGGCCTAGTATAAAACAATAAAACTGGCACATAAACGTACTAAATAATCCGCTGGAAATTTGAGAGTTAGCATTTGATCCGCACGCAAAATGGATTTTCACAAATTTCATCCGAACTAAGTCGGAAGTCAGCTAGATATGTTATACTACTAGATGATGCCCGCGACTTAGTCCGCGTGGATTAAGTTTTTTCAATACGCGCCGGAACCCCTTAATTTTCCGGGATAAAAAGTAGCCTATGTCCTTCCCCGGCACACAAATTATCCCTGTACCAAATTTCACCAAAATCGGTTGAACGGGTGGGCCGTGAAAGCGTAGCAGACTGACAGATAGACAGACAGGCAGAAACACTTTCGCATTTATAATATTAAGTATGTATTATCTTCTTTTTCCTTTTGGCCGTATTTCATAGCTTGTATCCGTATTGTACTGCTTTTGTTGTGATGTATCTTTTTAAGAAATAAGAAAAACGGTAACTAAAAAGAAAAAAGTAAGAGATGAGACGAAATATTGTCCTATATTATATAAAAATGTAAAAGCTCGGATGTTTGTAAGTTTGTACGGTTGGGTGTTTCATCCTCTCTCCTTCACGCAAAAATGACTGAACAAATATGGCTGAATTTTGGCATTGAAATGGCTTATATCCTGAAATTACGAGATAATTATTGTGTAGACTTAATGTTAATTCAGGGCCTGAATTAACACAAAGGCTAAAATTTATTACGGAAAATTAAAAAAAAAACCCTCAGGAATAACTATAACCGAATCCACAAGTCGTGGATACCGTCTAGTCTAGACGGTATTTAATAAAAAGTAAGTAATGTACGATGTTTTGACGACCTCCGTGGCGCAGTGTGTAGCGCTGTTGTCTTAACGTGCGGAGGTCCCGGGTTCGATCCCCGGCAGGGTCAATTTGGGAATTTATAATTTCTGAATTTTCCCTGGTCTGGCCTGGTGGGAGGCTTCGGCCGTGGCTAGTTACCACCCTACCGGCAAAGACGTGCCGCCAAGCGATTACGCGTTCCGGTACGATGCCGTGTAGAAACCAAATAGGGGTACGGGTTTAATATAACTGCCATGCCCCTAACAAGTTAGCCCGCTACCATCTTAGACTGCATCATCACTTACCATCAGGTGAGATCGCAGTCAAGGGCTAACTTGTAGTGGATAAAAAAAAAAAAAAAAAAACACTGTGCACTATGATTTAGTGTGTCTGATTTTTTTTATTTTATTGCGTCATAGGCTTGCGCTTGACGACAATCATGCTTAGTGCAGAGAAATGATGAGGTCTAGGTTGGAACGCGCTTGCCTAGGTATGCCCTGAGATGTATGATGTATTTCAACTGATAGGTTTTTTTTATTATACCTACTACTACATGCTAACCCTTGATACTGGATAGTAAGTGATGATGTCTAAGATGGTAGCAGGCTAACCTGTTGGGGGTACGGCAGTTATATTAGACCCATACCCCTAATCGGATTCTACATCACTTGGCGGTGCGTCTATGCCAATAGGGTGGTTACTAGCCACGGCCAAAGCCACCACTCTTCAGTCCAGAGAGAATTCAGAAATTATAAATATATTAGTAAAGTTGTAATTTATACGCTGTATAGAATAAAATTTTTAACCATAAATTAATCAAATTGAAGGGGAAAGTCAAGGTTCAATTTGCACATTATAATAAAAATCGGTAGGTAGGTACACGCCCACCTGTTCTTTAATTGTCTATTTGCTTTTACGATCCGGCGTGAAATATTGCTAGCCCTGAAGGCAGGGTCGCGGCGCCTCGTAGGTATTAGGCATGAAGCCAACAGATGCGACAATGTTCGTAGAAATAAATTGTTACGTTCAGCTACCAACAGTTCTGATGTAAAATTGGGACAATTTATTTATTTATTTAAATACTGGATGATGCCTGCAACTTCGTCCGCGGAGATTTAGGATATTTTAGAAAAATCCTGAACGGCCAATTCGAAATTCTTAGGCTCCACAAGTTTTTCTAATCTACTTTAAGATTAGTAAGAACTTAGTAAGGCCTACTTACACAAGGCCGTTAGATGTATTAAAGATAAATTTCCTTACCTGTCCTTTTCATGTCAACCCCTGAATTAAATGATCAATAAGTGACCGCTTCACAAAATTTAACTAGGTAAACCAGTTTAAAAAATGATGTAAATATGTAAATATATGTATGACGGCCTAAATGATGTAATCTGAGTGATCTCTTTGGTTTCCGAGTTAAAAATTAGATTTTATTCTTTCACGGGATGCATTTGCATACCTTTCGTCAAAATCGGTTTACCACATAGGTTAGGTGAAATCAAAGCATAGACACACTTTCGTATTTATTACTAATAAAGTAGGTATTTTAAAATGTTTTAATCATGCTACTTTTTTCTTATCATAAACAGCAGCGTAGCAGGACTATAATAGGTATAAGATAGACAAGATTCGAAAGCTATGTAATCTAAGTACAAATAGGTACACTCCTCTTTGCAATTAACCTCTATGTAATAAAACCTTTACTGTGGTTTTTATTTTTTATAGTGTAGATAGGGAAGCATAGCGTAGCCAGGCAACGTAAGGTAGAAATCTTCGCTTTGCTCGTTCAAAAATTCCAGTTCAAACATGTCAAAAGACACATTCCATTTATGCATGTAACTAAACGTCTGAATTAGAAAAGCTTCAAGAGACCTGCAGTTTTGTAGACATGTGCGAAAAGAAAATTTTCAATTTATTATTATTATTTTTAGTGCGAGGAGTTTCACATGTGATCATTGGTGTCAAAAAACGAGGGTAAAAAAAGTGATAAAAATGTTGTAAACGAGCGTTGTGATGAGTCGCCACCAGCTGCGAGTGCCGGAAGTTCGGGTGAGCGGTGCGCCGGCGCAGGAGGAACCTGACACTCCTTCCGCCCTGCCGCCCTTTGCGCTCACCCTAGCCTCGATACCTAGGCGAAGGCATTCCTGGATATGTGGGTAAGTTCTTGTTAATGATTTTCAGGACACCTACCATCGTGGTTGAACTACTCCAGTGTGATCATCGCAATCACCTCTTACTTACCTACTTACTCTTATAACTCGTACATGGCTAAAGATAATAAATTTCTATTGGTGGTGAAAAAGTGTATAGTTCGCACGCAAGTTGAATGCAGAGTAAATGTATGGTGACATACATTTACCCGTACCGTACCCGATAGAACGAAGATCACACCACTAGAGACTGGAGAGAGTAGTAGAATCAGTTGTAGAACGCCTACTTCAACCGAAGAAAGTTGTAGAGCACGGGGTTGTAACACCAAAATGGCATGACTTGAAATTTGATTCAACGAGACTCCAGATTTGCTTAGTTTATCTATATGAAATCGTATGAAACTTCACAGACCCATTATTTGAACTAAACGATTCACAATTCTCTAGCGCTCGCACACCTGGTAGCCAGAAGATAGCGAGGGCGTACAATAAACTGTTGCATATAGAGCAGAAAGGGACAGATTGAAACTGAATGTATTACATATTCACTTAAAGGAGATAGAAATAGTACTTATGGCTTTATTTTTCTCGCACAATACCAGAACCTAACACGACATACATTTCAAAATATAGAGATAAAGCGATGAATGTACTGTTATAATATGTTTTCTCTATTCGTGATATGAATAATTACCTATTATTGTCCGCTAGCAAAGTTTTAATTAACCTAACATAGACAGATTTCTGTACTTTTACTCCGAAATACTACAAAATTGGTCATTGTTTCGTATCCAGGTATTAATTAAGTTCAAAGTAATGTAGATAAAAAGCTCTATTAGTTAATTGTATTTGTCCTAAATAAAGCCTTTGTTCTCATTTTTTTACATTATTCGCGTTGATTAGGGATGTCTGCCTCCAATTTTGTTATCTGTACACAAAAGAGGCATATATGTTCGAAGGACGACTGAACAAAATCTGTATTTTCTCAGAGCGTATGAGGCTTATTTCGGCCTATTCGGATGAAATGAGGGCGGCAGTTAGGCCAATGATATGTAACTACGTGGTATTTACATAAATAGTAGTTTATTCTTTATTTATATAGGGGCTTTACTTAACCAAAGTTGTCGTACTTGTATCAATTGATTGTTTTCAAATACTAGCTGATGCCCACGACTTCATTTGCGTATAGGTATTTATGGTTTTAGATTCCATTTTTTCGGGATAACATTTTTATTTCCATTTTCTAGATAAAATTTTTTTGTGATAAAAATAAAGATTGGCGCAGTGTTTAAGCCGTGATAAGGTACAAAACTGACATAGACGAAATTTCAGCTTTGAGGTCCACGGCCTGGGCTGGGCATTGATGGGTGACAGAGTGAGCGAGTCAGAACTATACTTACTTTTTTTGGTAATAGATAATATTATAATGGGGCTGATTCTGTAGTGCACAATCTCTAAACTAAACTAAAATGAATTATTGCTAACCCTTTCGTAATAGTCCCTTCGAAAAGGGACTTAACTAGTTTTAAAGCTGACATTTTAGTTTAGTTTAGAGATTGTGCACTACAGAATCAGCAACAATATCAGACGTATATTTTTAAAATTACTGTACTTATGGTTGGCAATACTTAATCTTATTTTCACATTCTTCCCACCAGTATCATCCAAACTTAGTACAATAGACTATCGAAAATAAAAGATATAATCTAAAGTGTTTTGTAATTTCCCCACGGCGTTGGTAAAATGGTAATGAGTTAGTAATGTATATATACGTTATTATTTTTGCAACATGACTCAAGAATACGTCGTGCAGGTTTTGTGATCGCGGCGTCAGCTGTTCGTCCGTAAAACAATTAATAACATCAGATATTCATGGCGGACTCAAATCGCCTGTCGTGAACATTAGCAAAACAAAAGGTTGTCAGCTATGAAAGCGTCGTTGTAACCTCGCCTATTGTATAGAGAGCGATGTCTTCAACTGTTTTTGTCATACATTTGTCTAAGTAAGGTGTTCTATATATAAATATAATATGAAGATATCACTTGTTTTTGCTAATCTAAAGCTATGGTGTACAATATTGTGGTTAGAAGAGAACATTCCTGAATCACTCGAATTTGGATGTCTTGATAGACGAGGTTCTGAGGATCTGAGGATTTAAATAAATAAATACATTAACACTAGCTGATGCCCGCAACTTCGTCCACGTGGATTGAGGTTATTTTGGTTCTCGCGGGAACTCTTTAATTTTTCCGGGACAAAAGTAGCCTATGTGTTATTCCAGACTATAATCTAACTCTGTGCCAAACATCAAGATCCGTTCAGCCGTTCTGGCGTGATTGAGTGACAAGCATACATCCATCCAAACTTTTGCTTTTAAAATATTAGTTTATGTAAGTATATTAACAAAAATGAAAGGTTTCATCCCAGGTAAGGGCATATTTTTATTCCGAATTTTCAAGTATAATATAAACAATAAATACTTACAGAACAGTGCAAGTAACTCGACTATACTTAGTTTGATATTGACAATTGTCCGTATTTGTCTATATCAAAGTTGGAAGCAGTTCATGCTGACAAGATTTATAGGAAATCATACAATCTGTGAAGAAGGAAATAACAGTTTGATTCCAATCACTGTATTTACGTCCCGGTCGCGGAATAGCTCGGCGTAGCTCGCGAATATAACTGATTGGTCCCAATTTTCATATTCTGGGATTCACTGGCATGAATTTCTGATTCCGTAACTATATTTTATTACAGATAAGTAATGCATAACGTACATGATATCTAAAATGATATTACCAATTAAGCTTCCTCTATTATTTAGATCCAAAACTTTGCATGCTCTAAAGAAGGGATATTTTTTAATATCTTAATAAAGTACTTATCTTGATGAGCGAAAAAACAAGAAAGCGTAAATGCGCAGCTATATTTGAAGACAGCAACCAATGCTTTACCGGCTTTTTCGGATTTCTTATATTCAGCCAAAGTGTAACAATGTACCTAAACTCAAATTACTATGAGTATATCACTACGAGTAATTACTATAGAATTAACAAGTCAATCTTATAACTTGCCTTGGCCTAAAAAAACCTGCCTAAGCCTTTCTTTCTCATTGCATTATAATATTTTTTCTCGGAGAATCATGAACCCTTTCGATTAATGTTATCAAAATAATACCTAATGCGGTAGTGTCGCAGATACTTTATCTGAATCGGACAAGATTTCTTTTATTTTAAAGTAGCAACAATGTTTTATAGGTCAACTGAAATCTGAAAATTTTTACTCTTTGTAAAATAACTAACGCTTTTAAGTGAACCCATATAAAGCGATACGATACAAATTGGCGTATGCGTTTGAACTTCGATGATAATTCGATTTACTTGCCTGCCAGGCCACGTCGAGAGCGTGTATAAATTCATTAACTTCGTAAAACTGTAACATAAGTAGGATAAAGTCACCTTTTCAAGATACGAAAGTAGTTAAATTGCTTTCAGGCTGGAAGATAGTCTCATAATTATATATAAAGTAGATATGTTTTTTGTATAGCTTTACGTGTCTTATGAAATGAATTGAATTGGAAATCTCGGGAAGCTGGAAGAAATATTATCTGTTAGATAAAGCACTTTTCCATTGACTACCTATTTCATTGATTATTATTTACTTTAGGAAAAATTTTTTGCCGTATAAATAATTAATATAATCCGTACTAATATTATAAATGCGAGTGTGTCTGTCTGTCTATCTGCTACGCTTTCACGGCCCATCTGTTCAACCGATTTTGATGAAATTTGTACAGGGAGAGGTTGTATCCCGGGGAAGGACATAGGCTACCCGTAAAATTAAAGAGTTCCCGCGGGAATCAAAAACCGTAATCCACGCGGACGAAGTCGCGGGCATCATCTTGTACTTTATAAAATAATAATGTAAGCCCCGTTTCCTTTTAATTTTACTCTTACCAAATGGGTCTCCATTAAATGGTTCTATGCGATTAGAAGAGTATATGTTATATGTACCCATATGAGTTGTATGTTACCATTTCCTTCTAAACCAGTTGCTTTTTAACGTGGCATACTTTTTATTCTCCAGTTTTCCAAAGGATTTATGCTGTAGTATCTACCTACTTTTATAACTATTTAGTTATTATTATCTTCCATACTTGATATGGTAAGTATAATATTATCTTACAATTTTGAATAATATGTTTCTATATAAAAGGTTCTGCAAACAGATCTCAATGGGGATATTCGTACTAAATTAAATTAAATTCCTTCTTGGCTTCTAAATAATGACGCACTTTATCAGGCTTATCCCCTTTCGCGATAAAATTGTAATATGAATATAAAATCTCAGACCGAGTACGCTCTTTGAATGAAAACTTTCAAAATAAAAAGCTTTGACTGTGAAACTCATTTGTCAAAATGTTCTTGTCGCTTTTGATTCCGCTGACTTCTCAACGAAAGTCTTAAAAAAAGTGTAACGAATTCTTGGCAAATTATTTGGCGTAAAAACTTTTAAACTTTTTTTTGAGAACTAAATATTGTTTAGTTTTTTTTCTAAATTATAGAAATACCTTTCATTATTAGCTAAACTAAACCTTGATGTGTCAAGATTCCTTGACACTGTGGTAAGAGCGAAATCACACTACGGTTACAAAATCATAAAACTTTGGGTGGCATAAAGTTTTGAGCTTACATAGCGTATTTTTGGAGTCGCAGTGAGTCTAGCACTAGGTAACCTGTAACCCTTGCTAACCCGTACCATAGCTATGAGATATGCTGTTATGTGTCTACCTAGTTCTAGCACTTCAAGGCAGTAACATAACAAACATATTCTCGACTTTTTTTAATTTAGAATGAAGTTCAAATAAATATTATACTAATACTACTAATATTGTAAATGCGAAAGTGTGTCTGTCTAACTGCTACGCTTTCACGGCCCATCTGTTCAACCGATTTTGTTGAAATTTGGTACAGGTTGTGTCCCGGAGAAGGACATAGGCTACTTTTTATCTCAATAGTTTTCAAGAGTTCCCGCGGGAATCAAAAATCTTTATCCACGCGGAAAAATCATAATTAAGCAGATTTTAGTTTAAATGATTTCTACAAACTCAACAAGCTTGAATTGTACCTACTCCTGCTATTATGACATTACGATAAAATTGATGAGTTGAAGTTTAGGACAGTGCGACATATTTGAAACTCTGCCACCGGCTATTTTCATCACCCGCTGCGCGTAAACACGACGTGTGTAGACGTTATATGAAAAGTACCATCTTCATATCCAACATTCATAAAACCATAAAACCATACCGTCTATATACTTGTTGGATCTCTTTAAAGAAACGTAAGTATGTATTCGATGTGTGAAGTTACCGCTTAGTAAAAAATATATTATATTGATGTCACCAGGTTCTGTTATTAAGTCAAACGGATGGTTAAAGGAAAGTAGCCCATTTTTAATTTGTTTCCGTAAGTGGCTGGTAGGTACTTACTTGGTAGTAACTATAAACTCAAATACTCAAAACTCTTTTATTATTATTAATTATTTAAGAGTAGATAGCCATTCCATTACCTATTAGCTTGACATTCCATTACCCTCGCCTACCCTAGGCGAGGGTAATGGAATGTCAAGCTAATAGGTAAATGTCAAGTTGATCAAATCATACTTTTACTAATATTATAAATGCGTAGTGTGTTTGTTGGTTTGTCCTTCAATCAACCCGCAACAGAGCAACGGATCAACGTGATTTTTTGCATGGGTATAGTTGAGATTCTAAAGAGTGACAAAGGCTACTTTTAATCCCAGAAAATTGAGGTCCCGTTGGAATTATTCCACGCGGACGATGTCACGAGCATCAGCTAATATTTCAAAAAAGGTCACTGATTCATCACGATATCTCAGGACCTTTAAAGCATACAAACTTGAAATTAGGAAGGTAGGTTCCTTCTATGGTGTAGAGATCAGCTAAGAAAATTCACCCCTAAGGGGTTGAAATGGGGGTAGGAAGCTTACATGAAAGTTCTAAGTTTTTGAAGTTAGATTATACTTGAAAATCGGCATAAAGATTATTAGTTTTATGTAATAATAAACTGCATAAGCAATTTTACGAAAATCTACCCCACAGAGTGTGGAATGAGGGTTGAAAATTTGTATGCAAGTCCTATGTTTTTGTAGTTAGAGACTTTAAAATCAAGATTTAGGTTATTAGTTTTAAGAAATAATAAACTGCATAAACAATTGTACGATTATCCACCCCAAAGGGCGTGAAATAGGGGTTGAAAGCTTGCATGAAGGTTATAAGTTTTTGAAGTCAGTACTTATTAGTCTCAAATAATAAAAACCTGCCGATGCTATATAGCTGCTATAAATAGGCCTTTTGCAGCGGGAAAATCTCATAGGAAATCAGAAATATTAAGCGGACGAAGTTGCGGGCGACCGCTAGTATTATATACTTACGCATGCCATGATTAACATTTTTATTATTGAAACATTTTTTGTTACGTTCATAAAATAAAAGAAATCGTAGTACTTACACATTTTTGTCCAGAGATATTTCAAAAGTTTACATGCGCAGGTCGAAATACCTAATACCTATGTAATGTAAGATTGCAGGTATCGACATAATATTCTAGTTGAACATTTGAAAGGAAGTCCATGTCCATGGAAGAAGTGTAAAATTCCATACTGATATCCGTTCTATAGCAAAGCAACCTACCGAAAAATCTGTTCCCAGTATGAGAGTTTTCATGCTCAATTTATACTAGATCTTCAATTCAATAATGCCTGCAAGGCAATCTTTGTACATAAGTTTTATATGCTTGGCTAGGTCGATATAGTAAATAGGTATTTTGAAGTAGGTAATTATTATCTGATGAAAATATAAATACATAATTTTTTATAATAATATAATTTATATATGCCATCTACACGTAGAGAACGTAATAAATGAAGGTTACAATAATTAAATAATTAAAGTTTTATACCTACTTAACTAAGATTTGTTAGCCAAATTATATTGAATTGGTATAGTATTTTGATTTAAATAAAAGATAAATCAAATTAATCTCTAGTACCAAAAGATAAATTTTCCAATGATAGTAAAACCATTGGTCGCTAGAGAGTCATGAATATTCGTCGATGCATAGCTCGATTTTATTACCCAACCTTTACCCCTTTTGGCCTTCGATTATCCAAACCAACTTGTCATTTTGCTTTGAAATAGTATAGGTAGTTAGTTATAAGTTCTATCTGTTATAGAGACTGAGCACCGAAATCGTTATTGGCCGGTATAAGAATAAAGTATGACTACAAGAATATTCTACAGTAAGTACGGACAAAACCTATAACTCTGCTTAATGTATCTGGAGGAGAGATAATAATGCAAATCAATTCCACAACAATAAGCGATTCAAATACTCGAATTAGACTATTTCGCTGTGTAGATACTGTGTATAATAAATAGTACTATTCTGTTTCTAAATATATAGTTCTTACATTTTTCGCTGTAGAATAAGATTTCATACGTTCATACATTATTCACAGTGTTAATGAAGCCATCTGCTCAAAAGTGCACACACACGAACAGCTTTTGTTGATGTTTCTAATTTTTTTTGCGAAAAATTTTGCGCACACTTATGAAGTTTTACGTATGTTTCAGTTTTTTGCGACCGGCTCCACAGAGCTATTGACAGACGTTGATTTATCACTTTCAATATTTCCGATTTTCACGGAAATTCCTGTGGAGTGTCTGTGTTGACGCCGCCGCTTTCTTGGCTTGTAGTTGATACACACGTCGTGGCGCGCGCGCAGTTGGAACGACGCGCTGGCCAGTATAACTCCAAAGCCGAAATATACTGAAAAAGTATGCTCGTATTTATTGGCTGTTTGAGATACGTGTGTGAAGTGCATTAATTGGACTCTTATTACTAGTTATAAGAGCTCCATGTGACAGTGAACTTGCGATGCAGTGAATTGGATGTTTGAGTAAAGTAGCAATTAAATCTTATAACACGTGAGTCCAAATATAATAAACCAATGCGTAGAGCTACAAGAAACGCATTCGTTGATTCATAATTTACACTTACGCGAAAATTAGTAACAATTCTTGTAAATTTAAAAGTTTTTACACTAATGCGGATATAAATCTCATTTCGTAACTATATCTTTACAAAATAAATTTAATCAGAATTCTAATTATAATTAGAGTTACACTGCTCCCACATAATCTGTTCTAAATAATATTTTCTTATTTTTCATTAGGTAGTTTTCATAGGCGCCGTTATGTTATGCTATGCCACCTTATCGCACAAAAAACTTTTTTTATTGACCGATATAATAGTAGCTGAATACTCTTCTAATATACATTAAGAATGTAGTCAGAAAAGAAATCCAAATCTCAACTTTAGAATAAAACTTATATATTTTCTAAAATCAAAATTTTTATACGACAATGAGAAATAAAAAGGCCCGTGTCGCGTAATCTTTATGATGTGGTTTGGGAATTGTTTGCCCTCGGGTTATTGCAAACTCTCGCTGAATAAGAAGGATATGAGTTTGAGAGCCTACAGGAAATTTCAAGGAGTTTTGATTAAATGTATAAAGCTATCTTTATATGGTGGTTCTTCTGCGTTGCCTGGTTATGACAAACTCTAACTTCGAGCTGGCTGGGGAGCTGGAATTTAAGGTTATCACTATCATCATCTTAACTAATTACCGGCTCACTACAAAACACACGTCTTTTCATGGGTAGGGATTCATGCTATGGTAGATAAATGCAGATTGGTAGCCTTAATGCATCTTTGAGTAGGTAGATCTGAGTAGGTATGGCCCGCGCGCGAGCTCTGAGGAATCCTATGGAATATTATAGTAGTGACCTAGAGTTGTGTAAGGTACAAAACAATACTGCCATCGCAAAATTACACGCGTCAAGCTCGAAACTAGTACTGGGAGCGAGCTGGATATGGAGCGACGATATTCTCTAGCATGCTGTTTTTATACACTTTTGACATCTAATATTAAAGCATTAAATCCATGCTAATATTATAAATGCGAAAGTGTGTCTGTCTGTCTGCTACGCTTTCACGGCCCAAATCATCAACTGATTTTGATGAAATTTGGTCCAGAGATAGTTTCTCCACTACAGCCTATTAACGTCCCACTACTGGGCACAGGCCTCCACTCTCATAGGAGAGAAGGAATTAGAGTTTAGTCCCACCACGCTGCTCTAATGCGGGTTGACGGGCTTTAACGACTATTATCATGTTAGTGATAATAACCGGGACCGACGGCTTAACGTGCTCTCCGAGGCACGGGGGTGAAACACCGCCAACTTCCAACTCCGGGCTGGCAGCAAGTATTTCTTAATTGAAAAACCCTATACCTTTTTATGCCCGACCGGGAATCGAACCCAGGACCTCGTGATCCGCAGTGGACTACGCTAACCGCTAGACCAACGAGGCAGTCACATCACCAGATAGTTTACATCCCGCAAAAGGACATAGGCTTTCCGGAGGAGTTCAAACGGGAATCAAAAACATCAATACACACGGACAAAATCGCGGGCATGTAGTAAATAATATTTTCACTGTAACATTTATGACTAAATAATATAATAATATTTGTTAAATTAAATTTTAAACTAAAAATATAAACTTAAATTTGTTTATTTCATATAGAACACTAGCTTTTTCCCGTGGCTTTGTTTTTTTATCATACATATTTCCGAGCCCTATTTTGTCCCTATGAGTTGAATTTTCATGTTTCCCCAGTCCGATCCGTCCAGTGGTTTGAACTGTGGGTCAGTGTGTCACCCTTTTCTTTTATATATTAAGATAAGTGTCTCTAGTGACAGGTCTTGTTTAAAATGTAACACCTTTCATTATACTTATTTATTTATTTTTTATCAATTTGCCGAATCCACCACAACTGGCATTCCTACTTTACCAAAGAATAGTATCACAGGAAAACCACTTACAAACTTTCAAGTTTCACCAAGCGACTCCTGTATGCTTCCAGGCTTCAGGTTATATGAGAATTTATTATGACAGAAAATATATTTTACATGTACCTACTCATCGCTGTGAAAATATTAAAATTGGTAATGCTTATACTATTGAAACAAAACGCACTAATTGTTTAACGCATTTTTATTTAAAAGTTTGGTAGGATGGATGTTTGTTACTTAATCACGCCAGAATGGCTGAACGGATCTGGATGTTTGGCACACAGATAAATTATAGTCTAGAATAACACAGGCTATTTTTTATCCCGGAAAATTAAGAAGTTTCAGCGCTAATAAAACACACATGGACGAAGTCGCGGGCATCAGCTAGCTCACCACAGATAAAACAAGTCTATATTTTGGCACTCTTATATGGAGCTCATGCTGCAAGGACCTTTGCCATACAACGCCGTTATTTCGCAAGTTTCCCGTGGTTGTTTGGTTCCGTAAGAGTTCATCGTGTAGAACCTACCAAAAATTTTGACGACCTCCGTGGCGCAGTGTTGAGCGCTGTTACGCGTGCGGACTGCGGAGGTCCCGGGTTGGATCCCCAGCAGGGTTTGAAAATTTACACGTCTATGGGATTATCCCATGCCCATACATAGACTAATTTTTCTCCCGGAAGATCAAGGCGTCCCTGTTCATATTATTTTCTTACAATAACCTAAGTCATTAGGCACTAGGTGAAGTCACTAAACACTGGTTACAAGCAAGCGTTACTTTGCGGAAGTCCATGTAAATATAATATGCACCATAATTCATAATTAAATTATGAAGGTTAAGCTTTTTTTCATTGAAGTCATAGACACATCTAGTCCATTTAAAGCAATAAATATACTCGTAAATCATCACAACAGTTCGACAATGCAGACGTAGCACAAGAGAGAAATAACGCTACCTACGCTAGCGCTAATGATGCCAGTCATAGTATTTAAAAAAGAGGTAATATATATGTCATTATTTGAGGCTTTTTATAGCAGCCCTCTATTAATAAAATGAATAACGACTCGACAGTTAAATAGTTATTCTTGGACTGCTTCAAGATCAAAGTTATTTGGTGCCAATTTTAGATAATTTATGCGTCGATGTAATTGTAACTGTTATTTTAAATATTGAGGGTCTTTAGGAAGATTTATTATATCTGTCACCGTAAGATTGTAAAACCCCGTTAGATTATAATCTAACTCGCGTAACTGTCGAAAGATTACACTTGACACTTTTCCCCCGTGCCTTGAAGAGCATAAAAAGTCATCAGCCCTAGTTATTATAGTTAGTAGCAGTGTCTATCATTTATATGGGCATCGACCCACTTAAGCTTATAAAGCTCATCAAGAAAATAAATAATAGCTTGTAATTAAAGATAACTATTGAAGTAACCTCTCGATACCAGTTAGCTCCTTCTGTCTGTTTCCAGTTAGCCATGCGCCTCACACTGAGAGAAGTTTGCTGATAGCCTTTCTGACTTTCTTCTCTCAAAAGCGTTTCATTTCAAATGTAAAAAACAACCCAATTTCGTTGGAAATTTTGCATTTTTTCGATTCGGTACGTAATCGGCAAATGAACAGTTATACTTTTTAAGACAAAACTCTTTTAAGCGGAAGGAGTAAATAAAAAGAAGCGTCAAAAATATTCTCTCAGTGAATTCGAGTGAAAGAGCATTCAGTTCAGTTTCGCAGAGCGGGAAAAACACTTGGCTTGTGGTTGACTTTCTTCTAGTCAATATAGGTCGTTGAATTCTTCACATTGCTAATTCAATTTTCGAGGTGATGTAAAATTGAATGAAAATGAAATTTATTTCGTTCACGCAATGAGCGTCTTTGGCATATTTATATCCATCATTAATCATACGGAACAAAGGAAAGCTTTTTGAGCTCAAAAAATTGAATAGCATGAAAATTGGGTCATGGTTTTTTATCTTGTTTTATTTATAAAGTGTGACAATAATGGTCCAGTGATATTCAAAACAATAAATACGAGTATCGTAAGCTAAAATGGCAGGACACGTATGTCGCAGACCCGAAAACCCATTGGTGCAGACACGTTCTGCAGTGGAGACCACGTACCAGTAATCAACAGTGTTGGACGAACCCAAAAAGATTGCGGAAAGTTGGTGGACGATGAAGCAAAGGGTCGTGTGTGGTGGTACGGTCTTCAAAAAGCCTATGTAAAATTGCCTAAGTATGTAGTATACTTATGAAGTCTTAACTGCTGCTTTATTTCGGTATAATTACAGACGAACTTTACGAAAATTACCAAAAATCGCTAAACATACAATTTGGGATATTTTCTGATAGGACTAAGTATGATGAATTAATTTTTTTTCTTTGGACGTCACTATTTTTACCACCCTGTAGATAGATATGAACTGTAAGAAGTATATTAAAATAAAAAAGCAGTTCAGACTTCTGCGCGCAAGCTCCGAGGAATCCTATGGAATTTTAAAGTAGTGACCTAGAGTTGTTTAAAGTACAAAACCATACTGCTATCGCAAAATTACACGCATCAAGCTCGAAACTAGTGCTGGGAGCGAGCTGGATATGGAGCGACTATCGGGGGAGGCGTACAGCCGTCGCTTTTTCAGACTCCGATTCCTCGGAGCTCGTGCGGTGACTTATACCTACCTATTTGACAACTTTTGACAAATAAAGGAATTTTGATAATGCATTTTCAATTGTGAAACATTAATAACAAAATTGTAAATGCCTACTCAAACAAAAAGTAGCTTGTGGCATTTTCGAAAACATAATTTCCTAAGTACTTAAAATATTGCCTGCGAAAATAACGCTTTTACGAGCAAAACTTTGGGTACTTATACTGAGTTAAAACTGGAATATAATTTTTCTTTCACTTTGTTTATATCCAGAGAAATGAGGACAGCCGCAATGTATTCTCAACATTCTTCAGTTTTTATAGCACCAAAAGGCGAATTTAAAAATACACAAGAAGATATGAATACGTTTTTGTTTTTGCTTATGTAGAACTGTATTATATGCTTTTATTTAGTGCTTCTACACACACATTCAAATGGACTTTCTAAAGAGAAAAACACACAGGGAGCGGGCGCAGATCGGGCGCGAGCCGGGTCGGGTGCGCGGCAGGTTTAATTATTTGTATTTATATAGACGACGTCACACAGAACGCGGCCGCGGGTCGGGCGCGTGGCGGGTGAGCTATGTAATGTCGTCCATTTAAACACAAGGAATTCCCGCCACGCATCAATCCGGCCCGCGCCCGTCCTGCGCCCGCTCCCTGTGTGTTATGCGCATAGAGCATCCAAAATTGTGCGTAGCCGCCATAGCATTATGTTCCTTGCGCCATAGGTTGCCGCGTATAAAACCGTTAACTGATAATATGCAAACTCACACAACATTACATTATAAATACAACACCAAACAAATTGGGACAAGCTTTAAAACGAGATGTAACTTTCAAAATTCAATTATATTTTAATTGCTACTTTACATTACAGTTTAAGCAATTTTATTATAAAAATAAACAATCGGACAGACAGTTTCCGATAATGTGACCGAGAATTACAATGCAGTGGTGACATCTGACCAGTTTACTGAGCATTCGTTTCATTGGTTGAACCCTGAGTGATGTTGCCAATTGCCGAATTGGAGGAGGGCGCCACTGCTTTACTCATGTCCAACGCGAACCGGCATCGCAAAACACGAGACCGCCTGGTTTCAGCTGAAGTGCGAGCCATCCGACGAAGGCGAGGTTGGACCGTGGTTGGTTCTGAAACGAGGTAAGACCTGTTTTAGTACTTTGCTAAGAGATGTCGCTGTTCCTGAAAATTATCTGCGTCGTTTACGCGAATATCTACGCATTTATTCATCGTATAGTGACGCAGTTTATAATTATTTTTTATTGCATTAATATTTTAATGTCGTTGTCAGATGTTTTGTTGCTCAATAATTGAGTTTTAATTTATTTGAAAACTGTTGAAATATTAGCATGCAATTGCCAAAACGTGTTTTGTACCTTCGTGATGAAAATACATTCTTTTGATTTATTTATTGGAACCGATTATTCCATGCTCCGTCGGACACCTATAAATAATGGCATACATAAATAATTAGGATTAAGCTTGCGCATAAGGACAAATGGACAACGGTCAGAGCACACGAACGATTTATTATTTACCTTTTAATGGACGCGGTTGCGCTCGTAAATCGAAGTTTCAGTGGTCCGAGCCGATTTTTCCCAACAGTCCGAAACAAAGAAAGGGTCGCTCTGTGTAATAAATCATTGTAGCCTGCAGCTACAACCGATGTATTTGACTATAATTTATTAATGTTATGCAGAACAGGGGATCCTATTTATTAATAATTAATCATATTCCATAGAAATAGAGCAATTTTCGTATTCCTTGCATGTTAATTATATTGCGTAGCTTTGGACAGCTTAGCTCTATTCAAATTTTCATAAAAAGCTTCCCGCTCCCGATAAAACTAATCCATCGCCATCATCAGTATTATCTAGTGAGAAATATAGGGGTTAAGAGTTTGTTTCGTGTTGAGAGAAGAGGTGTCAAGTTCTCAAAAAAAAATTGAGTAACGTAATGAAAGTACGTTAATTACGTGAATTTAAACTACTCTGACAACAGTGATTTTGTTTGTTCTCTGTCTATTCTTTAATATTTTATTATTGACTTGTTTATTTTGATTGTTAATATGTTAAGTATTGCCTGTAAGTTTCATTATTGAGTCATATGAAATTCGATAAATTAATGATTATATACAATAATTATATTTTAATAACTTGACTAAGATAACTAATGTAATACTGTAATAATTTATTTATATGATATTGATCTAATGAAATAACTTAAAAATACCTAAAAATTTGCACACCATTATATGGTAGAATATGCTAGGAAAATACTATTTATTTTTTGATTTACTCGTAAATCCCATACCAAACGACTGATGTTACTTAAAATTACACTGCACCTCATTCAAAGACAAAGGTCAAAGGTTTGATGAATCATCTAATTTAAAAATAAACATTAGGAACTTCTCAGTTTTTACACAGCTGTCCTTTGGTATTTTAATTGATTTTGCGCTCTTACACTCGGAAAACATTGATCTTGAGATAGAGCACGGCAAAGTTTGAACTCATTTGAATCTTACATTTGAATTAAAAGAAAGGTAGGTAAATATTACAGGCGGAAATATTTTCCCAGTAGTCAGTAATAAGAAATTAAGCCACGGAATCTTAACTCCTAGGAATAGGGAAATATAATAATGTAAATCCAGGTCTTTTTTTTTGTTGAATTGACATGCGTAAAAAATAACAAGATAACAAACGAACTAACTTTGTTGACACCATAATTTGGATCGATCTTTTGAATCATCTGATGTGGTTGCCAGTCGCTCTGAACAAAATATTTGAGTATTTAAGTCCAAAAACGTAACGCCAGCGTGTCGATCTGATACACAACCAGACAAAAATATAAGTTAACTGTTAGTGCTGGCTTAAAAAAGCGAGGCTAATGTCCGTTTTTCAAATTTTAGCGTACACCATGGGCACACCTAAGCAACATGAACGAATCCCGATGGCCTACAGTTTTCACGTTGCTACTCAATCGTCAATTAAATTATTGGGCATCCCTGAGGGCCGTTTCAGATTACCGTTTTTTTAGCGCATATAAACTCATTTTTAGAAGCGCGTGGAGGCGCGTTTATTTTATTGTTTATTTAAGAGATTTGATGCGCATATAAACTCGTATACTACTGACTACAACCACTGACTGACCCACGGGTTCGAGCGAACACGCCGTAATAAGCGCGTGTATGTGCGATCGGTTTTTCAAAGCGCAAAATGTGAATAAATTTAGATAAATTCAGCAGAATAGTATCTATTAATTCCTGATGAATGATGAAACACTGGAGTCCTGATTTTCTACAGAAAACGGGACATTTTTACGTGAAATATTATAAACGATCTCAGTAATTAGTTACAGCCGGAGTTCTCGTAAGCCCTGAGGGCGTATTTTCAGGTCCAGCTTACATTTATAACGTTTATATTTAAATATAATTTTCCCTAATTGTGTTTGTTTTAATATTGTAGAAAATGATAAAAATAAAAACATAAAATACAGACTTTTATTAATTATTTTCAGACATATTTTAATCCAAATATAATCTAT
Source organism: Erebia palarica (assembly GCA_964035005.1). Lineage (NCBI taxonomy): Eukaryota > Metazoa > Arthropoda > Insecta > Lepidoptera > Nymphalidae > Erebia > Erebia palarica. The sequence goes on from OZ035983.1 coordinate 14,054,813, forward strand.
ATATCCAATTATATTTGGATATTGGATAAATATATCCAATATCCAAATATAATTATTCAATTATGATTTAAAATAATCACTTCTCGGCAAACCTGTCAAATATGAATTGTTTACCAAAAAACACAATATTGTACAGTTACATTAATTTATATATGTTATCATAATATACCTATATTAGAGTAAACAAAGGCACAACACCAACGGCACATAATATTATCAGCTTCATATTTTCGAGTATGTATTTACAAAAAAAAACTGTTGCCACGTTAGTTTATCCAAAACCCATTCTGACGCAATTTCATCGAGACCAACCAGACGAACAAATCCAGCTATACTAAACATATTCGCAACCAATTTACGACGTTCCCAGCAATCTCAAGGGACTTGTAATGTTGGCAAACAGTCTTGGAATTCATTTTATGGCTCTCGAAAACTGTCATGTCATTCGCACAATTTACTTAGGTCTATATGAGAGTTCATATATTGAAGTTAGGACACGCCAAATCCCTCGATTATATTATGACTCACAAGATTTTCTATTCACTCTGGTGAATCTCGGGCCTTTCATCAACACAATAGCGTTGACGATGCGTGGATGTGACCTTTAAGGATAAGCTCTGAGTTATGGTTGTTTGATAAAATAATAAATAGCATAAATATTTTGGGCAAAGGGTGTTGAGTAAATATGGCAATTGATAACCAGCGTGTGCGTACGACTCAAAACGTGCTGAATTTTACCATTTCTTGATGGCTTACTTTGAAACGATTCTCTTAATCATCTCTCTACATGATGTTGGTTCGAGATTTTGTAAGCACTTATAAATTCAACAGCATCATCCTAATAACCGTTCCATTGAGTAACTTTATTTATCTCTTTTTCTATCTTTATTTTGTTGTGAAATCGTTTAAGTTTTATAAAATCTTCCCCTTCAGGTATTACGTAATTTTCATGTAAATGGAAGATCTGCAATTGTTATTAATTCGCTATACAAAGAAAAACTGAAAATTCGGACCTATAAGAAGACTATTTATATATCAGTAAATTACTTTGCCAAAGTTATTGTCTCGATAGATTGAGACACGTGCCTCATTCTGTAAAATAAAAAGCTAATGAAAACCTCCTCCTGTTTTGAATTCGGTTAAAGAAAATTAGAATAAATAGTGTGAAAATGGGATTGAAAAAGCTTCGCTGCTTCTTTTCACCTATTTTCACCATTCTTCTTAGTTCAGTTTCTATTTGTGGACATCAGTTTCAGCGTCCTATGCTGGCACAGCACTTCGGGAATCTTATTTCGTTTGATTAATAGTAGATTGTTGTAAGTCTAGTTAAAATAGGTAGCTTAAGTTATAATTTGCTTTTCAAACCGTTCGCGTTGGATGATTTGGTTGAAACAAAAATGGACATTACAAATCCATAATAAATATTATTATAATGGGTTTGTCTACCAGTCAGTCAGTTTGTTACCTTTTTAGAGCCCATAAATTCAGTTTTACGCGAAAGATAGAGTGGAGGAGGGGGAGAAGGTTTTTAGTCCGTAGTCCGCTGGGAAACATCTCCTAAAGAGTCGGGCATGCCTCTGAAATTTCCGGGGTATCCAATGAGGATTTTTACCTCCCCAGAAAAAAAGACCATAAATTTAACTAATTTTGATGAAATTTATAACACCAAAATTTTTTTTCATCACAACACATCAATTAATTCCTTACATTAAATATCTATACGAATCGTTTCTCTATGAAGAGTCTAGTTATTCTAGTGTTACTTAAATGAAATCTAGGTTTAATATAATATAGTGATTCCATCAAATTAAAATTTAATTTAAAAAAAATTATGTGTCGTATCTTAACGGTACATGTTTTTCGTAGTAATAAATACCAAGTTAATGAATCGAAAAGATATTTAGAGCGTACCTATCAAACACGAAGAAGTATGCGGATGCGTCAGTGGGACTCAGTTCAGGTGACGCTTCCCGGGCAGCTTGGCACCCTGCCCTCACGGATATAGACGGGGGCATTGCGTCTCTTAAATACTTATGAATATGGTGAACCACAGACATAAGCGAAAGCGATTTCACAACGATCGTTTTTGGTAAAATTAACTGTAATATTATTTCGTTTTATTGTTAACCTTTTTTAAGGATCTATCTACTCATCTCACAGAGTCTACAGGTGACCATAGGGCTGGCAGTTAGTTACCTCGGCCAACATAATATTATAAGTTTAGCTATTCAGCTGAGTAACGCAGCCAGCGTTCTGGGCACATTGTCTCATGCAGCGGTTGGTATGATATCTTTAATGTTTAGTTATTAATGTATTTCATAGTTTCAATTTAATAATTTTTAAAATAAAAATTTAAGCTAAATTGCTTTAAAATCATAAGTGGGGTAAGATTTGCCACATTGAAATGTTTATATTATTTATGGACGTTTTAAAAAATGTATTAGAGAGTGGCAATTTCGAAGACGAGACTGTCCCTTTTATACCGACTTTAAAAAACAAAAAGATCCTCAATTTGATAGGAGATATATGATTATGTCTTCCTTGAGCTACCTAACTTTAGATACGCTATGATATGATTTTCATTGCTATATTAACCCTTCATAAGTTCTTATTTCATGGCTTTGAGTTGTACTTAAATAACAATAAGTCGTTTAATTCGTTTATAATTTATAGAGGTTTAATATATTATCTGTAGTCTATGTTTTATCGCCTGTGCTAACGCCATCGCGTATGTCGCGTAACTACGCACTTATCTGTACACTCAGGTATAGGGGAATCCAGAGCATTAGTTATCAAAGAAGGTTGTTTTAACTCAAATATGGAGAAAGCTTTGCAGTTATTTATTAGGATTAAACATAATTTGAATAACAAAACCAATCCAAGAAATTCCCAGATAAACTTAACATCTGTATTCATAACTTCTTATCTATACAGACTTACCTATCGTCATTGTGTCGTCTAGCGGGTCTTCACCCCTATGTTTATTTACATCACACGAATCCGCGCGAAGTGTTTTCCTTTCTCATTTGCCGGTTATATAAAATTATACAAATCCTCACCCTTTCCAAATGTTTTTCTTTCTGTATATGATTCAAATACGATATTATTTTCAAATGAAGTGAGTCACTACTAACCCGTTGTCCCAGGTGAGCGACAAAAGCGACGCCACGCAACGCGACGTGATACGACGCTATAGAAAAGACACAAGTATCTACGCGACAACGTAGGCCACATGAATGTTTAGCTACTATTTGATACTATCGCATCGAGTCGCGTCGCGTCGCGTTGACGCGTTTGTCTCTCACCTCACCCAGGACAACGTGTTCGTACTTTGTAGCATGGTTTTACAGCTACTGTGTGAAGATGACAAAGTATTTATAATTAATCGCCTCTGATGGGCACGCACAATGTATTGCAGATAGAGGGCAGTGGATTGCAGTACGCCTCTGATGTAATGCAATCCACTGCCCTCTATCTGCAATACATTGTAAGTAAATAAAACTATTTTAGCCAAACAAACAATTGTTAAATAGCCAGACTGAACAACAACATTGATTAGTAGGTACTATACTATATTTTTTTTATTTATTTATTTATTTATTTCATGAAAAACACACATATACACTGTTTTTTTTTTTTTAAATATGAAATAAAGTACAATTAAACAATTGTAGTAGTAGTAGGTACAAAGTTATATACATATATTTATTTAAGAAAATATATATAACAAAGATAGTATCTGGCTAAGGTTCCTGGCCCCCAAACTAGGATTCCCTGTGCTATGGGTAGCCAGTCCTTCGCCGTACCTTCAAATATATAATTAATTGCTTGTAACTAAGTAAACAGTACGTATATTGAGGTTAATAATTATAAAATGATTAGAGAAACAAAAACAGTGTCTAGCTAAGTTCCTGGCCCCCAAACTAGGATTCCCTGTGCTAGGTAACGGACTAATTGATTAGTGACAGGGATGTGGTGTGATCATAACATATTAATAATATAATAACTGATCTATAACGGTATCTATATGCCGTTAGTAATTATTCATAGCCCTCACCGTAGCCAGCACCAATTCTGTATAATCTAACATAATTGGGCAGAAGCTATACCTACAAATCATACTTTATCTGTACTGACTATACTAGACCATCAGAGACATAAATAATAATAATATGTAATGTGAACTTAACGTCGTACATCATGCAAGATTTATTGTCAAACTATGTGATATACATAGTATAATACGAAATGATAGATGGGGTACAGTGATTGATTGAATCCGAAATAACAGATTGGTTTGGTGTATTAATAATAGTAATTATTGTTAGTCTGGGTAAAGGTTACACGCAACGCGCCAGTTTTCTTCACGTCATTGATAGTAGGTATATTAGTACGCCGTCCGATTAAAACCTATACCTAGGGGCCTAAGTGGGTAGGGCTTAGTTACAAACTAGGAAAGCTGTTAAAATCTAGCTACGAAGTTAATGTAAATCAGCCGTCTACTCAAAGACAGTTAGAGTTCCTTGAAGCACTGTTTAATCGCACTTTAGCAAGTAATAAAAATCAAAATAATGAAGATTGACATATCGAATCCATGGTTTTGCTACATCTACGGCTCTCGGGATATAATTTCAAAAATGGCTACCGTGACTGTGTGATTAAATCTATACTTCTATACTAATATTATAAATGCGAAAGTTTAATAGATGGATATATGGATGTATGGATGGATGGATGTTTGTTACTCAATCACACCCCTACGGCTGAACGGATCTGGATGAAAGGCACAGAGTTAGATTATCGTCTGGAATAACACATAGGCTACTTTTTATCCCGGAAAATTAAAGAGTTCCCGCGGAAACCAAAAAACCTCAATCCACGCGGACGATCGCGGGTGTGACGAGTGTTTTCCTTTAATAACAAATTACCATAATACCTGTTTCCCATACGACGCAGACGATTCGTGTGGGCGTTTTGCCCTGCCCCGTCCATAGTATGTTTTCGCCCTTTACAAGAAAAAGTTAAAAAAAATTAGACAAATTTAATGCATACTTCTTTAATAAAACAAAACAATAAATAATTGGCCAGTACTCAAAGCGTGCCGAATTGATTATAATCAGGCGCTACTGTTATACTTGTTTTTGCCGCCAATATGTAATTGTTATTTAGTATGATAATTTTTAATATTATGTGGTGGCCTTGTTGGTCTAGTGGTCAGCATGTTCGACTGCAGCTGACGAGGTCCCGCGTTCGAGTCCCTGGTCTGGCCAGAATTAAGTATTGGGTTTTTCTGAATACAAATTCTCAGTACTAGCCCGGAGTTAGGAAGTTGGCGTTGTTTCACCTCTGTGCCTCGGAGAGCACGTAAAGCCGTCGGTCCTGCGCCTGATCTCTCTCCAGACGTGTCGGATTTTCCGTTAGATCGGGCTATGAGAGTAAAGGAATAGAAAGTATACCTGTGTTTGCGCACACACTTGTGCACTATCTCTCTAATATCTCCCGCGCAGTTGGCTTATCTCTCTGGAGATTGGCCAAATTGAAATTCGGTCGGGAGGACATTATTATTATGTGGTGGTACGAAACCCTTTTTACGCGAGTCCAACTTCGTCCGCGTGGATTGAGGTCTTTTTTGGTTCCCGTGGGAACTCTTTAATTTTCCGGAATAAAAAGTAGCCAAATTTCATCCAGATCCGTTCAGCCGTTCTGGCGTGATTGCGTAACAAACATCCATCCATCCATACATCCATCCAAACTTTCGCATTTATAATAATAGTCTATAAGTATAGATTTACATACTTATGAAACTACGAGTAGTAGGTATACTAAATCTGGTGCCAAGCTTTTATTTATTTTAACACTAAGCACCTATTTGTTATTTATAGTTCCTTGTTTGCTATATTAGTTCTGTTCAAACTAATTTATTCAGTGCCATTAGTTAAATCCAAACTGCATTATTCACTTGACTACTCATTAAACAGTTTTGGCTTTGCCTTTTATCCGTTGTTATAATGCTAATTACGAGCTAAAAGCGGCCAATTATTATTTTACTAGCTCGTCCGCGTTGATTTAGGTTTTTGAAATCCTTTGGGAACTACCCAAACCATCACTAAAGATAGGTAGGATTGCTTTTTGCAATGAGTCGTTTAGGAAGTCGGTTGCTTAATCAGTAGGAAAGTACCTACTTATCATACTAATATTATAATGCGAAAGTGAGTTTGTTTGTTGAATTATCCTTCAATCACGCTGTAACAGAGCAACGGATCATTGTGTTTTTTTGCGTGGATATAGTTGAGGACTTGGAGAGTACGTTTATCCCAGAAAATTAAGGATTTCGCGTGGGAATCAAAAAAATTTATTCCACGCAGACGAAGTCACGGGCATCAGCTAGTACATAATATAAATTATTTCATGATTGTACTCAGTCAGTAAACTGTCTTAGTTCTCCTATTTAAATGAGCGTTTAACTGTTCACTACGTCTTGAATAGGTAAATAATAAAAAAACAGGAATCCAATAACCTTATTTTTAATTAAAAGTAGGTCATTACATTGTGTACAACCTACTTTTCCATTAACTGGAACAGTGTCTTTGTTCACTTTCAGCAATCACTAAATTAATTAAATGAGTTCTAATTAGACACCTTGTCAACCAAAATTGAACTTTGCATATGTTAAGCTAGGCAAATCGCTTGGATGTCGATGCTGTAGGTTTGGTTAAAGAAATACCTAGTTTCTAAAGATTATACGCATGTATTTTTGGGAAATTTATTGTTTTGCGGAATGGATTTAAAATTTTAATCCATTTAAAAAAAACATGAATGCTTTTGTGCTAGTTAGTTGGCTACAGTTGTTAATTACATTAGGTACCGTCTTCAATTGATAATTTTCTGGTTGAAGGGAATTTAAGCCAGTTAATTACAGCCTTCTTGGCGAGGTAAAAAGAAGTTGAGAGGCATAATTTACATTTTGTTAATTTGCCTTATCTTGCGGAACAACAATATATTTGAGGGTCTTTTTATCACAGGGCAGTTATTTTTTTTATTGGATGGCCGCACGAGATCTATAAATAAGTTGTGCTTACGTGTGCATCGTTTACGGAGTCACGCTTTAATTAAGTAGGTAGTACTATCGTCTAAACTCGAAGCCTCGATTACATCGCTGATGCATGGATGATTTCGCATGGTACTAGTTTACAATGTTACTCTTCAAAGTAAAGTAACTTTGCTTATGAAAACAGAATATTATGGTTTTTCACTCATTAAAACTGAACTAAAACTTGCTGTACAGCGCAAGATCACTGTAAAGCTGAAATAAATTTTTTGGGATTATTTCTTGGGATAGCCCCCGTGGGTCACCCGACATTGAATAATTTAATCCATGTTTTAACGTTTGATTAAGACATTTTTTTACCTTCTAATTAATCTATCAGAGCCTTATCTAAAAGACTTTTGCTATCATTTGCAAACAAATCTTGAACATAATGTTACTCAGTAAAGCAAATTCAATTTATATATTTTAATTATATAATATAGTATAATATTAATACAAATTAATTGAAACAACTTACAAGATTAAGCAAATTGTTTTATATTTATTTCGATTATATTATCAATTTTCATAGCTTCGTTTATTAACGTCTCTACTTTCATATCGTTCTGGCCATTTGCCAGTAAGTTTTAAAAAGGCAATCTTGAATTTAATTTAAAACAGCGTACCCAACACTTAGACGAATATTAGCTGCACTTTATTACACATTGGCATGATCATAAAATTCGTTAATACTTTGAATAAAACTTTTAGCTTCTTAATAACGTAAGTAGGTAGAGGAAACTCTTCTAATCTATACTAAAATTTAAATGCGAAAGTTTGGATGGATGGATGTTTGTTACTCAATCACGCCAGAACGGCTAAACGGATCCTGATGAAATGGCACAGAGATAGATTATAGTCTGGAATAACACATAGGATCTCGGAACATTAAAGAGTTCTCGTGGGAACCGAAAAATCTCAATCCACGTGGACGAAATTGCGAGCATCACCTAGTAAAATATATATAAAAGTAGAATGCCAAGTTTGTTCTCATACCTATAATAATTAAGTATTTTCGTAATCATAACAAAGTTTATTCATTTGCGTAGATTAATTAAAGGCTTTTTTGAGATCCGCTTAGATTTATAGCGGCAGATGTCGTTGCAGGTGAAAATTATTGTTTGATTACGCCATAAAAGTTAATGTTTACAACTGAGAATTTTTAGATTCAATGCTGGGCATGAATTACAACCTACTCATTATAATTTGCAAAAATAAGACTTGTTTCAATGCAGATCCACTATTTTGCTCTTCTAGTAAGGCTACGAGGGCGCCTAGCTTAGTGTCAAGCTTGGCTTACGTTGCGGTTGTCGTAGACAATACAAATACTTAATTTTAGACGGCTAAAATGTAGGTTTTTTTTCATACCTACATTTATTTACCATCGCTATACTTTTATTTAACTTGCTATACTTTATTTAACTGACTCGATTTGTTCATAACTTACGAACTTACGAACTGGTAGTACCTATAGAATATCTTGTGAGGAAACTCCAAATAACTTTCTTAGACTTCCAGAGCTTGCTCTGTGAGTAGCTTTCAAAGTGACCTTCATCCAGTGGACATTTAGTAATGTCGAAGATGAGAAATCTTCGATACCGACTCTAGGATCTATTGGTGAATAAGCGAATAAAGAGACCGGCACATTACCATTACTTTATTCTCCAAAATTACCTAATTAAAACATTCACTGATAACCGCAAGATTCAATTGAGCTGTGAGTAAAGTTAGGTTTACTACCTACCTGAAGTTATTAATGAATCTGATGACCTCAATCCGCCTCCGCCGAGAGGGCGTTAATAAGCTGGGTTAGTTGCCGAAGATGGCCCCTCGAATTGCGATACACTAGGCCATTTATCAATCGAACCTACTTTGCGTTTAAGCCAAACTACGTTGAGTAAAGCGTAGAAAAAATCTTTGTGCAGATTTATTTTCTGATCTGGTAAAAAACAATCTGAGATTTTCGTTACATAAATCCATACTAATATTATAAATGCGAAAGTGTATCTGTCTTTCTGTCTGTCTGCAACGCGTTCACGGCCCATCTGTTCAACCGATTTTGATGAAATATGGTTCAAGGATAGGTTGTATCCCGGAGAAGGACACAGGCTACTTTTTATCCCGGATAATTCAAGAATTCCCGCGGGAATCAAAAATTGTATCCATGCGAAGGAAGTTGCGGGCATCATCTAGTCTTGTATAATTGTATAGATTGATACAATAACAGAAAAATTTCGATTCTTTACATGATCTACACCTAGTCAATTGCTTCGCCTCTCCTAATATATGCGGATAAAATAATGCCAACTGAAATTATTTAAGTGCCGCCTAATATTTTATTCTTACCTCAGAGCAGGTGAAGAATTAATGAATATTTTATCATAATATCTATCTTCGGAGGATACTCAATCAAGGTGAGGCAGATTTCAGAAACGTGAATTGATCAATTTCAATTTCCACCTTACATTAAATTTCTTGTCAAAATAAAAAAAAATCAATTAAAATAAACCGTATAAGTACCTACTTACAACCGTAACCGGGTGCACGGGACTCGAGTATCGGCATGCGCGGGTCGAGCGTTCAATATAGGCCCGGGCGAAGCTGTAGCATTATACTGGTCGTGTACTTATATAGGTACTATTAGTGTTCTCTGCACTAAGCCCGTTTTCAAATGACAAGACTTCCCGGCTCTCATATTACTTAGGCGGTCCAAATGTAAACTTGTATGAAAATACCTGAAATGTGGATTTCATCATAAAAATACTTTATTAGATGTCTTGGGATTTTCCGGGCTAGAAAGGCACTGTATTCTTGGGATGCAATCTATCTCAGTTTAACCAAAATCAGTAAAGCAGGTGGTCCGTGAAAACGCGAAAGACAAACAAACGGATAGATAAACAAATGGACAGACAGGCACTTTCACATTTATAATATTACAATTATTAGATAAAAAATATGGGAACAATGAATATAATATATGTAGTTGAAAATAAACTAAAATCCAACTAAGGCCTTAAGGTTTTGATGGATACCTTTGAACGGTTATGTACACAAATAAATAAATATTATGGTCTGCTAAACTCATGAAAATTCATCAAGAGTTGGATTAAATACGTATTCCGACGGTTTCTCGTAAAAACTTATATGAGAAAGAATAAGAAACAACTACATAGGTATAAATAATGTGGGTTTCATTATTGTTTAAGAGTTTTTTCCCTCTTTTTATATATTAAAGAACATCATTGATTTTTTCCTAAAAGTTTTATAATATTTCTTTCTAGGCTCATTTAGTTATTACAATCACATCACGAGTTCTCAAAGAGTATCGGGTAGAAGGCAACAAAGTACTGAGGTATTCAAATAAAATTAAAAGTAAATTATTTTTTTATAAACTTTATAACCATGTAATAATCTTTGTTTTAAATTAATAAATTAGAAATTGTAATAAGCAAGTTTAAATCAAATCAGTTAAATGAAACAATCAATTAGAGTTCACTGCCGGTTAAAGTCCATATTTGCTGAACCGGGCTTGAGTTACGATTAAGGATTCATCGTTTTCCATAAATATTTGAGGGAGAATTCAATTCTGGTTATTTAGAAATTTTCATTTTGCATATAAACATTTAAATAATCAACATAAACTACTTATGTAATTATCAACATACTAGATGATGCACGCAACTTCGTCCGTCCGTCTCTGTAGGTTCTTGGAAAATCTTTTAATTTTCCGGGATAAAAAATAGCCTGCCTTTATAAGGATGCAAACTATAATTATCTGGACTTAACAACTAGGCCATAACGCATAGCATGCAGTCAGATATAATAAACCAATGTTATTAACTGGAGCAATAAAATATACTGTTGTTTTATTTTAGAAGATAAATGATGATATTAATAAAACATATTATTTATATCATACTTTACTTAGTAAGTACTTTAAACTACTAATAGTCCTTGACAGATAATGTTCTCAATTTCGTAGTACCCCTACGGGTCATTACGTAGCATTTAGCGATTTTCAGCATTGTCCATCTTGAAAGAATATACCTAATAACTATTATATCTGCAAGCCAAATGTTACAAAGCATACTTATTAAATCTTATACCGGCCTGGATCAATACGTATTATCATGAGTGAGACCTGACTGTTTTAGCACCCAGTTTCTCTACATTGAAACTATAAAATGTTTAAAAAAGGCAGGTTGTGTTCAAGACACGCGGAAGCGTGTCCAGCCAAAGTTCAAAAAAACTGGCGAGCAGCATCGTGTGTAATATTACACGAACCATTTGGAGCCACTTTTGACCCCCTCATAACTCAAAAACTATTTCACATAAACATGTCAAATTTGGCGCATATATTGAGACCCGTGAGATACATATGTGCTCCAAATTTCATAAGCACACCTCAAATGGTTATTTAGATATAAACGTACAAAAATCGTCATTTTTATGATCTACCTAGGTATAGATCAAAACTCTGACACGGGGCATACTACCATTGCTTAAAGCCGTATTATTTTAATATTGTTGACGTTTATGTTATAGTGTTATAATCATTATTTTAAGGACGTCAAAGTACGTGACATTCAGCCGTTATTTTGAAACAATACTGCTTTAAGCGGTGGTAGTAACTCCTTAACTATTGAAAATGACACATAATTATTATTTTAATGTAAATAATAATGAATAATAATATAGTTGCATTAAAACCTTACCTTCGTATTCATACATTTTGTGCAACGAAACGTCATTGAGAGAAAAGAAGAAGAAACGTATTTGAAGTCGTCAGTTCAAGCTGTCAGTCATTGTGATTTGTATTCATTGTTTGTAGTGGTTTTAGTGATATCGACTGTTTACCGTGCTTGTTTTCAATGTTTCACAAAAAACTTTTGATTTTTAACTTTTGCAATCAAAATTGATGAGATGTAGAAATGTGCTGTAGAGGTAGTCTGACCATAGATGTAATCTGTCAATGTCAGTGTAACTCTAGGTACACTATATATTTTTCTTGAGAATTCTCGTCTTTAATTATCTTGTACAATGAGTCGTACAATAGAATTACTGGTGGGTGACACACTGACCTTACACCGAATAATAAGTACCTACTAATGTAAAACGTAAACTAAACTAATAGAAAAGTCCTATTACAGTGTAAAGGATTATTTGAATGATAGCAAGGCATGGGTATCAAGACACGCGGAAGCGTGTCCAGCCAAAGTTCAAAAAACCTGGCGAGCAGCACCGTGTGTAATATTACACGAACCATTTGGAGCCACTTTTGACCCCCTCATAACTCAAAAACTATTTCACATAAACATGTCAAATTTGGCGCATATATTGAGACCCGTGAGATACATATGTGCTCCAAATTTCATAAGCACACCTCAAATGGTTATTTAGATATAAACGTACAAAAATCGTCATTTTTATGATCTACCTAGGTATAGATCAAAACTCTGACACGGGGCATACTACCATTGCTTAAAGCCGTATTATTTTAATATTGTTGACGTTTATGTTGTAGTGTTATAATCATTATTTTAAGGACGTCAAAGTACGTGACATTCAACCGTTATTTTGAAACAATATGCTTTAAGCGGTGGTAGTAACTCCTTAACTATTGAAAATGACACATAATTATTATTTTAATGTAAATAATAATGAATAATAATATAGTTGCATTAAAACCTTACCTTCGTATTTATACATTTTGTGCAACGAAACGTCATTGACAGAAAAGAAGAAGAAACGTATTTGAAGTCGTCAGTTCAAGCTGTCAGTCATTGTGATTTGTATTCATTGATATAGTGGTTTTAGTGATATCGACTGTTTACCGTGCTTGTTTTCAATGTTTCACTAAAAACTTTTGATTTTGAACTTTTGCAATCAAAATTGATGAGATGTAGAAATGTGCTGTAGGAGGTAGTCTGACCATAGATGTAATCTGTCAATGTCAGTGTAACTGTAGGTACACTATATATTTTTCTTGAGAATTCTCGTCTTTAATTATCTTGTACAATGAGTCGTACAATAGAATTACTGGTGGGTGACACACTGACCTTACACCGAATAATAAGTACCTACTAATGTAAAACGTAAACTAAACTAATAGAAAAGTCCTATTACAGTGTAAAGGATTATTTGAATGATAGCAAGGCATGGGTATGAATTGTTACAGTGGCTGATTATGTAATTTTATATTAAAAGTACATATATATAATTTCAAATATTTGTGAGATGGTGATAATAAAAAAAAAAGCGGAGTTTATTGCGGGCTCTTCTCAGACCAGGGCACGTTTGGAACCCTCGTAGCTTTAGTTTTAAGATACCGTAGTTAATTATCACCATCACGTCTTATGCTCTGTAAGCATGACGTTCAGAAGGTGTACTTTGTAGGTACATATTTTGAATAAATATTTTTTGAGTTTGAGATTGAGTTCAATAATTTCTGTACAAAAAGTAATGATATCCCATCAAAAACATAAATGTAAAATGAGAGCCAAGTTCAAAATTGTGATATATATGCCTTGGTTGTTGACTTCAGCGACAAAAGAAGTGAGATCTAAATGGGTGCCAAGTTCAATGGTCAGTCCTGCAATTTATTTATCCCATCAAAAACATAAATGTGAAATGAGAGCCAAGTTCAAAATTGTGATATATATGCCTTGGTTGTTGACTTCAGCGACAAAAGAAGTGAGATCTAAATGGGTGCCAAGTTCAATGGTCAGTCCTGAAATTTATTTATAACAACATATAATATTTTATAACAACTTAAAATATCATTTCTTCTTATAACTTAGTATAAAATGTTGAAGACTAAGGCTTTGGCTTGGCTAGTTTTTATATACGAATTATTATTAAGTAGGTACCTAAAAGTACAGTTTCTACCAGCAAGTCAAATTTTCGGAAGAATAAAATAAGAACTTACAGCCTTACAACTTGTGAAGGCTATAATTCGTATATGAAAACTAGCCAAGCCAAAGCCTTAATCTTCAACATTTTATACTAAGTTATAAGAAGAAATTAATTTTAAGTTGTTATAAAATATTATATGTTGTTATAAATAAATTTCAGGACTGACCATTGAACTTGGCACCCATTTAGATCTCACTTCTTTTGTCGCTGAAGTCAACAACCAAGGCATATATATCACAATTTTGAACTTGGCTCTCATTTTACATTTATGTTTTTGATGGGATAATATTTTTTTCATTAAATATCTTAAAGAAGCTAACGTCAGGATTTAATGCATACAGTCTGGAGGAAGAAATTTTATTTATGTAATACAACGGAAAATGTCAGAAGATTAGCACTCTCGTACTCTGTTGTAAAAACCGTCTTAGCGAGCTACTTTGCGAATAGATGGATGGGGAGTAGTGTTTTGATAAATTTGATTTGACATTTTAGAATGGATATTATAAATGGTTATTTTTTATTTGAGACTTACCGTGATAAATACACGTAATTTTGTAGAAAGATATATAGAAAATTACCACCAATTAGCTCTTCAATGCAATCTTACATAGAGTATGTAGCCTTAGTTGGTCAGAGGCTAGCCACAGTAAATAGTTACCACCCCACCATAACCTCTGCTGGGATTCGAATTTCGAACCCACGTCCCCCACGTGTAAGACCATAGTGCTCATCACTGCGCTAGGGAGGTCGTTAAAATCATGAAACAACCCTTGAGCAAGTGTCAGTTAGTCCAGTAGCATTATATTATCGAAATCAGCAGAATAGTCATAAAATTTTAAAAAACATTGCGGTGACGCAATTTCTATAAGCGAATATTGCTACTGATAATATCTCAGACACTACATTTTTAGTTTCAAAAATTCGTTGCACATTTATTGCAGCTATGCGGGTCTCAAGCCGGCTCATAATAGTTTTAAAAACTGTACCTTCACTATTAGAATTATTACGAATGATTTGCATAATTTGTGGATACAGTCCGGTTTAGCGGAAAATTATATTCTATTATCCTTTACAAATAAATCAAGTTACGTTCAGCCCACCGACTTTCTAGTTACTTTTGAAACTTCTCGTTGTTACAGTTTAATAGGTATTTGTTTTGTTGCGAGTAATAACCTGTCACTTGTTGGTATAGCTATTACCGATAAAATCACATTGGCTGTGCTGGAAACGACCTCAATTTAGGTTTTAAAATATTTATTCCAATTAAATTTTAATTGAAAAATAAGGTTTGAAAATTGCTTTAAAACATTGCGGTCTATTCTGGTGGATCCAGATAGTAGGAATGAAATAGCATAATACGAAACAAGAACGGTTTGTAGCATTATTTGCTCAGCAAGATACCTTAAACCAGCTGTGGACGTCTTTAGAGGCGCTCTTTGGCACACTAGTCTAGAGCTGCGGCGAAGCGAGTTCTTTGATAACAACTAAAATTAATATTTATTATTTATTTACATAGCGGCAACGTCTCCTCCGAAACCTTTGAGTCTTGACTATTCGATATCCTACCTACCTACTTATCCTACCTACTTACACCAATTTTCAACCGAATCTTAAAATTCACAAAGATGACCTTATTGGTCCAAAACGATGCGAAGAGATGTATTTACACAAAATAGTTTACTGGGAAAAACACAGAAATGAAATTTAAAAAACTAGATTTTGGAGCTTTCTTTATGGAAATTATTTTTAGCGAGAATATTTTAGTCTTTCCTTTCTTTAGTTTAGTGTTTCTGTCAAATAATAAATTTAGATTCAAGGCCCAAAATGCACATAATATTGAAATATTATAACTGTATTTATAGTTTTAAAATACCAACTTCCTTCCGAAATCGTAAAATGTTTCACTTGGCCCTATAATTTGTTATAATAGGTAGTTTGAACTTGGTTTGATCTATGACTTATAATATAAATAATTGAGTAAAAATAGACACGTTTATTAAATTAACCTGGTTTAGGTATACATGGGAAACTTGAATCGACGATGCTGCAAATTAAGCGATCCGTTTGAAGACTAAAGCATCACGTACAGCGGATGAAATTACCTGCTCTGTGGGACGGCGTCACGCCGAAGAGCGGAACCCGGCATAGCAATAAAAAGAGAACTAGAATTATAATATTGGTTCAGGTTTCACAGGATTTTCAAAGCCCTTTTTTTCCGTAACTTTTTAAGTTTCCTCACTTGATATGATTAGGGTGAATCTGATAAGTAACATGTACAGGTAGAGTTCTAGGTTTATCATCTTTTTACTTTTGCATGTTGTATCGCACCTTTTAACTTGAAAACTTACAGTAAGGGCACTGCTTAAAACGATTGTTTTACTAAATGCTGAAAAAGATAAAGAGACTTGTGTTAGATAGTTTCTCTAAAAAAAATGTTCAAAACTATATAAATTGTATTAAAAGTTGAAATGGATCATTTATTGTTTGATAAGGCTGATAGAGACAATTGAGTTTGAAGTACAACGTTGTTTAATAAGCGATGAGCTTTGTGGCCGAAATTAACTTTCGACAAGTTTGGAACCTCAATTCTTTTAGAAAATAATTCTCATTATATCTAATAAGTCTATTATTTTTAGCCGACTTCACTTATGGGAGGCTCTCAAAAACTCAAACTGGCGCTTATTTTCTTTATTTCATGATGCCAATGATGTTATTGTTATTTTGTTGTTGGCACTAAGCCTAAATCCAGGAGTTTTATTCCAAAAAAGCTAGATCTACATTGTTACAATCTCGGTGTGTTTCGGTGATTAGCTTAATGTATGGTATTCTTGCTACGACAATAGATTTTGTGTGTAGTAAGTGCGATCGGAAATTTTCAGCAATCATTTTACCGTAAGACTTTCTCAGACGAATAAGTTTATTCGTCCAATAATAGGGTCAATTATGTTCTTGAAATTTCATTAGTTAATAGATAAAGATAAAATTTAGGTCAGATTACTGTGAAAAATTCATAAATATGAAGTCAAAATACGAAATTAAAATGTTTTTTATTATTCAAATGATGAATAATGAGAATGAACAGCAAGAATATCGGTATATTTTGCTCTTTTGAAATATCTAGTTGGCTTTTAAATTATACGGATATTGTATAATGATTATTCACTTTATTAATTGAGTTATGGTCAAAAGAAAATTGATGCCATCCTGTACGGCTATTTCTGATGTGGTATCCCAGGGTCGATACACGAGTAAGTATACATTTTGAACACGACAGCTGAACAGCCTTTGATAATGAAATCCAATCTGATTACATAGCGTCTATGCTCATATTATTGTGTTTCGTTAGTGTCTATTTACCTCTACTCCGTCCATGCATGTGTCCGGTATTCGACCGAGTTTTAGTGCGATATTAGAACTGTTTAAGGAATCTAATCTGAAATGTGCTTGGTGTATGTAAATGTAAGGTATAATATAAGTAGCTTCTGTGTTGGGATTGTGTTACGTTAGTGTCTCTATTTACCTCTTCTTTAGTGCGGTTGTGTAGTAAAATCGTAATTAGTTACGTTTGTCAAACGGACATTCGGTTTTGAAGATTTCATAGACGCCTACATAATGAAAAGCTTGTATCTAGGAATTTTTTTAACGGTTCGAATGAGCCGTTTGAGAAACGTAACCTTAAATGAATAAGATTGACCATCGATTGCAAATTATTCTTATTGATTTGATAGGTTACAACTCTGAGAGGTACTATTGAGTAATCGGTGCTTCAAACTACTTAGTATGGTAAACGACAGGTGCAATGTTACAATCGCTATCACTGAATGGCTGGTGTGTCTGTTTGTGTGTCTGCTACGTTTTCACGGCATATATGTTCAACCGATTTTGATGAAATTTGGTACAGGGATAGGTTGTATCCCGGAGAAGGACATAGGCTACCTTTTATCCCGGAAAATTAAAGAGTTCCCGCGGGAATAAAAAAACTGTCTCTTCAACTGATTTTGATGAAATTTGGTATAGGGATAGTTTGTATCCAGGGAAGGACATAGGCTACTTTTTATACCGGAAAATTAAAGATTTCCTGCGGGAATCAAAAAACATTAATCCACGCGGACGAAGTCGCGGGCACCATCTAGTAATAAACTCAGCCAATCAAACAATTGACACTGTAATAATTAAGTGATAGCCTAAGTACTTAGTAATTAAGACACCGGTCATGGGGGCCATGAGTTCGCTACCGGGCACGCAACTCAAACTTTTTGGAGGTATACGTGTTTTTTAAATAATTAGTGGTGACTTAAAATCGTATCTACATGCCTAAATATAGTGTTTTTAAAGGTATGTCAAGGCTGCGTATTCGCACTTCGCCTACGTGGTGCTCTATGGGATAAAACTTTCTCATTTTGAGCGCTCAATAGGCAATAGTGGAACTAGCGGAAAATATGTAATCAATATTATATTTTGCCTGTTTACTGTATTAGTGTGAACTACTTGGCAACCAAAATAGAGTGCTTCGATCTGAAATTACGTCCCTTGTGCGATACAACTCGAGATTCCGATGGTATACTCTTAAGTTCAAGTGCCTTCGGGTTACCGGTCGTGGGACAAGGGTACATAAACATTGATTTAAGTATATTGAAATTGCAAATCCAGGAGGTTAACTTTTCTCCTATTTATTTTATTTATTTCAACAAAGTTGCAGCCAGTAAATAAACTCTCGAGAAAAGGAGTTAGGGATCAAAGCTCACACTTGTAGTAGTTTCACTAAATAATATATTACTAAACAACACAGATATTTTGCTAAAAAACGAGAAATAAAATAAAATAAAATATAATAATTGATTTTATCTTATCTTATCTTACTAATGCTAATATTATAAATGCGAAAGTTTGGATGGATGTATGGACGTATGGATGTATGGATGTGTGGATGTATGGATGTTTGTTACTCAATCACGCCCCAACGGCTAAACGGATCTGTCTGAAATTTGGCACAGAGATAGATTATAATCTGGAATAGCACATAGGATACTTTTTATCCCGAAAAATTAAAGAGTTCCCGCGAGAACCGAAAAACCTCAAACCACGAAGACGAAGTTTTTTAAATATTCATTAGGCATTCGCTAGTTTACAATATTTTACATTTTTTTTAAAGAAAATACTATTTATGAACTTAGAATTTGTGATTATCGGTCTAATGGTAAAAAAGTATATTGAACTGATCGGAATTTTTATATATAGATGTTCGCAATTTGGTCAAAAAACAGGTCACTTTTAGTTTCATCAAAGTATTTAGATAAATCTACTGATAAAAATTCCCAGAAAATCCTAATAAGCTCGCTGGAATTGACAGGTGTTGTAATTCAATAAATGACAACTAATATAAATATAATAAAAGCAACTACTGATCACCCGTTGTCTTAGGTGAGCGACGAAAGCAATGCGATACGACTCTATTAAAAGGTATATGAAAACTTATTTAAGCGACAACGTAATCCACGTGAACGTAATCCAGCCGTGTGGCCCCGGCAGAGTAGAATAGGGCCACCCCCCTATCCTCCCGTGGGTGATCGTAAGAGGCGACTAAGGGATTCAATTTGTGCAATGCCTAGTTCTCATGGTGATGCAACAAGGTGATGTGATGTGCCTTTAAGGCCGCCAACCTTTCTGTAGATCCTTTCAGTTTGGTGACCAATTCACTGCATCCTTACTACCACCGGTCGTCCCGGGTAACCGGTCCACCGGGCACTGGTAGTGTAGGACGAGAGGGTGGGTTTGCACTTGCGCAATTGCTTACTCACCTAAAACCACTCCCGCGCAGAAGGACCTTGGCTAGTTAATTTGGTTTGAGTATAAGCCCTGTGGCGATGGAGGGATGGCAGTGGGAACTCGGATGACGGTGTATCCGGCTCCTAGTTGTTTCTCTGCATACAGGCGGTCAGATGAGAGTGGTCGCTCCTGGATTCGAATGAGGCGAGAAGACGGGTTTGGCAGCACATCTGGCGACTAAGCAGCCCTATTAAGGAACGCTCTGCTTACCCCTGCACAGGGGAGGGGCCTAGAAAAAGTGGCCCAAACATAGCTCGTCTCACCCTTCACTCAGATGGCAAACCGCGGTCATTTGACACCGAAAATCGCGGTCGTAAAACCTTTAGAAAACATAAGAAACCCCCTTCCACACTACGACGCTTTAATTTTGCCACATGGAATGTTCGGACTTTATTGGACAATCCCACCAATCTATGTCCAGAGCGAAAAACTGCGCTTATTGCCAGGGAATTGACTAGATACAACATAGATATCGCTGCTTTAAGTGAGACCCACCTAGCGGATTGTGGAGAACTCTGCGAAGACCGCGGTGGGTACACCTACTGGATAGGCAAGCCCTCGACTGAACGTGCAAGTAGCGGAGTTGGCTTTGTTATTAAAACAAAATTAGCTAAATCTCTTATAGAAACCCCTAAACGTATTGATAATGATAGGCTCATAACGCTTCGACTTTACGCTGGTACCAACAAATACGTACACCTAATAAGTGCATATGCGCCTACCATGACATATAGTGATGAAGATAAGCTATTATTTTATGAAAATTTAAGGAGAGTTTTGCGAGGTATCCCTCCCAGCGACAAAATAGTTTTAATGGGTGATTTTAATGCCAGAGTGGGCTCTGACCACAATGTCTGGGTGCATGTTCTCGGGAGACATGGTGTTGGCAAATGTAACACTAATGGAAGCCTGCTCTTGTCCCTATGTGCAGAATTTAGACTTAGTGTTACAAACACGTTCTTTCGGATGGCAAACAAATATAAAACTTCCTGGATGCACCCACGTTCTAAGCGTTGGCACCTTATCGACTACGTGATTGTACGTCAAGCAGATTTGAAGGATGTGCTTATTACTAGAGCAATGCGGGGTGCCCAGGGCTGGACTGATCACAGATTAATCAGATCGAAAGTTCGTTTTTGCTTTAAACCACCTCACCGTGCAAATCACAAGATACCAACTAGGCTGGCTTATGCTAAACTAATCCACTCGAACGAACTGCAAAATCAGCTTAACTCTAATTTTAGTACGTCTTTCGATAGAGCGTCCTCAATAGGCGATAAGTGGCATACTCTTGCACAATCGCTCCAGGAAGTTGCACAAAAAGTTATCGGAAAGCCAGAAAAGAAAAACCAAGACTGGTTTGACGACTCAGATACGGAGATAATGAAACTTGTTAGCGACTCAAGGCGTTTGCTGCAAGGTCCTGCAAGCCAAAATCGTAGAAACGCTCAGCGGGAGCTAAAATCAAAAGTGCGAGAACTTAAAGACCATTGGTGGACGGAAAAAGCGCAAGAACTTCAGGTACTTGCTGACACTAAACAAGTTGGACGGTTTTTCGAAGGCATCAGGACCATTTTTGGGCCTCGTTTCAAAAAAACATCCCCAATATACTCGCGTGATAAAACAAAACGTTTAACAGAACATGGTGAGATTCTAAATCGGTGGGCTGAACATTTTTGTGATGTTTTGAATCCAGCCAGTCATAACATAGATCTCGCTTATGTAAATTCCCTGCAAACCCTACCAAGCTTGGTGATCCTCCGACTTTTGAAGAATTTCTTCGTGTCGTAAATCGGCTTAAGAATGGAAAGACTGCGGGATCGGATGGCATACCCGGGGAACTTTTCAAGTATGGCGGCCCTAATGTACAAAACAGTCTCTTTGAGCTTATCGTACAAATCAGGGAGTCTGAAGTTATACCCCAGGAGTAGAAAGACGCCAATATTTGCAAAATTTATAAGGGTAAGGGAGATATATCGGACTGTGGATCTTATAGGGGTATAGCTCTACTTAATGCTGCTGGTAAAGTTCTTACCCATATTTTAAATCGTAGGTTAGGGCAGCTAGCTGAAGGAATACTACCTGAGAGCCAATGCGGGTTTCGCCCCAACAGAGGTACGGTTGATGCCATCTTTGTCGTCAAGCAACTGCAGGAAAAGTGTCTTGAACAGCATCGACCGCTTAACATGTGTTTTGTCGACTTAGAAAAGGCTTTTGACCGTGTGCCTAGATCTGCACTTTGGATCATTCTTTCAAAAGCTGGTTGTCCCGAGAAGTTCGTTACCCTAGTGCGCCAGTTTCATGATGGTATGATGGCCAGAGTGCAACACGAATACGACTTCACGGACCGATTCCCAGTTACCTGCGGCGTTAAACAAGGATGTGTGATAGCGCCGACTCTGTTTTCTATTTACTTCGCTTTTGTCCTAAAAGACTCCTATAGAGACTTTACTGGAAAAATATGCTTAAACGTTAGAACTGACAAAAGCGTTTTCGATCTATCTCGCTTCAGAGCTAAGCGATCGTTGCAGGAGCTCTCCATCGTCGACACTCTATATGCTGACGACGTTTGTTTGTTGGCGAATGATGTTAATTCTTTGCAATCATTTTTGAGCCGTCTGGATGTATCATGTCGGAGGTTTGGGCTGACTATAAGTATATCAAAAACTCAATTGCTAAAACAACCTTCGCGTGGTACTACATCAGATCCAGCACCGATTACTCTCGATGGTGTAGCTCTTAAAGAGGTCTCATCTTTCCGCTACCTTGGATGCATGGTTTGTGGGGCCAATCGCCTGGAATCTGAAATCTCCTCGCGTATTGCAAAAGCGGCTGCATCCTTCGGCATGCTTCGCAATAGAGTTTGGGACTCACACGATCTTCGGCTCAATATAAAAATAGCTGTGTATAAGGCAATTATTTTACCTATTTTACTTTATGCAACCGAGACTTGGTGTCTCTATAAAGGAGATATAAAGAAACTAGACGCTTTTCACATGAGATGCTTACGCTCAATTCTGCATACCAAATGGCAGGACCGAATACTCAACTCAGCGATACTGCGTAGAACAAAGCTAAGCGGTATAGAGGCCATGCTTATGAAGTGTCAGCTGAGGTGGTGCGTCATCTTGTACGTATGAGTGACTCCAGACTTCCAAAAGCAGTTTTCTACTCGGAACTTAAAGAAGGAAAACGCAAGTCTGGTGGTCAATTCTTACGTTACAAGGACGTACTTAAGCGTCATCTCATCGCATGTAATATACGAAGCGACGGGTGGGAGGAACTTGCGCGGCAGAAGTGGCGCTCTTCTGTTCAAAAGGCTGTCTCAGCTTTTGAGGAACAACGTCTTCAAGACATGGACGTCAAGCGTATTAACAAAAAGACCCAGCCAAGACCCTCCTACAACTATACCTACAACGCGCTGGGTCAGTTGCATTGTGCGCCCTGCAACCGGACCTTCATCACAAAATTTGGGTTCGCTAGTCACCTCCGATCACATAACCGGCACTAGCCAGATCCGCCGTTGACGGATACGTCGAGGAGGATCATAATCCACGTGAAGGGTCAGCTACTGTTTGATACAGCAGCATTGAGTCGCATTTTTTGTTTGTCCCTTACATAAGACAGTGCTGGGATAGGATTACCTATAGTATATAAAGTAGCCTCATAGAATTTCCATACGTTACAATTTTGCGGGAAAAATCGACTGGTAAAATTTCGCAGTACAGGTAACCTTAATCATAAATATTCAAAAGTTTTAATGTTATTATATTATTAAATCAGACTTATCTTGTAATAAATTCTTTGACCTATTACCGGAATCAGTTTAGAATTCATATAAATTTAGTTTGAATAATTTATAATTTGCATAAAATTTATATAGGCGTCGAAGTATTTCCTACACATTCCTAAATCTGAATAATTACAATGCACGAAATTAGAATCTCGCCAAACTACACACATAATTATTAGGACTACACCGTGCACTTTACTTAGAGATACTCAACTTCTATTTTATTTTATATGGTTTTTAACCGACTTCCATAAAAGGAGGTTCTCATTTCGGGGCCTATATATTTTTTTATGTGTGTCGGTGCATATCTCCGTGGTTTCTGAACCGATTAAAAATCTGTCGTTAGAGGAAGCTCTTGAGGTGGTTCCATAAAAAATTCTGAGTCCTAAACTGAGTCCTGACACTAAAAAGTTAAAAATATAAATTCTTTTCAAAAAACCGACTTCCAAAGCCACTGTAAAGTAAAAAATAATTTTGATTTCTACACACTATGTTGAAGTCAGTACAGAAGCTGTACAGTTTGAATTGTTTCAAGTGTTTAAAAATCACTTGGGTATGTAACCTATTTTATTTAGCTTTTATTTAGCAAATTCATCTGATATCCATGAAAATATCCTACGAAGCCTGAAACAAACAAAACTCACGTGCGTGCAATTTAAATGTACCGGTCAAGGTAAAATATCTAAAACAAAAGAGAAAGGTTTATTTTCTGAAGTAAGCCCCAACTATCAAACTTATAACACCCTACAAATACGCGATAGTGGCAGAGTTTCACCTAAATCCTTTTCGTTTTAATACGAAACTTTGTTACGGACGTGACAATGTTTACCCACCTGAACTAAAACAGAAGTACATAATATTTATATTTCGTTTATGTACAGTGATACAGGTGAACGCTCACGTCAGTTTACTTATAACTTCACTGCAGGGTCCATACTACTACTACTACTACTACTACTACCAACGCTTTAAGCCATATCTCATTATTTCATATTTCATTATAATTGACTTTCATGTTTTAGAATAAATAATCGTTATTTTAGGAACGTCAAGGTACGTGACATCAAACTGTCATTTTGAGTAATATTGCTTAAGTATTGCTTTAAGCGTTGGCAGTATGGCCCCATGAATGAAACAACGTAAAATGCTGGTCATTCGATTAAAATATTATGTTTGTTCATCACGTGCTTTACTTCTAGCGAACCAATCTAGCGCTGGATTGCTCCCTGGAATAACGCGAAAAGTGTTTTATTCCAGACCAATGATTAATATGGACGTTCTTTTTTTTTGTAATCATGATCATGTGTTC
This sequence comes from Erebia palarica, assembly GCA_964035005.1. Taxonomy (NCBI): domain Eukaryota; kingdom Metazoa; phylum Arthropoda; class Insecta; order Lepidoptera; family Nymphalidae; genus Erebia; species Erebia palarica. The sequence continues at coordinate 14,079,743 of OZ035983.1, forward strand.
AGATCTCACAATCTCATTAGAATAATTTTTAAATATAATACTATTCCTAATGAGTACTTACATTAAATATTTGCATGCTAATTTATAGTAGAATATGAAGGAAGTCTTAAAATTATAAACATCTGTACATACTCATATTCAGCAAATACCGTGGCGACAACATCCGTTTCATCGAATTTTCGAATCACGATTCTAAAAAAGTTTCACTTCAATAAAATAGACTTAGTTTCTACATGCTAACTCGAGTTGTGTAACTCGAATTCAATTCCGAGTTACCTGAATTTCAACTCGAGTTAACGTGCTTTTTCCGAGTTGGCACATCTCTACCACAGTCCACGAATGACATTTGATTGAGTTTTCAATAATTGACATTTGACACGTTAGTTTCTACTTTTACCTCAGATTAAAAACCTATTACACTCCGTATTGCCATTAAAATGACTTTTTTATTGTGTCGTAATTATTTTTATTTTTGATTCCCATCTTCTAAAAATTTGGTGTTTACACAGAAAAATACTTTGAAATATATTAAAAAATATTAAATGCTTTCTGAATCTGTACGGTTTTTAAACTAGCTGGGTCGGACTTCGCCGATCTCCTTTCATTCATTCAATACCAACTGGAATCCAAATTAAGTGTAGCTACGCAAACTGTCTATTTGGACCAGATTAATAAGGATCAGCTCTGGATTTTTAATTCACTTTTACTAGTACTTGACCAGTGGTACGTGCTAATACATTTTAAGGTGATAGCGGACTTACTTGGTATGGGTATGATAGTTATATATTTAGCCCGTCCCCTTATCACTTTCTACAGAGCATTATACCGCAACATTAAATAGCGTCACGTCTTTAACGGTAGTGTAGTAACAAACTACGGCGGAAGCCTCCCTGACCAAACCAGAGAAAATTCAGAAATAATTAATTCCCACATCAACCCTGCCGGAGATCGAACCCTGGACCTTTTTGTCTATAGCGCTCACCACTGCGTTAAGAATGTTGTTCTTCCATAATTGTTTAAGATCGTTGTAAATTGTTATTTTGTCTCTTGTGATGAATTAATTTCATTAGCCTTTAGTTTTTTTAACTGAATTTTAATTGAAAAACAACAGCTGTTAGGCCACCTCTTGCGCTCTATGGCAGCAAGTGATAGCCAACTTTATTAATAACCTCCAAAAAGTATAGTTTGGTGAATGTTTCAATTAAAAAGATTAAAATCGCTATCGTAGCAGTGCAACTATGGCACAGTGGTGGCATGGCCGATAAGCGCAAGGCGAGTAAAGCGCGGCGGACGGCGGCGGTGGCAGCGGCAGTCATATTCAGTTGGCAATTGCGGCCACACGCGTACCGCGGTCCGCCGCCGCCCGCAAACCGGCGCCTTTTCCGCTCTCGCTCCTGCCGTCTCTAACCCTCAGGTAAACTCATGCTCCGTACAGCCTCTACATTGTGTTTCTCCTTCCCAAACCTCCCCCTTCATGCGTGTACTAGAACAGCAACAAAAATCATCAATAAAATAAATAAAATGTCGAACTAAACGTCTTTATTGTTTACATAATGTATTGTGACCAAGTGAATTTGGATAACGATCAAAATTCAAGTTCGTCGGTTTCGATGATCATGTCTACGCGTATTTTTGAATCGCAGACAGATATTCTGTCACTAATGACATATTTTGTCTCATATTATTGAAACGTTAAATGGTTACGTTGTTACAGTGCACCTTTGTTTACGAATAAATTACCTGTGATAATGAAGTAATAGCGAAACGCTGAACCTTGAACATGCGCTGTTTGCAATGGACGTACTCCAATATGCTACTTACATAAATTTTTATTGAATATCCCATTCAAAACTATTAACACACCGGAAATTGGACAGCCGTATCAACGTATTTATGATCTCCAACAGTTTCAATATATTTGCAGCTGGATACCTAAGTATTTTTTATCAGACGATAATAAATTGGATTGTAAAGCAAACAAACAACATTTACAAACAATTACCTCAAAACTTGTAGCTGTCTAACTTGTCGGCCCACTACTGAAGGAAGTTCCAGCAACTATTATATGCTCTGCTTATCAAAATCAACCTTGAGATGAGCCGCAGTTTAATCTACTTATCAAGATTAATTCCTTTACTATCAACATCAACTATAGCAATCTTATAGGATCACACGTGGCCTAGTTCCACGGGGACAGAAGAGAAATCCGGAAAACTTTCAATAGGAATAAATGACATCTGAATGGAGGAAGACAAGTTTTTGGCATTGCGAACAAAGTTTGGATATCGATGTTTTCGAGACAGTTTAATTAAATTCGAGTTTTTGAAGTGTCGTCGACTGATCTGGAGAATGTCGCTGGTGTCGTTCATTGTATGCGTAAGTTATTTATTGGCGTCATGTGTTCAAATTATCCGATAAAAACTCTAGATTCTTCAGAGTCTTTTACTTTAATGTTATCACATTCTTTTAATTCAATCCTAACCTTCTTAATTAAAAAAGGAGTTATTTAATAACTACTATCAAAAATACGTGTTTATTATTACATACCTATTTGTATCACGACGTTACTAAAACTAAACTTATATGTTTGAATAATTTTAGTATAGTTAGCCTTCTGCATAGATGTCAAATACAAGTAGTTTATTAAGGTTTACAATAAAGGGATTCAAAATAATAAAGACTTACTCAAAAGAATTCAGTTGAAACAAAAACCTATTTACAATACAAAATGATAATGTTCTAGTAGAATATGCTTGTCATGATTTTTTCCGTATTTTTATTGTTTTATTATCGTAAAAGGGATATTAAATTTCAGGGTTTCACGAATATTTTATTATAATGTCGTCATCATAATAAAAAGTTTATTTAACAAAATACTACCTTCTCCCCTTTGGGACGTCAGTCATAATTTAGCATGACAAAAGAATACGGCAAATAAAACGACATATATAATATCACTGCTTCTTTAATTTAATGGAAATAAAGAACAAAAATACTTTTCCATCACACTTATATAGGTTTCTATATTTATGATTACAAAGCTTTTTGTTTACTTTGTACAAATTTGTTGCAAATATTTTTGCATATTATTTGTAATAGGCAGTTCTTTTTGCCATATATGGGTCTACCGTTTAGAGCAATATAGATTGTGTTACAAAGAAGAAGGGTCACTGGGCCAGTTATTTGGGCTATAATTTACAATATTATTGGATATTCATTTTGACTTGACCAGGCGCCCGTCTCGCGTCGTTCGGTTAGCATTCCTATCTTTACTTTAGGTTATACATAGAAGGAACCTAGAGTCGAAATTTTAGGTTTCTAGATCTAGGTGGTCAATGCACTGGATGAGAGATTTAAGATTTGAGAGATTTAGACAGCCGCTTTTACAAATATTCTTTTTAAAAAGGTTAACAAACGTACAATATGGTTAGATTTAGTCATAAAAGGAAGGAATAAATCTCTACTAACTCAACCTCAATAAGATCTGCTCCAGTGGTAATTTTTCAGCTCCATTGAATCTCCTAGTGCCCTTATTAATGAAATGAAATCTATTATTTCTTCAAATTCAAATTACAAAACAACATGATCAGTTTTTGTAAGTATCTTATTAGTTGTATAATATTGTTCAATTGGCACTTTGTATGATTTATAAGAATATAATACATTTTGGTATACGGACCGTTTTACAAAGTGACTGATATTTTCGTTCCTAAATATTGATTTCATCCACAACAGCCCATTAACTTCCCACTGCTGGGCACAGGCCTCCACTCTCAAGGAGAAGGGAATTAGTGCCTAGGCCCACCACGCTGCTCCAATGCGGGTTGGCTGGCTTTTAATGACTATTATCATGTTAGTGATAATAACCGGGACCGACGGCTTAACGTGCTCTCCGAGGCACGGGGGCACCGCCAACTTCCTAACTCCGGTCTAGTATTGAGAATTTCTAGTCAGAAAAACCCAACACTTATTATGGCCCGACCCGGTACTCGAACCCGGGACCTCGTCAGCCGCAGTCAAACATGTTAATATGATACAGTACGATAACTTCCTGGGAACTTCAGAATATTGATTATTCCTTTGTTTCTATGTTATGTATTCTGCTTGGTGGTTACCATAAACAGCTATCATACAAAATATATTATAACTGTTTCAGAATTGCATGTAAGCGCACTTCAATCCTTGGCTACATTAGGTAGTTATAATATTCTTTGATCTTTTGATCTCAGTTATGCGCTTAGTGATAATCTATACTAAAGCAGATCAAGTATATTTCATATGAATCTAGATTATGCTAGAGATAAACTAGATAGTACCAATTACGGATTAAGGGTTTCGAAAACTCTCATGGGAAATCTGATTTTGTTGCCTGATGATGATTCGTGTAAGCATAGCAGACAGATAAAAAGACAGACGCGCCGCAGAGACACACTTTCACATTTTAGTAATAATATTTTCAAATTAATTTTGCATAAAAAATTAAAAATGGTTAGGCAAAAATATTTAAGATCTGACAATTAATTTAAGCGCAATATGAAATCAATCAATAACTGCCTCGTCGTTCTAGTGGTTAATATTATAAATGTCAAAGTGTGTTTGTTTGTTGGTTAGTTCTTCAATCATGCCGCAACGAGCTACGGATCGACGTGATTTTTGGGATGGGTATAGTCGAGGACCTGGAGAGTGACGTAGGTTACTTAGTACCCCGGAAAATTAAGAAGTTCTCGAGGGAATCAAAAAACTTAAACCACGCGGACGAAGTCGCAGGCATCAGCTAGTATACGATAAATAGCTTAATAGCTCGTCGTTGCAGTTTAAACTGACAACATTTAACCATCAGTGGTGAAAGAGTGTCAAGACGCGCTTAAAGTGTCCTACCTCAACATCTTTGTGTTAATTAAGAAAATTTAAGTTCAAAAGGAAGTTAAATGTGCACACAGTATACCTACTTACTTACCTGGGCCCTAGTCTATGCCCAAGTTTTTTTTTCTCCACTACAAGTTAGCCTTGACTGCAATTTGGGGGCACGTTCACAGCATAGGTAATTGGCACGTCTTTGCCAACAGGATTGTACCTAGCAATTGCGGCAGCCTTCCATCAGATAAAAAATACAAAAATTACCTATATTACATTATATTTCCAAAATGACCCTGCCGAACCCAGGACCTCCTTTCTAAGAAAACAAAGCGCTCAACACTGCGCCAGGGAGGTCCAAGGAGGTCCTGTGCAACCTATCCCTAATCAGGTTGAAAAGTAAATGTATAAATTAATGGTATAAGTACATACTTAAATATTAATATACTAGACGTTGATTAAGTTTTTTGGATTCCCACGGAAATCCATAATTTCCGGGATCAAAAGTAGCATATATCCTTTCTAGGTATGCCACCTACCCCTGTATCTAGCAAATTTCATCAAAATCGGTTGAAAAGATGGGCCGTGAAAGCGTAGCAGACAGACACACTTTCGCATTTATAATATTAGTATGGATAGTGTGGATATCGTGTGGATATAGTATGGTTATCGATTAATATATTCATAAGAAGTGTTGATTGTTGCTATGTTTTGATACCGTAATAAAGCCGTCTACTTAGCGATGTCAGTAATCTTCAGTAAGGTTGATACGTCTTGATAGTGTTTTGATTATACGCTCTATTAGTAGGTAAGTTTATTTTACCTTGGATGTTTGATTTAAGTTACCTACTATGTTTTCTTGCTTAGATCAACAATTTACTTGGTTAAATGAAATTACTGACTGAAAAGTCGAAGGATATAATATAACAGTAGACTACTGTCTATTGAGAGGAAGGGGGAAATTTTGTCTTGTCTTAACTATGATTTGGAGAAGCCATATTTTGCTTTGTACATGTTAAATCTATACCAGTTAATATTACAAAGTGTGCTTGCCTGCCTGTCCGTCTGTCTGTGTGTACTACTTATTAAGTTTTTGTTCAAGGCCCATCTATTAATGATTTTGAGGAAATTTGATATAAAAGTTCTACAAAGACAAGTTACATCCCAACGAAGGAAAAATTGCAACTATTTATTCCGGAAAATGGAAAAATTCCCGCAGGATTTTTCAAAAACCTTTATCAACGCGAACAAAGTCACAAGCGTCACAATGTTATTCTTACTTTACATTAAATCAACATTAAGTTATACAAACATGAAGTACTTATATTCTATGTTTCCGCACTTTTAAGTAAAGAAGACAAGATAATCTTATGTCATTCGTCAAAGTAACTGCTTAATAGGATCAATTTGCACCAATAAAAGTTGTTTTTATACAATTTGATTTGCAAATAAATTGACCTTTTTATCCTAAATAACTTGAATGTTATGTATTTGAATATTTTTTTCTGTGATATAGAATATTTTTTTCTGTGATATATATATAACGTTCGTCATTTGTTGGTCTGACGACATTTTCATGAGCAGTTGAAAATCATAAAATGCAAGTGCGAGCTAGATAAAATCGCAGTCTAAAACTGAAATATTGTTCCGAGTTCTGACATTGTGCGGGATAAGGTGGTTTCTATTATGTAAAGTATCCTTAATGGGTACTATTATACAATAACAATTATAATATTAAAGAACTACTTAAAGAAAAGTGAACATCGCACATCTTTTTCCAGCGGTCCAGTGGCCGCAAAAAAATTATGTAAATTTTCCTATAATCGGGTAGGTACAAGTGCTAAATGATAATATCGTGTGAAGTGAAAGTTATAAAATAAAAACCTGTCTAATCCCTTGTACTTGTATATCAGGTTTTTATGAAATCCAAACCTATGGGTTTCTACGGGGCGTCATATCGGAACGTTAAATAGCTTGACGGTATGGCTTTATGTTACGCGTAGCAATGCTATCCACTAACTTACTAATACATTGAAACAATCTGTTTTGTTATGAGTCAACTGAACTGCTTGACAGATTCAACGTAAAGGAGTAATTGTCATTGATATCTTAACCGGTAGAGCTAAAGAAAAACTTATTCAACAAACATAGTGATTGTAAAAAAACATTTAAGTACTATTTTTTGTACTCATTTACTATCTGACGTTGTTAACCTTGTACTACGATATACTTGACGAATTTTTTGAGCATTTATAATGAAAGGAGATATAATTTAATCAGGTTTTTGTCAGAATTCAGTCCTGAATGCGGCAGAAAGATTCGATGTTAATATTACGTGTAGGCGTGCCAATTTTTTATTTATTTTTATACTTAGTTGCTAAGTACATCGTAACATTTGCTACTAACTTTATACTATACCTACTAATATTATAAATCTAAAAGTGTCTATCTGTTTTGTCAAAATTTGGTAAGTACCGAGATAGGTTGCACCCCGGTGAAGTAGAAAGGCAACTTTTTATGTCGGGAAATTCATGACTTCCCGCTGGATTTTCAAATAACCTAAATATTCATTATATGAGAAAGAAGTTGCGGGTAGTTAAATAAAAAATGGACCTAGACAATATTTTCCATTTTAATGTAATTAATTTTACATTATGTAGCGTTCTACTTTCATGGTATTTTAGAATTATTTGCTATGATCAAAGAGCAATTTTGCAAGCAATAAAACACAAATAATTGGCTGTTAGGTGCAGTGCACTAACTTTGAATGAAAATTCGTCTACCTGCCTTTTTGGCTACAGAATCCAAGAATTCTATTATATGAAATAAGAATGCATTCCGCACTCTATTTCTTCTATTCTAGTCTCTTTAATTTGGTAATGAAAATACTTGACTTTTTGTGAACTAAATTTATATTATTAAGGTTCTCTATTGAAAATTATTACGTCTCTCGTTTAACTTTGGCACATATTCTCTTACTCTTGATTTTAGCAGTAAATTATATTGATATTAGACGATGCCCGCGACTTCGTCCGCGTGGACTAAGGTTGATTCCCGCGGGAACTCCTTAATTTTCCGAGATAAAATGTAACCTATGTCCTTCTTCTGGATACAAACTATCTCTTTACCAAATTTCATCAAAATCTATTGAAGCCATTTTTTTTATTCCCGCGGGAACTGTTGAATTCTCCGGGATAAAAAGTAGCCTATATCCTTCCCCTGGATACAAACTATCCCTATACCAAATTTCATCAGAATCGGTTCAGTAGTTTAGACGTTATTGCGTAACACTCAGACAGACAGAGTTACTTTCGCATTTATAATATTAGTATGGATTGATATACATAATATATTATTTTGCTGCTTAGGGAATGAAAAAAATTCCACGTCAATTCAGGTATAATATTGAAACATTCCATACAGCTTCCACTTATTAGGTTAAAGTAGTTCCCTAAAACGTCAAACAATAATGAATGTTACGGTATCATAACCATTATTATTTTGCAGTATACGTACTTACTGCCATAAAAAATCATCTCACAAACGTTTTTATCGTACTCCAAGAATATAACTACATATAATATGGTCTCTATATGTAAGAGGTATTTTCAGTAATGTCTCTCTAATTTCAAAATTCTTAAACAATAGTCTACTTAATGTCTCAACATTGTAAAACAATGAAAGTACGTAATTACCGGCAACTAAGAGGGTAATTATATTTTTATGGATTCCATAAGTGCCATTTAGGAGCTGTATACCTAGGAACAACATACAAGTTTATTGTCCAGTAGGTGATTCCTGCGACTTCGTCCGCGTGGTTTAAGTTTTTCTTAATACCCGCGAGAACTTTTTCATTTACCGGAGCTAAAAGTTGCTTTTGTTACTCTTCAGACCTTAACTATTGCCCACGCATAAAATCACGACGATCCGTTGCTCTGTTGCGGCGTGATTGAAGGACAAATCAACAAACTGACAAAGAAACACTTTCGCATTTATAATATTAGTTTAATTGCTGAGAGTCGTAATTCCCTTCCATGTATGGTTAAACATTATGTTAGGGGTTTAGAAAAAAAAGCAGTGTTCTCTCTTTTGGAAAAAAACGACGCTTAAAATTACAAATAAATATAATCACCTCAATTAAACAGAAAATTGGCGGCAGATCGTAGTTACACAAGTTCAGTAGTTGGAAACGTGTTTGGAATTGATTGATCACTTGATATCTAATAATATCATTATGATCGCGATAAAAATACACGAGTGTGTCACATACCTATTTTGTTAGCAATAACCAAGGCAATAACGATAGTAACAATACATAGTAATAGTAAGTATTCTGTGGTAATTGTATCGATTCTTTATTTAAGTACCTACTCTTAGTTCTTTCTTTTGTAACATATTTTGTTACAAAAAACCCTTTCAATATATTTCACATTATAATCCACTACGAAGTTTAAGATTTTTTATTTTATTCATTATTATTTTCTCTTTCAAATTCAAGTATAAGAAGAACGTAGCCTTGACTACGTTTTACAATACTTTAGCTAGACCGTTTGGCATTTGCAAGTCACCAATAGTTTGTAACTTTGTACCCTTTTAGTCTATGTAAAACACGCTGCAAGTCATCCTTCATTTCTCTGTGACAGCTTTTACGGTCACGGCGTTTCCCTTCTTTGCTATGTTTTACTTTCTTATCCAATACAAGTTAGGCCCTGACTGCGACTTCACCTGGTTAGTGATGATGGAGTGTAATATGGTAGCGGGCTAACCTGTTAAAGGTGTGGCACTTATAATATTAAACCCATATCCCCAATCGGCATCGCACCTATACGCTTAATTGCTTGGCAGCACGTCTTTACCGGTAGGATGGGATGTTAGGGAATGCACGCTGACTTAAAAAAATGGCCAGTGTCGGTTTGTTGTACTTGTGTTGGAGAAATAAAGTAAAAGATAAGTAAAAGCCATAGGGTCACTTTCGATGGCCGTTGAGCAGACGTGTTCTGGAGTGGAGACAGCGTACCGGTACTTCATCATTATCGGACCAGCGAACTCAAGCTCGCTGGACCAATAATGATGAAGGCTATGTTGGTGACGCGCCATCAAAAAGGCCTATGTCCAGCAGTGGATGCATACAACCTGATGGATGGATGATGTATGATAGGGTTACTTAGCAAGACACTTTTATCGGTAGGTATGCATGGTGGTGTGTGTAGTGTGGATTTACCTCTAGCCTTTTCAAACTGGCACAGCGGGTGTGGATAGCGAGTCTAGCAATCGACACATACAGATTATAGAGTACGTAAAATACAAAATGTGTACATTAATTTTGAAAGGATATCGAGCAGGCGTCATTTAATTAAATTTTAGGTGTACCGAATATCGGATCGTGTGTGTTAAGGGACTAATCCCGTAGTGCATAGATGTACGAACATACCTGCCACGGATACCTAAACTTCGTAGGTACTTGTGCCAGCGTTGTAATGCCTATTAACTACCGGGAGCTTCCCAAAACTTCTCAGCTGTTTAATACTTACATAAATTAAGTTTACCTCAACTTGCTCTTGGAATTAAGACGGTGAAAATGTAACCATAATCCATTTAGCGATGCTGAGATTATATAATTTAACAAAAGATTCACGTTACCAAGTTGAAGGCGATTGATGTGAATTTTTTTTTTATTTAAAGTTATTGTTTTGGACCATAATAATATTTCCTCAATGTTTTTTACGTCATCCATACTTCTAATGGTACTTAGGTAATGATAAAGTTGTCTGTTTCATTTTCACGGCCCATCTATATTATTATATTTTAACCGAGATGCACAGAATAAGCTATAGTGATATTAGTATTATCCCGAGGGTGGATATAGAGTTTTTGTCCCAAAAGTTTGTTTTTGTCTACGCGACAATGTTGGCAACCGACGACGTTGCCAACATTGTCGCGTCGGTCGGCTGCTGTTTGATACTTTCGTGTCGTGTCGTATCGGGTCGCGGTATCGCGTTTGTCGCTCACGTAGGATAAGGGGTCACACTTTGCTTCGCGGCGTTGGTGGGATAGCATTATGATTTGTCCGCTTTAGTTCCAGCTAATTAAAAAAAACAAATTGCTTGCTACAGTATTAAAATACCTACTTGACAATAAATTATAAACAAAATATTAAATAGTCTGTGTGGTATAGATACTCACATCAACCGTTCCGATTTTCTTCTTCAGCGTTACGAATTATAATTTAATTGAACTTTTCTCTACCTGCTAACTGGCATAATAAAGATGCTATCTCGCACTACGGTAAATCCTAAGATTTTCCTGAAGAGAACTGTTGGGTGATAGTCGTTACTTTCGTACTTCAAATTTATCGAATTCAAACAAAAAAGTTAAGTAGTTACTGTTTTAAGTGGACTTAATTTTATTATGCCTTTGATGTAAACTCCAAGATTTTCTAAATGACTAATGGAGAAAGTCCAAAATAAACGATTAACATAGAACTGTTCAGATATTTTCCACTAAGACTTGTTAAATCATAAGTTATACTGGAAAATATTAGGATATACCGTAGTGTAAGCTTTTAAGTGACATATACCGTATTGGTGTTAGAAACTAACTACCTTGGTTATTAGATACGACGTCGACCGATCCGCGTAATTAAGAGCGAAACAAGTTTTAATAGGAACCTTGTACTTTGTATTCAGTTTAATCACAAGATGTCTTATTTTCACAACAAAGTAAAAACGAGCATTTTGTTCTTCGTTTTTCTTCTATTCTTGTAAAGTTTAGTTGCTTTGGAGAAACACGGCGATGAGCCAAGAAAATAATGTGAGTACTACTCGTTGTTAACCTAACGAGGTTAACTCTACAGTACTTTATTTGCATCAATTTGGTTATAAAATTGTAATAAAACTATTGAACTTTTTAACGCGTTTGCATATCCAGGTTCGAAGAAACAAGTCAATATGAGACAATCAAAGCAAAGAATTCTATCAACGTAAAGTAACAACACTCAATGCTTCTCGCTGGTTTTTAATTTGCTCATATGTACAGTCAATGAGTGATTTAGTCAGGTCTTTTCCTGTTTTTGGCACTGTTATAATTCGAGTTTCGATCACTCTGAGGTACATATTGCGAATATTGCAATCGATTTGCTTAGCAAATTACTGAACTTCATATTAATTATGTATTAAACATTTTCATAATAATATGTATAAGTAATAATATAAGAGTAGGTTGCTTTTTATATTTAGATTTGTAAGAGTGAAATAAAATTATTACATATATTTATTTAATTAAAAAATAATAAACAAAAAACTTAATTAATTAAATCTATTCATTAAAATAACTCTAGATTAACTCTATCAAAATATTGCACCGTAAAGTTTTCAACGTTCCATTAATTAGGAATTTAAATACGAACTCGCCCGTAGTTACAGGTTTTTACCGCAAAAATCTGTGAAATTCATAAAAGCGCACCCACTCCCAAAATAATGAAATGCGTTAACCGTTTTATTTCCACTTCACACTCTAGCTCGGTTATTTCCCCTGTGTGATGAAAAATACTTACTTACATTACTTCGGCACAGATGTAACATAATAACTTAATAACCAAAAACTCAGATTTTTAATACCTCCGCGAAAACTTCCGTAAGATCGAAATGAGTTTTTTTGTTGTTGAGATCGAAAGTTAGGAAGTTGTGGTGTAACTTTTAATAAAAATTACCTGCTATTTCTTACAGATGGATCTCTTTATGTTTTATAACGAGACTGCGGCGGAACTTTCGAACAGCAGTATGGAATTAATCACATAATATTTTGAAAAAAGAATTTGAAAAATAATAGTCATAATATTATTATTCATATAATGTAAAAATGAGGCGTAAAGCCAAAAATGTAGTCTTCATTGGTCAAAGGCGGCGGACATACGGACGGACAGAAGGACATGGCGAAACTAAATGTTGATTACGGAACCCTAAAAACTGTACAAGCAAGTTTTTTGGTAAAACTATTAGTTATGCTAAAATTTGCTCTCGCGAATTGTGTAGTACATAGTGCTACTCTTAAACAATAATAATATGCTCATAGTTCTCACTTAGTTCACGAAAGCTAAGTTTAGGTACGGTATAACATCAAACTCGATAAGGTACCTACCAAGGTTGCATGAATATGCGGAAACCGCGATTTGCATGAAATATTTATTGATGCACTGGCTTGGCATGACTTGGCCGGGCTTATAAATAAACCCTTTGGTTGAACCAGTTCAAATATTTTATGGTATTGCTCATACTGCACTTAAAGTAAATTGGTAAGCATTAGGTATACGACTATTATTTTTCCAAGTCTCTTAACAAATCCTAAATCACGCACACACTGAATGATTCACAACGCACAGCCTGAACTCTTGGACCTAGAAAGCTAAAATTTTGCACCCTTTATGATTATTAAAAAAAAGAAATAAGGATTTTTAAAATTTCCTACAGGAGCGTTTACTGGTTTCTAATATAAATAATTATTGTAATTATTAAGTTTATAAATTATTAAATTGTATAGCCTTATTTGGTTTTAAGAGATGCATTACGTTACATACCTATTCAAATTGTATAAGTAAATATTAGGTCCTTACATATGAAATTGGCGTTTTGTAAGGGAGGAACATGAAGTCGATTTTTTAAAAATATAATATAACTATTTAATCAAAGTATGTATCATTGCTATCTATGCACTTTTGCCATCTCATAGGTAGTTCATTGATCCCTTTACTAAAAAACTCATTCGGACGGGATTCAATAAAATCTTTGAAGGCGCTTTGGACTGCCCCATCGGAGATGAATTTTTGCAGAATTTTTGAAGAAGTTATGCAAATTTCGAAAAAAATGGTAATCTGTTAGAGCAAGGTCCGGGGAGTACGGCGGATGTCTTAGACATGCTAATTGAAGCTCCTCTAATTTGGTAGCCGCCTGTTGTGCAGTGTGTGGTCTAGCGTTGCCCTGAAGCAGCAGTGGCATAAAGCGATTGACCAGCCTTGGTTGTTTAGCAGCTAGCTTTTCCATCATGGTTTGCAGTTGCTGACAATTATTAGACATCCGCCGTAATCGTCTGGCCAGATTTAAGAAAGCTGTAGTGAACGACACCGGCACTAGTCAACCAAATGCTCACAAGTAATTTTTTTTGAGTCAATTTTCGCTTGGGGCAGGATTTAGCTGGTTCGCCAGGGCTCAGCCATTGCGATGAGCATTTCCGCTTATCGTACAGGATCCACTTTTCATCACAGATAATAATTCGATTTAAAATCCCTTCATTATTGTGCCGGTTGAGTAATGTAAAGCAGCAGTCGACGCGCGTTCGTCGGTTTGCTGCACTCAATTCATGAGGTACCCACCCTTCAAGCTTTTTCACCTTCCCATTTTGCTTCAAGTGGATTAAAATAGTTTTATCACTAACACCGCAGCCTGCAGCTAGCTCGGACGTGGTTTGCGATGGATCCGCTTCCACAATAGCTTTCAATTCTTCATTATCAACTTTGATCTCTGGCCGTCCACGGGGCTTGTTCTGCAGGTCGAAATTTTCAGAACGAAAACGTTGGAACCAAAAACGCAATGTGTTTTCTTTTGCGACACCGCCGCTATACACATCATTAATCCTTCGAGCCGTTTATGTAGCACTGGTGCCACGATGGAACTCGTACTCGTAAATAACGCAATATTTCAAGTTTTCCATTTTGTTAACTGGGTGACGCAAAGAAAAAACCAAAAGAGGAAAAAAAAATGAATTAGGGTTTTCAAAACACAAAAGCATGAGTAAATAGCTGTATAAATTTGAAATTTAAATTCCTAACCAAAGAAGAGATATTTGAGATCAAAGTGGCCAGTACGACAAAACGGCAATTTCATAGGTAAAGACATATTATTAAATTAATTTTATTATATAAGTACTTAGTTAATTGTACCTACTGCTGAGCTCAAAAGTTAGTGAGCCAATTTGTTACGGTGTACTGAATACCAACTTAACAAAACATTTTCAAGTAATAACGTTTCACGATTGAAGACGTAAGCAATTTTATAAGACATCCTTCTAAATATTTTTACTTTCTGTTTACCAGTATAATTTTTGTAGGTATGTCTAACGAAATTCTGAATTGAGAGATACCCAGACTTGTTGAATACGTGCCTAATCCTCTTTCACATAGATTCTGGGCAAAAATCAATAAGGCACATCCCCTTTATGTATATCATTACTTATTACTTTTGGTATACAGAATTTTGTTATTATCTGTGTCATATTTTAAATAAAATAAACAGTATCATATTACTTAGTCTACTGTTTTTTATACACTACTGCTTTCGTAGAAAAATAAAGATATCGTTCGCTAATGAATACAAACATACAGTGATTGCATTATTTTATGTACATTATGTATGCTGCCTTTTTAAAGATATAATGACTAATTATATAATATAATATTATCATTATCAAAGCTATAATATTGCGTAAATGCGAATCTATATATATATATAAAAGCGAAAGGTCACTCACTGATTCTTGATTTGAAATTTGAAAGAGAGGTTCCTTCTATGGTGTAGACGGCAGCTAAGAAACGGTTTTGAGAAAATTCACCCCTAAGGGGTTGAAATTGGGGTTGGAAGTTTGTATGAAAGTCCTATGTGTTTGAAGTTAGAGACCTGAAAATCGGCATTTAGGTTATTAAATTTAAATAAATAATAACCTGCCTAAGCAATTTTACGAAAATCTGCAATAGGGGTTGGAAGCTTACATGAGGGTTTTAAGTTTTTGATGTTAGAGACTTGAAAATCGGGATTTAGATCTAACCTAACCATTGATATAAATCGTCACTTATACTTATTGATTGACACCTGTACCTATACAGATAAAGGCAATAATATAAATATACTTTTCTATGAGAAATTATTATATTACTAGCTGATGCCCGCGACTTCGTCCGCGTGGATTGAATTGTTTTTAATTATACGGGATAGAAAGTAGCCTATGTGTTATTGGCTATTGCAGACTATAATCTATATCTGTGCAAAGTTCATCTAGATCCATTTAGTCGCAATGGCGTGATTGAGTAACAACCATCTATTTGAGATTTTTTGGTTTCCGCGGGAACTCTTTAATTTTCCGGGATACAAAGTAGCCTATGTGTTATTCCAGACTATAATCTATCTCTGTATCAAAGTTCATCCAGATCCCACACCATTTCATTATTTTCCGGGATGAAAAGTAGCCTATGCCACTGCCAAGATCCTCAAGTATACCCATGCAAAAACTTACATTAATCTGTTGCGGCGTGATTGGAGGACTAACTATCTATTACACGTCCTTGGGGATAAAATTTACAAAAAAGTGGGAATCAGGTATTTCTCCATTTCAAACCAAATTTCCAAGAAACCCAACCAAGTGTCAGATATTTAATAAAGCTAAAACCAAAATTGGTGTAAATTAATTAATAAAGTAAAACAAGATTTAAATTAAGATTGAAAAGTATTATGAATTTAACTTCCGTCATGAAATATATTCAAAGCATATACTTCGACTTCCGTAAATTTATTTCTGTGGTATAATTAAATATATTGACACTCGGCTCCCATCGATTTTATAGTTAAGCTTAATATTGTTTAATGTTTGTAAAATTATAGTTAACTCATTTATCAATTAAAATAATGTTAATTTTGCAACTTTTGATTATTTGAGATGCCATTTCCGCTCACCGCCAAATTCATTAATTAGTGTATCCGGTAAAAATATTGTGCTCGAACGTGATTGGTCGATCCGTTGGAAGTTATGCGATTGGTGGCCCTTGTTGTCCGTTAATTTCTCCCACTACAATGATATTCTATAAAAGGGAATTGAAGGTACGAATGGACATTCTTTAACATCGCGATTCTTGCGGAAGCTCTGCATCTCGAAATATCAACAGTTGCTACCAGCTTTGTTATAAATGTATTGTGCGTTAAGTTAGTGTTCAATTTATAAGTGTTAAAAAAGTGAAGTCAGTGAAGTGTTAAAAGTGTGAACGTGTATTTAAGGTATGATTAAAATGTTTATCCTATTATATTGTGTGATATGTGATTAGGGTGCTAATTAAACAAAATACGTGTAAAGCCGTGTCTCCTTTGACCCTCCCTTCTTGAGTTAGTTTAACACAAGTTACCAAAAAATACCTAGTTTAATGGCTCTAACTTAAAAATTAATGACAGACTTTCTTACAAACTTTCAACCCCTATTTTACCCTTTTGGGGGTTCAATTTTAAAGAACTGTGAGACACGTACTTCTTTATTTTTTACCGAAAGTCAAAACACTAAGCTTCGTTGATATAACTTGAGCAATATTTTGAGAAATGAAGGACTTTCATATACAAACTTTCAACCCCTATTTTACCCTATTGCGGGTTTAATTTTGAAAAATTGTGATACATGTATTTCTTCATTTTTAACTCGCAGTTTATGTACAAAGTTTGAAGGACTTTCATTAAAAACTTTCAACCCCTATTTTACCCTTTTGGGGGTTGAATTTTGAAAAACTATGACACCACGTACTTCTTTATTTTTTACTAAAAGCCAAAATACTAAGCTTCGTTGATTTATCTTGAGCAAAATCCTGTGATATGAAGGCCTTACATACCAACTTTCATCCCCTATTTTACCCCTTTGAGGTCGAATTTTCAAAAACTGTGAAATATGTATTTCTTCATTTTAAACCCGCTGTTTATATACCAAGTTTCATGGCTATAACTTGAGAAATGTAGGACTTTCAAACAAACGTTCAACCCCTATTTCACCCCTTTAGGGATCGAATTATCTAAAACTGTGAAACATATATTTCTTCATTTTTAACCCGCTATTTATATACCAAGTTTCATGGCTATAACTTGAGAAATGTAGGACTTTCAAACAAACGTTCAACCCCTATTTCACCCCTTTAGGGATCGAATTTTCAAAAACTGTGAAACACGTATTTCTTTATTTTTTACCAAAAGCCTAATAACTAAGCTTCTTTGATTTATCTTGAGCAATATCTTGAGAAATGAAGGCCCTACATACCAACTTCCATCCCCTATTTCATCCCTTTTAGGATCGAATTTTCAAAAACTGTGAAACACATATTTCTTCATTTTTAATTCGCAGTTTATGTACCAAGTTTCATGGCCATAACGTGAGAAATGAAGGACTTTCATACAAACTTTCAACCCCTATTTTATCCCTTTGAGGGTTGAATTTTGAAAAACTGTGACACACGTACTTCTTAATTTTTTACCATAAGCCGAAAAACTAAGCTTCGTTGTCGTAACTTGAACAATATCCTGTGAAATGAAGGCCTTACATACCAACTTTCATCCCCTATTTTACCCCTTTGAGGTCGAATTTTCAAAAACTGTGAAATATGTATTTCTTCATTTTAAACCCGCTGTTTATATACCAAGTTTCATGGCTATAACTTGAGAAATGTAGGACTTTCAAACAAACGTTCAACCCCTATTTCACCCCTTTAGGGATCGAATTATCTAAAACTGTGAAACATATATTTCTTCATTTTTAACCCGCTGTTTATATACCAAGTTTCATGGCTATAACTTGAGAAATGTAGGACTTTCAAACAAACGTTCAACCCCTATTTCACCCCTTTAGGGATCGAATTTTCAAAAACTGTGAAACACTTATTTCTTTATTTTTTACCAAAAGCCGAATAATTAAGCTTCTTTGATTTATTTTGAGCAATGTCTTGAGAAATGAAGGCCTTAAATACCAACTTTCATCCCCTATTTCACCCCTTTAAGGATCGAATTTTCAAAAATTGTGAAACACGTATTTCTTCATTTTTAACCCGCAGTTTATATACCAAGTTTCATGACTATAACTTCAGAAATGAAGGACTTTCATACAAACTTTCAACCCCTATTTTACCCCTTTGAGGGTTGAATTTTGAAAAACTGTGACACACGTACTTCTTTATTTTTTACCGTAAGCCGAAAAACTAAGCTTATTTGATATAACTTGAACAATATCCTGTGAAATGAAGGCCTTAAATACCTATTTTCATCCCCTATTTCACAACTTTAAGGATCGAATTTTCAAAAATTGGGAAACACGTATTTCTTTATTTTTAACCCGCAGTTTATATACCAAGTTTCATGACTATAGCTTCAGAAATGAAGGACTTCCATACGAACTTTCAACCCCTATTTAACCCTCTTGGGGGTTGAATTTTGAAAATCTGTGACATACATTCTTCTTATTTTTTTACCAAAAGCCGAAACACTAAGCTTCGTAGATGTAACTTGAGCAGTATCTTGAGAAATGAAGGACATTCATACAAAATTTCAACTCCTATTTTAACCCTTCGGGGGTAAAATTTTGAAAAACTGTGACATACGTACTTCTTTATTTTTACCGTTAGCCAAAGTACCAAGTTTCATTGATATAACTTGTAAAATATCTTGAGAAATGAAGGCATTTCATACCAACTTTCACCCCCTATTTCACCCCTTTGGGGATCGAATTTTCAAAAACTGTGAAATACGTATTTCTTGATTTTTAACTCGCAGCTCATATATTAATTTTCATGGCTATAGCTGTCATAAAAAAATTCAACCCCTATTTTACCACTTTAGGGGTTGAATTTTGTAAAACTGCGATAGACGTAATTCTTTAATTTTTATCGAAAGCCGAAATACCAAGTTTCGTTTATATAACTTGAGAATATCTTGAGAAATGAAAGACTTTCATGCAAACTCTCATCCCCTATTTCAACCATTCGGGGTTAGAATTTTTAAAAACTGTGAAACACGTATTTCTTTATTTTCAACCAGTAGCTCATATACCAAGTTTCATGGATATAACTTGAGAAATGACGGACTTTCATACAAACTTCCACCCCCTATTTCACCCCCTTAGGGGTGGAATTTGGAAAATCCTTCCTTAGTGAGCGCCTACGTCACAAAAGGAACCTACTGTCAAAATTTCAAGTTAATAACCCCAGCGGTTTAGGCTGTGCGTTGATCCCTTAACGATTTTATATATATGATATTAGATTAGATTAGATTAGATTATTACGTATGTGTTTGAAGCAGTGTTAAGAACTCTGCCTACTATTTGGTGGAGTCTGGGATTCGGTCTAGCTAACACGTGAACTTGATGGAGTTAATAGCATTAACGAAAAATATCACTCACTTTAATGGTGAGGAAAAACATAGTGAGGAAATCTGCATACTCGGATTCCCCTTAATGTGCTCTAAGTTGTGTGAAGTCTGCCAGTCCAATCCAAATACTTCTCACAAATTCTCTCATCACTTATTTTTTATCCATTGAATGTTTGCTACGCAATATTATTTTCATTTAAATAGCAAATCTTCATTGGACAAAAAATATATGTTTTTTTTACTTTTTGATAGCCACTGAGAGAATAGGGCACTTGGTCTGGCGATGGGTTACAAATTGCAATGATGATGAAACTAATGATGTTTTATTTTATGTTCCAGCCCTCTTTTACATAGAAAAGTTGTAATAAAGCGCTATATTTTAAAGAAAGTTAACATTTAATAACTTATTTCATATTTAGAATGTCGTGATATCAACCGTGGGTATTATTTTAACATCTGGTGTATTATTCCTTTGCAAACAAATTAATTTTCCTTTCAGTTTCCTCGCACTATTGTACTAATGGTAATCTAGCGTCACAATATGAATAGAATAGTTATTGCTATGTCCTATTCCTTTTGTTGCTTGGACGTTTCTCAAGCTCTGTAGGTAGTCTCTAATGAATGAGATCTCTAGTCTGTAACCGGGGCTGAATTATGCGGATCACACATACCAGCACACAGTACTATGATCTACAAAGATATCTTCTCACGCAAATTCCACACATTCACTAAGCAGTACTTCAAATGTGAAGTTTTAATTGCCGATGTTTCTTGCTAGTAGTGAATGCAATCCCAAACCAATGTTAGAATTACTTAAAACAAATCGCAAGTGTGTACCTATTTGTAAGAATTTATTTCGAGAAAGCATATTACATCAGACTTTAATTCAAGAAAAAAGTGAGTGCGTGTGCAATTCACACACGGCAGAAGTGAAACAAACATCAGTAAAGTAGCCTACGAGAGAATGAGATAAATATAACTTGTATTCTATCTCATTCTCTCGCAGGCTAAATCGTATTATGAATATGTTTGTCTTTTTTTGGTGTCGCTTTTTCGTTCCATCGAATTTTCAATCGCAACGATTCTAAAGAAGTTTCACTTAAAAAATTAAGTTAGTAGAACGAATCGGCCGCAACGGCTATGTCGAAATATGCAGCGTAAGTGAAAAATACACTATGTAAAAAATACACGGCTGACAATAAGACTAATTCATTTTATATGGACCTGCACAGCGGGCATGGCAAAAAATGTTTCCCCTCAGATATGGACGCGTTTAGTCCTGTCCATTTCCAAGCATGTTTTCGCCGTTATGCAGCTTTTGCAGAAGTGTGCGATCATCTTCGAATTAGTGTCTACCTACGAGCTCGTAGGTACCTATGCGTCGAGTTCAATTTCCAGAAACGATTACCCAGCACCGTTTCATTAAATTTTTTATGACAACCCGAAAAGCTTTCGCAATTCATTTTAACAAAGGGCTGTCAGATATTATTTTACTTGTTCACCTTTTTGTGAATTCATCTTCAGTTTATTCTGCTCACTTTTATATACATATTTAGGATGACGACCAACTTTCTCTTCAGGTAGAGAATGATAAATGGGGCTCGTTAAGAAGTAGAAAAAATATTTTGGTAGTTATTTTATCTCCTGTGCTTCAGCATGATTTAAACGAGTAGAGCCATGATACGACTTACTTATGCCGCTCTAATAACTATACAAATCAGAGCGGAAATACCGCTTTGATTCTTCTAGGTTGTGGACTTGTTTATCTTCTTGTCCGCTCAAATACCTAATCATTGAAGCCTTCGTAACTTTTCCATAATATGTCAATTACACGCACGTTTTACCGCCCGTAAAATTCCGTGTGAATTTTTTTTGGACTAACAATTATTATAAAGCTTTAGTGTCCACTTTCAATTCACTAGGGACCCACTGTATTTATTTCTTTGAAAGTACGGAGGGTGTATAACTATATCATCCTGCCTGAATAAGAGTTGCGACAGAAACCAAAAGAAACAAGTGGAAATAGATATGTGAGCTGTAAATGTATTAAAGAAAAAGAAAACCGCAGGCAAATTGACTCGTATATAGAACTGGAAGTGGAAATGCAGGCTGTTTATAATAAAACTATAAAAAAACTGACTAACGGACTCACCTACAAACGGTCTATTTAGACCACATATTGATACCAAAGCGACATCCAGACAACAAAAAAGATCCAAAAGTGGTAGCGCTCGAAACACAATTCAGCACGCTCTAAGTATGGAAGCCTTGTACGATATACAGCTGATCATACACTAAGGCGTCAGGCACGAAATTAGCGACGGGGGAGCGACGGCGACAGCGGGGCGATGCGATTAGTCAGAGAGCTGGTGACGAATTTCGGGAAGGTCTTTTAAGCAAACTGAAATTGTAAAAAAATATAATTTCGTCAATTGGCGAATCCAGTCCCGCCAGTCTGGTAGAGCATTTGCGTATATTTCGCTACTGCGCAGCGTATAACGTCTATCAATCTAAAACGTTAACCACGTATTTATTGAGTAATTTAAATAATACCTGCAAATCGCCAGACAAATTATGCGGTTTTAATTAATTCCCAGACGTGAATAAAGTTTTTCAAATGAGTACGACAATATTACGGCGAAATTCGTCGCCAACTCTCTGACTAATCGCATCACCCCGCTGTCGCCGTCGCTCCCCCGTCGCTAATTTCGTGCCCGTACACTTACACTGAGTTACCAGCCTTCTGTTTCAGTGTATCTATGTAGCAAGCAGGTAGCACGGCATATTGTCAAAGCACACCCCGAATGCATCGATTAGATACGTAGCATAGTCGAGCGTTCACTTCAGAATAGCTGTTACGATGCAGAAGCGTATTGTAGGCATCCTCAGAATGCTATTCGGCATGGGTGATGGGTATAGTTGAGGCCCTGGATCGTGACATGGACTACTTTTTATCCTATATAATTAAGGAGTTCCCGTGAGAATTTAAAAAACTTATTCGGACGAGGTCACGGGCATTAGCTAGTTATTATATACTAGCTGATGCCCGCGACTCCGTCCGCGTGGACGTCCGTCTCCTCCGTCTGCGTCCTTCAGGAACTCTTTAATTTTCCGGCATAAACATTTCCATACATCCATACATCCACACATCCATACATCCATACATCCATCCAAACTTTCGCATTTATAATATTAATAAGTAAGATAAGATTTATTCCTGTAGGTAAATTTGGAAAGTGTCAGCTAGTTGCGTAATGAAAGCACATGTATCATTTTGTCGTAAGTCGTAGTCCCATAAAATGTTCGTTCTGCCGATACGTTTATGACATTAATCAACTGCAATCGTGTGAATTGCTCCAAGTCGGGCGTTGGTATTAATAAATCGATAATAACTACATGAGCCCAGCACGCTTCGATATAACGACGTAAATTTAGTTTAACCTTTTATGCTACCACTTAATTAATATGGTTAATTGAAGAGTCAGGGATTAAAATATTTTAGTTCCGTAGTCAGGAACTAGAATCTTTTGTACTGCAAGAGTCAGTGGTATACGGAATATAATATGTATTGTGCTATATGAAAGTGTGCCTGTCTGGCTTTCTGTCTGCTAATCTTTCACGGCCATTTTGGTCAACCGATTTTAATGTTTGGTACACGGATAGGTTGTATCCCAGGGAAGGACAGAGGTTACTTTTTCCTGAAAAATTAT
Organism: Erebia palarica; assembly: GCA_964035005.1. Lineage (NCBI taxonomy): Eukaryota > Metazoa > Arthropoda > Insecta > Lepidoptera > Nymphalidae > Erebia > Erebia palarica. The sequence continues at coordinate 14,103,450 of OZ035983.1, forward strand.
AAATGTCATGGGTCAAATCATGCGTGAATTAAAATCCTAAATCAACGCGGATATTATTAATTAGTTAAGTAATGATCCACAGTGAAAGAACGGTGGACTTATATTAAAAAAAATCATCCAAAGCAAAATAAAACACTCACGTAGTAGATATAGCTACTGAATTATTAATATGCTGAAATGCAGGGAAACGTTAGCAGGGAGAATAAACATTATACATATTCCCGTTTTTGCTAGAACATCACTATCGTCGAGTGAATAAACTCGAGTATGGCTCGAAATTGTTTCGTCACTTTTAGGTTTGTGCAGCGTTTATAGTTGCTAGATTTTACAGGAAAATCAGAATTAATCACTTTTAAACAATAATGCTAAGTACTGAAAATTAGCCACTTTTCAAATTCTCGTAGCTTTTGTTTCAAGATACCGAAGCATATTTCCGTCATCACGTCTTTAATTTATTATTTTTTTCATATTTTAAACAATCAATTTAAAAATAATTGGCTTTTTTCTGTTTTATCTTTGCTTCAGAGCAGAAAATTTATCGAAACATCATGTATTTACCTATATTTGGTGCGTATTCTAGTATTTATATTTCAAAAACATATCTCGAAGAAATTACGTAAAACATCAAAGCATACTACCTGTCTATCAGATAAAACCAGCTCCTATACTTGATATGAAGCGTGCGAATGCTGTTCTAGTTCTGTAACTGAAGTCTGATAACACTAGGCATAATAGTTATTAGCTCATGGCACGCAAGAATAAAAACACTATTATTATAACCAGTGTACTTGAGTCTGGCATCTACAGTCTTATCACACGGTGGAGAACTTGCTACGTTTCCAGAACATTATAAAGAGGATATTACATAAAGGGCGAGGAGCGATGAAAAAACAAATAGTACAAATATTGTTTACAGTACGCGTTAGCAAAAAATATTTAGGCAAGTCACATAAAACATTAGGTTCAGCTCAATCAAGCATGAATATATTCTACGATTCTTCAAAAGTGGTCCATCCGGGAGTCATTCAAAAGGAATCCAACCATCCAAAGCAAAACAATATGAGGTGAAATTCAATGGGCTTCAATTATACGAACTTTTATAGCAACTAGTTTTTTATCTTTGGGGGTACTGTGGACTGGTACTAACCTGGTTAGCGGTTACTTATGTGACAGTCGAAACCCGAGTCCTCTTAGTTGATCTTCTAGTTTTAGCGGAAGCCAACTGCTGCTTATGAATAATGCTGGATCTTTCTTCTATTATTTTGCACTACTTATTAGGTAAATCTGTAATATCATATATTCGAAAAAAGTTCTTTATGACATACAATTTTAAAATAACTAGGTACAATATTGAGATTGAAAATCTTGCGCCATTTTGTTCAAAGAATCCGGTCAATTCAGACATGATGAATTCTTACACACGAAGTGTCTAAAGGTAATAGGAGTTTGTATCGCAACGTTTTTCTCTGACACACTTCAATATAAATGATCACAATATCCTTGCGCACAGTTTATTTACTGTATAAGGTTTTTGCGAGAATGGTTCAGTATAAGGGTAAATGCTCGTCAATGTAGTATAAGGTTGGTAATAATAATGTTATGGTGGCTGTTTTACAGAGACTTGAACTAAGTACTTGTGTTCTTTGTTAACTTTTCCTAAATTTTGCGTACGTATACTTAGATATCATTGTTCGTTTCAATCTATATTTTTCGCACGTATTTAATCACATCAACTAACTTAGCATAAGATAAAATATCAGTGTCACTACCCACTAGCCTTATTTTCGTCTATCATGCCCGAAAATTAGATTTAGATTAGGTATATTAATATATTATGGTGAGCCGGCACTTAAGCAAATTGAAGACCCCTTTTTTCAAATTTAACGAATTCTATTTTGAGGGTAAACTTTAACCTTCCTCATCGCCGTTGCATGTTTTTGCTACGTAGGCCGATTGCTTACTTTTGACTCCCAAAGCAGCAAATTTTTAGCGGCTTAGACTTCCATCAAGAGTCAAGACGCTCGGAGGTTTAATAGATATATCCGAAAGAAAGAGTTTTTTATATATTCCGTAGAGAGCTTTGAGTTTTTCTTTAGACCTCATAGGGGCTAAAGAAGCCAATCTCAGAGCAATTTTTTCTATAGTTTCAGAAATTATAAATTAATTCCCAAATTGAACCTGCTGGGGATTAAACGCGCTACTCATAAGACAGCGGTGCTCACCATTGCCTCTAAGGATTGTAACTGAAATAAGGGGTTCAAACATTGTTTTCTGAAACTTATAAAATAGAATTACTTATAACGGAAACAGAAACGATAGTGTAACCCAATCAACCTGTTACCGTTTATTTCTGTTAAAAGTGTTTTATCAGTAACCTTAACAAACTGCACGGTGACAACGCGTTCTTTTCACTTCATTGGACTTTACACACCTATACTGACACAATAGGGCCATGTTTTTCTTAAAACAATTGCAACCATCGGTGCTTTCACCTTAGGTTCAAATTTGAATAGAATGTCAACAGTAAATTTGGCAACGTCACTATTTCGGTTACACTTTAAAACACTTTCATTCCTGGGACAGATTCATTTCTGTTACAGAAATATAAGTATTTCGGGTTAATAGAATTAAAAACACATTCAAAAGGATTACAGTTTTGATTCTGTTACACTTTCATTCTGTAACACTTTATGAATCTGTTTTTCAGTCCCTGACTGCCTCAGAGATCACGAAAAATCTAATCCACAAGAAATCTATGGCAAAATGCGCTCATAAATAATGTAAGTATTATAGCTCCGAATTTACTGTCACATAACATATAATACAGGTACTATAATATAGAAATGTCGAGCTTTTTGAGGAGCTATCAAAACTTATCGCTCCTGCACACGTGACGTCCACCTACTTATTCTGAAAAGCTTATGGAATATTAGTTCAGAAGATACGAACTACACGTTAAAATTAAGGTTGAAGGTCACGGGCGATAGGGGCACCTGGCAGGTTGATTGATCTACCAAGCAAACGTTGTATAATCAAAGTTAGCGGGCTTTGAAAAATGGTTGCTGCAATCTAGGTCAATGAGGCTGATTGAAGGACGAAACTTACAATAGCTCAAAAGTTAAAGGGGGAATTAATGTCCGGAAAGCTGTATATTTCCCTTAATTAGTTTGGCTGTCTCTATCACTTTTTTTATGCCAGTACAAGTTAGCTCTTGACTCCGAACTTACCTGGTGATGATGCAGTATAAGATGTTAGCGGGCTTACCTAGTGGTTGCTACACGGTATCATTCCAGTACGCTAAATCGCTCAGCGGTATGTCTTTGCCGGTAGGGTGGTAACTAGCCACGGCTGAAGCCGCCAGACCAGTGCAGAGAAAATTCAAAAATTATAAATTCCCAATCAGACCCTGCCGGTATCAAACCTGGAACCTCCCACTGGAAGTCCACAGCGCTGACCAGTGCGCCGGGATGGTAGTAGACTCGTAGTAAAATCACTTAACAACACTACTAGTAAGAGCTGTAGTAAAAGCTTCGCTGGTGGTCGCTTTTCCTACTGTAAAAGAGTCATTAAGTTAACGGTACACGCCTATAGTATAAAGCGTTTAACAGTTTCTCATACCCCGCTTAGTTACAGCTTTACAGCTTTCGGGACGTTCTTATAAGCGTTGGTTAAGGGTTGCTTAGTGCCACATTGCCTTTTATCATCTTTTTGATGACAGAAATAGACAGTATTTAACTATTCAATTATAAACTCATAAAGCAGATAATAGTTGAATATTTAATAACGAAACTATTCTCTTTTTTGATTAGGTATGGAGACTAATGCTCAGATCTATAGAGCGTACTTTGACTTGGCTCAGACTTTACTTAGAGTTAAAACGAGATAGACTTATGTGAGTAACATAGATCTGTCTCGTTGTAACCGTGTTATATTATTATTCGCATGGCTAGGGTCTGGAACACTTACCAAAAACTGTTTCCCACCAATTAAAATCCGGGTATTTTTAAATCAAGAGTGTATAGGCATCTTCTAGGCAAGCGCATCTCATCTTAGGCCGCATCATCACTTCCCACCAGGTGTGATTGTGGTCAAGCGTAAGCCTATAAATATAATTTAAAAAAAAAAATTAAAATATAAACCATAACACTAAGGAATTAAAATTTAATTGGAATGTTGTATATTTATATGTTCGCGAGCTTGTCGCTGTTTGCGAGCATGTCGGTCACGGTCACGCAAATCAACATTTTTACCCCCTACCAAAGTGATCAACGTACCTAAAGAAATGTTACACTTTTCAATATAAATTATCAAAAACTGCTCAACGCGCCAAAAGAAGTTTTCACTTCAAAAAAAATGTCTTAAGTCTCAGTTCAAAGTTCGCTCTTTAAATCTATAAGTATTTAGTCGAACTTATGCCACTTCAGAGTTATAGCAGCTCAAGACTTAACCACCGGTTCGGAAAGTGATATTCGTCTTATTTAGTGATACCTAGCTTGTTATTCTTTTATGACTATCTCAAAGAGTTACCCTCGAATGTTTTTACCTTGTTAGCTACGTTCATTAGCTCTCGGAATCAGTCTTCGTTAAAGCAAACGTCTTTATTACGACGAAGCTTCATTGTTAAATCTAACTTCTTGTAAGTTCAAATGTTTGTAGGAGTATTTCACTCTTCATCCTTAAATATACTTTAATGATCAAAAACTCTTATTACTCATATTTTTTAGGGTTGCGAACCTAAAAGGTAGGTTAGCCACCCTTATGGTGCGACTATAATATCTGTCCGGTCAAATTTAGCATATTCTAGTAACCAAAAATGTAAAATAAGTAGAATTAGCCACGCATTTTGACGTTGTTTGCATAATAAAAACCAAATATAACTACGAGTACGGTCTATGAGTGCCCATCTCAGGTGCTTCGATCGACATTTATGTTTAGTCTATATTCTGTTTTATAGACGCAATATTCTCCTTGTAATCTCGGCGAAAAATAATGAATAACTCTATAAATATAAGGCTTTTAATTTTATAGCGGTAGTAGCTTTGTGGTTTAGACAACCGGTGGTCGGCGGTTTGATGCTCGAGCACGCTAACTTCTAACTTTTCGGAGATCTTTCTTTCGTCCTACTTGGTTGGTTTCCGCACTTAAACTTCTAGTTGGAGGCATGTAGTACGCATTCGGAGTTATGCGGACACAAATATCACTTGCTCTAACTTGAGTTGAACTTGAAATGATGATGAATATTTCAGGATATCTTTCACGTAAAATTATTAATTTGTCATATTGCTCTGCCTGGTCTACTAAACCTATTCAAATCGTTTAGTAAACGTACCTTCATCTAATCAAAGTAGGTTATATAAAATTCAATAAGTGTATAATTATTTATATTATGAAGCAATGTCATGCGTACTTAACATCGAGATTAGAGTCACTAAAATTACATTATAGACATAGAATTGTACGGTATCCATCATAACACTGGACCTTGTATCACGGTGGTTGGCACGCAATATTTCACCTTGGAGGTATAATGATATATTGTTATATCTGTTGCTAAGTAGGTAATGCCTGACATACGTTGCAATGGGGAAAATAATGTTACCTTGATAGTAACATGAAAAAAAATTCACTGACAAAATCTAGTTTCCAAAATGTCAAACTAAAAAGTTGAAAATTAAATATTATGATGACGCAAACGAAATATATAATACGTAGAAGTTTCGATTATATTATATTTTTATTTAATTAATGCTTTCATTACAACTGGTATTTTGCCCCCGTACTTTAAATTGCAAATTGGGCATTGTTGTGAATTAGTCAGAGTGAACTGGTTAGCAGCGGTTAGCGTCAAAGGCAGTGCTTATCAATCGACACGGCTATATTGAACTACTGCGATAATTTACTCTTGACGGCCAATTAATCACCCTTGTGGCTCTTAATAAATAGTCAGAAACCACTTTCATACAATTAATATTGTCGAGTGACAGCTTTTATAAAAACTGCAGCTGAATAAGGGCGACACAATACGTACGGGACCAGACAAAGCGCCCACACGAAACGCCCTTCGTCCTGGCGCATTCGTCCACATTTTTTATTTGTTTGCAAGGGACGACAGTTTTATGATTTTCCTCTTTTTTTTAAAAGAAAAGCATGTTTAAACATCAAGCCCATTGTAAAATTTGTAGGATTAGGATACTACGCTCTATAGGATTGCAATCCGCTCAGCTTTCGACCTAATTGTTCAAAGTCCTGTGACAACGCATAAGATATTATCTTAATAGCGTATGTCAGTTTTTCAAATTCAAGATTTTATGAGTTTAAAAGCGTTTGAAGCAAAAGTTAGAGGACTAAATGGAATTCAAACAAAGGCTTGTTTCAGAAACAAACCATAAAGTGAAGTTCAGTGACGTCGGTCAATTTGCTGTCTCGTGTAGTCCGAGTACCTATGCCTATACTTCTTTGTATAGCCGTGTACTCAAGTAATTTATACTACAAACTATTCGTGCTTGCTCGAAATCTAACACGAATAGTTTGAAGTTTTATATTTAGTTTTGGTTAATTACATGTTAACGTGATTCTTTAAAGCAGACAGGTATCATTAAAATTTAATTTGGCACTCTATAGCTCTACTACTCAATACTCTACAGTTGATTCTGCATTTTTTTTTAACTGAGCAGCACAATCACCATAGGTGTGCACAGGTTTTCATACCAGGGTATGCATTACATGGGTAGAACAATAGCAGATCTATTAAAAACTTAGGTAAGCAGTGATTTTATGTCTCTATAAGCTGCATGGCACTCACATCTTGAGAGTCAAATCAAAATGTATGAAGAACTGAGAATAATATTAAATGCAAATTTTAGTTCTTTATATTATAGGAAACTCTTGCTAGCTAAGAATATACGCCTACCTTAGTTCGAAGCTTTTGCCTTAACTTGACGAGTAAAGTATAAACCCCAAGCACGCCACAGCCATCATTGTAGAGACCAAGTTTGCTAAGCACTTTATATCCGTTCGTAGTTTTTGTCAAGGCCGATAAAGGACAAACATTACACGTATATTTGCTCGACGTCAACCGTTCCGTATACCATTAGACAGATTACAAAAGAATATTATGGTATCGTGACTCCTTTTGAGGCTAACAGCACGTAACTACTTCGTTGTAGTAATACGCGGTTAAACGAAGTAAGATTTTGTACTTCTGTGTCAAATTTTATCAAAATAAAATGGTATCCATGGTATGGATCTTTCTTTTCGTGAAAATAGGCGCAGTTTATTATGTAGGTGGGCGTTATAGTTTTGAAGACTAAATATTAAAACAAGGTCAAATTAACCAGGTATTTATAGTTGACGTCCCGAAAAGAGATAAGGTGCTACCATGTAAGTAATTGGTTCATCAGCCAACCTGTAATTTTCCACGCGAATAAAAGAACGCCCAAAGCGTTTTACGCCAGACTTTACTCATTGCGAATAACTTTACCTAAAAATTATATAGGTACTGCAAGTAGGTTTGTGCCACCGTATTTTGTATGTCTCTGTTTTACCGTGCGGCCGCAACTTCCACGTTCCGCTGCCTTAAGCCACACCGTGTGCTCATGACTTTATTGAAACACTGGCGCTACTGATTTAAGTGGGTAGAGTGATCTTTTTATACCTTAGACCTTTAGCCTGGTTGTGAATGTTCAATGTACATTATGCTGCACTATAATGCACGCGAAGGTAGCGGCTTCCGTCTTTGCTGATGAATATCTACTTAGGTCACGAGGTCAGGCTGTAAGAGTACCGCTGTTGCACAGAGTAATGAATATGTCAAAGAAAACTATGTTAAACATATTATATGTAGGCTAATCTAATATTTAAATGTTGTACCGATGGTACCGCGTAAGTACACAAGTCTATTCTGAATTAAACTTACATCAATACTTATTGTAAACAATATGGAACTGGACGATATTTATGTATAAATCTGCATTTATTTTGAAAATTTAAATTCAAATATGGAAAAGTCAGTGTAAATTATTTACGTGGGACGAGTTGCCTAGTTGTGCCAACGCATATCAGTCGATTGCGATTGGTAAGCAACGTTGACCCAAGTCGGCAACTGGATAGGTGACCAAATTTGGAGGTTCAGATTTGGCCTTTACGTTTCCCCCATGCCTTGGAGAGCACGTTAAACCGTCGGTCCCGGTTATTATCACTAACATCTGATATTGTTAAAAAGCCTAATATTTTAAAATACTCCGAGTCGTTTAAGGAAGGACGTGGGAGCCCACCGCATTATTATCCCAATAAAACTCCTACCATTATGTGATTAATGGAAAGGGGTCACAACCGAGGAATACGACGCAAAGAGAGAGTAAATAATTTAACCATGAGTATAGATTGTAGTATATAAGATAAGCCAACCCGTATGCGAAGCCGGGGCGGTTCAACTACTTAGAAAATAAATAAAACAGCATAAACCTTTCATCCAGTGCTTACATGTAGGTACTACCTACCTATAATGTCAAAAACTCTCAAACCTAAACGATTTCTCCTTGTGGTTTCACATCCAGCATTGAAATCAATCTAAAGCTTCTGAACCGAATAACTAAACCCGATCCAATTTAAACAACCATATTAGGTAGTCCGTCAACATTTTATTTCTGTGTTTTATGTTGGGCTGAAATCCGAAGCAAAACATTGTGAGCACATAAAACTTTTATTAAAGACAACAAGTACCCAACCAATTGAGATAGTTTTTTTATCCACTACAAGTTAGCCCTTGACTGCGATCTCACCTTATGGTAAGTGATGATGCAGTCTAAGATGGTAGCGGGCTAACCTGTTAGGGACATGGAAGTAATATTGAACCCATATCCCTATTCGGTTTCTACACGGCATCGTACCGGAACGCTAAATCGCTTGGCGGCACGTCTTTACCGGTAGGGTGATAACTAGCCACGGCCGAAGCCTCCCACCGGGCCAGACCAGAGAAAATTCAGAAATTATGAATTTCCAAACCCTGCCGGGGATCGAACCCGGGACCTCCGCACGTTAAGGCTGTACGCTGCGCCACGGAGGTCGTCGACGTTTACGAACTCTGTTTACTTTATTCCCAAAAACAAATGACGAAAGCTGAATGTCAACCAGTAATATATTTCCAAATTTTAGAGTAGGTACATAGAAAAGTACAGTAAAATAATTATCAAACCAAGCCTGACTGAGGAGAACCAAGCAAATGCCAATAATAAAATGATCAAAGAGAGAATATAGCAATGAGCGAATAGCGAAATAGATATAGTAGGTAATAAGCGTGAACATCTATTAACTTCAGTTAAATCAAATTTGACTGATTTTATTCATTCTACAGTCTGGTCATACATTTTTAAGAGCTGTGTCCAAAGGGGTGTAAAACTTTCAGGTTGAATTAATAAATAATATAGCATATACGAGTACCATAGACTATTGTGGGTCGTGCCTCTATATCATCGGTACTTTCAGATCTTGGGCCATGGCCGGTCATATAAAGCATATCGTGAACTTTTTCGTTACGTCTTAGTTTCGTTTGGTCAAAGATGTTATTATAGCAAGGAATCAGCGAAATACAAATGCACAAACACAGTATTTAATTAATCGACGCAGCTTTGTCAAGTTGCGGGTAATTAAACTACTGCCAATCAGTTGTCTGCAAGCTAGGATAGGCTACATTACCAATAGCTTGATTGATATTGCCGTATTAGTATTGTAGCTGTGTATGCAAATCATGAATATGTACATGGGAAGTGGATGGAAGAATAATATTGTCGACAGCATGTAGTGGTGCTCACTTATAGCGGATGCCCATGAAATGTAGGTCCACGTCGTCGATTGTTCTCTCTCTCTGCATCATATTCCTCATTACTGAGGGTCATGACCCCTTTCCATTAATCAAATAATGGTAGGAATTTTCTTGGAATAATGCGGTGGGTTCCCACGTCCTTCCGCATACGACTCGACTAAGAGTATTAAAACTCTTAGGTTTTTGTAACGATCATTAACAGATGTTAGTGATAATAACCGGGGCAGACAGTTTAACGTGCTCTCCGAGGCACGGATGAAGCGAAAAGCCCAAATTTGAACCTACTACGGTCGAGTGATATGCGTTGTCACAACTAGGCCACTCGTCCCTGGATGCTTCATTCAAGTAATTATTATAATTAGTATTCTGTAATTCAACAGTGGATATACGCAGACTGATATGATCATGAAGAAGATGACGCGTTATAACACATATTTTCTCACACACACCTCTATGTTATTCGGAACTAGCTGATGCCCGCGACTTCGTCCGTGTGGATTGAGGTCATTAAATTATAAAATATTGAGGTTTTTTGGTTTCCGCGGGAACTCTTTAATTTTCCGGGATACAAATTAGCCTATGTGTTATTCCAGACTATACTCAATCTCTGTGCCAAATTTCATCCAGATCCGTTCAGGCGTTCTGGCGTGATTGAGTATCTAACATTCATCCAGCCATCCATCCATCCATCCAAACTTTCGCATAATATTAGTATAAATGGTATAAATAAAATCGTACTTTTGTCGATTCAATATACAGAAGGATCCGAATACTTATCCAATATTAACCCAAGAAATCTCGCACAGCTTAGGATTAAACAAAAATTTAAAACCTGTTCAAGTTGAGTTATAGAGTTTATGATAGGTAATAAACTCTCATTTGTTTCATATTCCCAGGTAATATTGCCCCAAATATTCAATAACATCCATCTACTGTAGGTGAATGGTACTCAAGAGGAATTTCATCCTGAAGTTTTCATATTGGAATATTTAAACTTATCCTATTATATTACGAGAAATGTTGTTTATATTTATTCCATACCTATAGTACAGAATACTTGATATTATGCCTGTGTTTAGAACTAATAGATTTGACCGACGACGCGGTCTTATAGAACGCGACCGCACTTAGCAAAACATCCGATTGAACTGGTCAAAGGATCATATTATTACTAGCGGTTCGCCCCGAACTGAGACCTCGCGGTACCAATAACATTGTTTAACTATATATTGTAATAGTTAACTTTTTTTATTCCACGTAAGATGGTGCTAACTTATATTATTTGTAAGCACAAACGAATAAACTTTTACAGAGCGCCATCTATTGACATCATTGTGAAGTACTGTTAAAAATACTGAAGCTCATTAAAAATTAAATAATTTCGTTTTCTTATAATGCTTATCTAATTTTAGTATTTGTTGTTCAAGTACAGGATATAATTCAAATAATTGATCAAGTTTCAGACTCAGACTTCCAGAAAATTTAGAGTACTGAGGTCAACTTTGGACGTTAGAAAACTCCACTCTGAAAGCCCCCCATTTCGTCAATTTTTGGGGAAAAATTAAAAAAAATATATTTTTGTACTCTATTCCTAATTATCTTTAAAATGATATACCGCAACCCTATGTAACGCTATAAAAAATATTTTACTTCGCATTCGCTTCAATGAGAGCCCCCCTGAAATAACGATTTTTGTAACTTTTTAAGCCATGTTCGGCTGGAATCCATCGGTTTACATATTATATAATATTACGTTATTCAGAAGTTATAAGGCTTAGACAGACGAACGGATGGACAGACGGACGGACAAGTGCAAATTCATGAAAGTAGACTCAGAGACCTTCGCTTCGCTCGGTCAATTATTGTAATTATCTATTTGAATATTATTCGTCCACCAAAGTAACAATAAATCCACTCCACCACGACAGCCCACTGTACATTAACGTCCCACTGCTGGGCACAGGCCCAGCAGGGCCTTTACTCTCATAGGATAGAGGGAATTAGAGCCTAGACCCACCACGCTTGCTACAATGCGGGACCGAAGGCTTAACGTGCTCTCCGAAGCACGGGGTGAAACACCGCCTACATCTCAACTTCCTGAGAATTTCTAGTCAGAAAAACCCAATACTTAATTATGACCCGACCTGGGACTCGAACCCGGGACCTCGTCAGCCACAGTCCAACACGCCAACCACTAGACCAACGAGGCAGTCTTTTCATGCATAATGGTGGACTAAAATAGTTTTTTTTTTGTATTGGCTAAGTTATTTAGATGTGGTTGACACACCAGTGCAGAGACATCAGAAAATATGTCTCTCTCTTCAAACTTCAGAAAATTATAAAATAACAGTACTGAATCTACTGAAAGTCTTCCTACTTCTAGATAAGTAACTCGTCCGTAACTAATTTCATTGATGTCTTTCGGTTGTTACCTAATTCAAAATAAAAAGCTTCATTATAACTTTACAGCACTTCAAAAAACGTTGAAACAATTTGGTTTTAATTAATTTTCTTTTCACTTTTATTCATCCAACAAATGTGCGCGTAACCGTTCATTAATAACACTTTATTTTAAAAATATTTAAAATGCAGTAAAAATTTAGCTATAAAACCGAAATCTTAAGGTTTTTGTAAACAGTTTAAGGCTTTTTATGATAAAAAAAGCATTCAATACTTCAATAGCACATACACTACAAGTCGATTGTGTATTGGTAAGGCATTGACCCGAGATTGTAACAAATGGATAAATTGACTTTGAAGGTTGAAAAGTTTTTTTACTGCCGGTTTTTTCTATGCTTGAAAGAACTGTCGGTCAATTAACTGATACCTGCTTAAAAACCTGGTAAACCAATAAATATCACAGGTATTGATTTGCCTATATACTTCCTGTACATCATAGAAAAAGTTAGAGTTGACTTCTGTTATAATTTCTGTGTGCATGCCACATCGGCTTTAAATAAATATTTCTATTTTAAAAGCTAATATTAGGTTTAAAACACGCGACAAAATGCTTTTGACACATCAGTTTTTATTGTAATCATAAAAGCAACCCAGTGCTAGCACTATCAGTGTGACACGCTCTCGCGGCATTTGCAACGCTTTGTCGATGAAAAACTGCGATTATGCCGTGAGAAAACATTTTCACGTTCATTGTGCCTGGGCGACAGAAAGTTTATTTTCCTTTTATAATCGTGTATGACAAATAAGCGGTGAAATAAATTATTTCCCGATTTTCAGTTCAGTTACTTGGAAAATAACCTTTTAAAATAATAAACACGGGTAAAAGGCTCGATTTTCCGTTCCTCAAATACTTTATTCCCGAAAAAATAATGTACCACATAATCCTACTTACTAAATTATCTATCACAATTTGTATACTCTTCAAAAAGCTTCGTAATCCAAAACCAACAATATTGCCACAGAATAGGTAATAGTCATATTGCTTAGCGGTGGAGTGAAGTTGAGTGTGTATTTTATTTTGTCTTTATGAAAGACTTTTGCATCGTTTTCCCAAGAACTTTGACCTTCTTACAATTACATCGATCCTGCCGCAAATGATTTAGAGTGCCTTCCTATATTCCTCCTAGATTCTTTGTCATAACCATGGAACACTGTTTTGTTGTCAAAACCGTATCATGCACGGTGAAATCCACACAATCACACAGTTTTCAAGAACTCCCTGGTGCAGAGATGAGCGCTGTGGCATTATGATTTACTCAGGCATATCAAGTGGGAGATTTAGACCTACATTTCCTGCTGACAAAATTCGGCAATCTAAATATTCAAAATTGATTCCGGTTTGATCTGTTGGGGTGTATAGGTCGCAATTAGTTGCCACTCTTTAGACAAAGCTGTACCTCCAAGCGATTGAGAGTTCCTAAACACTACCAAAGAATAGGTAATAGTACGTTGATACTACGTAGTTAAACCAACAGGGTTTTCGTTCAGGTAACTTGTTACCGAATGAAATATAAAAGGTTTCCTTTAACGCAGACCTCAGAGCCGCAGAGTTATCTTAATCGTACTATCTTACTAATATTATAAATGCGAAAGTTTGGATGGATGGATGTTTGATACTCAATGACGCCCCAAAGGCTGAACGGATCTGGCTGAAATTTAGCACAGAGATAGATTATAGCCAGGAATAGCACATAGGCTACTTTTTATTCCGGAAAATTAGAGTTCCCGCGGGAACCAAAAGAACCTCCAACCACGCAGACGAAGTCGTACGCATTCGCTAGATAACGTATATTTCTAGAGTTTAGACTTTTGGCTATAATGAGTTGGATGACTTATCAGGTTGTTAGATCATGAAAGTGTAATGTTACTTGACTGTGAATGTTGATTGATTATTTTAATAAGGTTTAACGTCTTCGTTTATCTATTCTTATCATTTAACAATTTTCTCTTTCGCCTTGAGTTCAGCTCCTACCATCAACAAATAATCTTGTTTAGTATTTATAAGTTCAAATGGCTGTGTCTCCGTCCTGAGGTAAATAAACGTATTTACCCTAAGCCTCTAGGACATAAAACAAATAACAGGTCACGCAATTGCGTTTAGTTTAGAAAAATAGACTACTAAATAGGCAATTTTAATAATTTATTTTGGTCCTCGTTGGTATTGAATAACGTTCAATTTTGATTAAACTCATTGCATAAATTCTACAGAATGTATAATTGTATCCGCTCATAGCTAATTTTTGAAGGCACAGTTTAATCCATACCTACATATTATGAATGCGGTATCTGTCTGTCTGCTAAGCTTTATTGGCCCATCTAATCAACCAATTTTGATGAAATTTGGTACAGAGATAGTTTGTATCACAGGGAAGGATATAGGCTAAATGCGAAAGTATGTTTGTTTGTTGCTTTTTATGCCCGCTTTTCATTTATAAAGTTCCTGCGAGAATACAAAAAACTTAATTTACGCGGACGAAGTCGCAGGCTTCATCTAGTTAGATACCTAATAAATACGTAATTTCGTCTGTCATTCTTGCTGTAAACTATTTATAAATTTTTTTTGTATACTTTTACGAAAATGGGTACGTAACGTCCTCAGAAAAGGAAGCATTAATAAAATATTACATTATCCTTTTCATTTCCTTGTTATATCTAAACATCACGCCAATTGAACATCAAGGTTCACCTTGGTAGAAAATTGTGCCTTAAATATTATATTTTATGTAACTTTCCACCAAACGCCTCAATTACGGAAATTCCTATTCTAACTTGCTTAGCCTATTTTTTTATAAATAATACCTTGCATGCTTTGCATATTATAAAAATACTTTTTAGTTCATTATTGGTAGAAATGTATTTTGAAATGGATGCTACGACTAAAAAACGAACTTCAGACGTGTTGTACTTTACCCAGGTATTGATAGTATACCTATCTCTAATAATATTAATCTATAATAATAAACGGTATTCCAGTACGGTCTTGTTGAGACTGAGGTAACATACTATAGGTATGACCCAGTATCAGTTCTCGAAAATAGTGGTGCCTTGCTCTACTGGGATCGGTTGGTTATCACTGATAGGTTCATTGCTGCTAATAGACCTGACATAGTGTTAGTCGACCACTCAGCACGCCGAGCAATAATGATGTTACTATTCTGAGATAACCTGGTGAAAGCAGAAAAGGAAAAAGTATCCAAATACTTGGACCTTGCTCACGAGGTTACCGTCATGTGGAATGTTGACTCAACGATTATTGTATCAGTTAACGGTCTTATTTCAAAGAGTTTCGATCAACACCTCAATAAGCTGTCGCTTGATTGCTGGATTAAGGATCGGATACAGAAGGCGCTTATCCTTGAGACGGCGCGAATTGTGAGGAAGTTCCTCTCTCTGGAGCCCTGACCACCAGCTGCTCGGGTTAAAGACCCAAGCAGCTGGTGGTCAGGCCCTGCAATGGGTGGAAGTTTTATAGGATTATTTTTAAATGTGTTTTGTATAGTATTTTTAAATATTTATGTAAAGCGTGTTTAGAAATATTTTTATAAAAATGTGTACAAATAAATGGGAGTTATAAACGGTATTCTAAACATTGCTTTTATACAGGAAAAAATAGGTGTATCGTGAAATTGTTTCTTACTTATTCGAATATCCACTATCAGGGACTGAAAAACAGATTCATAAAGGCTACAGAAATATAAGTGTTACAGAATGAAAGTGTAAAATAATCGAAGGTGTAACCCTTTTGGATGTGTTTTTAATTATGTTAATCCGAAAAACTTATATTTCTGTAACAGAAACGAATCCGTATCAGAAACGAAAGTGATTTAAAGTATAACCCTAATAGCAACGTTGCCAAATTTACTGTTGACGCGTATTCAAATTTGAACCTAAGGTGAAAATACCGATGGTTGAAATTGTTTTAAGAAAAACATGACCATGTTGTGTCAGTATGTGTAAAGTAAAATAAAGTGAGAAGAACGCGTTGTCACACCGTGCAGTTTGTTAGGGCATGTAGCTATTAGGATTACAGATAAAAACACTTATTAACAGAAATAAAAGGTTACAGATTGATTGGGTTACAGTATCGTTTCTGATTCCGTTATAAGTATTGGATAGAAGCAGGCATTTTGAAAATTCGACCCCAAAGGGGTGAAATAGGGGACGAAATTTTGTAAGAAAGCCCTTCATTTCTCAAGATATTTTACAAGTTATGTCAACGAAACTTGGTACCTTGGCTTTCGTTAAAAAACGTGTGTTACAGTTATTCAAAATTCCACTCCCAAAGGGATAAAAAAGGGATTGAAAATTTGATGGACTTTCATGTCCTTCATTTCTCAAGTCATAGCCATGTAACTTGGTATATGAGCTGCGGGTTGAAAATGAAGAAATACGTGTTTCACAGCTTTTGAAAATTCCACCCCCAAAGGGGTGAAATAGAAAGTTTGTGCTTCAATCATGCCGCAACAGAGCAACGGGTATTTTGCACGGATAGTTGAGGGCCTGGAAAGTGACATAGGCTATACTTTTTATCCCGGAAAATTAAGGAGTGCCTGTGGGAATTAAAAAAAAATTATACCACGCGAACGAAGTCGCGCTAGTATTCTATAATAAAACAATTGCAGTCAGCATGCTTGCCACCATTCCACGTGGGAATAAAATGAAATCTTTAATTTCAATCTAGCTAGAAGGACGCAGTCATGAGATTACAAAATCTTGATATTCTACTAGCAAAATAACTTTCTAATTAGAAATACAATCAATAACTTATTAGACTTTGATAAAGACAAATGTGATTCCCAATCTATTTTGGATTAAGCAGTTAGCTACTTCCAAGAATATTTTCACATTGCCAAGTTTGAATGTGCAATTATTTACACCACATGTTGCTTTATAGGTATTTTGGCAACCATCCTATGTTCGGTGTGTACAAAAGCAAAAAGCTTCTTTGATAACTAAAACTTCCTGTATCCATATATAGTAGAATGAAAAAAGTTTTACGTAAGCTTTATGCTTTTGTTTGTTCATTAGGAGTTTCCTTCGTAGGAACAAATTGCGATACAGCGTTTTATCTGGTGCAATTAAATCGCAATTTTCTTTGTGACGAGGCATTATTTTCATTCTGTTTAATAGGTTATATACGTACTACATAAATTGTGATCGTAACTCTAAATATTTACATAAATCTCTGTTTTTTTGTGGTTTTTTCGAATAATATTTTCAATAAGAAAATATTTTAGTACGAGTTTATATTTTCATTATCAGGTAAGTATGTACTGATCTTTACGTTGTGTTAATGCATCACTGCGGTTTAATCATGATCCGCGGTGATTTATTACTAAAATGATAAATTCTGATTTAATCCTATGAACACGTCCACACTATATCAGAGTTTGCCTGGCTTAAGCAACTACAATAAAGACACTTAAACTTTTAGCCAATTTCGTATTTAAACTGCAGCTTACATGACGTCGTCATGTAGGTATCCAAAAATAAATGTGATGAAAGTTTGATAAACAAACAGACGTCACTGGATTTAGGGAAATCAAGATGATCGCTCGCGTTGGCAGTGTGACTCATTGGAGAACATTGGCAACCACTACTCATGTTTTATCGCCCCCTCCATTGGGAGAGTCATGGTCCACGCAGTCGCGTTTCTCCGTCTCCTGACGTGTGCCGGCTATTTTCAGCTTCAGGAGTGTTTTCATTACATATGGTTTTCCCCATGCTAAGGATGCATTAATAATAAAGCGTCTAGAAGAGACATAACAGACGAATCACATTCACAGTATTGAGTGGATCGCGTCAGCCCACAATTTCACTTCAGTGAAACCTTAGAGTATAATCCTAGCTATCTGAATTAATTTCCCATTAAAAGTATTTGCAGAATATGGTAAATTATATTAATAGATATGGTAATAATGGAAAACCTTTGCTATACCCAATGTAGAAGAAATATTATCTCTAAATTACATTAAAAGGGTTTTAAAAGGCTCATGCAGATTTGTGTAATCAAATTCATAAAAAAAAAGATTATATAGGCATTTCATATGAATTTCGAAACTTTTAATGTAGGCAATACTGAGTTCGCGAAATATACCTACTGGTCAATTTGTCGATCATGTTTTAAAGACCTTTTTTGGATACTTATTTTATGTACTGCATTCTCGAACTCTGTTTATTTGGCGTGCCACACATGCGTACGATGACAGCCTAAAAGTATTTCAGTTTTATTAACGACGTCGATCTCTGAAAATAGACTTTATTTCGTTTGATGTTATTTTATTTTATTTCTTGGGTAACTCTTGAGTTATGTTTGTTTACACGTTATTATAATACTGTTTTAAGTATAGATTTTATCATGTAATTTTAGCATAGCATGTAATTTGCTTATACTGTCTAAATGTTGTTTTGAGTTTAACGTGGTATGGTATTTGTACGTAAAATACGTTTACATATATATACGAAAATAAAGTTTAATCATTTATTATTTCTTGGCTAGTTTATATGTTTGCTGATATGTGTAATGCACAAGACCCTTATTTATGATCAAGTTATATTAGAAGACCAATCATCTGCCTCGTTTCCGCGTAACGTCCTATATAATTTACAGTGCATTAATTTATGCAATCGTTGTCAAAATCAGGATTAATTAATTTTGTTAACTGTACAGCTGGGACATGCCTAAAGGCTTGGGCAGACATACGTGCTGGCATCAGTATTATCTTCATATTAATTTTCCTTATAGGCAGGTTTCCCCATCTAAGCTTCCTGACACCATTATTTAAAGCAATATAAAATAACTGGCCAAGTGGATGGCATTGATATTTGCTAAAAACTTGATAGTGCAGAGTCATTATTTCGAAAGCGGTATTTTTTATTAATCTTCTAAGAAACCGCATAATTATTTTAAAATCAATTCAATGCTCGAAGGGATAAATAAAACATTTATTTCGAATCTCGCTTTTCATGGTCAAGCGATAAACGGAGTTCTAATTTGCAAAATTTTGATAGGTAAGTTTTATGCCCCTGTGAACGGTAACAGATTCCTTTAACTGCGTTAAATTTGAGCTTTACAGCTCTAATCAGTTATTTTTTAAATGGCTGTGACATACAGGCAGAAGAATAGAGGGATAAACAGATCGATCGTAAAAGGGTTTCTTTACTACAGAACCAAGTAATTCTACAAATGATATGCAGCGCGGTTGCCTGAAGTAACGCTGCGCTTCGTCCTTGCCGTTGCACGCTTTGTCTGTCCAAGCCTTGAAGTATTTTGGCCACGTAACGCGTCCGCGCCAGCGCAGACGTATGGCATACCTATGGCCGGCCGCCTACGCATAGCTCTCGGACGAAACAAAACGACAGCGCCCGCCCGCCCGTCAGTTTACTTTCAGTCTTGCCTAAAGCAACTTCTCTGATAATACTACTGTATTTTGAAATTATTAAAGAAAATCCCTCTGGAATTTATTACGTGTGTTGTGAAACCTTGAAGTTAATCAGGTAGGTTTATACCAACATTTTTATACAACTTTAGATCTTTGTTTTAGTTTTTTCATGGCGATTGAGTATCATAATGTTCTTTATTAGATTGTTTATTCCTCGCGTTCGCTTTTTAGTGCATTTCCTCACATTAAGTTTTGTATAAGGTGTTTGTTTTATTGAGGGATTTGATATATTGGTAACGGGTTATTTATTCGCTATAAAAGGTCCATAAAAATCTCGAAGCAAGCTCTTCAGGGAAATGTAAAACCATTATTTAAGTCGAGTACGCTCAATATGAATGCTTGTTAACAATACAATTATTTTCTTGACAAAACTTTACATTTTTATATTATATGAACTATCAACAAGTATGAGACTTATCTTAGCCAGATTGTATATCCTATGAGGTTTTCTAGAATTCTAATATTAAAATTATAATTTATCGAATGTTAAAATCGAATTAGATTTATTTTTTTGCATTTCTGGAAAGTATGTAGAAACTAATAAGAAATTTCCATTAAATATGCGCCAAATACCAGAACAGTCGACTCACTGAATTCGAACAAAGCGAATTTAAATGCCGTCCAAACATTGTATACTTGGCGCCGCGCCAACCTAGTCACTATCAATTTTTCTAACAGGAATTTCTCAGAAATTCTCGATGCAGTATAATGAGTTATTTATTCAGAGCACGAACCTTTGCTTTTTGTTCTAGAAATTAGACTAGAACTATTATCCATAATAACCCACAACTACTGTAAACATCAGCCCATATTGTTATCTGCACAATTTCTAACTTTGACAGCGATAAATTTACAAAGCTTTCTTTGTTTGGACAATTTTAGAAAACCGTCTGCAGTAAAAGATGTCTGAAACTAAGACACTAGAGGCTGGCCAGCAGCTTGTCAAGAAGACTATGGATGAGGTTATCCAAACGAGGGAAGTCAAGCAAAATATATCCATTCAGGCCAGACAAGAATTTCGTGAACAGTACCAAGAGAGCTACGAAGAAGAAATGGAGGAGGAAACCTTCATCGACGAATTCGGAAATGAAACCACAAAGAGACAAGAAACGAGCAGTGAAAGCAAAGAACATTCAAGAAGCGCAGATGTTAAGGTTAAGGCGAGTGGATTGAACGCAGAGCAGATGAAAGCTCTCACAGACTGCGCGAATCAGGCGGGACAGCTGGCGCTCGACTCCAAGCCTGCCAACTAATTGTACAATGTAATTAAACGTTTCTTTTTTAAACATCTCACTTTGCTCTTGCAGTGCTAATGTTTGACATTCTATGTCACGACTTTAGGAAAAAATATATGCCAAAATGACTCACGCGAGGGTGTTTCCTTTGGCAGCCGGGCTTTAAGCAAAGGCACCTTTAAAAAATTGAGTATTGCGATCTTTGGTGAAACTTTTTAATACGTAAATTTTTGTATTTCAATTTACGTGTACTGTTTCAGTGAAATTAGATGTAAATGGAACTTAATTAACTTCATTTAAATAAACTAAACATTTTAGAAGCAAAGCAAAAAGGAAATTGTTGTTCGAGTTACACAGTCCTATCAATTTTCTGCCCGATCCTTAATTTCCTTTCCACCATTTTGCATTTACTCAATGAAACAATGAAAAATTTACAGGAAGCCCCATTTATATCTTAATTTTAGATGTCTAACACAATAAATTTGTTTCAGGTGTCGTTTGAAAGTGCGCGAGGTGTCTCAAAAAGTGATAAAGACTGTGTCCAGTGTTCCTTATTGTATAAATGTTATATTTAGGTTTAAATTTGTAATACATTAAATAAATATATTAAAATGAAAAATGATTTATAATTAACGTGTTTGTGCTGGTGTGTGGTGCTACGTAACAAATCTTATCAAATTAAAAAATGGAGGAGGAAGACGACGAACGAAAGGTTCGCCGACCCAACTTGGCGGCCTTTAGTTCACTCAACGCCAGGGTCGTCCATGCCTCCTTAGAAGAAGGTTATAATATTCGACAACAACTTTCTTCCGAGTCTAACGATGTAAATACTACCTGTTCGAGCATCTCGACAGCTCAATATAGTGATAGAAGTTTGTTGTCCAAAGTGAGCACATTTTCTCGGAGCGGCACTTCGAGTTCTAGTCAAGAAGAATGTGAGGTAGCTCAAACCACTGTTACAAGCGGCCAATATTTAGCAGCTGCTCGTGTCGAATCAGCTCGATCAATGGAAAGCCTAAGGCCTAGTAAGGACACTTCGCCGGCGCGCCCTGCGAGCTCATGTACATCCGTTCGAATCCACCGTAGTTCGTTTCTAACGGCTAGCGACCGTGATGTTAGGGAGACGCGGGGCGCGCCAGCACGGAGAGCCTTATCAGGCGAAGATATGGGGTGTTCAGCGGAGAAAAGACGGGGCTTGTTTGCGACGGAGCGACGGGCTCTTCAACAGCTGAGTTTACCACCACCAGAGCGTCGGTTAACAATTTTAAGCCCGCATAGCCCAATGGCGCCGACTGAAATACAATGGCCCATTCCTTCCGGCATCAGAGGCCGGCGAAAAAAAGGGATGGTCCTGCCAAAACTAATTCTGCCTCGCAGCGACTCCGATGGCTCGGAGGTGTTTTTTGAAAGGTATTAAGGCTTACTATTAAAACTTTATTCAACTTAGGGTCGATTTTCCAATCCCAAGTAATCTCAAACTGACGAATAATTTTATTTTACAGTTTTTGTATCACAATTGTGTCTAGATCATTTCTCAGATTATAGAACGATTGAAAAATCAACCCTTAGTTTATTTTCAGGTTTAAGCTTTTGCCAAATATCTTAAAACTTACAAGAAAAAAAAACTTGACTAGCTCAACGTGCGTCAGAACTGACAACGAAGTTTATGCTTTACCAGAGCAAAATAAAATTGTTTTATCTGCGCTCAATGTAGGTGGTAAGTCCGCTAAAATCTAATGAAATTATAGACATTACATCAAACGTGCGCCGGACTATTTACGTTAATCTTTTAGAAAAATTTATTTTTTATCTTTTAGGCATCTTTTAGCTTTGTATACTACGACTACAGTCTACATACTCGTATAATCTGGTCAGTAGGTGTAGAAGATTTTGGGTTAAGAAGACGAGCGCACCAACAGGCACTTGTGAACTGGCGTATGCGTCTAGAGGAAGACAGGAACGTACGCCAGCGCGCTGTTGGTGCAATCCTCCCTAGTTTTGAGGCCTGGTTAAAAAGAAAAAGCGGCAATGTCACCTTCAGACTGACACAGGTGCTAACTGGACATGGGTGTTTCGGTGAGTACCTGTGTCGGATTGGTCGTGAAGCTACTCCCCAGTGCCATCATTGCGATGGAGACAGAGACACGGCACAGCATACCCTTGAGGAGTGTCCTGCGTGGGAAGTACAACGTAGCGCCTTAATAAACTATGTGGGGAATGACCTCTCCCCAGCGGCTATAATTGCGGCTATGCTGGAAAAAGAGGAAACCTGGAAGGCAGTGGTCTCCTTCTGTGAAACCGTAATGGTTGAGAAGGAGGCTGCTGAGCGGGTCCGTGAAAAAGCCGATCCCGCCAGGAGACGAAGGCGCCGGGGCGATGCCGTAAGCCGGCCAGTCCATCCAATAGACCTGATGTAAGGGACCTTCGAGGTCACGAACGGCTGGGGTGGGGGCTCCGGTCGTTTTATCGTCCATATATTAAGTGGCCTTGGGAATATGGCTGCTTGCTGTGGCTCAGGCAGCCATAGTAGCGAGAGCAGAGTAGTCTGGGGTCACACCCCAGACTACTCTGCACTGGGATGAGCCCAAAGGGCATTGCGCAAGGGAGGCACCGATGCGTTCTTTATAGAGATCTCGGAGCCTCCCAATATGCAGAGGGTGGCCACCGAGGGGGTTTTAGTAGGTACAAATCCTACATAACCCGACTTGTCCCCCAGAAGTTGGGTATCTTAGGAAGATTTCCCCCTCGAAAAAAAAAAAAAAAAAAAAAAAAAGGTGTAGAAGATTTTATATATTAATACTTCGGATGCAACCAAACTATACCTTTCGTCATAAACGGAACGGATAAGCCGTGACAACGTAGCAGACAGATAAATCAATCAAGAACTTCATCGCTGATGAACATAATAATAGTAGTCTATTAAAACTACACCACATTACTTAAGACATCTGCTTCTATAATTATGATAAGTACTGTGGTAGCCGCTTTCTATAAAAGGTATAGGTAAAATACTACCGACCAACTAAACCACTTGGCTAAGAAAACCCTTTTTAAAAATGTATTGTCATCCCAGAAACCATTAGATGTAATACTAGAAATGTTTTTAGATTTTACAAGTTGGAAGATGTTCAAGTTTACGTTATTCCTAGAACATAATAATTCATACTGATCACTCAAAACTTTCTATTGCATTATATATAGCTTTTGTTTTATGTTTACTGTGAAATAAAACACGGCCTGTGTCTTATGATTAAGAATCTCCGTTTAATAAAATTAATCTTTTCATGTTCAAATTGAATAAGATCTCTTAATGAAGCAACTTTAGACAGTCTTTGTAGAAATTTATTGCTACGAGTATCTTGTTTACTTTAGGTAAATCTTTCTTATCATTGTAGATGTAGAGTGAAGAAACAGGTAGGTTGGTAGAATTAGGTTATTTCTTGTATGAGTTTATACCTATTATGTTAATGATGTTTACTCGTGTGTTTACTCTTTACTTTGAACGACTAATATTTGAATGTTGTTTCGTAAGTTTTCCTCAAATATAATACGGATAGGAAGTTAATATTCTAAGTTAAAAAAGGGGCAAGACAAGTAATAAAAGGTCTCTTCTTCAGGATTCACGAAAAACATCACTGTCAACATAAGCGAATGGCGCTTCTTAGCGTCCGATTCAGCGGACACTACGGACAGGCAAGGAATCGTAATAATATTATAAAAGCGAAAAGGTGTTTGTTTGTTGATTTTTCCTTCGGTCAACATGGAATAGAGCAACGGATCCTAACTTTCGCATCTATAATATTTGTATAGATTGAAAGTTGTTTCAGATATACTCATCACTTATGTTATAGTTATAGTTGACCATCAGATATAAATGTACAGTCACGTTCTGGAAAGGTTCATAATAATTGCATGCACACGTCTGTGTCTGAAGTCGATAAGTAATTATATTAGGCATATATCATAGATTTTTACCATTGAAAATGGTTATCAGATGCAAATCACCTGAGACGTAATTTTGTCCATAGCTCCGAGGATCTTTTAGGAGGATCGAGATGAGAATAGTACCAGGAGTTCAGGAATTTGTCGAGACACGTGTGAAGGTTTGAATTTTGAAAATCAGCTGGTAACTTTTTTTGGAATTTACTAAATTGTAAATATTTCGGAAAAAAACCGACGTAAGAAAAAATTAAGAAACAGTCCTAGGTTATTAATTTAGCTATAAAATGGCGAAAAAATTTTGAAAATTGGTTAATAATTGTGACTGTAGGTAGGTATGTAAGTCTTGGAATTGTAGATAAACGGGTATTTCCGTATATAAAAATTGATGTAGCTTCTATGATTATTGACCGATCGTCATGGTAATGGTGTTAAAAGATGCGGATGCAGGCGAGAAGTGTATTCGAGTTGTAATTTAGAAAATCAGTTAGTAAGTTTTTGAAAAATTTTGAAGAAGAGATTTAATTTTTTTAAGAATCAACAAAGGCTGGAGTGATTATTGACCGATCGCGTATTTTCGTTTGCGTCGAACCCCTCACGGGTTTGATGTGTTATAACTCTCTATTCAAAGTCGTGTTCAATATAAGGAACTCGTCCTCGAATCCTCCAAATTGCAATCGTAATTTTCTTCCAAACGCATGTTCATTTCAAGGCGATCAATCCGACAACGCTGTGCAGCACGAAGTTGGGAGGTGGCGAGCGAAGCGAATCGGCGACCTCCGTGGCGAAACGAAGGTCGAGTAGGTGAAGCTGGATGAAGGGGTGACGATACGAGTCTTCTGGCGTCATTTTACATGTACATTTTTATAAATCGTTATAGGTTTATAACCTAAAATTTTGGGGTTTCTTGCCTATTCATCAAACACCTCACATCAAACAAACATGAATTCCGTGCATCAAGGCAAGTACTGCCTTCTATTGAACACGCAAACGTAAATATACGGTGACCGATCATCATGGTAATGGTGTTAAAAGATGCCTTGTAAGTAAAGATTTACTTCCCTAAATTTATACAACTAGTGTAATCTCAATAAAAATTTATTATTGTTCAACTAGTAATTAAATATGTGTTATTCAAAATAAAATATTTTTTTGTAAATTTTTGTATTCATTTTCAATGCTCCGATTCTTGCGGGGACTACGAAATCTGTGATTTTTTTACATATAGGTATGTACCTATCGGTACTAGGGATTGGTATAGAAAACTTTTTTAAAAACTTTAAATTAGTAAATAAAAAACTCATTATTACTCTATTTTTTCATATCCATGCTTGAAAACTTTTGTTATGCAAAAGCAAATTTTGTTATGCAAAAAACTCGTATTGACGTTTAAAACTTTACGCAGTTTTGTAAAGAACTCATTTAAAAACTAAATGTTGCCCGTGACTTCGTCCGCGTGGATTAAGGTTTTTTGATTTCCGCGGGAACTCTTTAATTTTCCGGAATAAAAAGTAGCCTATGTCCGTCCCCGGGATGTTACTTACCTCAATACCAAATTTCACCAAAATTGGTTGAATAGATGGGCCGTGAAAGCGTAGCAGACAGACAGACAGACACTTTCACATTTATATTATTAGTATGGAAGAAAGGATATGGACAATCCATAATCCATACTAATATTATTATAGTTATGATTTGATAAACATTTTCAGTCCGTGACTGTACATAATGATAATTGTAGGTACTTTATTGACAGTTACGATATTGTCAATTTCGCACCCGATTTATCAGTTTAGCTGATAATGCTCGAGTGATATTCAATTTACCTATGTAATGCCGCTGTTTATCCGAAACACGAGTACCGTATATCTCCTTATTATCTGTGGTTTGGTTGTCTTGTGGCTGAAACAAACGCAAAGCGCAACGGCACCATGGCTCCTCGATTTTTATTTGAAATCAGATATATAGGTAAAATAAGCTTGAGCTTGACTACAATCACACTAAATATAAGGCGACTAGATGATGCCCGCGACTACGTCCGCATGGATTAAGGTTTTATTTTATTCCCGCGGGAGCCTCATAATTTTCCAGAATCCGATGTCTTTCCCAGGGATACAACCTATAACTAAACAAAATTTCACTAAAATCGGTTGAAACGATGGGCCGTTAAAGCGTAGCAGACAGACATACCTTCGCATTTATAATATTAGTATGGATTATGCAGCCTTAAGTGGATCACGTCTGCTTAGAAGGTGACGAATATTCTTCTTGTGAGTTTACCAATATTAAAGCTAGCGGGGAAAATGGAAGCCGGAAGTGCATACCAGAAAGCTACAATACATGGAATTTTATTATAATGAAGGTGTTTATAAGTTACGAATAGGCCTTCTAAGAAAGCACAGAGTCACTCAGTATACCATAGAGAGAGCTAATACATAGGGTTTCTTTTGACATGATCAGAAATGAGGAGATCCGTAGAAGTATCCGAATAAGGGCGAGAGCAAACTAGCAACCGGACAGGAGAAAACGTTTCAACAAACAAACAACAGTTTCTCCTGTCCGCCTAGTGTGAGCGCGCACCATATAAAAGTGAACAACGATATTTTGTACGCTAGGCAAATTTTTCTTCGTAATGTGTTTTCGTTCTTACCGGCATAATAGGGGCATATAGTTGGACGAACTGATTGCTGATATTGGGGTCTGAACGTGCTGGAATAACGTAGCGTTGGCCAGACTCCCAACTAGGTGTAAAGACAACAATTATTATTAATATATTCTGATTCAGGCGCCGCTAGACCGAGGCGTGTGGAAATCCCTACGACACACCTACGAGTACGTTCAGCTGTGGACGTCTATCGATTCTCAATCGATCTATCTCCTACCTAGTTACCTTTTGACGTTAATCATAGTTATTAATGGTACAATTATTTTTTCATTTACGAAATACGCTCCACGAAATAAACATAATGATACTTCGCTACCATCACTCTGTTGGGCGTTAATTTTTAATGTGCTCATTCAATTCAGGTTACAATTGTAACCTGAATTGAATGGTGATAAATAAATGATATACGCTAAAGCGTTTATTGTACCAAATTCAGGTTGTATTCGTAAATTGTTTTGCTTATTTATGTACTGTCACTGAATAAATATATACTACTAGCTGATGCCTGCGACTTAGTCCACGTGGATACAGGTTATTTGGTTCGCATTAATAACATTAGTATAGATTTAAATATACCATGACAAAATTTTTCGCTGTATGAATTACCTAGCTTATGTCCTTCTACGGAGCACAAGCTATTATATATCTCGTAAAATATAAGTAAAGTAATCTTATGTATGCATTTCACAAAACCTGGAATTTGACTAAGGTGACTTTGTTAGTTATATTTTTGCTCGTGAAGAGAAAGTAACTTTAGTTTCAGTAAAATACTGTTGCTCGTATTGTGGTTAGTTTAAAACTTTTCGTCCAAGACTTGTATAGCAGGTTTAACGAACGGGCAAAAGGAACTTTTTATGTTGTTATTCTTGCCGCGATTTTCTGAGATTATTGGTTTTATTTGCCTCGGATTTTTCCAGTTGATCGTAAAATACTCGTATGACATCCCAGCGTCAAGTACTTATTTACTTTTTTGGTGTACTTTTATTTTAATAGAAATATACTTAATGTAGATTTTGCCCCTTATATAACCTTATGAAACTTAAGCTATTAAGCTAATGTCTCTGTGGTTTAAGAGATGCTTAGGATAAGATTTTAATATGTATTAGAATGCTAAGTAGTTTCATAAAATATCTAAACTTATAACGTTTTATTTTCACAGTTTTCAGGAGCAAGTATGAGTATAGGTTGATGTCAATTTATTTTTGGCATTTTCTCGGCAAACCCTTTTATCTTATACCCATATTATGGAGAACATAAAAAATTAACGAGTCCATCATCTTTGGGAGCCTGCTATATTGGATTTAGAATTACGTCAGTTAGTTAACCATGCATTGTCTTCAAAACGTGTACGCAAAACTTCAGCTCAATCGAAAACATGGAAGTGGGTCAAATTTAACTTGGAAAATTTGATTAAGTAGAGACAGATATCGCAGGTGAAATTAAGTAAAAGTTAGAAAAACTACATTTACCTTTGTATTGTCTTTTTCCTCCGAAACAAACGTTAATATAATTGGTTAATACATAAGCATTGGTGAATGTTTTAAGGTTTAAAATGCTTTCAAATATACACGACCGGCCAGATTTATTTAATTTTTTTATGAACAATAAATAAACTATTTGTCTCTATGTCAGCCGTACTGGCTGAATTGTTGCTCCTAAAATAATTCATTTGTTATTTCTGATTCAATGTCAACTTCATTGTTTGATTAATGAACTCTTTTTGGCGACCTCTCCGTACCTACGAATACTACACCCGATACCTATTATTCTTCAGTCTCTCCATCTACATAATATTATAAAACTTTAAAAAAAAGTGTGTGTGTGTAATTCACACTCGGTAGAAGTGAAACTTAAAAAATGTAGCCTACGGGATAGTGAGATAAATAATTATAACTTGTTTTCTGAGATAAATGTAACTTGTATTATATGTCATTCTCTCGCAGACTAAATTTTATTATAAATATTTTGTCTCTTTTTGGTGTCGCTGTTTAGTTTAGTTTTCTCTTCGTATTCTATTTCAATCCGTATGGTTTGGCGCTTTCAAAAACTAAGACAGGACAGGGCAAAACGCGCGCGAAATATCAACGTTTGTATAGGAATCACGTTTCGTCCTATCACGCAGCTCTGTTCAGCTCATTTTATAATAGTGCGCATACGGAATTTTTGTCAGCCAGACATTCTTTTTGTCCTCGATGATAAATACAACGCTCACACATCAATGACGTGTTTGTAAGTTTGTATGCACAGTTGTTTCCAAGCACATATATTGTAACCTTTCAGAAATACGAGTAGCAAGTATTCCTGTGAAAATCCTCCGAGAAGGCACGAGGTTTTATTTGCATAAGGACTTTCACCAACCGATCATTTTCACCATGTATATAATGTTATAAATATAATACAAGCTGATGCCCGCGATTTCATCCGCGTAGATTGAGGTTTTATGTTTCCCACGGGAACTTTTTATTTTCCGGGATAAAAAGTAGCCTTTGTGTTATTTCAGAATATCTCTGTGCAAAATTTCATTCAGATCCGTTCCGCTAGTCTGGGGTGATTGAGTAACAAACATCCATCCATCCAAACTTTCGCATTTATTAAATTAGTATAGATTGGATGATAAGTTTTGTATTTACCGCAATGTGCCTTAAACCTCCTATGTCTGTGTGTCTGGGAGCACTGGTGTAACAAATAGTGGCGCGGGTACTGAAGTTTAAAGGAAAGTTTAGTGTAATGGATATCAGCTGGTTTGCACCCTGGAGAAGGAAGGATTTTTTTAACATGAGAAATTTATGAACAAGTGGGATATTTAGGGTAACTAATACAATAGTTATTCTAAATCCATGCCAAAATATTTGAAAATCAAACTGGAAGATTTAGGGGATTTAGAAATATAACAATTTTTAAATAGTAATTTATCTCCATTTGGCAAAATGTAAACAAACATAAACATTTTTGTTCAAAATTTACGAGATTAATATTGCGAAATTTAAATTAGGTTAATTGAAATTTCTGATTATAAATCTTGTGAAGTGCACCCAACCATACTTAAATATTTGGAACAAGTTAATTAAAACCTTGTGATGAAATATATAAATATATGTAACAAAATAAGAAATATGATGTATGTGTACGGTATTATCGACATTTCACAAAATTCCACTAAAGCAGTTTCGCGTTACTAACAATGACAATGGCTTACATTTTTTTTATTTGATATAATATAAAAGATCGCTGATTTGATCTCATATCACTTTTCGCAGCATGTCATACAGATGTAACTGAGACTCGAACGAATGATAGGCATTATAACAATGCCAATAATATATTGAGCTTAACTTCTCGTATCACAAATGTTTCATTTTGATGAATAATGAATAAGGACTCAAATAAATGACGAAGTTAAGATGTGGCCTAAAATGAGAGGAGTTTCCCTATTCCTACATACCCCTATTTACGCACTCGAGTTGAATGCAGTCGGAGCCTGAGGTGACGGGCGGGAGCATCTCCCTCCCCCGTCCACCCTCACCCCCGCGGATAGTGTTGTCGAGTGCTGTCTTTGACATCTATCGTACGATATTATACATACGTAAACGGAGTGATTTATATGTTAAACTTATTAAAACCGTTTATGTCAACATTAACGTATCAAATCCGTTAGAGTTGGAATAATTATTTTCTTGCTCATACTACATAGGTTATGTAAGTTGACAATCCTAGATAATACGGAGTAAACGGATACGCATAATACGGAGTATGGAAATTTTTGTCAAACGGCCAAGCATTCGTTAGAGTTGAGTAAATAGGCTGAGTTGATGTTGGTGGTGTCAGTGGCGGTGATAGTGGACTGTCCCAAAACCGAATCAGCATAACCCGAGTCAAATTAGTCTTGTTTGCCCTGCCCCTAGAGTGTTTTTGTAAAGTGTGAACCCAGAAGCTCCTGAGGTCCTGAATGAAGGGGCGACGAAGCAAGTCTTCCGGTGTAGCCCATCTATTTTACTTCAATATTTTTATGGATACCCAACATTAGACGTTTGATCATAATATAATCAATTAATTAGGTGATCATGCTTGATGAAAACAATGAACATTCAATGATATACTTGATTATTTCATGAAATGATCAATTCTATATGATTTCGCGATTTAACAGTGGGGGGACCGTTAACGTTCACTATTCCAAGATAAAGTTCTTAAATCATCTCATTGACGAATTTCGAGCTCTAACGTATCGAAACCGTTTACGTCGACATTTCCTAGGAAATGGTGACACCATATTTTGGTTTTCGCTTCGAGCGAAAAACAAACTAAATCTAAGGGTGACACATACATATTCTTTGATCGAACGCTTGTTGCTTGTTTGTCGCTTAATAATAAAGTTGCTTTGCGTTGCTTAAAATTTTAAAAATGTCCGATTTTAGAGGTTCAGTAACAACAAAACGTGTATTTATTCATCGCCAAGCACGCGAAATGGCGAAAAAAGCTTTGGTTTTGTGTACTGAAGAAAAGCAAAATTTAACTTTTTGACCTTGCCTTTAACGGCAGACCGAGTCGATATACCGGACTATCAAAAAGAACATTATCTGTAATACAAAAAGAAGCTACAGAAGCTTACGAAGAACGAAGTGGTCCTTACCTCTTAGTTCTTCGTAAAAAAGTTGATTTTATTCGTAGTGTAATTCACAAAACTATAGAAGACTTTAATCTGACTAAAACAATCGTCCCTACTTGTCCGAATGATTTTATTTTCTTTACTTATGAAATGAAGTAAATGTTGGACGTTATTATTGTGTTTCAATCAATATTTTAAAATAATACAACCACTGCTTGTTTTTTTAATTTACCGATATGACTGTCAGTAATAAGGTCACAGAGCTAGCACATTCCTAAGCTCTGCATTTAACTCAGGTGCGGATAATAGTTCGCCCGTCGTTCCTATTTCGATTGAGTTGCAACTTTATAAAGTTATTTTTGGCACTTGCATGATGGTATGGCAGTACCATTAGCCTATTATTCTTTATTTGCATCAGGCACTGTACCAACACTCAATATAATGATCTACTTACTCTTGAAAATTTGTTTAGATGACAGCAGTAGTTATTTATTATGCCGTCTATATTTTTATTTTAAAATAGGATTCAACTATTCATGCATCTCGCTAGTTGAGTGCTGAATGAGGTGTAAGAATGTTTCAACTCGAGCACCTAGTTTTATTTAAAAACCCAAAGTCTAAGATCATTAACCTGTTTTATTTCCGAGAAAAATATATACTGATACTGTAATAAAATTGTAAAGTTGGAACGTGCGTCATCAATGATATACAAGTAACATTGTCGGAGTAAAAAATTGGTTTGAATTATTCTTATTTTATCAGTGAATGAGAGTGGTGCTGCATCGTTGGTCTTGTGGTTAGCATGTTCGTCTGCCGCCGATGATCTCCCTGGTACGAGTCCCGGGTCGGGGCATAATTAAATGTTGGGTTTATCTCAGTAGAAATTTTCAGTACTAGCCCGGAGTTAAGAAGTTGGCGGTTTTAACCCCCGTGCCTCGGAGAGCACGTTAAACCGTCGGTCCCAGTTATTATCACTAACAAGGTTAAATCTGCACCCGCATTGTAGCAGCGTAATGGGAAGCTCTAATTCCCTCTCTCCTATGAGAGTGGAAGCCTGTGCCCAGCAGTGGGACGTTAGTTGGCTGAAGTGGAGAGTGGAAGAAAATAAGTTTATACAAAAATTTACAAAATGTAGACATTTGATAGAGTGAACCTTTCGCATACGTTACTGTACTTAAAGTTAAACTTTCTACATTTTTAGTGGTAACCGGCATTATATTAAAAGGCACAGTGTATGCCCGTAGACAACCGATTAAAATTAAAGCATAAACTGTTTAAACATGAATGTTAAAAAATAACCTACGCAAAATCGAAAATGTTTCGGATACATCAGAGTCAATATTATTATTAATATTATTAACAACTACTTGCTGGCGCGCCCTAGTTTCGCTTGGTCCTATTCTCAATGAGAAAACGTTTTAGATAGACGGATGATAAGATATTATGTCAATCGATCAGCAACTTCAGTAATATACTATTATATATATATATATATACGAAATTAAATAGGTAATGGATGTCTTTTGCAATAACCGAGTCCTCAATTTTTAAAAATAAAACGTATATAGGGTTGATTTGTTGATGTGCACCATATTATATGAAAGAAAGGTTCTAAAAGTATTCATTCTATACATTCACTTTGGAAATAGGTAAATACAAGGTCCTATTTAAATACGAATGTTCTTATAATGAACACGTCAGGCAGACCGGGTACTGTCAAGGCTTTTCAAAAGCCAAATTCGGGAAATAACTGAAAATATTCCACGGCTTCATTTGAGTGATCGGATTAATAATTTTATTCATTCATTTCAGTTCAGACTCGAAATGTTGAAATAGGTTCTGAAAATACCTTTCTGAGCTACATTCATAGTATAGGGAAATGTATCTATTTTGTTTATATCAAATTAGTTATGTTATTTGACTATAATAACTGTTGTTTCACGAATAAAAATCCCTTATAAGGTTCAAGCGTCCGTGTTGTTGCTTTCGTGGAAATTTCGAAAATCATGTAAATATACGAAAAATATATTTATTACTTCTGAGTACGAGGACATGTAAGGCAGTTGGTGGTGTTTCACCCCCGTGCCTAGGAGAGCAAGTTAAGCCGACGGTACTGCGCCTGATCTCTCTCGTCGTGTAGGATATTCCCTCCCATTGGGCTATGACAGTAAAGGAACAGAGAGTGCACCTGTGTATGCATACACACTTGTACACTATAATTTATCTCAGATGGCTAATCTCTCCCGGGAGAAAGGCCGCCGTGGCCGAACTTCGCTCGGAAGGACATTAATGATACTTTACAGAGTATTTACGGAAAAAATTGAGTTAGTTCTGCCATTACGGCACATAATACATGGAACTATAAAAGAAACATAATAGTACAGATTAAAGTTATAAAATAAATAAGGTCTCAAAAATAAACATTCCTTATTTCGCTGCTCGCGGCATGAGCTGGTGGAATATTTTAAATTAATTAAATATTTATGAAGTTTTGTACGATACCACGAGAAATGGAAATAGGTTATTCAAATATATTCAGCAACATCGTTTTGACTTTTGAATAAATAATTAATTACACTGGGAAATCTAAATAGCTGATAACAACTGTGGTTCGGGGTTCCATAATAATATAAAGGTTAGAAAAAACGTACATTGCAGAATAGAAACGCGCGGCGTGGTCCACACAGATTATTTGAAATGTTAGGCGTTACTTAGTCCGACATTAGAGTTGCTTCAGGAGACGTTGAATCTACAATGCAGAATTGCAGTAAAGTATAGATACAATTTAGCTATGAGACTGAACACAAAAGAATCGTACGGAATTATATTATTTCGCAGTCTTTTATCCTTACTATTAATATTATAAACGCGAAAGTTTGTATGTTGTTACTCTTTCACGCCAGAACGGCTCAACGGATCTGGATGAAATTTGGCACACGGATAGATTATAATCTGGAAAAACACATAGACTACTTTTTATCCCGAAAAATAAAAGAGTTCCCGCGGGAACCAAAAAACCTCAAATGCATGTTTGTTACTCAATCACGCCAGAACGGCTTAATAGATCTGGATGAAATTTGGCACAGAAATAGATAATAGTCTGAAATAACAGATAAGCTACTTTTTATCCCGAAAAATAAAAGAGTTCCCGCGGGAACCAAAAAACCTCAAATGCATGTTTGTTACTCAATCACGCCAGAACGGCTTAACAGATCTGGATGAAATTTGGCACAGAGATAGATTAAAGTCTGGAATTACATATGGGTGTATTTTTATCCCGGAAAATTGAAGGGATCCCGCGGGGAAAAAAAATACTATCCACGCGGACGAAGTCGCGGGCATCAGCTAATAAAAAGATATTTCAAACTTCAATATGGAATTTACCTTGACACTGAGCATGACATTTTTCCCTGGTACTGAACTGAAAAAAATCTCAGCAGTATATCATATTATTTCCACTTTCATTTACAAACGAACGCGGTCACGTACGCGGTACGAGAAAAAGGTAAGCATTTTAAAGGCTTTCTATACAGCGGTTTTCAAAGGATCTGTCTGTAATTTCAAAATAACTACTATTTACACAAATTGAAATCTAAATATCTCTTTTTTTTCTTTCTGTCTGTCTGTTGCTTACCGAAGTATATCTCTGTATTTATTATTATTATTATTTATTCCCATTTATTTGTACACATTTTTATACAATTATTTCTAAACACGCTTTACATAAATATATAAAAATACTATACAAAACACATTTTAAAATAATCCTATAAAACTTCCACCCATTGCGGGGCCAATGCGGGGTATCGTCCACTGCTGGACATAGGTCTCTTGTAGGGTCCTCCACAAGCCACGTTCTTGCGCCGCCTGGATCCAGCGACTCCCTGCGACTCTCTTGATGTCGTCCGTCCACCGTGTGGGGGGGCCTGCCGACGCTACGCCTTCCAGTGCGGGGTCGCCATTCCAGCACTTATTTAATGGGTATATTATTATTAATTATTATTATTAATTCCGCGTTCCCGAGATAAAGATGGTTGACAGACAGACAGACGGACAACGAAGTGATCCTAAGGTTCCTTTTTTCTCTTGAGGTACCCTTAAAATACAAATGCAATATATTAACATTGCATTGGAAAAATATTATGTTATCGTTTTCAACAAGCCGTATCAACTTCCATACATAGTCAAAATATTTTTGAAGATTATCCATCTTCATTCCGCATATGTTTCTCATATAGGCCTAATAGGTATACTTTAAGGAAATTGATAGCGGGATTTGTTTAAAATAGCTTCACGGTTTTC
Organism: Erebia palarica; assembly: GCA_964035005.1. Taxonomy (NCBI): domain Eukaryota; kingdom Metazoa; phylum Arthropoda; class Insecta; order Lepidoptera; family Nymphalidae; genus Erebia; species Erebia palarica. The sequence goes on from OZ035983.1 coordinate 14,139,919, forward strand.
TAACTCGTAAAGCCATGTTATTAAATTGCATTACTGTGCCGTATTACTGTGTCTTTTCAAGCAGCAAATAGATATCTACTCCTTTATTCTATACTAATATTATAAATTCGAAAGTTTGGGTGGATGAATGGATGGATGGATATTTGCTACTCAATCACGCCAGAACGGATCTGGATGAAATTTGGCACAGAGATAGAATATAGTCTGGAATAACACACAGGCTACTTTTTATGTAGGAAAATTAAGAGTTTCCGTGGGAACCAAAAAACCTCCATCCACGAAGTCGCGGGTATCAGCTTGTTAAGAATATTTTAGAAAAAAATCTAGAGTAAGGATGAGTGGTATGATAGTTACAAGTAGATACATAGAAAATGAGCTAATTTTTAATTTTTATATAATATTACTAAATAAAACACAGACACCATCTTGTCACACCGTTTTGAAAAACTAGTCAAAAATTTTCTTTTATTTCTTTAGGTACTCCAATAGCCTATTTCAAACAATAGCAGTCTTGAGTAGTTCATTAGTTTCCCACAAATTAATCTTCGGCCAGTATAATAGCGGTTTAAAACTTTTGCCTCAATAATAAAATCCTGAAGGCAATACTTGGAGCTGATATCATACCGCTAAACTTCAAAATTCAATTATTAAGTTTTACATCACTTTTAGATGTGCGGTTCAGTAAATATTTAATTTAAATATTTAAGTTAATCGGTAGTTAAATTAATCATTTTAACGTTCCTACCTTTGTTACAGCGTTAATTAACCATGAAATATATGTTTAACTGATGAGAAAATATGTGTAATCATCAATTAAACAATAAATTCAACACACGTTTATACATATAATATCATAAGATGACCAAAAACACACTATCTACACCCGAAATGATGCGACCACACGGCACCTGGTTAAAATTCGCAGATTGCCGGTATTTTAGCTAATTGAAGTATCCAACGTGATACCAGCCAGGGCGACCGGCTAAAAATGACAGCTACAGTGTAACGATCGCAATCACCTCTGATTGGTTAACACTCTTCCACTATTGGACAAAATCGACTGATGCAGCAAGTATACCATAAATTCAGCCAATCACAACAATTGATACTGTAACAATGATTGATGCAGAATTTACGCGGTCGCCCTACTACAATAACATTGTAGAGCCTTAATAGAAGCTGTCTATACGAGTATAGACAGCATCTATTAAGGCTCTACAATGTTATTTATCGTTGTTCAAAGGTCAATATGCCAAATTAAGTTAATAAGTTTTATCTATCTACCTATGCCAAGTGATAACGGGCACGTGTACTGTGTGATAGCTGATAACGCTCTTAATTAATTTTTTGACAACCTCAGACTAAAAGCTACAGTAACTACCTTACCTTACCTTACCTTTGTTAATGACGGGTTACAATCTCTGATCTAGGTAGTGAAGGTTTGCTTTGGGTAATTTCGTGACTGGAAGACTTCAACTAGCCCCAAAACTTCTAACGGATAATTATAGGTCTTGTGCAAAACGGTAGCGACGCGAGAAATTGTCCAACGCCGTTCCAACAATATTATGTTTCGATTCTGTATGGAAATACAACTTAATATTAATATAAATCGTCGTATACGTACGACGCGTATCAACCGATAGACGTCCATCGCTGGACATAGCAGGGTACTTTGCAGGGTGGCCACGCACTTTTCCAGCACTTTGGGATCCCACTGAGTATTAGTTCTTCAAACTATGTACCTTTCAGATACAAATAGGGAAGAAACAAGTATTTAGATGCAGACAGTACGTAGGAGCCCAGCCCCTCGAGCCATCGTAATCTGCTGTGTAACGTGCTACTATTTTATTAATTTACTAGCTGATGGATTGAGGTGTTTTAGGAATATGAAAAATAGATAGTAGCCGATTCTCAGACCTACAGACTATGCATATAAAATTTCATAAAAATCGGTCAAGCCGTTTCGGAGGAGTATGGTAACTAACACGAGAATTTTATATAAAAGATACTATTTGGAGTGCAAGTTTTATGAATTATTAATCGTAGGTATACACGTAAACGGCGCACGCATGGATCAAAATGAGTACCTACTTGGTATGTATATAGAAACCTTTGCGTTTGAAGGGTAAAATACATTACAGAAATAAAAATTGTCCTACTGCGGCACAACAAAACATCTATTTCCTACGACGCGAACGTATCGAGTAGAAGTCCTGTACCAGGTACTTAGTGTGCTTTTACTTTATTTTGCTGTTTTTACATAGTATGTATAAACCACAGACATATTATATCGCACAGTTTAACCCGCACTAAATATCCGTATGGTTTATTTTATCTACAATGCAGAGTTGCTAAATTACCCATTTTGCATAGCATAAATCCGGATAGCAAGCAATAAAATTAAATACATGCAAATTGCTAAATAACACATTATGCATATCGTTAATCCGGATAGCAAATAATAAAATTATACATTTACATGCGAAATGGTAGGAGATGCAGTGGAATAAATGAGTTACAATTTACAAAGTTGATTTTGCACAAAATGTTTTTTGGGAATTTAAAACAAAGGCCCGCGCCGGGGCAAAGCCTTCCTTTGAGTCTTTCAACGTAATGATGTTAAAATAATATTATTCTGCGAAAAACCATACAACAGTCATTTTTTAACATAAAAATGTTTTAAATGAACCAGGATGACTAAAATATACCTACAGCCTAAAAAAAACCTTCTTTTTCTGATAAATCGACATCGATTTATCCTTTAATAATACACTGATATATAAAATATTACTAGCTGATCCGCTCCGGCCTCGCTTAGGTATATATCCTCTTAAAAATCGAATCTTATACCCACCTTCCATTTATTATGAATCTAAGGTAGTGCGGAAACTGTCTACAAAGTCAGTCATAAAACAGGGAACTTACAGCATTTTCGTTTCTTAACGAAAAATTCAAACTTACATTGCATATCTGTATGCAAGCATATAATATTACCAGTGAAACTTTCAAAAATTTTGCGTATAGCAGATATGGAATCGGTTCCCCCTACTTTGATATCGGATCTGAAAGAAAATACACATTTTGGAAAACCGCAATTTTGTCCCTATATTAGGTAGAAGCTCGTGAGTTAATCTGTAAAGCTTTATTACATACTACTTTACCACCCGCAGTAACCATGCGAGGTGCATTTTAACGATAAAGAAAATGCAATCGGCCATAGCAGGAAAAGTCATTCGCATCGGAAGCGCCTTAAAAATGCGGATGACGGGAGCAAAGATTTATAGGCCCAGCGTTGAGAAATCGTTGTTGTGATTATTTTTCTTCGTGTCGTGTCTTATTTCTTTCATCTGCGGCTGACCTTATACTCGTCTGTACTAATATTATAAATGCGAAAGTTTAGATAGATGTATGGATGGATTGATGGATGTTTGTTACTCTATAACGCCAAAACGGCAGAACGGATGTGGATGAAATTTGGCACAAGGGTAAATTATAGTGTAGAATAAAACATAAGCTACTTTATTCCCGGAAAATTAAAGAGTTCCCGCGGGAACCAATAAACCTCAATCCACGCAGACAAAGTCGCGGGCATCAGCTGGTAATGTCTATTTTTTTAACACTAAAATAATTGCATCTCTAGACGTTTTTTCGCCAGTCTAAGAGCTTAAGGAAAGCTTGTGCAAATACAAAGCTGCCATTTCGCAAATGGAACCTGCATTATCACTGTTTCGTAACATTTATTTTCTCTATTTTCAGGTAAGTTGCAGTACCGAAAGGTGACGTCGCAGCGTGAAATCGGTATGATATTCGCTTGGTGAATTCAAAGTCGCAAAACTACATAGATGCCGGAATTTCCAATCCGCCGTAAACACGACTCGGGATTTGCAATACCGCCATCAATTAATTATTAGGATTAGGTATTTTTCTCAAAGGCATCGTATGTTTCAACGGGAATATTAATTTTCTATCTCTAATTTCTGGATTTTCTGTAATAAAAGAAAATGTGATGCAAAAAACTGTGTTGCTTGTTTATATAGATCCCCATAGTGTTAAATTTTTACCAAAGTACTATTTAAAGAATATAGTTAATCTACACCTATAACGAACTTATAAACTAAGCATTTACCTTCCAATTCACATCAGACCCTTATCAGCCCAAGAGGGGAAAAGTTATTTGTAAATGTGTTTGTGAAAGTGGTATGACGATATGAGGGCTCCCTCCACCGACGGCAGACCTCCAGGCCTCTGATGCAAACAGGCTCCTCAGCTGATACCACTTGTCTCCACTTATCACTTAGTCACTTCATACTTAAGTTTATTTACTTAATCACTCCTATCCCCGTGGTTCTTTTGTTAAAATACACTCGCACGGGGCAGCAAGTTGCAAGGGTGATTCCCTTCTAACCGTGGTAGAATCTAGAACCCAAATTGGAACACCGGAAATCACTCAGCACGTGGCCAGAGGGTCAGGAGGTAAGGTACGGGACCCCGACAGCAAGGCATTCCGAACCCGAACTCGAGTAGTCAAGGCCAAAACGGATTATTGGCGGGCAAACCTGACTATCAGACTCGAATTTTATTCAACTGGTTTAACGGCTCTGGATTCTAGCTACTTCGAGACCACAGAACACGGCGCGAACAAGTAGGATGTTCGCTTCGCTGTTAAAGGTTATCCCTAATATCGTAAAAATCTGTGCTATTTTTTCTGCCATGCCCTTAATCGTTCGGGATACCAAAGGTCTTTAAAAATTTAATTACGGGATCCTTTGATCACTCGTTGTTTTCAAGCCTGATTTCGAAACATTATACTCAAAAATGTAGTGTTGAACGATGCTTTAAAATTAACTCTATATTCAGAAACTGGATAAATATTAATATCATGACTAAATTTAAAAAAAAACAATACGTTGCGTAGGTACCTTTATTCCCTGTGGAACAGGTTTAAGTATGTTTCCTGGACATCCCACTATAGACAAGTATTTTATGACTGTAGGTTACCGCCCGTTAGGTTATCCGCTGCAGTCATCATACTAATTTTATCAATACGAAAGTGTGTTTGTTTGTTGGTTTGTCCTTCAATCACGCCGCAACAGAGCAACAGATCAACGTGATTTTTGCATGCGTACCTATAGTTGCGGGCCTAGAGAGCGGCATAGGCTTTTATCCCGGAAAATTAAAGAGCTTCCGTTTGAATTAAAAAAGCCTTCAAACACGCGGACGAAGTCGCGGGTTTAAGCTAATATTATATTTATCTTATATGAATACGAAAGCGTACCTTTGTCTATCAGTTAGTTTTAATAGGTCCTACCGCTAATTGATTTTGAGACACATTGTTTGGAGGCGGACATGAATTTAGTTTTTGTCCGGAAAATCACGGAGCTATTACAAAGATACTAAGAAACGAAACTACAATCGGACGAAATCATTGGCATCAGCTGAAGTCTTAGAATAGGCATCTTCTAGGCGGGCGCGCTTCTACCTAGACCTCATCATTGCTTTGTTTAAAGCGTGATTGTCCTCAAGCGCAATTCTATCTTGCAATTAAAAAAAATCGTTCATAGAAAAGTTATACAGTCTATATTGAAAATATACACGCTAGGAAGACAAACGTTTCAAATCAAATTAACATCTTAATGCATATACAAATTTTGATAACCAAGATTTTGCCTGATGTACGGCGTGTATTGTATGTAAATATAATAATAATTAGTCTCTTAATTTATCATTTCTTTATTAATTTTTTTGTTGTGGCGTGTTTGAAGGACAAGTCAACAAACAAACACACTTTCGCATTTATGATACTTTATACTACATAACATAAATAGCGCAGCTTATTTTCCAAACAAACGCTTATAAGGAGAATCCTTTCACCCCGTGGTCACTGTGTATTTTATCTTGAATCATTTTAGTGAATAGGATTTCTCACAAACGCGCTTTTCTTTTTTCTTTTCGTTTCATTCACTGTATTAGTACATTATACTGAAAAATGTAAGAGGCTTATCTAAAATTCTTTATTTCTTTTCATATTGGATTCGTGATTTACAATCCATACTAAAATATAACATATTATAAATGCGAAAGTGTGTCTGTCTGTCTCTCTTTCTGCTACGCTTTAACGGCCCATCTTTTCAACCGATTTTGACGAGATTTGATTTTGACTGGTTATGTCCCGGTGAGGACAAAGGCTCTTTATCCTGGAAAATTTTGGAGTCCCCGCAGGAATCAAAAAACTTTGTCCCTCATATTGTCATTTATTATCTTACATTTTTAAGAGAAGGGAATTTTCCACTGTGCATTATTTACGAGTATATTCCAGTTTTATTTTAGTAGGTAAGTCCTAAGCAAAGCATCTATCATCTTGGGACGCCTCCTTGACAATCTCATATCAAGTCACTGAACCTGTATGCTTGGAGTAGTCGGTACCTTTACACTGGTATTCAAGAGTATACGACTGCACAGATTACGTTTTTTCTGAAGACGTTTTTAAATTCCATTAAAAACCCCTAAAAAGCCTTCCATAAAATTCCTTGTCTGGTCCATACACATCAAACTTTGACGACCTTCATCATCACCCCCGGACCATTACGCGCCACTGATGAGTAAGGACTCCTTCTCAGAATGAGAAGAGTTTGAGCCATAATCCACCACGCTGGCCTAGCGCGGATTGTCAGTCTTCGCACAGCCACAATACTGTTTGATATAGACAGATTTTTTGTAACTTTTGCGTTGGAAACATCTTGATATCACCGCAAATATGTAATAAATAGAAATAAATAGGAAAATTATTACATAACTAGCTGATGCCCGCGACATCGTCCGCGTGAAATATTTTTTTAATTCGCGCGTGAACTCCTAAATTTTTCGGGAAATAAGTAGCCTATTTCACTCTCTAGGTCCTCAATTATATCTGTTAACCTCTGTTGCGGCGAATATATTGAAATACAAACAAACAGTTCAGCATTAATAATATTATTATGCCGCTTACGCCTGAAGCATCTGGTAATAAGTACACAATTATTACTACGATGATGAACACAAGATAAGATACCCGAGCAGGCATTTCATTATTCCAAAGCTTTCGACTGAATTATTTTTAGGCCGCGACCACAATAATAGAGACGTCATAAATGTGGATACTATGATTTATGTATACGTCCTATAACTTACATACCTAACCAATTAGCTTCGTATATTTATTTATTTTATTTAAGTCTTTATTGCACACAAGTACACGCAAATAAAGAAGACATTAAAACTTCGAATAGGACAATACAGTATGCAAAGGCGGTCTTATCGCCTGAGGCAATCTCTTCGGGACAACCTTGGGAGACAGGAGAAGAGAATACAAACCAATATACTAATTAAAAATAAATTGGTGACTTATAGGAATTTAATGTAAAGTTGAGTTTTTTTACATAAATTTACATACATACATTCCTTACGTGAATGTTACCGAAACAACTTACAAGTGACCGCCAGTCAAGTTTAAATTTGATTTTCATTAATAAACGGCTTAACTCGTGAAAAGAAGTGCTATCTATAATGAATCAACAAAACTCACAAAAACTAATAATTCAAGTAATCCAAGGTTGTTTAGTTCATAAACACAAAGCTATGTTTTGTACTTGAATAAGCATTAAATGTCTCCGGTGGTTAAATCGCACCCACCCACACAATAATAAATAAGACTGTCAAACCACTGTGTGATATAAATTGGACACATCACACACGTCAAATCCAGTGGAAAATACTTTGGAAATTGTGGAATTTACGTGCTCATACGGCAATAAAAAGTTCAAATTGCCCGCCAAAAAAGGAAACTTAGTTTGCATAAGACAATTATTATTAAACAACTTTATTGAGCACTTCTGAGCTATCGATTCGGTGAAAGTGAACAACCTGGCAATACAATCATAAAACCACTATGTTTTATGATTATATTGCCCTAAAACCTACAGCTCATTCAGATCGACCTTGTTCATTGATATTTTGACAACAATCACACAAACTTATGTATCAAGAATGCTATAATTAAACAAATGTTTAACTATTATACACCTCAATTCCTCAATCACACCAACTGTGATGTTTAAAATGAAATAAAATAAAACTCTCCTTTTAATAAAACCTTGATATGAATGAGTAAATCACAAAGGTCCCTAAACTGTTTCTGATGTTTACTTCTCCCTCACGGCTGTTTATATACATTTGTGATTTCCAATTTTTTTCAAATTATTAAGTTACCGGGTGCACTCTTATTTCTTTTGAATTCCACTAGTTCATATTCTATTGAAAAATTTAAACATTGTTAGACTACATACGGTAGGTACTTCTTCAGCATACATTTTCAGGGAAGCTTTGAATTTCCGGAATAAAAAGAAGCCGATGGCCTGTAAAAGGTAAATTAGTATCAAGCTGATGTGGATTAGTGTGATTAATCACATTAGCGCTCGACAACAATGTGTGAGCATATCGTGGGGAAATAGTGGGTAATCGGTAACACCTGGAGTAGGCGATCATTCTAGTTAATGTGCTGTATACGGCTCTAGCCTGACGAAGGTCAGCTTGCAATCGAGTGTAAAAGCTGCTGGGGGCAATAAACCTTTTGAGATTGATAGCTAAGATAAATAATAGTATCAAAAAAGAATCTCTAAATAAACAAAATCCTGAAACCTGCTTAAGCCTACACTAAATAAATAATTAGACCCGCCGGAAATCACCAAAAACAGTATAAGAAATTATATCCTTTTATTTCTTGGATCTTAAGCGAGTACATAATATTAACTAGCTGATGCATGCCCGCGACTTCGTCGTCGTGGGTAAAGTTTTTTTGATACCGCGGGAACTCCTTAATTTTCCGGGATAAGAAGCAGCCTATGTCACTCTCCAGGTCTTCGAAGTATACCCATGCCAAAAATCATGCCGTTGCGGCGTGATTGGAGGACAAACCAACACACAAACACACTTTCGCATTTATATATTTTTTTATCCAGTACAAGTTACCCCTGAACGCGATCTCATCTAATGGTAAGTGATGATCCAGTCCAAGATGGTAGAGGGCTAAACTGTTAGGGGCATGGCACAGTTATATTAGTATGATATCTTACTGATAAAATCATAAACCGAACTATTTATCAACTTAGCTCTGAATTGATGTTGATTAGTGCAACTAGTACCAATCCGAATAACACAACGGCTAATTCGAAGTTAAAACTAACGCTCGACACCAGTGCGTTAGCATACCTAATATCGTGGGGAAATAGAGGGTAATCGGTAACACCTGGGGTAGGCGATCAATCTAGTTAATGTGCTCTATTCGCCTCTAGCCCGACAAAGGTCAGATTGCAATCGTGTGTAATGGCTGCTGGCTGTGTAATAGTTACTAGCTGTGTATTTTAAGGCCAGATTGGAATTAAGCCGTTTGAGATTGTCAGTTGGAAAAATAATACCTAGTATTAAACAAGTGAAATAAAACCGGAAACGTTGAGTGATACAACTTTGAAGGGAAATACTTTACATAAACCTGTCTGTCCTAAAAACATCCATACAATATAAGTCTGTCTGTCTGTAATCGTGGCCCATTCTTTAAACCAATTTTGAAAACATTTGGACTTGCACCCGGACATCTAGGCTTTATATAGCAGAGAGAGAGAGATATCCCAGGGGAATATGATGCTAGAGCTTATGTTGCCTGTGCCACTTTCTTATGCAAATTGAAAAATCAATTGTAAACCAGATAACAAAAGTTGTTTAACGTATAAAAGAATGGCTGTGTTTTCCCAAACTTTACTGCAGGCTTTCGAGTATGAAATAAATGTTACCTCTGAAGTTCTAAGCTCCTCTCGAACAAGTTACGAACTCGTACCAGCTAGCAAACCTCTTCAAAACTTCACATTAGAAACAATATGCCAAACTTTCCAAGTTCAGCTTGACATAACCACATTCTTCTCAAATAAGTGTTCCTATTTGGTATCAAATATAAAATATACAGTCTAGATACACCACGCCCGAAGAATAAATTATTTGTGATCAATCACTTACTCAAGCGAAACTGTTCAACTTGCAGCACCGTCGCGATATCACCTCTCGGTCTTCTAGCGGAGGTGCTTTGAACAAGGCTTTGAATTGTGTGCTCCGGAACTTAATTAGCTTTTTTCTCTGGACAGTTTTACCAAAAAACTGCGAGAAATTAACAGGACAATACACAATTACACAAAAATACACAATTACACAATACTCGCCAAAACACAATTTAAGAAAGTTCTACATTTCTTGTACGAACGTGTTTCTTGCCATGTAAGATTAAAACGAGGCATTTTCTAGGCAAGCGCGATCCAACGTCGTCATTTTTGAATGAATGTTGCCAAGCGCAAGCCTATCTTATAAAAGGAACTTCCGATTTCATTATTTTACCAATTATATAGTCCGACAAACTTATCTGATCCGGTGACAGAGTCGCTAATAAGAAAAGAGAAACCAAACAAGCATAAAAATTAGTCCCAATTTTGGCCACCGGGTCACATAAGTTTGTGGGACTTCTATGTACCGAATTGGAGTCGGTATGGGCACTTTTGCGGAAAAGGGCATTGGTAAAGATTCAAACTATTGAGATCAATGTTAGACAGATTTAAATTTCACATAAATAATTTATTTGTTTTTAAAAAAGTTTTTTTCAGTTAATGATCTTTAAGAAGATAAAAAAAAAAAGGTAATAATCTCTGTATCTACATACTGTTTTTCAATCTCCCTCAAAGGTTAACAGAAAGTGAATAGCTCAATGTACCTATTTAAGGGTCCGTATTCTCGCTCGCCCTACCGCGCGCTCGGCCAATTTTGGAATCTGTAGGTATACCGCACAGTAAGACCGTTAGCTGCACTCACACAAAGACGGCATAGGCCGGTAAAGATACTTTGATACTTTGCGTAGTCAAGTTCAACGTTCACACATATGCAAGGGTATATGTAAGACTAAAAACTAGATACACCTACATGTTTTTTCATTTGTTTACTTATCATTAAAATTTATGATTTTTTAGTTTTAAAACTTAGGTTATCTGACTGTTACTAATAATTAAGGTACAAGATTATTGACCAAGTTTTTCTACATGGGTCATTACAGTTATTAGGCTGTCTCAAAACACCATTGTTATTTTGAAAACAACTCACAGATAAGCGATTGGTATTGTGTATTATGCAGGTGTAGGTAGCACGTGCAAAGGATTAGTCATAAATAATATCACAGACACGCGGACCCTCTCAGGTATCAGGATATGTAAATGTTACCAAACTTCACGCGGACTATGCAATTGCATCAATTTAGGTAGATCCAAGACCACTAAAAGTAAAAAAAACTTGCAGTTGGGTAACAAAACATAATGCTTTAAATAAAAACTTTATGACCATTGCCCTTACCCAAAGTAAGTTTGAATAAGAAAATATATTGTGTTATAAAATATGTCGTGTAAAACATACCTTATGCTGTTTATGATAAGGTACAAATTAAATTGTAATCATGATTAGTTAAAAGATAATTATAACCTTACCCTATTTTCAATTCGCAAATTGACCACTGCAAGGTCATTTCCGGAATTTGCAATTTCCGAATATTGTCTGATCTAGTTGAAAGCTTTGGTCGTGGCTATTTATCACCCTATTGGCAAAGATGTGCCGCCAAGGGATTTAGCATTCCAGTACGATATCTTGTAGAAACCGATAAGGGTTATGGGTTATAATCGATTAGGGCTATGACTGCCACACCCCTAACGGGTTAGCCCGCTACCATCTTAGGCTGCATAATCATTTACTATACTACTAAGATTCAGTGGAGTAAAAAAGCTAAGAACAGTATGGTTTGTTTATGTAGAATTGTAGATATTTTATATTCCAATAGCAATTTATATGCCCGGTAGATAATTGCTATATGAAAGACGCATGTAATATAATTAGTTTTGCCTTTAGCCAAGAGTACGTTAAATTTGGGCTCTATTGCATCTATTGTCTAATTTAATCCACTTAACACACATAGTCCGAGTGGTTTAGTTTTAGCAATTTAGCGTTCCAGTACGATAGCGAATGTGCCATTTTTATATGGTGACTGCATCATCCCTCACCACTAGGTGATATCGCAGTCAAGGGCTAACATTTAGAGGGGTATCAAAAAGAGTAAAAAAAACCTATTAAATGAAAAATAATATTTATTTAAAATATTCTCTTAAAAAATATTTTTATCTTCAGACAATGTTTCTGAGAGGCATAGATCTAGCTTTTCGGGTATCCATAATTTCTGGAAGTAAACAATAAAAATCTTACTAATTTATCTTCCATGTTTTTTTTCCGAAAAATTTAAATCTCTTTCAATTAGTTCGATTTTGAGATTATGCTCAGGACCAGTCCACACGGCAAATAAACATCTGGGTTTTTGAGTTACGTGTAACTGGCCCTGAATTTGGTAATACCAATCATGGTTCTTTGTTAGAGTCATTGATTGTTGTACTGATTCCCAATTTTAATTTTTTTTCCTTCCTCAGCTTCCTCAAGATCCGTTCCAAAGGTAGATTGAGGATTTTATTTCTATTATACCTTTGCTATACAAAGCATCTGGCGTGGCCACGTAAAAAAATTCAGTCTATGCAAAGGCCGCATCTTTCAATTTTGATGTTTTCTTGTTTAGCCAGCTGTTCCAAAGCAGCAGCTTCGTTAGTTCGTTTTCTCTGCCATGTTGTATAACTGAAATGTTATCTAAAGGGTAGCTATAAAACATCGCCTTGACAACAGGTGCTGAGCGAATGTTTCCCCCTTCCAAAGCCTTTTGCATACTTTGGCAAAATTTGATGCCGTTACAAGACAATATCGCCGTAGCTCTAACCATAGAACAGTTTAATTTTTTTTTTACCGAAGATTTTACGTTTCACAGTTTAGCCATTATAATTACTTGGAAGCTAGGCAAAAGCTGAAAGCATAATGGCACTATCGGTACGATTTTATTAAAATGGCAAGTCTATACTAATATTACAAATGCGAAAGTTTGGATGGATGTTTGTTACTCAATCGCGCCCCAACGGCTGATCAGATCTGGCTGAAATTTGGCACTAAGATAGATTATAGTCTGTAATAGCACATAGGCTACTTTTTATCCCGGAAAATTAAAGAGTTCCCGCGGGAATCAAAAAACCTCAAACCACGCAGACGAAGTCGCGGGCATTCAGTAGTATTTAATATTATAATAAAATAGTGTACAGTCATAAGATAGGAGAATGTAAGACAAGATAGATAATGATCACTAATGTGATTATACATATAAAATTGGGAATTTATTTCTGAACTAGATGTTTTAGGTAGTTTTTGATTTCCGCGGGAATTCGTTAATTTTCCGGGATAAAAATTAGCATATGTCCTTCCCCGGGAATCGGGATACAAACTATCCCTATACAAAATTTCATCAAAATCGGTTGAACAGATGGGCCGTAAAAGCATAGCAGACAGACAGAAACACTTTCGCATTTATAATATTAGTATTGAATTTATCTGCTCTGGTCTGGTTTTCGGTTGCGGCTAGTGATTATGCAACCGGCAAATCAATTTAATCAATTAAAAATCAAAATATCAAATCTTTCAGGTAACTCGAATATAAAATAATCTTACCTTGTCTTAAAACAAGTAAAATCCAATCCAGAAGCGAATACTAAAATCCAATTACACAGCAAGGGTCTAATATTTTCACTGATTCCACTGTAAAAATCCATGTAGTGATGCCAAGGTCAGAAAAACAAAAACACTAAACTTTTATGGATTCGTTGGAAGCAGTTGAGTAGAGCAGAGTACCTCAATGATAACGACTAGAAAAGTGACAGTTTTTTTTTATCCACTACAAGTTAGCCCTTGACTGCGATCTCACCTGATGGTAAGTGATGATGCAGTCTAAGATGGTAGCGGGCTAACCTGTTAGGGGCACGGCAGTTATATTAAACCCATACCCCTGTTTGGTTTCTACACGGCATCGTACCGGAATGCGTAATCTCTTGGCGGCACGTCTTTGCCGGTAGGGTAGTAACTAGCCACGGCCGAAGCCTCCCACCAGGTCAGACCAGAGAAAATTCATAAATTATAAATTCCCACATTGACCCTGCCGGGGATCGAACCCGGGACCTCCGCACGTTAAGACAACAGCGCTACACACTGCGCCACGGAGGTCGTCAAAAAATAAAAAAAAACAGTAAAAGCTTTGTGGGATTTATAGAATGTAAATATATAGACATCTCTACCATTTGCAATTTATTTGTCTTGGAAATACCATTGTAATTTTGATAAACAACAAAAATAACGTTCAAGTATTCGATAAATAGGTTTACTTGTTTTTTATACAGGTGCAATCTGCACGTGCATAGGATTAGGTCATAAATAAGCGACCCTTTCAAGTATGAGGTAATATAAAAATACCATACTTCACGCGGGCCATGCAATTGATCAATTAAGGTTAGTGGGATCTCTTACCTAAATTGATCCAATTGCAAGTAAAAGTCAAAAACTTCCAGTTGATTTCAGTTACAAAATGTCATACAAACTCATCTTGTTTACCACAAACGAAATAATACTCTATAAATAAAAACTTTATGACCCCTTAGCTTAACTTTATGACTTATAATATTGTTTGGTTTTTTTATCGAAAGGCAGTGCTAGACGTTACTATTGTCGAAAGGTAAAAGAATAAATAAAATCTATGCTAACAATGAAACCATTTTATAATAGGTACCTTTTATTGACCCGTGATAAGTAGTATTGTTTACGATCAATTTGGGAATTAGAATTTCTGAATTTTCTTTGGTCTGGAGATCCTGGAGGCTTCGGTCGTGGCTAATTATTACCACCCTACCGGCAAAGTCGTTGAGCGCTCCGATACGATGCCGCGTAGAATAGAAATCATCACTTACCATCAGGTGAGATCGCAGTCAAGGGTTAAACTAAGCTTTTAGAGGATAAATATAAATTTAAATGAACGGTATCTGCCTAAAGCTCTCAGCAACAACGTATGCCATATTGAGTTGGGCAATTACAATTTCAAAGAAAATATAATATTTCAAGAAAGTAAGTTCTAAACCCATACAAATTTACGTATACTTAAATACCGATTTACGAGAAAATGAGATTATAATAATGTATGTCATACAAAATTATTTAATAGTTATTAAAAAAACTGATACCTATTAATAAATAATTAAATGCGTATAACGCATTCATTCAATATCGATAAATTCGGATCAAGAACCCAACATTCTACGCTCATCAAACTAAGGCAGTCGCGCTATGTATTGTTAGCAACACGTTTTTTACAAAGGCTTGTAGTGAGCTCACGGACACATACAAAAGAGCCCATCCAGCAACACGTCCTCCCTCGATGAGCGCTCGGCTCGGTATGCTGGTCGTGCGGTCTGCGATCCATTTTACACATGACTTTATGGGACATTTGATAATTTTTTTTGGGTCATATAGGTATTTTATAGAACTTTATCTTTTTATAATTTATGTTATTTAAATACTAAACATTCATGAGAAATTTTATTTAATCAGTAAAATCGCCAGACTTTAAAGAAATACAGGTTATTGTGACGCATAAATTTTGTGAAATCGTGCACATTGATTTGATTTTTTTATTAACTAATTTTGTATGGAACTTATAAAAATGAGTCGCAACAGTCCAATTTTAAGAGTGTGTTTATCATATTGGTATTTTTTAAAAGTCATTTATAATAATTTTTCGTGGATTTCTATGGGTCAAAAGTGACACCCAAATGTGTAAAAATGGTAAACGTTTTCTGCAAGAATGAGAATTTCAATATTATATTTCAATAAAATTAATATTTTTTTTGCAACAGTCTACTAGGGAGGGATTAATCTTTAATGTCTTAATTTTCTTTTTGTCATAATTCTAATATCTCATGCACAAAGCTCGTCAAAAGTTCATAACAAATCGGTTTACGGGGATACGGATTCTTAAAGGTTTGCTTTTGTGCACGAATATTTTTTGTGAACCAAATTGCACTTTGAAGGTCATTATAAAAGGTAAACGTTTTCTTGTTACTTACGTCATTCGAACGTGTTATATAACACTTGACCTCTAATCTCAATTACTTAAACACTTTTACTTTGACTAGCTCCGTGGCGCAGTGTAGCGCTGTAGCGCTGTTGTCTTAACGTCCCGGGTTCGATCCCCGGCAGGGTCAATTTGGGAATTTATAATTTCTGAATTTTCCCTGGTCTGGCCTGGTGGGAGGCGTCGGCCGTGGCTAGTTACCACCCTACCGGAAAAGACGTGCCGCCAAGCGATTTAGCGTTCCGGTACGATGCCGTTTAGAAACCGAATAGGAGTATGGGTTAAATATAACTGCCATGCCCGTAACAGGTTAGCCTGCTACCATCTTAAACTGCATCATCACTTACCATCAGGTGAGATCGCACTCAAGGGCTAACTTGTAGTAGATAAAATAAAAAATAAAAAACTTTGTTCGTATTTTTCGTTGGCCGGATGGCGGCTATTGACTACTCCTTAATGAGATGATGATTAATTATTACAAGCTGATCCAGCCTTTCTTATAATGGCTCGTCTAATCAGCCGCTAAATACCGTTGGGAATTTTCGCAATGTGCTATTCCTTTATCTATTCCTTTTTAATAAGCTCAAAATCCATACAGTTTAGGTACCTATATTAAAAGAGTACGCTTTTTTATCATGGTACCAAAAGAGTTTGTAGGCTGCCATTGCTTAAATTTATAGACTGTGTTAAACAGGTGTAATACTCGTTACGTGACGTATGCATTGTACCTATAATATTTACAGAGTGTAACATTTTTCTGTTTATTTATGAAAAGAGCAACTGCTGAGTTTCTTGCCGGTTCTTCTCGGTAGAATCAGCTTTCTAAACTGGTGGTAGATTCTAACGACTAGTGACACGTCAAGTTGTCCTACGTGAAATAAATCATTTTATTTTCACTTTCATTTTCAATGCGAAAGTGTGTCTGTCAGTCTGTCTACTACGCTTTCACGGTTGAACCGATTTTGACGAAATTTGGTACTGAGATAGACTGCATCTCGGGGAAGAACATAATAAGCTTTTTATCCCGGAAAATGCCTGTGGAAAAAGTCCTGCGGGAAGACTATATTTTTTTTATATAATGCATTATCTAGTGGCCTAAGTATAAAAATTGTTTATAGCGCTTTTTGCTCCTACTAAAAAGCTGGAAATAGTACAAATAATGCAATTCTACTATGAACTATATAATCCGAGATGTCTGTGGTTAAAAAATCAGGCACGGAACTGAGTGTTATTCTCTGTGAAGGAAAACCTCGTAAGGAAAGTGGCATACCTCATAGTCAAATCGCCAATAAAGGTAAGACGCGATTTTAGGCGAAGATTATACCTACCCAAAGTCTGTCTAACAAGGTCCGTTCGACGGCGAAAATTATTTCCGCCGGTTACCAAGGCTCTTTCAAACATTCAACATTTTAATCAAAATGAAATTAAGCTGTTTAGGTATAGGCGCAAGGGGGAGGTTAACTTATGTAGGTACCTCATCCTTCTTACTCTAACATGAGTGAATTCTAAAACTGCTAAATGCGAGTAAGTTCTACTGTTAATATTATAAATCAGATAGTCCCACAGAAATGTAATACAAAGTCCTCGTTATGTAGTCTATAATTTCAAAGCAAAGTAAAGGACTTTTAAAAGACATCTATTCCGGTAGGGTGGTTACAAAACTTCAGAACTTATAGAATGCTAGATGATTCCCGCGACTTTGTCCGCATGGATTACGGTTTTTTGAATCCCGCGGGAACTTTAATTTTCCGGGATAAAAAGTAGCCTAGGTCTGTCCCCGGGAAACAAACTATACCTATACCTGCACATTATTAATAAATAAATAAATAAATATATATATATATATATATATATCCTATTCGTATAATTTGACCTTGCCGGTTATCAAAGTACCACTTACTCCCCCTCAAAATCACAGCGTAAGCCAATGCGTCTGGAAGGTCGTCTGTATAACAGTGAAAAGTAAGCATTAAATGAATAATCATGAATGAAAGATAAAAATTATAAATGCTAGGATTTACGAAATCGGTAGAAATCGTATCTCGTAGCATAGTAGGTAGAAATAAACTCGTTTAAAATCCGCAGGAGAAAAATATCTTGTGACGAGCATTAGCTGGCAAGTCACGTATCTTCCATTACTCTCATCCATCACGCGGTTTATTGTTTTCTATGAATAGCCTATCAATCTAAAGTTATATTATAAAGAGGAAAGATTTGTTTGTAATGGTTAAACTCAAAAACTACTCAACCGATTTTAAAAATTCGTTCACATAGAAAGTTACATTATATTCGAGGAACATAGGCTAAATTTTATTTTCAAAAAAATTTGAGATCCTTACGAAAATTGCAATTATGTGAACTAAGTCGGAAAAAATCATCTCTTCTGAGAGCTTACGTGGCGCGCGTTGCGTAATAGTTAAAGTTACACGAAAATAATGTATGTTGGAATTGTTCCTCTCAAAAAGTCGGCGATAGCATAATATATGCTTAACCATTACACACCACAATAACTATTTTTATGATTTTCAAAATTGGTCTAAACCAATGGTTTATATGGAAAGTTGTTTTTACCGATATAGTATTAATCCTTATCAAAATAAATATGTTCGTTACCACAAGTATTTAATTAAGATAATGTTGAAGTAATAAAAGTTGTCCTTTACACCATTTAATTTAGATGAATATCTTATGAAATATCATAGAAATAATGTAACGTGCAAGGGAAAAAGCGCGATTGCGGTCGGCGCTCAGATTAAATACCTATATGATCTGAGGCCTGGTGGCCGTGGCAGGTGTAGTGTGGGCGGGGCGTACTCTTGCAATGTATTATTAAAATGTAAAACATGCCCACTGCCCACTGGCTATATTGGGTATAGACTATTATGAATATTAGTGTTACCCGTGTGAAGCCAGGGCGGATCGCTAGTTTAAGATAACTAACCTAGCAAAGTGGTGAGCGATGTGGCCTTTGTAACAAGGGATGCTGATTTTTTATTAAATTCTACCAGTTAGCCCTATACTGCGATCTCACCTTGATGGTTAGTAATGATGCCGTCTAAGAAGGTAAATAGCCAATCCGGTAGGGGTATGCCAATTAATTCTGTTTAATCTATACCTATAGTTGGGGCATCGTAGTTGAACGCGCTAAGTCGCTAAGTATTTCTCAGTAGAGGAGAAACTAGCTACGGCTTAAGGCACCAACAAGACTAGACCAGAGACCTATTAGAAATTATAAATTCCCAAAGTATGGCACCTTCTGCTTATAGATGACGGTGAGTGCACCGCTGCGAATGAGTGATCTACGTTAAATCTCGGTACAGGCAAAGGTTATAAAACTGTTTCGAAACTGTCTCTGCAGTTGTGGTTTTGTTCGTAACATCGGCCGTACTAGGTATCACCCTATCAAGGCCCTATTGACTAAGAAACGCCGCCAAGCGATGCCTTACAGTACGATTCCGTATAGGAAAAAAATGAAATGGATTTAAGAAATATAAACTAACATACTTAATGCCCGCTTATAGCCGCCATAGGTGAGACCGCAGAGCTAAAGCGAACCTCTTGTCTCGGAAACAATAGGGATGATAACAACTCTATCAGATCAGCAACTCTTAGAACGTACTTCTAGTATGGAAGTTGTATGAATTTCACAGTTGTGACGACATCAAATTTCAACGCACTTTTTTTCTTTAATCTATATTTTAAAATGGTTACCAAACTTAAAACTAACCGAGGATGTGAATTTTAGGTCTTATAAGACCCTCTATTTAATAATCAGTTAGAAATAATTTATTTTTGACTCGGATTATAATTAATCTGAGATTTTTGATATACCTAGGCATCATCCCACGTTCACGTACATAGTACCTAATTATATTTTTGTCGCATATTCTATTTCTAAGCCGGCATCATTTTAATTATTGTTTTGTATAAAGTAAAGGCAATATTATAATATTGCGTTCATACGACAAAGTATATGCTATCAATTCATTATAGCATTGACCTTTTCAAGTACCAAGTCGCATCATTTTATAGCTCAATTTCAACCAATATTGAACCCAACTGATGAGTCGTTATAAAGCATTAAATACCTACTTGCAGTCCATAATTTTACGCTTGATTGCTGCCAAATATAGCATTTACAACGTAATCAAATCAGGAATGATGATATAGGTATAAAGTAGGTACAAAGAGTAGATACCTTACGTACATGATCAATCCATAGTACTACCACAGAATAGGTAATACTACAATGCAGTACTACAGTCTAAGGAGATACGTTATTTCTAGTACTTTAATTGCGAATGTGTCTGCTACCTTTTCATGGCTTTGTTTGCTAATATTAGGTATAGTTTACATTCTGGAGTCGGGCATGAGTCATGACATTGTTATGGTCTTTTTTAACCTAGAACGAAAGAGATTAAAAATATCGCGGACATATGGCGGGGACGATCGGGTGTTTTAAAAAAAAGTGTGCCCCTCACTTTTGGGTTGCCCCCGTGTTTGAAGTATAATAACACGTAAAATTTATAGCTGACGAGGAAATTATTAGACTTTACCTATTTTTAATATATAAAGAGATCAAAATAATTAGCGTGTATTTTTTGAATGGTTTTAATGTTCCAGAACTACAGTAATAACTTTGCCAATTATACGACACATTCATTATTTATATCGAAAAAGAGACGGTTACAATTGTGACAAAACCGAACTTAAAAGTAGCATATTTCGTATTTTATTCGTTTCGAGACAATTTTGACCTATTATTCATATTATATCTATGATAATCTTTGTAACACAATTAAAATCTTTTGCGTTTTTAGGGTTCCGTAGCTCAAAAGGAAAAAACTGAACCCTTATAGGATCACTTTGTTGTCCGTCCGTCTGTCTGTCAAGACCCTTCTTCTCAGGAATGCATGGAGATATCAAGCTGATATTCATATCAAATACTCAGGTCTACTGTCCCTTGGAGCTGTGAAAAAATCAAACTTTTAAGCCAACGCAATCAAAAGATACAGCCGTTTATGCTGCAAATTTTCGACACTCGCAATGGAATCAAAACCTACAGGGTACGTCCCGTGAACTTAGAATCTTGAAATTTGGTACGAAGCAACGTTATAAAGCACAGATAAAGGAAAAATTGCGAAATGTATATATTTTTATCTACATCATATAATAAAAATATTTTAATAATTTTAAACTTAAGTAGGTACTACAGGTTTGTACGGAACCCTCCGTGCGCGAGTCCATCTCGCACTTGGCCGGTTTTTCTTCAAAGTTATTAGTTACGTGAGCTTTTAAGACTGTCGCAAAACAGTCATTTTTGTCCACCGTGTCAGTTTAATTTGATGATTTTTTCATAAACTAGCATGTATCATAATAATATCGAAATCAAAATACCATCAAAAATGTGATATTTAAAGGACTTGACCGGTGGAACTATGGCAGCTTGCCTAGGTGTCAAAAATCAATGTTCAGCAATGATTTCTTTATTATTGTAATTGTAATATTTCACTGTTTTCAGATAAAAAAGTTTCAGGAGTCTGAAGGCTCGGAAAACTGCGAAAATGAACAAAAAAAGTTTCACCAAAAGACTGTTTTCCCACACTAGATGGCGCTATTTATTGTGTTGAGCGAGTCTAAAAAAAATATTTTCAAGTATTATTTCTTTATTATTGTAATTGTTATATTTTATAGTTTTCAGAATTGTGGTGAGTCTAGAAAATATTTTTAAGTATTGCTCACTACTTTTAGTTAACAAGTTCAACTATTCGACCACAGATGGCAGCATATGCAATGTGAAAGGGCGTACCCGTTCAACTATTCGACCACAGATGGCGGCATATGCAATGTGAAAGGGCGTTCCTTTAAACGTAGTATTTCAAAATGCTTTGTTCGATCTATTAGTTTGAGACTTGTCAAAAAATAAAAATAATTAAAAACAAAACATACATTTCCTTTTCATTATTGTTTAATTGATCAAAAATAAATCA
Organism: Erebia palarica; assembly: GCA_964035005.1. Taxonomy (NCBI): domain Eukaryota; kingdom Metazoa; phylum Arthropoda; class Insecta; order Lepidoptera; family Nymphalidae; genus Erebia; species Erebia palarica. The sequence continues at coordinate 14,161,996 of OZ035983.1, forward strand.
TTCATAATATAATGACTAAGGTACTTAAATGGTATACATGTAGGGTTACAAGATTATTATTAGGCATGGATATAGTGGAACGTCAAAATGGAGTAGTGCTTAAAGAGAAAAGCGGACGCTCAAGATTTAAACAATAAACGTACTGTTATTTTTGTCATTTGAACCCTGACCTTATTTGGAATAATAAATCCATAATAATTTCGTTTTGAATTTTTAAACCTTACTGTAAAAACGGAAATCCTGTGCATTGTCCCGAATCGGAGGGCAATTACTGGTCATGTCCAAATTCAAACATGGTGCACTTTTTTTTTTAAAACGCCAGGGTACGGATAAAACAATTATTTCCATGCAATACAAGTTCAAAAACAAATACTCATTATTTACTATTGAATTATACTTTTATTAATTATTTTTAAATAAAATAGAAATTAAGCAACTGAAAAGTTTCTCCTAATCTCATTGTTTAAAAGTGGAATAGGTACGTATAATATTTTTCAAATAATATGTTCAGCAGCACCATCTATGCGAGAAGTGAACTTCCAACAAAATATCTATTTTCAGTATGAACCATTGCTGGCAGAACGTTTCAGGTTTCAGCTGCCAAGAAAGTACCAGAATCACGAACTTTAGGTTCAGCTACGTAGTTCCTCCTGTGTACAATAGATGGCGCTGAAATAAATACGTATGTAAAAATTAAACTAATACATTATAAAATTAATATCGAACCAATAAAAAATAATTGCAATGATTCATTATAATTATTTTGTGCAGACTATATTTATTACCAATTTAGGTAAGGCAATCTTTTATTTTCTTCATACAAAGATAAAAGAGAACCCTACATAAATAAGATAATACATTGACCAACATACTAAGTAGACTACTTAGTCATTTGGCGAAGCGGAATAGTAGACGTGTTCTTGTAATAATTGAAAAAAAATCAATGGCATTGCCTAATTTCATTAACTATTTCATACTCGAGAAATAAGATTTCCTAAAAATCCCGTGACAAGTCTTTGATATTCCCAGACGAAGTAGGAATCCTTTGTCTATCTCCAGGTTGCAATCAATCAATGACTAATGCCGATCACAATCGGTTCAGTGATTCAGCTGTGAAAAATTAGGTAACAAACAGACAGACACACTTTCGATGGCCTAAATAATAATAGGTACTTTCTTATTCTTTAGCACACTCTTCTTCGACGGTTCACTCCATGTTCCCATATATATAAATATCAAAACTGGAATGAGGTCGATTTTTGTATAGCAGCTATGCGGTCTTTGTATCGGTCGTCGGCCGTGCCCCGCCCTCGGCGTTGACGTCACTAGAGTGACGTCAGAAACCCCGCCATCCTCTTAACCGGTATTTCATAGCCGTGAGCTCTACATTTTAGAGAACAGCTTTTCTGTACTCCGCCTTTTCATTACACAAAAGTAGATTCAATAACGACTTTAATCAAATTGCAAATTATCTGAAATGAATTTTATTAAATAGTAAATTACACAGAGAGTTAATAGCCGTCAAAGTAGCAGATTAAATTGTGTGAACCTTTCGAGTAGCTAAGAACTGGGAACACAATACGTTGAAATTAGGGTTCCGTAGTTCTGCTACAGTTGCTAAAAACTTTAATGATTATTATTTCGTTAAGGCTAGTTATTTTTCTGTAACTGCATGAAGAAATTTCAGAATGATTTTAAAATGCAAGCATGTTAAGCAAGATAAGCTTATCTAATGATATATCACTAGAGGGGGTAAAACAGTTACCTAAAACTCATTCCGGATTCCTTATTCATTCGAAAAAAAATATAATTAAACTTAAAGTATATTTATTCAAAATAGGTACCAACACAGTATACCTTCTGAACGTCACGTTTACAAATTTTAAGACGTGATGGTGATAATAATCTCGGTATCTTAAAACTAAAGCTACGAGGGTACCAAACGCGCCCTGATTTGAGAAGAATCCACAATAATCTCCACCGGGTTTTTATCTTATTGTAACCATCTCACAAATATCGTAAATTAATTATATTTATAATTACAAACAATTACATAACTAGCCGCTGGAACAATTCATACCCATATTATTTTATCGTTTAATAATCCTTTATTAAATTTTAATTTATTTACTTAATTTGCATATGCATCCGTATATTAGTGTCTGGTTGATCTTATTGATCTCTTCTTAGTTTTGCTGCAACAAATATATCATCATCTCACCGATTTTAAAAAATCCACTCGAGCAAAGCTAGGGTGGGTAAGTTTCTGTACTCAGAGGGATCAGCTAGTAGAACAATAAAAACCTGTATAGAGCAGACAATTACTCTGCATTGTTCGTTCAAAGCTTGTCCAGTCGTGCATCAACTATTCTGGCTTTACAGGCTTTAGCTATATCACGGGTGTATGCAAACGTAGAATGGCTACGGTCATCTCCCGCCCACGTTGAATAGCTACGCTCTACCATACTATTACCTATTATGTGACTCTACCACGTGCCCTCGTTTCTAGTATTCTATAATGTAAGACGTGAGGTGACGGCCTAAATTTTAAATAATTGCCTACACCATTATAGAGCGTATTTTTATGGGAATTGAAGATGTGCAGCCAACTCCGAGAAGACAATTTATTTTATCTGGTTCGGAATAATATTGGCACATTCGGCGTAGTTTATTCTAAAAGAAGCGGCGAAGCTAAAAAGTGGTTTTAGTTAATTACCTACATTTATGTAAAATTTTACGTGATATTTTTCTAAACTATAAAATTTATATTATACAACGAAGAATAGCATATGTAAATATTTTTATTTGAATGAATAGTAATGGATTTTTAAAAGATAAGTATCTGAAAAACATAATCCTAGTTTACTTACTTTTTTCTGATCCTAGAAAAAAGTAACGAGAAAGTATTAGGCGTGAAACAAAAAGGCTAAGTGGTGGGTCGAGGTCATAGTCCGTGCCAGGATCCCGCAGGGGACAAGTTTGATACAATATTTAAATAATACTAGACGATGCCCGCGACTTCATCCGCGTGGATTAAGGTGTTTTTATTTTCACGAGAACTCCTTCATTTTCCGGGATAAAAAATAGCCTATGTCCTTCCCCGGGATACATCCTATTTTTTTTACTAAATTTCGTCAAAATCAGTTGAAAATATGGGCCAGGAAAGCGTAGCAGATAGTTGGATGTTGAATACAAACATTCCCAGGCCATTTTTACCTTGACCATTCCCGCCGCGGCTTCTGTGTGCTGAAAGCTTTATAGGTCGATACCTGATTGATTGATCGGTACCGATTCCTCACAGCTCCGGAATTTTTCCAACAAAGTTAGCAACCATTTGTAGGATGATCAATATCTTAAACTTTATGGATGTTAACAATTACTGTCTCAACTCGTTTGTTTTTGGTAAGAGCCATTCATTTTTTTTGTTCAATAATATATTCGCTTAGAAATACATAACCTAAATAAATAAAAGTTAAGTATGGTAATCTATACTTATAATATAAATGCGAAAGTTTGGATGGATGGATGTTTGTCACTGAATCAAGCCTGAACGGCTGAATGAAATTTGGCAGAGAAATAGATTATAGTCTGGAATAACACATAGGCTACTTTTTATTTATTAAAGAGTACCTGCGGGAACCAACAAACCTTAACCTAGTAATTTAATAGATTTACCCATCAATCAAGTACATATTATTGGAATACTACTAGTACTTACTAGTTTATTAATGCATATTAGATTATATTATAAATAAAGCCTGTTTCATTTCAAATACAAAATATAATTGACTATAAGCTTGCCTATGAACTTTGACATGACCTTAGCAACATAATGAAAGGGTAATGCCAGTGTAAAGTTGATCGCACACAGCGCATCGATGGGCGTAAACAGTACCAGCCAACTGAAACGTCAATACTCAGAAGAGAATAAATGTATCCGTATGATTACCGATGCAATTCATATGTGAAGGTTTCTATCTCTGTGTCGTTTCTGAGGGTTGTGACCCCTTTTCATAAATCACATAAAGATACAAGTTTTATTGAGATAATAAAGCGGTGGGTTTCCTGGATCTTCCGCATCACGTTCCGTAAAATACTCATACCTACACGAGTATACTCTCATTTTATTTGCTACGTGACATTTTTTAACTTTACAGAACTAAAATACGCTCAAATAAACATATCTTGCAGTTTTTATCGCAGTGAAAGAACTGGCAGTTTAATTCGCTATATTCCGCCACAATAGGTAAATCTATGTGGTAGTGTGTATCTTGCGATATTCACCACACAAATCTTGCAAATTATTCTAAACTTACGTTTCACTCCGACACCGGAGCATCTTCAGAAGATGTTGACTCGACAATGCACGATTGTAAAGTACAATTTACAATCGTGCTTTTTCGAGTCCATTATCCTGGACTTCCGCAAACGCCTGCTTCTATCCAATATTTATGGCAGTGTGCGATCTACTTTAGGGTAATTGATGGGTAACTATAGCTATCTTGGCGTAGCATATTTTGCTTTCGTGTTGGAATATACCGCGTTCTAGGGTTACGTGCGTAGCTCCGCGTAGCAACCGTAGCTCGTCGTAGCTGATTGACGTCATGCATTAACCGTTTAAACTGCTACGGTTAGTCAGTACTAAACTATATACAGCCTTTCCCAACACCATTTGCTTTGTTAGCTTATGCTACGGTACGCTACCGTACGGTTACATTAGTTTTGTAACAATAAATTATTGTTAAAATGTCTTAAGTTAGTGCAATTTACTCGTGCAAGTTTGAGTGAGAGTACAAAAATATTAAGTTTTAAATTAATAACTACTTCTAGAACGAGACTTTTACTATGATATTATATATAAGTAATATAATATTAGCAATATGAGGTATGTAAAGGCAAAAATACACTACGAACAGAAAATGTAAGTCTGGCGAATAAAAAGTTCACGTCATTCAGTTAAATAATATCGAGCGCCCTCAGCGAGGCGTTAGGAGGACTAAGGACCTTTTGCGCATTACAAGAAAATTTCTTGTGTCCGCGGCGTTCCGCTCCGACGCGGACGTTTCGCACGGACATTTTGCGTGGACCTTCTCTGACGATCTGACAAAATAGCGTATAACAGCTTTTAGTCGATAGCTGAATCGCTAATGTGGACCGGGTACCTTACGTCATGCGCCCAGCGTCACCCGTTGAGCTGCTGCGGCGGTTCGTAGGCTCCATTAAATTGTTGACACAGACCAGCCCTTATGCATCGGTAAACAATCAAGTTTCGAACTACGAAAATAAACATAATGAAAAGCTGTTGTTTGACTTAAGGGAAAACATACTACGGATTGGACAAAATAACGCAGTCAAGGGCTAACAAAAAAAAACGTTCTTCTGCGACACGAACATTTCGCACAGATATTTTTTCCTATCATAGTGTGCTTTCTCTATAAGTGTGAGATCTTTAGAGCGAACTTTGACTTTGCTTAGACTTAAGACATGGTTAAAACGAGACAGCATAAATCTTTGAGGCATCGTTAATGGGCAATAATAATATCTGGGACTGGGAGGGAGATTTGACACGGTACGTCCGATCGCCTTCGTCATCCCACCTCAAGATTTTATTTTTAACCTTCCATTTTGATACCCATATTTTGTTAACTGCCGTTACTTGACTGCTTACGAGAAATGTTATAGGTTTAATAGCACTTGTTCAGCTCTATTCTCTCTCTAATGCATATATAAATCTGGTGCTTTCTATGGAGGTGCATAATCGTCTATTAAAGAGAGCAGTCACTTTTGTTTGGGAAAAGGTTAACAAACTGGATCAAACTAAATAAGTGTAAATTAGTCCCTATACCTGCCAACTTTCAGCAGGGATGTACGAAGATGAGAGAGAGATTTGTAAAACTACCTCTAGTAGGGCTAACATTTGCAGAACGATTAAAATGATGTTTACCCGTATTCTCTATTTGTCTACCGAAGCTAACATAGCTATAGTCCGCGCGCGAGCTCTAAGGAATAAATGGAATGTTAAAGTAATGACCTAGAGTTGTTTAAAGTGCAAAACAATACTTCTATCGCAAAATTAAACACGTCAAGCTCGAAACTAGTGCTGGGAGCAAGCTAGATATGGAGCGACGATCGGAGGTGGCGTACAGCCGTCGTTTCTTCAGACCCCGATTCCTCGGAGCTTGTGCGCGGACTATACTTGTCTCGTTACGTCAAAGGTAGCGATAAAAGTAATATTCTTTATCCGTAGTGTTTTTGCACATGCCGACAATTGGTGCATGTTAGGGTAAACGAAAAATTAGCCGGCAACGACAACATCTCTCTCTCTCTCTCTCTCGTTGCGAGATATCTGGTTGTGCGCATGCTAAGCTTGTAGGGCCTATTAAAAGTATATCTTTCGTTGTTCTGGTGAAAAGGATTTCAATGAGCTAAACTACGAAAATGCAGCGATCGTATTTCACGCGCATTTTTCATCCTCCCTGGTACCTTCATATACATATTTATAATAGTAATAGGATATTCATAACTTTCAGGTTAGAACTTGTCAATAATAAAAAAGGCTATAGAAATTATCGTCAATACACCTACTTTGCTATATGGCCAAACCTACAGAATAACAAACAGCACACTACAAACTTCGTTTTTTATCGGGGCTCTGAGCTACGTGACGTGAAAATTCCCTTTACTTTAAGTTTTACCCACGAACGCACCGTCAGGATAAACTTAAAGATATATATTATAATGTTTTTCTTTATTCAATTATTCCGGAAAATTTAAGAGCTCCCGTGGGAACCATAAACCATCCAGGCGGACGAAATCGCGGGCTCAGCTAGTCGGTTATAAAGAAGGGCCGTGAAATCCGTGCGATAGCATAGTTAAGGATGATGGTTTAAATGATAAGTTTTACGAATAATTCCATGCATGAATTGCTAAAAAACAACTTTGAACTAATTTTATACCATTGTATCGGTATGATAAAACTATGTTCCCAGATTCACAACATTATAATGTTATGTTCATTAGGTAGGTACACAAATATTTTATCGTTTATGTATTTGTATACTGTCGTTTAAATATATTTTAATTTTATTTGCAAGTTTATTCTTTTTTAATAAAATTTTAATCAGTATATACTTCTATACATATTATATATGTGGTGTGACTAGAATGGATAAGATTATGAATAATATATAAGGGGAAGTTTGAAAGTAGCGCCAGTGACAGAAAAGTTGAGGAGTTATAGGCTGGCATGTAATGCAGAAGGAAGAAAGGCATATTACGAGAAGAATGATAGATGTGTGAAAGAAGATATGCATACAAGAGGAGTGAATAAAAGGTTGACGGATAATAGAAGTGAGTGGAAGATGAAAACATCTTGTGCGGACCCCACAAAGGTAGGAAAGAGGACAAGAAGAAGAAGAGAAGTATAATGAAAATCTGATGATATTAAAATCTTGAGATTTGGTATCAATCTTGATCTCCATGCAATGTTATGAAAATTTATGTGAGCCATTTAAAATAAGCAAATTTAAAATAAGTTTGAAATTGATAAGTTAAGGGAAAGTTCAACATTTTTTTTATCCACTACAAGCTAGCCCTTGACTGCGATCTCAGCTGATGGTAAGTGATGCTGCAGTCTAAGATGGCAGCGTGCTAATCTGTTAGGGGCATGGCAGTAAACCCCTACTTGGTTTCTACACGGCATCGTACTGGAACGGTAAATCGCTTGGTGGCACGTCTTTGCCGGTAGGGTGGCTGAAGCCTCCCACCAGGCCAGACGAAGGAAAATTCTGAAATTGTAAATTCCCAAACCCAGCCGGAAATCGAACCCGGGACCACCGCAAGATAAGGCAACAGCTCTCAACCCTGCGCCACGGAGGTCGTCAAGACAACATGCAAAAACTATGCCAATTAGTTTGTCACTAATTTACTTTTGCAAAAAGTTCAAGAATGCGGAAGCAACTTGATCAACAGTAGTTCTCGTACCTACCTTTGAAAGGTAAATAATTAACATGCAATGGTCATGATATCTCGAAACTGCAGATCAAAAATCGATTTGGTTCCATAGCGTTGAGGTCTCGAGGTGTAGAGCCCTCCAGGTTTTGAGTACGGGGGTTGGGGCGCATGCGCGGTGTGGGGCCTCTGACGTCAGAGCCCCGGCCGTTCTTAGTGCCCGCGACCGCGCGACCATCCACGCGCTACCGCCCCTGTAAACACGAGCTTCCGATCTTAATTCAACAATAACAAAATACCAGATAAAATATCACACAGATCACCAACATACTCGTAGATAAGCTGTGACACCCCATATGTGTGACATCCCTTATGTGTGACATCGGTGCTTCCTGTTAATCCCAAGTATTTTAGGGTTATGCGAATCGTGTCACGTAGTGGTATAGTAGCTAAATGATAATAGTGTGTAAATGATAATGATAATGCTTTAGACCTTTTATAGTCCTAATATTCACAATTTAACACGTAATAGAATAGTGTAATATACGTAAACATTTCCGGTTTTGACCTTGATGGTTCCCACGCATGCGATTTCTACAATTTATATAAATTTTTAATCATAACATAATTTAGTGTTTAACTAGGCGAAGTTTTAAGTGCATTGATAATATAATTTGCTTTGAAATCAGCGTAAATTAGTTTATAGTTGTACATTATACTTCAAAATTTATGTTATGTTGTAGTATGACAATCAGTTTCTAATATTTCTATGATAACTACAATAATTTGTATTATAGCGTAATCCTAGCCTTCTAGCACGTTAACTTTTAATAAATTTATCATTTTAAAATTTTTCGAATGGCGGGAAAATATTTTCATTCAATACTTTTTATAACCTCACAGTTTTAAATTTCTTTTTTGGACTAGAGATCAAACTTACTAACTATCACTCGTACTCCTAAATCGATAAAAATAAAAATTTTAGCTCGATTTTGTAAAACTACTCAGCAAAATCGCAATGTTTATATTATTTAGAATTGTTTTACTGCTTTTTGCTTAGCGATTTATTTTAAAAAAGTTAAGAGTACCTCTGAAATTATTTTTTGCAGTATTATTATATTACATTATGTAATATAGCGAATTAAATCGTATTTTTCTGATCAATATTTTTTATAATAATGTTGTCTCTAAATATATGAGACTATCAGTAAATAATTATAATCCATTTTCCATTCCATTTCACATTTTTATTATACTTAATATTATAAATGCGAAAGTGTGTCTGCTACCCTCAACCGATTTTGATGAAATTTGGTTTATAAATAGTTCGGTTGGATAGTTTGTGTTCCGGGGAAGGACATATACTCTTTATCCCAGAAAATTAAACAGTTCCCGCGGGAATAAAAAACCGTAATCCATGCGGACGTAGTTGCGGGCATCATCTAGTCAGATAATAAAATCCTACTGAGTCAGTTTGTAAAGCGGGGTATACCTAACTACACAGCCTGATTTTGTCAAATGATTGACCATTTACCTTAAAAGTACGATTGCGTATTATATTTTATTCGCATAAATACATCTTTAAGATGAGTATATACTCATCTTAAAGATGTATTTATGCGAATAAATAAAAAAAATAGCAACGAGATAAAATCCCACAAAGAGCCTGACCATATCACGAAAAAAGATAATCTTGTAAGGGTAATAACTTATGAAGATACTCCATAAGTCGTGAATTTCATCGCTCGATCCAATTTCTCTTTCTCAGAATAAGTATAATATTTGAACGTCTATGTACTTGAGATTTTGTGCCTGAGGGATCGTAAGTGGTAATGCCTCTGTCTAACAGGGTATGGATCCTTTTAATTTCATTTATTAATTGCATTGCATGTACATAGATAATATAATTAAAATTACCTGAGGCCCCGTGAGTACATTGCAATGGGTTACATTTTACATTTAAATACTTTCAAATTAGAATTACTTAAATGAGATTGTAATTTCTCTTTAAAATTAAACTAAATTAACAAAGAATTTAACACTTATTTCAAACTAGATGATGACCGTGACTTTGTCCGCGTGGGTTTAGTTTTTTTAAATCCCGTGGCAATTTGTTAGTTTATCTCTGTTAAGACTTCACAGCGGCCGTCTGTTCTACCAATTTTAAGGAAATCGGGTACAAAGATAGGTTGCATCCCGGAAAAGGACTTCATAGGCTACTTTTATCTCGAATAATTAATCAAAGAGTGTCCACATAATATTTTCAAATACCTAAATTCCCGACGACGAAGTCGCGGGAAGTCGCACTTCGTTTTTCTGTCACTTCTACTTTAAAAAACTATAAAACAATCTTAATTGATAATGTAGGTAGAAGGTACTTATCGAAAATCGTCTTTATCACAAGACGTATATCTACGCCCAAACGTGGTCCATGGATATTCACGTACACTTTTTGTCATTAGTAAACACGTTAATTTTTAATTTGAATCAAAGGAAATTAGTTGAATTTTTACTCGAAATTGTTTTTTTATCACTTAAAAAATACATGCTTTCAGGAAAATGATTTCCTTTCTTCAACAATATACTCTCTAAATCTCGAGGCATTGTTTACTTAGGTAAATAAACTGTAGGTTCGGGGTTTTCTAGCCCGTTTTGAATCCACGATGCAATCTCAGCTATCCAGGTCTCTTGAAAGCCTTTTCTAAGAAGTCTTTTAAATTGAGACGCCGATTTACAACAGTCATCCTTTGCACGCATATATGCATGTTTGCTTGCCCGCAAAAGCTTTTTATTAGCTTTATATAGCTTTTAGAAATCGCATGTTCATACTGAAACAATGAAATCATAACGGAACCGGATGTTTACTTATATAAAAATATGTTCAATCGTATACATTTCATGTTTAAGTATTCGTTATTCGCCATTAAACATTATAATTCTAGCTCCTTTCTTGTAAAACGAAAATATTTAAAAAGTGTATGAAAATTGAATTTAGTAATGATATCTACTGTGGCTACAGAGCAAGGAACAAGAAAGAGATGAAAATATAAAATTTCACTGAACCCCATTATAAACACAAGGTACCGCTGCAAACTGTTCCTATTTTCATGATAAATCCGGAAAAAAACCGGCATAAAAAGTATGCCTACTGTCTTTGTCCTCGCCACTATTTTCATAAACCGATGCCCCGTTACGGCATGATTGAAGGATAAAGCATCAAACACTTTCCTATTTATAATATTAGTGGAATTTTATAGTTACAAAACAAAACTGTACAGCTATGAAATGTGTTTCAAATATTAGGTATTCGGTCTATTGAAGTTCCATTTCTTATTTTGAGCTCTTAAAGGAGAGAGTGTTTTTTGATGCCATTCGGCACGTAGCAGCCGTAATGTAACGGTAATGCTTTTGTATGAGATATTTGTTATCTAAATGAATTATAAAATTAAACTTGCACCAGAAAACATATATTTTTATTAAGTAATTGAGATACCTATTACCGCTAGTAACTGATAAAAGTCTATGCCTATTACAAAATTGATGGCTGTCCATGATGGATGTTGCCTCGTCCATACAGTCGATATTATTTATATGTATATGGTTAATTTAAAGAGAGAGAAAAGGCCGGAGTACATTTAACAGATTAGTTATAGATCAAGTGTTATGTTCGGAAGCTTACAACATTCAACTTGAATAGTTTGTTAATTGTTCATATTTAATATTAACAGCTATCTTAGGGAATCAGAACTCTACGAGGAAACGTGGTAATCTGACTTATTTTAGAGAAGCACAGCAATATACCACCAGATGTAACGTTGCTAATGAGGGAAGTTAGGTGATTATTCAGCTATATTATTATTAGCGGGTAATATAAGTTGTGCTTGTTACGTCACTTTAATGCTCGTTAGTATTTTTTCTTAGAAGTTAGTTTATCTTAAAGTTTAATGCTTCTTTCTCTATTTAGTTTTGTTTTGCTTTATTTATGTTTAAAATATTCAAATGTTTTATAATTTTATTGCTATTAACCTTATTAGTAAATTAATCTTCCATTTATCGTTTTTTTGGTGTACTAAAAAACAGTGAGTTAAAACGGAAGCTTGTTTTGAAACAAATTTTATCGAATAAACAGTAATTGATTGGTGAATGCAATAAATTAGTGATTTCTGAGAGTGCCATCGAACTCATTTGAGATGAGACAACCAACATATTTCACGCATAAAAAAGCATTTTATTTGTAACAGTGCCAAAAACATATAATTAAGTACAAGAGGAACGTGCAACGAAAATAAAATAAAAATCCCAATAAAAACATCGAAACTCCAAAAGTTCTTTACGTTCTCAAGAGTCATCACTTATATCTCGAACCTTCAAAGGAAGCGGACGAAATAATACATTTGCTAAGAAACGTGAAACGTATCAATATTGAACAGTCGTTACAGTGTTGTGTGAACGATCAGCATCAATAGACATCGATGTGTTCGTGTACTACAGTCGTGAAGGTGCAGAGGAGGAAAATGGTGTTTTGAAAGGGGTCAAAGGGTGGTTGTGTGAAGCGATGGTGCGGGCGTGAGAGGGCGCGCTGGGCGGGGGCGGCTCGCGGCACGGTGGCTGTGATGCGATGGGCCAGGACTGGTGCTTCCGCCGCAAGAGGAAGCGAAGCAGCAGTCAGGATGACACCCAACCGCATCACACCCGGTAAATACACAAACTCTTCACATTAAGCTTAGGTACAATGTGTTTTATCAACTGCTAGCTGATGCCCGCAACTTCGTCCGCGTGGATTAAGTAGCCTAGATACTAGTGGCTAGATACGAGACCTCGCGGTATCTATAAACTGCCTCGTTAGTCTAGTGGTTAGCATATTCGACTGCGGCCGACGAGGTCCCGGGTTCGAGTCCTGGGTCGGGCCATAATTAGGTATTGGGTTTTTCTAACTAGAAATTCTCAGTACTAGCCCGGAGTTAGGAAGTTGGCGGTGTCTCACCCCCGTGCCTCGGAGAGCACGTTAAGCCGTCGGTCCCGGTTATTATCTTTAACATGATAATAGTCGTAAACTTTTACAGAGCGTCATCTATTGACATCATTGTGAAGTTCTGTTAAAAATACTGAAGCTCATTAAAAATTAAATAATTTCGTTTCCTTATAACATTTATCTTATTTTAGTATTTGTTGTTCAAGTACAGCTAATTCAAATAATTGATTAAGTTTCAGGCTCAGACTTTCAGAAAATTGAGAGTTCTGAGTTCAACTTTGAACGTTAGAAAATCTCCACTTTGAAAGCTCGTTTCATTTCGTCAATTTTAGGGGAAAAATTAAAAAAAAAATATTTGTGGACTCTATTCCTAATTATTTTTAAATTGATATACCGCAACCCTATGTAACGCTGTAAAAATATTTTACTTCACATTCGCTTCTATGAGTGAAATAAAGATAAAGATATAAAGATTTTTATAACTTTTTAATCCATATTCGGCTGGAAGCTATCGGTTTACATATTATATTTTAATTTGAAGTAATTAAGTTCAGTAATTCAAAAGTTACAAGGCTCTGACAGACGGACGGACGGATGGATGGACAATTGCAAATTCACTCAAGTAGACTCAGAGACCTTCGCTTCGCTCGGTCAAAAAAGTAGCCTATGTCAAGGTCCTCTCAAGCTATAATTACGTTGCGGCGTGACATACAAAAACACTTTCGCAATTATAATATTAGTATGGTTAGGTATGATATTTTCCCACTATAATCATGAGAATCTTCTCATAATGAGACGGTTTTACCATCCTTCACCAAACTGCCTAGTGTGGATTCGCAAACTTGACACACTTTTCAGAATATTATGAAGAGATGCATATCATATTATATGCGACATGCAGATGTTATTCTCTCCATGTTTTCCTGTTAAATCGAGTGATATTTTATTGCTTAAAATGCACATACTCGTACCTTTCTCAAGTGCGTGTCCGAGGATCGAACTCCGGAAATCCGAATAGGAGGCCGACCTGTTAACCACTAGTAGGTATACTCTTATATCACCGCCGCATCTTATGCTATAATAAATAATGTGTATAATATAACTTGTACTCCCGTGTATTTGTAGCGTTGCGTAGGTGTCGTTTCATAATCCATAGCCTGTCACATGTTTTATAAGTACCGACATACATGATGAAGCTTCTTTCACAGAATAGGTAATAGTATGTTAATATCATAGCTCTTTGTGAGTTGATCTGCGTAAACTCCGCGTAATATTATGTTGTACATAATATACGATTCAATGTACCGAAATATGTTTAACAAGTATTTACTCGTTACAATATGACGTGTTTGTGCATATTGTTATTCATTTAAAAACTGAGCGTACTGGTTTAACTTTAAGCCTGCCAACTGCTTGTTGGAAATCCATACTTATATTATAAATGCAATAGTGTGTCTGTCTGACTGTCTGCTACGCTTTCACGGCCCACCTATTCAGTCAATTTTTTTTTAAATTTGGTTACCGGGAGAGGTTGTGTCCTGGGAAAAGACATAGGGTACTTTTTATCCCGGAAAATTGAAGAGTTCCCGCGGGAATCGAAAAAACTTCCAAATCCACGCGGACGAAGTCGCGGGCATCATCTAGTCCATAATATTTTTCAATTTATACTTTCAGATTTTTTTCACTATTGGGAACTTGAATAAGGTGTTCAGTAACAAAATAAAGAATTATTTTATTCTTAGTTTCTAAGCTTTAGAAAAGTTTGGGCGGTCTTACTTGTAAACAATACTTATGTGCTTTAAACTTGTGCATAATTTAAGACAAAATGTGGTACATGTGATTTTTCCAATATTATTGCCTCCAGAAACATTCCAAATGATTATCAAAACTGCATTGAAATCCACTGAAAAGTAATAAAAAAGTTAATACAAATATTTATTTAGAGAAAAAGGTATGTACGTAAAAATTTCTTCAAATGTGGATCACCCAGGTTTATTTATTCTTTGTTAAAGTAGAATAATTATGTCACGAAAACACACATGTTCCGGCCGGCGGCGGAAATAACATTTCCTGCTCTATCATCGTACATAACGCCGGAATAATGATATTCTAACGTGGTGGGTCTTATGCTTAGACAAAGTTCCATTGAAAATATATTGCGTAGGTACCTTTATACTCGACGAATAGGTTTTGTCGTGGTTTTGTGTCTAAACTATCAAACTATACTACATCATTGGCCTATGTGTCTTTAAGGCCGGCCATACACGAACAACTTGAAGCAGTCAGGATGGACTGCTTCAAGCTGATACTGCATAGTGAACTACAGTCTTCTACGTATACACATACAGTTCGCGCGCGAGGTCCGAGGAATCTTTAAGAATGTTGACTTGGTTGTGATTTAGTCGATATTACGTTATCGATACTAAGACATCTTTAGTATCTGTACGCGTGAATTGAATTAATTATGAAATAGTAATTATATGAGGATATTAAGTGCATTAAGGAAGAAAAAACAAACTGTATCATAAAATTTAATTATAACGAACTGTACAAAATTAACGTAAAATCTAATTAATCTGTCGCATTCAGAATAATCAGCAATTTAAAGAATTTAAAAATTAAACAGCTATTTGTACAGACAAAGAAACTTTTAAGTATTGTACTATTTATAGTATACGTATATAGTAAAGCGTACACGGCGGCACTAGTATGGGAGTGTGCGGGGTATGAAGTTCAGGTCGGGCGCGGGGCGCACCCACCCTCCAGCTCTACCCCCGATTCCTCAGAGCTGGCGGACTATCCATGGATCCGCTCGAGCAGTTGCGACTGCTTTGGGTGTTTGGCAGGCGTTGGTAGCTTAAAGCTATTGACTGTGACTGCAAGAGTGGTCCGTGTATGTTGATTACTGGCTAACTGCTCGAGCAGTACGTGTAAAAAAATCTCCGTGAAATAAAAACAAACTTGACTTCACGCAAACGAATTCATGTGAAAGTTTGGATGTTCGTAAGTTTGTTTGTCTCTCCATGCCACAATGACTGAACCGATTTGGCTGAAATTCGTAATGCAGATAGGCTTAAACCTGAATTGAAACAAGACAATTTTTACATCTTCCTCACAGCAAATATTAATGCGGATTGGGGAAGTACGAATGCAGATTGCGGAATGATCCTATCGCATTATTATTTCGAGTATCCATGACACTGACGGTCCCTAAGATAATCGCATTGAAAACAATAATGGCCGCTAGGGGCTTTTACGATGCAATTATTCACTTACGCCGACACTATGCGCACGTTAGAAGCGGGTCCTCCTGCCTCCATCATCGGACAACGTAACTACTTATATTAGGTTGCTGACGAGAATACACTAAGGAAATTAAATGAAAAGATTGCTCAATGCGAATGTACGAGTATGTCAAGAAAATGAAAAGTTATGTTCTAATAATAGTTTTTAAGACTTCTTCGCAATAACAATAAAAGTTAATATACTACTAATCAAGTTTCATCAGCAAACAAAGTCTTTTTTAGGGTTGCCCAAAAGGTAAGTTTGCAACCCTTATTGCGACTATGTCTGTCCAGTCAAATTTATAATTTTTTTAACACTGCCGAAACTGATGTAGTTAAATCTGAATAGATAGCGTGAATACGCTGTCATTTTTTATACTTGGATTAACATAAAAGCACAGGTATCTTTGTCCAAGTGGGCCTAAAACTTATAGCTATCTTATTCGTCTAATTGTGTCAACAATACTAGCTGTAGATAATACTACACAGCCAGGCTGATTCTTTGCCCCAGAATCTCCACGGCAGACGTTATATAAAACTCTACATGATATCGGTGTACTTGTATCTATTTATTTCTAGACTAGACTATGCTTAGTTCTAGACCCATTATAGCAACTGCAGATCCTGGTCTTGACGATGTCTCCTTTGTATGACATTGTGTCAGTGTCTACGCTTGATAGGATATTATTTTATTTTATTTATTTTCCAGTAATTACAACTAACTAGCAACAACAACAGCGTTACAACTAATATTAACAAAAATTATAACTTGACATTAAATAAGGCCATAAACGATTACAGATTAAGAATTTATAACAAGTGAAATTAATTTAACGAATTAAAAAATACGACGGCCCTGCTATATTATTTTCGGCTATATTATTATATTTTTTTATTGCCTATTATTACCTCCTTAAGAAGCGATTTGCATGTATAGTCTTTGGAAACTTATTCACATTTTTATTAAATGATATTTGTTTGTGAATCACTGGATATTGAACTATAGTGTTATATATTTTTGGAATCAACTCATCATTTTCTAGATGATGATATATATAGTTAATCTTATTTTCGAATATTTTTTTTTCAACTTTAGTCTTTAATGCAGGACCATGGTCACCCCATATCTTTTTTTTAATTTTACTAGCCTATGTCACCCGGAATAATCTAGGGATTCTAACAATACCTCATTTATCAAAATCGGTTCAGGCGTATAGCATAACTTCTATGAAATATACAAACTCACATACATACATACATACATACATGAACCCTGAAAACAATATACTCCTTTTTTCAGGAAGTCGTATAAAAAAAAAATTAACAGAGTAGATAGAAGTGCATTTGTAGGTAGAACATAAAAGTAAAATAATAATAAATATTTGTAACTTAGTAATAGTTCGTGTATGAGCAAGCAATAATAATTGTGTGTATTAAATAAAAGTACAAAAATATCAAAAATTGCGAATTGTTAAAGATAAGTGCTCATTTTAATATACTATTTACACGCAAACTTGCGTATATAACTAAAGTCTATAATATCAGCTGTATGACATTGAGTAAGTGGAACGTGTTAGCATCTCGTTGCAGTAATATAAATGTATATTAAATAGGGACTAGCCCACTTAATTTGCATGTAGATACCGTGTATGTAAATGCAGTGGAATATTGTTATTTTTCGTTCATTTGTTATACCTTTTGTCTTTATTGTTTAATTCTCGTCTTTGTTGTGGGTTTAATTATAAATACCATTATGCCACAATTATAATAATTGCTTTGTTTACTTACTGATCTTATGTTTACTGGTGGTGGTGATAGTTTACTGATCGATAGTAAATAATAAAGGGAATCAGCTGATGCAATGTTCACAAAGGTTGTCTGTTCAACCTTAGGAAATTTGATTAAACTTATCGCAGTACATAAGTTAGAACTTTGTTTTATATCTGTAACAGCTCCTTTTAAGTTGATTCAGTAGTAGTCCTTAAAATTTTAAGTTTTAGTAAGATTATATTTAAAGAGAAAATATACCTACCTAAAATGAAAAATTTACTAAATAGTATTCCCTAGATCCTATGTAGATAAAGTGCATTATACACGGTCAATTTCCTAGAAAACGTGCACTTAATTCATAATTGCATCTCCATGCAATCCCGCCATAATGAAACCAGTCGCAAATCACCGTTTATATACAAGAAGATAAAGGTCAATAATACGGATGATGATAACTCAATCAAATCAACTCTTTATCAAACTTCAAAACGCACTTCTAGTATGGAAGTTGTATGAAATTCACAGTTGCGACGTTATCAAATTTCAAAGCACCTTTTTTCTTTAATCTATATTTTAAAATGGTTATCAAACTTAGAACTAACCGAGATGTTAATTTTTGGGTCTTTTGGAAGACCCTCTATTTAATAATCAGTTAGATATAATTATTTATGTTTGATATACGCATCATCCCCATTAAATAAAAATTACAAAATATTTTGAGAAAACTTAAATAAAATTCATTTTATATGGTGTCATAGGTGTCACCGAACTATTTTGTTTTTGACGGATACAATATAAATTGAAGTTTCCGCCAATGGAAATTAATTAGATGAAATATACGAGTAGGTACATCAAACGAACAAAATACGGACTGAACAAAATACGCAAAGAATGGATCTGAAAATCTGAAATTTGTTACCTAAATTCTTTAGTAAAACTGAGACCTCCATAAAGAAAGGAAGTTGAGAAGTAGCCAGGGGTTTTTTATATTGATTTCTAAATCAGCTCAAGTCTTGGAGCCTTCTAGTCTGAGCTTAAGGCGCGCCTTGTTACCATTCTACCAGTTAAGCTGGACATATAAACTTATTACAAGTAGGTATGGGTTTATGAAACTGCCTTACCCCTTCCGGCCTACCGCGTTTGTGTGGGGTACATTAAACAATAGGGTCAGTTACTGTTTTGACTGATGGATACTCTACGAAAATTATATTTTCGAAACTCCTCAGAACAATAATGAGCTCTCCTTCATCGGTTTATTCATCACTCATGGCGTGATTGATAGAATTGAATCATGCAGAACCTACTGCATAGAACCCCTACGGACTATATCTAATATCCCCACCATGACCAGTTTTTCAGTAACCAATCAAGATCATGTGAGGTCCGAACGAATAAATAATTAATTGTTTCATCATCATCACCAGTCAGTATGAACTATGAACCCACTGTCTGATACTTAGACCGCTTGCAGATTATGCCAACGTTCCCTTCCCTTGGTCTATATTTTAAGGCCATCATCTTTCCGGTTATCATCGCTCTTCCTAGCCGCAGCTAAAATATAATAAATAAAATTAATTTTAACATTAAATAAACGGTAACTAAATAATAATTAATTATTTAAATGTGTTAATATCCAAGTGCAATGGAGTTCATTATAGGTAATATTATGTAGATATTCAAGCAGCCTTTGCAAGCGTTTACCTATTTTCCCTGTAGACATGCACATAATTGCATCTGCGTGCAATTCCGCAATAATGAACTTTTGCAAACAAATGTAGGTACATTCGAAACATAAGTTAAGCTACAAAATTAATTCAAGTATTTTATTTTCTAAATAATAATATCTATTTTAAATTTATCAGTTACTAGCGAATGCCCGTAATAAATTATATTGAGGGTAGAGCTTGAATTTAACAAGTAGCTATCTGTTACTATGCAGAAATTATAATACTATGTACTTGGATTTGTATACCTTTATACGTTTTTATTAAACAAAAATGTAAGTAGGTAGGAAACTGATTTTATAGAGTCCCTTCCTAATTAAAAGCACAACTTTTTAGGCAAAAGAAATAAAACTCTATACTAGAAATTTAGCATTTATGGTATGATATTCAAGAGTAAGTAATTCACCTATTTCAAAGCAAAACTAGCAACGGAAAAGAAATTAAACGAAATACAAAATTTAACACTTTTTATATTATTGAAAGATTCAAAGCATCAGTTCAAAATGAATACAAAATATTTACACAATTTAGATTATATTTTCACACAGAAATTAGTACACATATACTAATAAATACAACAATTAAATATAAAGAGTTACAGCAAGAATACTTATCTTTACTCTAGGTGGCTCGTAGACAAAAACTCCCTTATCTCATAAGAACAGTTGGTTTTATAGGTTAAGATTCCCCCCATATACCCACACCTTTTGCCTATTCCAAGTTTGACAACGTAACAGCATTTTGTTTTTAACGGAATTAGCTACGAATATATATTTCCAATCACAAATTAATATACTTAACTCTTAATTATTAAAAGCATTTTCAAGTTAATACACCATTTAGTTTAAGCTAGAAGTAGAAAAGTACACCAAAGTCCAATCTAAGAATCAAAAGGAAATATCAATAGGTATACATAAATTCTTAATTACAGTAAATCATTACTCAAAATACAGTTATGACTAATCATTTATCACAATAATAATTATCAAATAGTTCTCTACATTTAAAACAGAATTATAATTCAAATAAGTAACTATTTTACAATATCTCTTAAAACGCTATGAGAGTCAATTGTTCTATTTCTAAATTACATTACTTATTTGAAGCTTAACTATCAACACTGTGTTGCTAAATTAGTAATTATTTATTTTAATAATGTCTACACTCTTTTTCTGAATAAACTTAAATATTTAGTTTCACAAATATAACCTAAGGATCATTACCAACATATTAAGTGAAAATATAAGTGTTGCCACACTTTAATAACAAATAATGTTTACCTAATACAAAATTCAGTGTTTACCCACTGTAATATTTAATTATTCCTCATGAATCACAAAAAAAAGTTCTTTTATTTTCCAATAATCTAACACTCGCGACTTCGTGTGCGTGGTTTGAGGTTTTTTGGTTCCCGCGGGAACTCTTTAATTTTCCGAGCCTATGTGCTATTCTAGATCTTTGTACCAAATTTCAGCCAGATCCGTTCAGCCGTTGGGGCGTGATTGAGTAACAAACATCCATACATCCATCCAAACTTTCGCATTTATAATATTATAGTATAGTATAGTATATATTATAGTATAGATTATTAAATACTTATTATTATGTATTAAAGTGCATCAAAATGGCTCCACAATCATCATTAGGTAAGTCCCGTCCACCCCTTTACGGCGGAGGGAAGATTCTTCTCCAAGCTAATTTATCAAAGGCCTAAGCACTGCATCAGCTCATCCTGATCATCCCAATTCTCAACTAAGTCCTTTCTTTTTGCCTCCTCTAAAAGTCTACATTTGTAAATAACAGATATGTCTACGTTGTAGTTAGAGACTAAAATTATAAATTGCAAATAAATGAAATGATTAGATATTATTATCTATTCATAATTGCTTTAGTGTGTCGCGATCACCTCTGATTAGTTAACAACTCTCCAATACTTCAGATGTTCGACAAAATCCATTGTGTCAGTAAGAGTATCATAAATTCAGCCAATCACGACATTTGACATTGTAACAATGGTTAATGCAGCTTTCACATACTTAATAGGGTTATTGATTTTATTATCTCCCTCTATTAAAAGCTCAAGTTACAAAATTTATAAGACAATCCTTAGCTAGCGTGTAAAATGTGGACCAACAACTATCAAAACCATTGTTTACAGTTTACACGTATATCTGACGAGCTTTCACTCACGTTAACTGCGACATTGTTTGGTAAATTTTAAACCCCTATTTTACTCTTTTGCATTTACCCCCAGTTAATTCTTACGGCATAGGTAATAGACAATATCTGAAATCTGGTAAAGGTTTGAGCTGTGGGTTCGTAGATTAATAGTCAAACACTTTTTCATTTTATCAATAAATTAAGATATAAAAAGTTTGGATTCTAAATACCTCATACGATGAAATAAAAACTAATTTAATTTTATGTGTACAAATAGCAGTTTTCGTAATCATTCATTTCAGCTGCAGGGACGTGCGCGTAATTGCATTTAATTTACATGAAATCCTACAGTAGTTAACCTTAAGCTGAACTTTTCAGTAAAAATATCAGAGAACTGCTACTATTTTGATCAAATGTCTTAGCTTTTTATTATGAACTAGAGGATGCCCGTGACTTCGCGGATTTTTTATTCCCGCGGGATTTCTTTAATTTTCCGCCATAAAAGGTATTGGTACCCTATGTCCTTTCCCTGGGTACAAACTATCCCTAGACCAAATTTCATCAAAATCGGTTGAAAAGATGGGCCATGAAAGCATGGCAAACAGACAGACAGGCAGAAATACTTTCGCATTTATAATATTAATATGGAAGTATGGATATGACAATAAATATTATTATTATTTGTTATGAATTTCACTCTCACACCCGCATACAAAATAAATACTTACGAGGCCAAAAATCTATAATAAACATACATAATTAAATGGAAATAAACAAACTTACATACACATATACACAAACAAATAGTTGTAGCGGGCGGAGCATTATACCCCAGCAGGGAGACCAGACGGCCGGGGGTCAGGGGCACAGGCTGCGAAATTATTATTAAATCTTTATTGCACACAAGGGAACGGAAATAAAAAAGACAAATAAAAATTAAAACTACGAACTAGGAGAATTTCTAAGCAGTATGCAAAGGCGGTCTTATCGCCTAATTAGTTTATTAAAAAAAAGTTTGTTGTTTTTCTTCAGTTTTTTTACACAAGGTTACGAAAGCATACAAAAAGTACTAAAGATACTTCAAATGCTTTTAATATAGAGCAAACCTAGAAAATTATATCTTTGTTAAATAAACCACTAACTTCGAATTAAAAAAATGCCATTAATTTTCCAGCAGCATTTAGGGCATCATTTGCAAGAATTAGGGAAGTTTCCGGTTAATTCTATGTTACTAACTAGTATATATTATGTTAAGAAGAAACAGATAAGCAAACAATATATCGAAATGACATGACGTGGCCTACAGGCAATGATGTATGATGTATTTTAGCACCTCCTACAGACCTGTTAGGCCTACAGATAATAAGAGATATATAAGTATAGTCCTCGCGTGAGCTCCAAGGAATCCTATGGAATGTTAAAGTAATGACGTAGAGTTGTTTAAAGTACAAAACAATACTGCTATCGCAAAATTACACGCGTCAAGCTCGAAACTAGTGCTGGGAGCGAGCTGGATATGGAGCGACGATCGGGGGTGGCGTACAGCCGTCGTTCCTTCAGACCCTCGGAGCTCGTGCGCGGACTGTACATATTTATATTTTGTCATCAAAACTCATATTTTAATACTATTTTTATGTTATTTAGTAATTGAAAGAAAAATATTAAAAGAACTTCGCTGCAACTGTATTTAAAATCTAAATCTACCCAGATGTAACCTCTCTATTCTCTATTCATAGTGATCGCGACCTTACATGTGCTATAATTGCATGTACGTGCCATTCAGCCGTAATTGTCTGTAGCCGCAACTAAATGATAAGCCAAGACAAAGCTATTACAATTTAAACCGAGGATTAAGCCACATAGGTGTATGTAAAGATGGGATTCGAATTATTTACAGGTCTCTCAGTGTCAATATTCCTCATTGCTGAGAGCCATTGTCCGTTTCTATCAATTACGTCATGGTAGGTGGGTTCTCTGGGACTATAAACTCAAACTTAAATAGGTAAACTTTTACAAGTGTTTTTGAATCGTCGATTGAATCTTCGGCTGCTTCAGAATGCTATTCCTTCCGAGAAGAGCCCACAAGAAAATAAAATAAAGTCCGTTTGTATTGTTGTAATATAAGTATATAGATTTCCGTTAGTAGAGTTGGTCCTGTGTAAGAAAAGTAAAGGTCAAACGTCTACACATTTAGTATGTATAACTTGGTATACAGTAATTACTGAAAGGCAAGGTAGAAGCATTTTTAAGTAAGTATATAATTACTGAAATTATAAAGTATCTACTTAGGCGAAAACATGCCTACCACGGCCAAAAAACAGGACAGGGCAGAACCTCCGCATCGTATAGGATACAAGATTCGTTCTGTCGCGCTGGTCTGTGCAGCTCCATGAGAAAAATGCATTTTGTTGGCCGCCAGTCATTCATCCGTAGTGTGTAGTTGCCCTTACCTAATTACCATTTTGATTTTACGATAGATTAAGATACGAACCTCAAAATGTAATACAGTTTAAAAAAGTAGACGGTACAATGTTTTCAACCGTATCTTTTTGTAATTTAAGTATTATTATTTTTAGTTTTAAAACTAAGAAAAGTATTTAACTTCCAAGATATCCTCTCGAGGTTGATGACTGCAGCCGCGGTCAAGTTCCCGCGCCACGTGATCCCAGCGTTAAGCCCCACACACACTTACACCTCAAGGTCGAAAACATGAGTTTTACTCTATGATTGATTTCACCACCATCATGTTTCATAAGTTATTGGACGTCAATAAGAGTACAGTGTACCTAATTTACTTAAATAAATAAATAAATATTGATTCATTTGTAAATATCTGGTTCTAGTTATAAAATGTTTGCTTACTCCAAAAACAATTTGTGACAGAAGTTTTAAATACAAAACTTATAAAACTAGTGGACGCTTAGCATTATGTGACGTGTGTACTAGCCTTATTTTAAAACTTTGCTACTTTCGACTGACTCTATCCGTAAACTTAATCCTATTTCTAAAGTAAATTGGATAACTAAGGTTACTATTACCATGGCCATAGATAAAAGTTCCACCAACTTATCTGACCCAATGACCAGCCACATAAGCTTGTGGGAATTACACCTATAAATTAAATTAAGAATTAAAGAATTCCCAAACAATAAAAAACTAACACTTAGAAACGTCAAATACAATATGGCTAAAATCCCGTAATACATAATACATATATCCTGTAATACGTATAATTCGTTTATCCCGATCCCGATACACCGGGTGGGAATAGAGCTAATAATTCCTAATTGATTGTATTATGCATGAAGGTGTGTCTGTCGGTCTGTCTGTCTGCTACGCTTTCACGGTCCATCCTTTCAACCGATTTTTTAATGAAATTATGAACAGGGATATCTTGCATCCAGGGGAACGGAGCCACATGATTTTTGCATGGGTATAGTTGCA
Source organism: Erebia palarica (assembly GCA_964035005.1). Lineage (NCBI taxonomy): Eukaryota > Metazoa > Arthropoda > Insecta > Lepidoptera > Nymphalidae > Erebia > Erebia palarica. Next base: position 14,187,300 of record OZ035983.1, read on the forward strand.
GACCTGGAGCGTGACATAGGACACTTTTTATACCGGAAAATTAAGTAGTTCCATCGGGAGTAAAAAAACTTAATCCACGCGTACGAAGTCGCGGGCATCTTGTAGTATAAAATAAACCCTTCAAACACGAATATTAATCGAACTTAAATCTTCTCTTCGAACCAATGCATATTGAGATGATACTCGTATATCGCTAATTTAATTATGAACAGTTGTTGGCTTATTTTATTTCATTCGCTGTATTATTATTAGTATTGGCACATAGCCTCGTTCTATTTTCTACATAATATTATGTCACTTTCTATGTGAGAATAAATTATAACATGTGCCAGTCTCAATCTACATTGTTGAATAAATTAGAAATATTGATTTATTTTAATTCAAGGCTATCAAGATTCAAAACCGATAGGCAGGTAAGTACCTTTTCATATTTCAGGCTGCTTACGTCGTCATATCTACATGACTCAGTCTGAGTACCTAATGTACCGAATAAATAATGTGTAAAAAGGTTTTGTTATTCATATTAATACTGTATTATACTGTTAAACATATTTGACTGAAATCAGTTCCCTCAATTCATAACCAGCTTCAGGTCCGTTTCAGGACCCACAGAATAACGCACATTCTCCATCGATTGGAAGTGAACCTTCCGCCAGTGTACGAGAGTTTGAATTTCATTAAGTGGTGCAGCGCATTGTGTCGTTTCTCACGTGGAGGTTGCGTACCAGCGTACGCATGCGGCTCGCCCCTTTTCGACCCCCGGCAAAATGGCGATGCCAACATGGCCGCCGGGCAGCCGCAGGATGCTCCGTGACGCTGCTCTCGTTCGAAACACCGTTGACACGAATCCTCAGCGGCCTGTACATTTAGACACGCACATCCGCATAGATACCGCTCGTACCATCGATTTATTACTCGCTCCGATACGACGCGTCTCGGACGAACCGCGCGTGCAACAAGTGATAGCGCTCAGAAAGTTGCGATAGTCGAGACACTAGTGCTGATCTGTAGCAGTGATGTGATCGTGGACCGCTTACAAATATAGAACGTGCCCTTTCGGTGAGCGGCGCGGGTGAGCCAAGCGTGACGTCGGCTCACGTTCCCCGCGCCGCGAAACGTCAACAGAGCCGCGTCACGCAGACCGCCGCTTCACTTAAATAATATCAACACGCACGCGTGAGGATAGCGGCTCTCCGTAACGTAGTGCTAATCAGTGAAATCATCGTCAATCGTCATCGATATGTATCGGGAGCTCAGTTAACAACCAGATTCCGTAATTCACATTCTATCAAATCGAACAGATAAATATTACAAGTGAAATGTTTTATTTATTGACTATTGATATGACGACAAGTCAAGCGAATCCCACAGAGCGTGTAGCTCCGCTCCGACAGGTCCAGTCGTAGTCGCGATCGCGCGTGTACCGTTCGTCGTCGTGGAGCACGTGCGTTTCATGCAACCGGAATGCTATTCGTACCGGTCGCAACGAGTTGCGGTGTGTGACTGAACGCCGAAACGGGATAGTGAATTGATACTGATGCATTTGGCAGGAAAGTATCCGTGGTGGTCGGGTCGGAGACGCGTCCGTCGGATAGCGCGGTAGGCGTGGGGCGATGATCACACTGGTGTTCGCGGTGTGGTCGGCGGCGCGCGCGCTTGGTTTGGCGTGCGAGGCGCCGGCTGCGACCCCCGAAGCGGACGAGGCGCCCGTGCTGCCTCGCCTCCGCTCCGCGCGCGCCTCAAGCGACCTCTCCACACTCAGCACGACCACCACCAGCTCTAGCCAGACCAGTAGCGGAGACTATCCTAAGAGGTCTACGCATCGTTATCACTTTAACACTCATTTTTTTTTTTTCTATATGCCTTTTTCTTTTCATTCTTAATCAGGCAATCATCTGGTACTAACGATTGTTATTTACTAGGCCAATAGGTACAACCATAAAGGCTTGAATAGAAATAAGCGCAATATGACTTAATAAAAACTTACAGTTTCAGTTAAAATTATTATAATTTTTAAGTGACGTTATTAATATTATATTTTGTATGACGTGTCAGTATCTCATGTTGTTCCAATTTTCTTCAAAATTTCCTTGAATGTTTTTTTATTTATACGACTAGAGCAATATCAATAATTAATTAATGGATTTTAGTATTATAGTTTCTTCAGATTAATGAGCATTAATGTACTTTTTGTTTTTATGAATTTGAAGAAAGAAAAGAGTCAAGTGCATATTCTTCTCGTATTACCAGACCAAGTACAAGTACATTCAATGCCTTTTCTTATATTATCCTTTACGTTAGATATAGTGAAGATTACAAGACTTCCATTAAAATGCAAATAGTGTATCTTAGTACGTCCATTATTATTTATTAGCTGCAATGAACTACAATCAAGTGACGTTGATTGTAGTAGAAGGCCATTCGCATAATACAGACAACATATCTACAAATGTCCCAGACACAATATTAACTCCTATGATTATATTGAATAGAAGCAGGCGTTACTTTGGGGAAGTCCATGACAATGAAGAAACTAGAAGTTCAAGTGCGTATCTTGAACTTGATGCCCTCGACATTCACCACACCACATAAACCCTAAAAAATACCCTCAACGTACGTTTCACTCCGACACCGGAGCATCTTCAGGAGATGTCGACTCTACAATGCACGATTGTGATTCACAATCGTGCACTGTACCACATAGATTTGCCTCCTGTGGCGGATTATCTTACTAATATTATAAATGCGAAAGTTTGGGTGGATGTATGGATGTCTGGATGTATGGATGTATGTTACTCAATCACGCCCCAACGGCTGAACGGATCTGGCTGAAATCTGGCACAGATATAGATTATAGTCTGGAATAGCACATAGGCTACTTTTTATCCCGGAAAATTAAAGAGTTCAAACCACGCAGACGAAGTAGCGGGCATTCGCTAGTAGCGAAATAAACTTCTAGTTTCTTCCTATGATTATGTATATTTAGGTGAATGATTGCGATTTATTATAAAATTAAACGGCATTAGTGCTCATTATGTTACTTATCACGTAACTATAAATAGTAAAACGTTCTCAGCGTTTAATGAACGTAAACAAAACAATAAGATAAATCAATAAAACAGACGTTTATTAGCATGGGTAACCACATTAACACATAGTAAAACTTATAACCGCCTACTGAAAGAATGTTAGTCATGTATAAAAACAATCTAATTTTAGAATCACCCATCCCACCAACTAGGTATGACGTAGAGAATATACAAATAATATACATAGAACGTGATGCTTTAGATAGAATTTGTTATAATAATTTTAATGGAATAAGTTTCGAGACGTTTCAAATTATTTTCAAAATCATGAAAGCTTTTTACTAAACTTCATCTACCAAGAACTCTATCTAATATCATAAAACATAATCAAGACCTGCACCTAGCGCAGTGTCGAGCGCTGTTGCCTTAACGTAAGAAGGCCCTGGGTTCGATTCCCAGCAGGGTCAAATTTGGGAATTTATAATTTCTGAATTTTTCCTGGTCTGGCCTGGTGGGAGGCTTCGACCGTGGCTATTTACCACCCTACCGCCAAAAATGTGCTGCCTAGCGATTTAGCGTTCCGGTACGATACCGAGTAGAAACCGATTAGGGGAATGGGTTTAATATAACTGCCATGCCCCTGACAGGTCAGCCCGCTACCATGTTAGACTGCATCATCACTTACAGGTGAGATCGCAGTCAAGGGATTTATTAGATTAAAAAAATAAAAAAAATAAAGTAGTATTGCCGAATTAAATAACAAGATTTACTAGGTACTTTTCGATAATATGATTTACATTGGATGCTATTGATAGATACGAACGTATGTTCAGTCCATTAGGATAGCAAATTGGTTTACGGACAAATTGTATCAAACCTCTGAGAGATGGAAGGAACAAATTACATTGAAAGAAGCTGTTCCAAATACATAGTAACCTCTAGAGGAAATTAAACGGGCGAATTTATAAGAAACTAGATGATGCCTGCAACTTCTTCCGTGTGGGTTTTTGATTCCCGCGGGAACTCCTTAATTTTCCGGGACAAAAAGTAGGCTATATCCTTCCCCGGGATGTATACTACCTCCATACCAGACAGCGAAATGGTTGAACAGATGGGTCGTGAAAGCGTAGCAGACAGACAGACAGACACACTTTCGCGTTTATAATATTAGAATGGATCGTTTTATAATTTGAACCATTGGGAGTTGAACCAGACCCTGCAAAACGGGGTGTATAATGTGCATTTCTAACATTATTAGGAAGTAATCAAATATTTGCCAATCTTTATTATTCTACTAAATGATGTCCGCGATTTCATCCGTATGGACTAAGTTTTTTGGATTCCCGCGAGAACTCCTTAATGTTCTGGGATTAAAAGTACCCTATATCTTTCCCCGGGATACACCCTATCCCGCTACCAAATTTCATCAAAGTTGGTTGAACAGGTGAAAGCGTAGCAGACAGACACACCTTCGCATTTACAATATTAACTATGGATTAGTATGTCGTTTCATAAGTTGAACCATTGGGAGATGAACCAGACCCTGCGAAACAAGGCGTGCAGTGTGCATTTCTGATATTATTAAGAAGTTATTAAATATTTGTCAATTATTCTACAATAGTAGAGTCTTTTCAGTAAGATAGGTTTTAGTTTTTTTTTTTATATTTTCCGAACCCGAGAGTTCCATTAATGTTCTGAGTTTGAACTCTCCCAACCGCACTTTACCAGTGTGTAGCAACAACTCTTTTCATTCTGATGATGACGGTTGATGATGATAATAATGATAAACCGTTGACTAGGTTAACAAAGAATAGATTCATTTAGCCTTAATATTATTTTTTGTCCATTTTATTGAAAGTACGTGGGTCGCTTTCATTAATTTCTTCGATCTTGGAATTTGTGATTACGATATCCCAAATCGACCGCCTAGAGGAGTAAAACTCCAGATTTGGTACGTGACTGAACGCAAATAGGTACATATTGAATCAGTATCGCTTTGCAAACTTATGGATTTGGGTTTCATGTTTTATTTACATCCACTTAATTACTCGTAACTTTATAAAGTAAAATCAAAATAATAACGATCTCTTGTGTATCTCTGATATTATCACTTGAGTGTAGTCAGCAAATGTCCTTTGAAATTTTTCACAGTGGCTGAAATTCGTTCAGAAGAACATTATCAGGTACAAGACAGGTTATCAGGAACATTAACAGGTTTAAGATAGACTTTTGACGACCTTCCTCTCGTAGTGTTGAGCGCTGTGGTCTTATAAGCGGGAAGTCCCAGGTTCGATCCCCGGCAGGGTCAATTCGGGAATTTAGAACTTCTGAATTTTTTCTGGTCTGGCTCAGTGGAAGACTTCGGCCGTGGCTAGTTACCACCCTACCGGCAAGGACGTACGTACCTACCGCCAAATGATTTAGCGTTCCGGAACGATGCCGTGGAGAAACCGATAGGGGTATGTGTTTAATATGACTGCCGTACCCCTAACAAGTTAGCCCACTACCATCTTGGACTGCATCATCACTTACCATCAGGTAAGATCGCAGTCAAGGGCTAACTTGTAGTGAAATAAAAACATTTTCAAAAACTCGCATTAATTCATTAATCAACATACCCACAGCTTATACCGCTGGGTGTACAAGACTTGAAGTTTGCACATAGGTAGATTATTTTATAAAATATATAAAAAGTCACTGAGAAAAGCCATCAGCTAGTGGGTATATAAAAGGCAATAAAGATATCTATTGATACATTTAATTACAGTACGCAGTGAGGCATTGAGAGAATTTTGTTCAATTAACCGTCGCACGAAGGAACAAAGATTTGGCTTGAATACAAGGAACGTGACACGGGACATATTAGATTCGACCTGTTAGGAAGTGGCTTTTGGATTTCTTCTTATTATTTATCTGTGACATATTTTTAATGAAAATATATGTCACAGATAATCACAGATTGAAACTCAGTGTTACAAACATAATTAATTATTTATTTATAAATTATTAGTCTGCATTGCCTGGCAGTAATAGCCTAGTACAGTAACGACTTCGCCTCCTATTTATGGAGTTCGGGATTTAAACTCAGGCTTTTAACTCCTAAATTTTTGGAGATGACGATACTCAGGTGCAATCTTTATATTTCCTATTGATATCATGGAATACTTGTACTTGCTTGTGGGCGAAAACACACAAGGCACCGACCGTCGAATCGGAATAACCTTTTATCCTATCCGCCTAGTGAGCGCGCTCCATGTTCAAGTTTTTTTTTCATATAACCTGCATTGAAAATGCGAGTTTCAATGCCTGTTGAGCTACCAGAAACTAGTAAATTGCAGACGAATACGTCCCTAATAGCAGCCCTCCTTTCAATCCTGTCAGAGTATCTTTCAATCCAATTTCAATCCTATATAATTGTCATTTTAACCATCAACAAAACCTGACAGATACCATATTTGTAAACAACAACCTAGCAACTAAAGTAAAAAATTAATCCCATCAAAAACATAAATGTAAAATGAGAGCCAAGTTCAAAATTGTGATATATATGCCTTGGTTGTTGACTTCAGCGACAAAAGAAGTGAGATCTAAATGGATGCCAAATTCAATGGTCAGTCCTGCAATTTATTTATCCCATCAAAAACATAAATGTGAAATGAGAGCCAAATTCAAAATTGTGATATATATGCCTTGGTTGTTGACTTCAGCGACAAAAGAAGTGAGATCTAAATGGGTGCCAAGTTCAATGGTCAGTCCTGAAATTTATTTATAACAACATATAATATTTTAAAACAACTTAAAATATCATTTCTTCTTATAACTAAGTATAAAATGTTGAAGACTAAGGCTTTGGCTTGGCTAGTTTTCATATACGAATTATAGCGTTCACAAGTTGTAAAGCTGTAAGTTCTTATTTTATTCTTCCGAAAATTTGGCTTGCTGGTAGAAACTGTACTTTTAGGTACCTACTTAATAATAATTCGTATATGGAAACTAGCCAAGCCAAAGCCTTAGTCTTCAACAATTTATACTAAGTTATAAGAAGAAATGATATTTTAAGTTGTTATAAAATATTATATGTTGTTATAAATAAATTTCAGGACTGACCATTGAACTTGGCACCCATTTAGATCTCACTTCTTTTGTCGCTGAAGTCAACAACCAAGGCATATATATCACAATTTTGAATTTGGCTCTCATTTCACATTTATGTTTTTGATGGGATAAATAAATTGCAGGACTGACCATTGAACTTGGCACCCATTTAGATCTCACTTCTTTTGTCGCTGAAGTCAACAACCAAGGCATATATATCACAATTTTGAACTTGGCTCTCATTTTACATTTATGTTTTTGATGGGATATCATTACTTTTTGTACAGAAATTATTGAACTCAATCTCAAACTCAAAACATATTTATTCAAAATATGTACCTACAAAGTACACCTTCTGAACGTCATGCTTACAGAGCCTATGACGTGATGGTGATAATTAACTACGATATCTTAAAACTAAAGCTACGAGGGTTCCAAACGTGCCCTGGTCTGAGAAGAGCCCGCAATAAACTCCGCTTTTTTTTATTATCACTATCTCACAAATATTTGAAATTATATATATGTACTCATAATATAACATTACATAATCAGCCGCTGTAACAATTCATACCCATGCCTTGCTATCATTCAAATAATCCTTTACACTGTAATAGGACTTTTCTATTAGTTTAGTTTACGTTTTACATTAGTAGGTAGGTACTTATTATTCGGTGTATGGTCAGTGTGTCACCCACCAGTAATTCTATTGTACGACTCATTGTACAAGATAATTAAAGACGAGAATTCTCAAGAAAAATATATAGTATACCTAGAGTTACACTGACATTGACAGATTACATCTATGGTCAGACTACCTCTACAGCACATTTCTACATCTCATCAATTTTGATTGCAAAAGTTCAAAATCAAAAGTTTTTTGTGAAACATTGAAAACAAGCACGGTAAACAGTCGATATCACTAAAACCACAATGAATACAAATCACAATGACTGACAGCTTGAACTGACGACTTCAAATACGTTTCTTCTTCTTTTCTGTCAATGACGTTTCGTTGCACAAAATGTATGAATACGAAGGTAAGGTTTTAATGCAACTATGTTATTATTCATTATTATTTACATTAAAATAATAACTATGTGTCATTTTCAATAGTTAAGGAGTTACTACCACCGCTTAAAGCAGTATTGTTTCAAAATAACGGTTGAATGTCACGTACTTTGACGTCCTTAAAATAATGATTATAACACTACAACATAAACGTCAACAATACTAAAATAATACGGCTTTAGCAATGGTAGTATGCCCCGTGTCAGAGTTTTGATCTATACCTAGGTAGATCATAAAAATGACGATTTTTGTACGTTTATATCTAAATAACCATTTGAGGTGTGCTTATGAAATTTGGAGCACATATGTATCTCACGGGTCTCAATATATGCGCCAAATTTGACATGTTTATGTGAAATAGTTTTTGAGTTATGAGGGGGTCAAAAGTGGCTCCAAATGGTTCGTGTAATATTACACACGGTGCTGCTCGCCAGTTTTTTTGAACTTTGGCTGGACACGCTTCCGCGTGTCTTGATACAGTTTTAATAAAACTTTCAATGCAGGTTATATGAAAGTTACGTAGATGTACGATTGGTCTTACTCCGGTTGTAGCTTACATCTATGGAAAATTAATATAGTGTGTACCGCGGGATGAAACACGATTGCAAACCAGGGTGAAGTTGCCTGCTTGAGCGAAGCGAGGGCCGGCATTACCCGAAGTCTTATTTCGCTCCTACACACACAATATATTATTGTATCGGAAAAATCTGGGCAAATTAACGTCTCAAACAGACTATATTTTGAGAAGCCCTGAATATTTCTGGACAATATATTGATTCATTTGCTTTAGAGAGAAACGCTACGTCCGTCACGCACGAACCGTTAACCAAAAATCCTATCGGTACTATTGTTGTAGGTACGCAATAGGCATGATGACTGATTTTGAGAAATGGTCAGATTATGTTCGGAAGTATCTACTATTTCGAAAAAATATATTATTTCTGCAGAAAAATAAGGTTTGGTAGATAAAATTGGCATTTAAAATTTAAATTTTTTAATTCGCGCCAAAACGCTCGCCGGTGTCATGGCGCCGTTTGTGACGTCACTATTGTTATTACCGATGTACTCTGTGCAGTGTGCAGTAAGTAATAGTGTGATTGTCAAAGCTCGAAACCAAACAATTATGACGTCATTCGCTTCTTGGTGTTTAATCCAATATGGTGGATTGCTGTATTTTATAGTTTCATTTTATCAAAATAAATAGCAATCTCACTCGAAATAGAAGAATAAATACATTTTTTATAATCCATGAATCCTATTTCATTAGATAAATTCATAATTTCATTGATTCTTGGTTACTGTCATCATGCCTATTGTATTTTTTATACGAGCCATATTTCCTTGATATATCCATGCCCAAACGTCATGATTTACTTTATATAAATGAACAACCTTTACACCTATACCACGATGAGATTTCTGCTAATGATAACAAATAATTATGATTATACCTATCAAAACTAGGTAATATGATGTACTTAAAGAATGCAGACGTCATAATATCGTTTCGGTGATCAATGATACAGCGGAACGAATGATCTGTTTGCAAACACTAGTTATCTGGATCATTGCCCACGTGGTTAACTTTTGTAAATAAAAGTTCCATCTCTTTTGGAGTTTAACTCCTTCAGAATCAATTTGCATATAATTATAAGCCCAGGGTATGAAAATTTATGGGGAGTAAAAGGAATTTTTCTCCGTTACGTTAATAACATTATGTTTCCATGGTCACACTTGTTTATATTTCCATGACTCTGGAATGTATTTTGATGAATATAAATTGTATAATTAATATAAATAAATGTATCACGCATGCTTTCAGTAATATAAAAATACGTTCATTTACTAATCTATATATTTTATAATAATCATTCGGAAAAAGTAAACTCCAGTCGTGCGTCGGAGCTGACACACACAATTTTTTTAACCTGCACTTGGCGTATTGTTTTAAAGAAAATAAATTATGTTTTTTTCTCGTTTGCCTTATTTTTTCTTAGTCCTTGAGATTTAAATAGCTTCGGATCAATAGCTCTACTGTACGAGCGGTTGACTGGGCTATCATTGATCGTAGATTCCCTGATACTATAATAATCCTAGACCTTGAAACTTGACGCCAGAGGCTGCCCCATGCTACATGATTTAAGGCAAATTAATAGGGATGATGCCTATATCAAAAATAAATTATTTCTAACTTATTATTAATAAGACCTAAAATTCACATCCTCGGTTAGTTTTAAGTTAAATAACAATTTTAAAATTAAAAAAAAAAGTGCGTTGAAATTTGATGACGTAACAATCGTGAATTTCGTATAACTTCCACACTAGAAGTACATTTTTAAGTATCCCTATTATTCATTTCATTATCCCTATTATTAATTCAAATATAGCTCAATCAATTAATTTATTTATTTTCTTAAAAATATGCATCAAAGTTATGGGATGGAAATACTACTGTAAAAATACGTACTGAGGTACTTTTTCCGCAGTATTTACACATCTGTTTAACCGAATTAGATGAAATTTGGTAGAGATATTTTGTATCCCGGGGAAGGACATAGGCTACTTGTTATCCCGGAAAGTTAAAGAGTTTCTGCGGGAATCAAAAAACCGGAATCCACGCGGATGAAATCGTTGGCATCATCTAGTTTAGGTATAATTAGTAATTAGTATAGATTTGGCAGTCAGATGTATGATATACATATAATATAACGACTGACACATTTTGCATCAGAGAGCTGCGTATTATCCTGACATGATCCTTGATTCAGCCACGACGTTTCCGACGTTTCGATATAACCTTCCAGCAAGAAGGTTAAAGAGCATAGCCAATTTCAATAACGTCGTTTGACGTTTCTTCATAATTTCAACTTTTCTAAGTTACAAAACAATGATTACGGAAGATTTAAATTTACAGCAAGGGGAGAAGTTTCACTCTCCTATACTCTTGTGAGAAATATATTTATCTTTTTCAAGTCCAATATTGAAAAATTGAAATGACAAAAGACTTTCTTCTTCTTTTGATTATCCCTTTTATCTTTTGTACATAATAAATCATTATATTTGCTGTCTTTGCAAATGTAGTCTGAAATATTGATGATACGTAATAATATTTTTTATCCACTACAGTAAGCCCTTCACTGCGATCTCACCTGATGGTAAGTGATGATGTAGTCTGAGATGGTAGCGGGCTAACCTGTTCGAGGTACCATACCCCAAATCGGTTTCTACACGGCATTGTACCGGAACGCTTAATCGCTTAGCAGCGCGTCTTTGCTTGTAGTGTAGTAACTAGGCACGGCCAAAGCCTCCCACCAAACGAAATTCAGAAATTATAAATTCCCAATTAGATCCTGCTGGGGATGAACCCGAGATCTCACACTTTAAGACAACAGCGCTCAACACTGCGTCAGAGAGGTTGGCAAATGAAAGTATGAAACTTCCTTCATAAGACAATCTATTTAGCAGTGTTTTTACAGCATTGAAAGATTAGCATTTTAAGGGCTGAATCAAGCAAAACGGAGGCAACTCGACGTGACATAAAAGTGTCCAATATAGCTGTTGCCAGAAGTTATTTATTATTATAAGAAGTAGATGTTGTCCGTGACTTCATTCGCGTGGATTTGGGTTTTAAAATCCTGGAGCTAATGTTTGATTTTCCGGGACAGTAAGTAGCCTGTCATTATCCAGGTCCGTAACTCTACAGTTACCGTACACACAAAAAATCACATCGATCCGTTGCTCGAGTGTTTCGCATCTATAATAATATATTAGTATGGATTAATAACAAGGAACTGCTTAGAGGTGTTGAAACTACGAATCACTCATTGAAACCGCGCCCCTGCGATCGCGTGCTATTGACGTCGGTTTCAATTGGGCGCCATTGGCGTCATCAAGCGTCACGTCCTGTTTGTATTAACCTTTAAATTACGTAGATACAAGTTGTAAAGCATTAACTAACCGTGTTATACACTTAGATAACATATCAACCTTATCAATTATCCCGTAGATACAATCAGTTACAATATGTAAACGTGCATTGATAGATTAGTACGCTGTCCGGCTTACAATGACGTAGCAGTCAATATCCTAGATCCTATTCGTATACGTACACGATAAGATTATCGCATTTCGAAGATTCGAATACAAAATATCAGTTACCAGGTAAAATACGTCAATTTTATACTACACAAATCTGAGTTCCTGGTATAAGTTTTATACTAACATGGGGGCTCGGACGGAGCAAAGTCAGAGAATGGTTGAGGTATTGTATGAACTAACTCATGCTAGCCGGTGTTGTACCCGTAACGTTTGAACATCCAGTTTAACTTTTTGGTATACCTATAGTCTGTTCCAATTATAGAGATGACTTATTTTTTCAACTTTTTTAACGTCTGATCACTTCGTCTTATATGCTTCTTGACCAATAGTGATGGGAGTATTGAAAGCTGACAAGTTTGTAGATATTCCCATCATTATTGGTTGTGGCATATAACATGATGAGGCTATCAGTCGTTAAAGTTGAAAAAATACTAGCTCATCTCTATTGGAACAGATTACATATGTTGATTCCTACCAAACTTTAACAGCACCGGCACAAAACCATTGATAATATCCCCGTGGCGCGGCCGTGTTATAAGTCCCGATATCTAACAGGTGATGGGCGGAGATCTGTTAATCTGAGCAATCAGATTATTTATTAATGACGTGATGAGTTTTACACGTCATCTATAAATAATCCGATTGGTCTGCTAAACTCTGCTCCTCTCCTGGTAGATATCTGGCTTTACCCTGCACTTAATGACGACATCATGTCAGGTTAGACTAGAATCATATACATATAAAAATATTATTTCTTTATTTGAATTTGGTAATACTTGTGTCTGGTTAAAATGATAACGGTGGTGGTCGTGTCTGGTATACTCACTGAACTTGACCGGGGGTATTAGGTGGAGTGAGGCCCCTCGCCGGTGGAGCGCCAGGGGAGCATCGAGAAGACCTCTCCGACGCGCGCCGGTATCAGTTCGAAGACGTACTACTGGCAGGTATTGGTTTTAAGGGATTTTGAATCCTGTTTAGGATGTAAAGTAAAATACCAACTTCAAGCTACGCGATCCGTATTGACTCTACATCCCACTTTGAAATGAACTGAAATAATTTACCTATTTGAATATGTGTTTGTTTTACAATTTTTTGTTGGGGTAATCAAAAGATATTACAAAAACTGGAAAACATAATTTTCATAATTGATACGCATAGTAATTTAGTCTTTTGTTATCTAATTATAATTTGTATTATAAACATAAAATAAAATTATGCAATAATGATCGCGAGCAATTTTTATACATATGCCATATTTTACCAAATAAATATTTACTTTAGACTACACCCGCTCGGAAAGAACCTTACTTTTTTTCAAACGAGATAGAAAGTACGTCATTGCTACAAACCAAATATGCGGGCGGCAAAATGTATGTAATTTCATTGTTAACTTGCTAAACGGACAGAAAAAGTGTATGAAAATAAATCGTTAACGCGCTGTTTTTTTTTTTCAATTTGAAGTAACATCAGTCCAGAAATTAATGTCGAGTAAAAAGACTAACATAACAATAATAGAAAAATACTATATCAAATAATAATAAAATAATCCTAATACATATAATATAAATTTATTATAAAATATTAATTAGGTTACACTGGAGCTATCACTCCTATTTCTTTTTTTTTGAGTGTCTGTAACACTTGACACCGAGACATTTGACAGGTGAGAGTGTAAAATGCATGGAATAAAAATTTTTATGACTGAATAGGCTGTATGGTCTAGATCAGGGATTCCCAAACTATTTATTTTGGGCAAGAGACCCCGTTTCCAAAATGAACTGATACCTCAGATCCTCCCAGCCAAATTACTTTAAAAATCCTATCTCTTAATACTTATCAATTTAAAAACTATGCGGTTGGTTATGTGAGGAGTAAACTTAACATCACTTTGTCATCAAAACTCGATATAATAAATAGACATAAAATTCAGTAAATATCAAGTTTAATTAATACAAATTACATAAAAATACATAGGTAGGTGGTTATTTTTTGAAAAAAAAAAACATTAAAATAGGGGTTGATCCCCACAATCAGTTTTCGTTTATGTCGACCCCTGGGAAACCAAAATCGACCCCAAGGGGTCGATATCGACCACTTTGGGAATCCCTGGGCTAGATAGATAGGTCTTTTTTTGAGTCTGTCAAGTGACGTGAGGGTGTAAAATGGTATGGATTAAAAAAATTGATGACTGAAGAGGCTGTATGCTAATTGGTCTAGTACCGCAGTGTTCCCGGTATATAGGTGTATGCTATGGTTGGTAGTAATTGTTGATTAATCGACTGTCAGCTTTCTCTAAGTTACCTAAAAACAAATATTCGTGCGCATAAAGATATTGGTCAGACTTTTCGTTATTCCGTCGTTATCTTATTTAAAAAAAAAAGAAAAAATTGCGATGCGAAAATTTTTGAATTAATAAAATAGATCCTCAAAATAGTGAAGCTTTAAAGTATTATAGCTTATTTTCCTCGCAGGTGTAGTATAAAGCACTATGTATCACTCGGGAGAAAGTACAATTCCTACCTCGCGTGTATTGAGGCCCTAGGCGTCTAATCGATTGTGAAAGTGAAAGTTATGAAAGTAATCGATTACTAATCGATCACTTTCACAACCCTCGGGGAACAATTTTCTATACTTAGGTACTTACTCTCATTCATTGAGTAGTTCCGTCCTCCATCTCCAAAGTTATTCATTAGATCTATATTTACATACACTATACTTCAATGGAACCAACCTGAAAATATGTGCTTTCTAATAAAAGATTTTCATTATGGAGTAGCACTGCCACCAAAAATATGCGTTGAATTGAGAACCTATCCCTTTTTTCAAGCTGATTAAAAATTTAGTTAAAGAGCGAAAAGACATAAATAGACGTTTGAGCAAAACGTCCACGACGGACGAAACTAGTGTGCAGATTGCAGGATCCATATTAAAAAAAGCTAGTTATGCGGACTTTTGGTCCACCAAACAAAAAATGGGCAGTCATAGGGACTGCCGATAGAAGAGAAAACTAAATCCATTCCATTTTACTTCACATAAACATTTAAGTTTCTGGCTGAGAAATGTAGATAAAGGTATTATATTAGCAACAGCTTCAATTAATTATGCACCTTAGTACTAACACATAATAGTTATTTATGCAACAGTTGTGTAATAAGGGGTATTAAAACACGAATGTGGGTAAAACACGACGCGAAGCGGAGTGTGATAATAGTTTCTTAAGAGTGTTTTAATACCTAATTATCAACAGTTGCGTACAAGACTTTATCTACTCCTCATGCTATGAATCCTCTATAACAGATTCTGAAATAGTTAGCTTACTGCTAGCATTAAAACATCCAGTCCTAGTAACCTAATATCATCCATTACTGAGTATATACAAATAAACTAAGTATTAATGAAAGAATTATTTATTGTAGTAGTAATTAACATTTTGTATAGTGCAATTATTAAAATTTACTTGATGTTCTTTAATGTTGGAACGTCCTGATCTCGATGTACGATGTACTCGGCGGAATATTTATATTTACCACTTCACTATTTTTATTTCCTATGGAATTCGAAATTACATTCGACACGTGGATTTTGTTGGTTATAGAGTAATTAATATAGCCTTTTGCAACAGATGAAGACTTCCATCCGCCGTGCCGTTTTAAACTTGTTATGTCTCCTCCGGCATCTACTAATATTGTGGCAGATGTTATGCGAAAGCAATGTCCTGTATACAACTCAGGATTAGGAAGTTGTAAATAGTTAGCAATTGTTTTACCCAAACTGCTAAAAACTTGAATCGCTCATTTTTTTGTTAACGAACAATAAAAAAAACGAAGAAAAATGGCGGGGAAAATTCTAATAACCATTTTTTTACAGCGCGCGGCGTTCTGGTAGTGAAACGCGCGTGTATGATAATGTTCTTTTTTTGAAATTCGTATAGATGTTTTTTTTTGTAATTCATACAGATACCCCGCATCGAGCAGATGTGGCTGTCTGTTGAGTAAACCTTTGCGCAGGGGGGATCGAAAAAAAAAAACAAAAGAGTGTTGTTATGAAATTCAGTACAACATTACATCACCCGTTTGGATGATGTTATGGTTATTTTAACGTTGGCAATAAGCTAACTGTTTCAGAACCTGTTATAGAGGATTTATAGCATGGGAGTAGATAAAGTTACATTACGATTGGAAAATATTAATTGTTAAGACGTTCTGTCATCAGAAAAAAACGTAGGAATAACCTTTCAATCCAAAATAAAGTCATATTTAAATATGTACAAAAATATAATAAAGTAAATAATAATAATACAAATAAGGTATTAAAATTTAATTTCGAATGTAGTATATTTATATTTAAGACCTTTTGTCTTCTTAACAACGCAAGCATGTCGCTGTTCGCAGCATGTAGGTCAGGCGAACATGCCGGTGACGGCCACGCGAATCCACAATTTTACCCCCTACCAAGAAGTGCTCAACGCGGCAAAAGAAGTTTTGACTTCAAAAATTTATTCGTATTATAGTGAGGTTTTGCTCCATCTCAACACAATATTACATGAAATTTGGCACAGGGGTCGGCCGGCATGTCATTAGTGGCTCATAAAATTATTATTTGGGGCATCATCATTTCATATTCGGAATTTAATTGAGTAATTGTTTTTAAAGGACCGGAAATCCTTTTCAGTTATAATTTTTATTGTTGTTTTTGTTTATTTTGTATCGTTTGATTGTTGAGAAAATTGATTAAAATTAAATTACATTCCGTAAAAAAATATTGGTCAGGTACTTTTTACATTTTTATTATTTACATTTCTGTAATTTACATTATTTTGTTTTCATTTTAAAAAAAAATCATATTTTTAATGTCTTTTTATATCACGCTGAAAGTCAGACCTGAGAGAGTCTCCCTTTTTGAGATGATATAATAAACTTGAATTTTATCAAGATTTTACTTAAAGGACGACCTCTAGCGATGTTTTTTTAAACTACAACACTGAAAACTAGACTCGAGTCCGACTTCAGTTGTCTTCGTTCATTCGTGAAACTTCTATAGATGTCTCTGCAGTACTAAGGAAAACAAATGACTACACTTGAACATAATAAGGAAAACTTAAGTTATTGAATTCAATCATTTTAGTATAACCCAATCCAGATGTTACATATTAGAATAATAATAATAGGATTACAGTCACTCTAGAGTAAAGGATGGAATGCTGTCATCCTACTAGTATCTGGATATGATTGTTCAATTTAATATTATTTTACTAGAAGATGCCACAGACTTCGTCTGCATGTATTTATGTTTTTAACTAACTTGGGATTCGAGTTTTAAAAATATTCATTGCTTATCCATCTCCAGGAAGCAAGCTGTACCAAATTTTATCAAAATCAAGTTAGGCCATGAAAAGCTAATAGTCTAACGGGTAGTTACTGTTTAGTAAACAAGTTAAGATAAATCAAAATGTAATTTAATATAACAATTATAGCGTTTAAAAGGATACATAATAATTATTTTATCTAATATTTGAATAATTAATGAGTTATTTTCTATTTTAGTTATAATTTCTGCAAACGCTATATCAAAAATACGTGCTTCTAAACGCCCGTAGGGTAACTAGGGTTTCTATTTCATAAAAACGGCTTTCACCATTATTCTAAAAATATTGTAATACTTATTAAGTTGTACATTTTATTTAATAAATCTTTCCAAATTTACATTTTGCTAAGCTTTAGAAAATAAGAAATAAAATTTAAATATATGGTAAATGTCAAAATGATCTAAGTATGTTTAATGTTTGTTACATTTCGTCATTGGAAAGTCCATTTTTGGGCATAGGCCTCCTCCATCCTTTTCCATACATTTCTATCCTTCGCCAGCCTGGTCCAGGTACAATAGTTATTGATATAGTAATTCAAAAATAGAACAATCAATTTACTTGTTGCCTTGTTGAAATATCAAAATTATTACTTTTGTAGTTTTTGTTGAATTCAATGTTATGATAAGCCGGCAAACTAATATTATAATTTTCAATGCACTTGCTCGAAAAATGCACTTACAGAGGCAGTAAACAGGGCTTGTAAGTGCAGTAAATTTGCAGATTTTTTTTATTTTTGTTAGTCCACGTTACTTCTAAATAAAAAGTTTTCTTGCAAGAAGGTTCATAATGATATTGACTTTGTGGTAGAAAACCTAAAAAATAATGACATTTAGATAAAAATTAATGCATAAAATAAAAAAATGTATTTAATATCAATTAAATTTGTTTTAAGTTTTATAAATCAAAATAGTAAAGGCTGAATAGTCCAGGCTGGAAACTAAGAACTAGAACCTAGAGCCATGAATCGAATTAAAGAAACGCAATTACAACAACGCGCCGTAGCGCGCGCTATTTTTAAAAGAGTCGATGAATTTTTCTTATAAAATAACAATAAATATTTATTTGGCAGAATGGCAGATGTGATGTGGAGTCATAAAATTGAATCAACACTTAGGTATTTTAGATCTGAGAAAAAAACCGCGCTTATAATTGCCACCAAAAATCTCGAAATAAGTATGGGCGTGAAAAACCATTTTCTAGTGAGTACCTAGTGCCTACCTACTCGATTTTTATTTTCGAGTTTTCTCACAAATGTATTGAAAAATACTGTGTGATACACGGGTGTTAAGGTTTCTACACCCTCGTGACGACGGTCAGCCCTTTCATATATAGACAAAGTACTCTGTGGTCAGCCTTCGACTGGCGTCATCGGGCTGACATTAGTCAACTCGTATGTAAAAACCTATTTACCGCTCTTATATCACAAACTACTATTAATGATGTCCAAAAAGAAAGTTGATCAGTAATAATCTTCTGAATTTATGAGAAAAACGTCCTGACTCACTCACCTACTCACCACACTACTTACTTACTAACGCCCAGCCCAATCCCTAAAACCGGCAAGCTGAACTGCTTAGCAGAGGTTCCCATTATGATGAAGACGGAAATAAGGGTGCCTGTCCATTAGGCGGAGCGGAGATGTGTAGGGAGGAACAATCGGATTGTTGATCGATGACGCTATAATTTTATCGAGTCTGTCGTCAAGAATATATCTCCGCTCCGTTTAATTGAACAGGCATCCTAAGCCGGCATTTTTTGAAATTCCCACGTTGACGAAGCCGCGGTCGCTCACTAGGTATTAAAAAAGTATATGTAATAAATAGGTACCTAAATATAATATGATTAAACCAGCGACGTTTTATATTTTATGTTGTGGATTAAACTCATACAAAAATCATTTGCGTCACCGATATGCCATAAATATTAATCCTATAGGGGTTAATGAAATAAGTAGGTAATAAAGAGGGGATTACATCATAATTTTATAAGCCGTTAAGAATCCGTGACACTATCACTTTCACGTTACGGAATTCCTTTGTACTTTAATATTATACCTACTCTTAATAACCTTGTATCTTGAGGTAAAAATTTTGACGTTGTTATTTGTTATTAAAATATTATATACTAGATGATGCTCGCGACTTCGTCCGGGTGGATAAAGATTCTTTTCCTGCGGGAACTCTTTAATTTTCCGGGATAAAAAGTAGCCTATGTCCTTCCCTGGGATACAACCTATCCCTGTACCTAATTTCATTCGATTGGTTGAACGGATGGGCTGTGAAAGCGTAGCAGACAGACAGACACTTTCGCATTTATAATATTAGTATGAATTATTATACAGTTTTTATTGGACATTTAGTTTTTTAACCTGCAATAAATATCTGTCACTCAATCAAAGCAAATAAAACTGTTGATAGCGTGGTTGAAATATCTCCAGGCTATATAATAATTATGTATCATAATAATATTACGTATCTGTCCGTAATCGCTTGATTAATTTACCTCTTGAAGTTTCTCGGCTAAGGGTTATTCGAGTTGATAAGTTGTTAATCCTTTGTCCTTTGTTTCAGCTTCGATGTGGAGAATGGCGGGGGTGCCGGCGGCGCGGGGGGGGCGCGCTCCCCCCTCGAGGGGGGTTCGCCCTCCGCCGCGCTGGTGCTCCAGTCCATGCCGCAGCGCCGCGAGTCCTTCCTCTACCGATCCGATTCCGACTTCGAAATGTCACCCAAGTCCATGTCAAGGAACAGCTCCATTGCCAGCGAAAGGTGAGTCCTAAAGCTTACACTACACTCTCCACGATGTTCGAGAAACCACTTCAACAAAGTTAGCCGAGGCGAACTAACTGTACAGACTTATCTGACATCGGAATCACTTACTCTAAACGCCGCGCTCGTTTAGCTGATCGGACTCTTTATTTTCGTGTCAAAACCCTTCGAGTGTACAACCGAACCCAGAAATTGACGCATAAAGTAGACGAGCTAGGCTTAGGTTAGGTTACTCACAAAGAGCCTATAAGTATTATTTGGCTAATTTCGCGAATAGTGTTTTGAGATCTTACGAATAATAACGTATATGTTCGTAAATGTGTATGCTCTATAAAATAATAACGTAATAAAAAAATATAAAAAAAATAATAATAATAATGTTACATTATGGTTTCGTATTGCTTGTGTGCACAAGCAATATGAAACCATACTAAATACAAAATACACGTTTAATTCTGATCTTAAATGATCAGAACTGAAGAAAAGCTAAAAGCACATTGAAAAGCTAAGCCAAAAAATATTGCTGCATTAATGGCGAAAAATACCTGCGTGATAAAATATTTCCAAGCGAACTTTGGGGCCTATTACTTTCATACGTACGTAAGAAAATTATTCTATGCATTATTATTCCAAGACTTTCAGTATAGTACTCATTTATTACAGTATTCTATACGTTATTAACATAGATCCTCAGTCTCAAGTAACTAAATTGTATTTCAAATTAGTACACACAATCAAAATCTCAAAATCCACTACACGAAGAGGATATTCCAGCAAATAGGGAAATCGGTACACCTAATATCATAAAGACAGTCTGAAAGTAAATAGGGTGAAGTTATCTGAATATCAACTGAATTTAAATACAAAGACGCGACGCGACGGCGTTCTCCGTGTATACTATTACGAACTAACAAACGCTTTTGTTGCTGAATCAAAGGGTTTCCTTGAATAATATTAATTAATATTTTTTATTTTTTTAACTGAATATTTAAATTGATTTTTTGAGACCCTTTTTTAGTAAATAGCTTTTTACGGCTCTGGGTTCCAGCCCTTCTGAGCCTTGACACTTATTTATTATTCTTTAATTAAAACTAAAATAAACAAATATTATACATTATAAATTAATATTATAAAATAAACTGGCCTAGAATGCGGTTATTTACCCGTAACTAAGCATTGAAGAAAATTTTTAATAAAAAATATTTTGAAAGTTGAAATGCTAAATGTACGATAATTATTACTAATCAAGCACTTAGTTTTTTAGTTCATGAATTTGCAGATAATTATGTTAGCCAAAAGGCACAGCTGGAATTTGATAGTTTTGAATACCATTCCACATAACATTAGAAGTTTGGGCAACTGAAACGTGCGGTCCCAGCTGTATTAAACATTTAGGTACGAGACCAAACTTTAATCGGCAAGTTAGATTGTGCTTCAGCTAGAAATTTTAGGTCATTTGGAACGTATGGTACGTGATTGTTTTATCAAATGTGCCAAAGATGTAACCTCTTCAAGAGAATAGCTACAGAAATTATCACGACTATTTTACTCGCTGTCTATTTTACTACACAAAATTGCTGACTTGCGTGAAGCTATGATTGCCATTCTAAAATACCTACTAAGGTTGCTAACTAAAATATTATTACCTGTCTTCCCTTTGGCCTTTTATATGCGAAAATTCAATGGTTGTTTCAAAATAAATAATAAAAGTTAATACGTTTAATGAATTTTCATATTTTTCTCCTCTTCTTATTCTATACGACTCTCTGATGTCACAAACAATGATTTTGACGTCAGCAGCAAGATATGGTTACACTAAACAACAGTCTGTCTATGCATCTTTTTCGTATTCTATCCTGCTTTATAACTTTATTTGTTGAAAATGCGCCCTTAGCGCCTTCGACTCCGGAGGATCTTTCCCCTACTGCGGGCTGCGTATGTCGTGATAATCTCCATCACCACAACCGGATGTCGTTTATATTATTTGGACCTCTTCACATGATGCGTAAACATGAACTTATGCACACAAAATAATAGCATCGTGTGGATTTATCACTGCCTTGGCATTCATTCATTTTTTTCCAATGTCTGCAAATTCCAATTCCCATATAATATAATTCATAAAAATCTGCGGCAAAAATTCGCTATGCGGGCTTATAATCTTAAGCACTACAAAAACAGCTGGCTTTTAGAACACTGCGTGTCCACCAAATATGCTACACTCAACAATTAAACTAATAATAATATAGAGTCGTATTTTCAAGGAATATTATACAAAGACTTGAGCTCTTTTGTTTTAATGTTGATATTGAATCCGTGTCTGCTTTACACACATCGACCTTATCACGCGCACGGCTAGAAGGCTTTGAAATCGCGCAATCGTGAACCGCGCAGCGTTGCTGACGCGCGTCTTCTGTAGGTATGTGAAATTTTACATTCTAATTCATACATATTCTATGAAAAATAACACCAAACAAAGAGACAGCAAAATACGTAATAGCCTGTTACATTATTTCCAGTACCTCAATTTTTTTTAATATTATTTTCCGAAATTTAAATAAATGTTAAAAATATAAGGTTGTTATTACTTAAATCAATCAACCCTGAAATGATAAAGCTAAAAGCACTGAACGAGTAAGGGTATAAGATTTGGAGACTAAACTATGAAGCACTTGACACGCGATTATTGTTAGTATAGCAAGGTTTTGATTTTGAATCGCTGCGTGAATGAATGAATTTGATGAGCGATTAACTGCGATACGATTAGTATGACGGTGGCACGAGCTTTAACGGTTGATTAACAGTTAGGTAGAGCTTACTCACAGCATACATATCTGCTGGTAACAGCATGCCAAATAGTTCTGTGTTTGAATGGCCCCCGTGCCGTCTTAGCCCTTATTGACACAAAAGCTTTTCTAACGCGCTTTAGAAAATTTTTGATTGAATGAAATGGGCTTACAATAAATCAATTGTAAAGCCATTTGTGGAACACAGATTTGTTCACACGTCAGTATAATTTTTGATCTATTTTCAGCGCTCGCGCGTTTGTTGTTAAATCCATATCCATATCCATACTAATATTATAAATTCGAAAGTGTGTCTGACTGTCTGTCTATCTGCTACGCTTTCACGCCCTACCTGTTCAACCGATTTTAATGAAATTTAGTACAGGGATAGGTTGTATCCCGGGGAAGGACATAGGTTACTTTTATCCCGGAAAATTAAGGAATTCCTGCGGGAATCGAAAACACTTAGTTCACGCGGACGAAGTCGCGGGCATCATTTAGTCTAATATAACTTGTATTTTTCTTTATAAAGTGATACAAAATCCAAATTAGGATGCTTGTTAATCTTGTTAAAGGCGTGATCGAAAAGCGTCTGTGTGAATGAGAACTTATAATACGAATGTCCTTCAGGTCGTATCGAGGTGAATTCACAAATTGAATTAATGGATTTAGTAATATTAAGTTAACTGCAAAATAATTATAAAATGTTTGAGCAAATTTTCAAATGCCATTTTTTACCGTAGTAGTATAGATTCTTAAAATTTTTACATACTTAATATTATAATTATAATTATACTGACCTTGGATACTAAGGTTATTCAAACTTATCATACCGGTTTTAAGACAGCCATTTGACCTCTGCTACAAACTAGATAGATACTTAAGTTTGTTAAATAATTTGACCCAAAATTTTACCTTGGCGGGGCGCCAGGGGGCAGGATAGCAAAAACTGGTCTGCCAAGTTTAAATAACTTAGTATAGTTATCGATTGTTCAAAACTTGATACCAGACCTATTTATGATATCACTATGAAACTAGAAAAGCAAGTTTTCAGTAACAAAGGCGACAAATTTTGTGTCTTTGTATTTCTATCATTACAGATTTTTGCATATGGTATGGATTACACGTGATTTTTTACTCGTACTTAAAAGCCTAGATGCCTCTACGCCCTAGATCGATTAAACCGAACAAAACAGTCGACAATAAAATTCAATAATAGAGATGATGCCTATATCAAAAATAAATTATTTCGAACTGATTATTAAATAGAGGGTCTTCCAAAAGACCTAAAATTCACATCCTCAGTTAGCTTTAGGTATGATAACCATTTTAAAATATAGATTAAAGAAAAAAAGTGCGTTGAAAATTAATGACGTCACAATGGTGAATTTCATACAACTTCCATACTAGAAGTGCGTTTTCAAGTTTGATAGAAAGTTGCTGATTTGATTGAGTTGTCATCGTCCCTATTGTAGCGTGATGAAGTATAAAACATACAAAAATCCAAACTTTCACATTTATAATATCAGTAAGATGTGACTGGGTATGGGAAGCATGGTAGGTACTTCTTGATGTGTCAATCGTTAGATACTCGATACGACCCACTGGCATGCTGTTACCACCACAAAAAGCAACAAGCCTCCCACTACACTACAACACAGACTACTTGGTGTGACGCTAGACCTGAGTGAGGCGTTTTCTGCAGGACGTGCAACGTGTGATCTATGACAGATAGCGACTATCAAAATGCAATTGCTTCTTAACAAGAGCAAAAATATATTAGAGACTGGACAGGACAAATCCCCATGGAACATTAAAAGTTACAGGGGTTTGTTTTTTGTCTCTGGTGTATTTGCGCTGTAAAACAAACTATGGACAATTTGTATGGACAAAAATGTCTGACGAACAAAAAGTTCCCGCATGCACTTTTATATTGAGCTGCACATACTGCACGAACGAGCAACACGTGTTTTCATTCGCCGTCGGCTTTTCGCGCTGATGTATTGTCCTTTTTTTGTCCGATGTATATTTCCGCCCTAAAACAAACGTTGCACGTCCCGCCCGCCTACGTTTGACTACAGCGGGCACAGAAGCCCTACACTAAGGCCCTAACCTACTTCAGCGAAAAACGCAACAACGCGACACGATACGATGCGACGCGACAATATCGAACAGTAGCTACACGCGACCCTCTACGTGTTAACAATGTGGCGTAGATAAATTTATCGTATTCAATGGAGTCGAATCGCGTCGTTTTGCGTCGCGTCGCTTTCTTCGCTCACCTAATACACCGGATAAATCCCGAAAAGCGACGCCACACACTATCGAAAGTGACCTGCTCAGGTGTCTGGAATATGCAATCCTTCTTTTCCATATATTTTAATTGCTTACAGATTCAAGGAGGTCGAGGCGGCACAACTCGACAGAGCGTATGTATCTTTATCGGCGCACTTATATATATAGCATGCCCGCTTTATTTACACTGAATTATTTATTTATATAGCATGTTCTACTACTTATAGCTTGCACTTGTTATATAGGGTGAGGTTTTGCCAGCGGCCAGTTAGGCAAAGATAACCATTTGCGTTAGTAAGGAGAAGAAAAGTTAAAAAAATCTTATACAAGATTTGGAAACAAAATCTGCAAGTAAATCTAAAACTGTACTATGTAAATCCTTACAAAATTGTAAAAAATAAAATTTTAGGTACTACAGAACTAAGTCGCATACACTTTTGAAATGTAAAACCATAAAGATAGGCCAATTTAAATTCGACAAGACAATCGGACAAATCACAAAAAAGCTATCAATAGAATCGTATTCTAACAAAAATCTTTATTTTCCGCCTTCCGGTCAGTTTCTGCCTCGCAGACCGCTTTCAATATCTCGCCCTGTATTTACGTCCCCGTGTTTATTGATGTTGTTTAGCGGTATTTGTTCTATATTTATTGTTGTATTGTAATTGTAGTGGCGTTAACCGATCTGTGTATAGTCTGCCCGAGAGGTAAATGATATAGGAAGTAAACATTTGAAGTGGTATTGGAAGTATTGTTTCTTGCGCGTACCTATATCTGCGTCATTAATATATTATAAGTAATTCATTTTTATTATATACGTAAATAGATTTTGAGACTATGATTTTTTTGGGTTATACAGGATTGATTTGAACATACAAATAATCTCTTAAGGGTTATTTCTCTATACTCCTACTGAAAAACTTTTGACCTGCAAAACCTTAATATAATCTACTACTCACCAAAAACAATCTTCAATGTTTATGATACTTTAGTTTTTCTTTAAAAAAAGACATTCATAGATACATCATCAAGTTGATAGGTATCATATTCGGTCTCTATGGTTACGTAAAGCTATCGAAATTCATTTGAAATATAGGAATTTACAGCACAAAGAAAAAACAAAGATATTTATTTAGAACAAGACCTTAAAATAAAACAAGCGTCCAAAAACAACATTGATTTCTAGATCCATTAGCACTAACTAGCAGAAACTTAGCACTGTAACCAATAATCACTCGTCACAATATCATGAATAGGCGTTAAAACGTTGTGAGCCAGAGTAGGCTTAATTTGTAAACCGCAAAATGCTATAGACCGTACAATAGAATTTCTTTTCATAGAATATGACGAACTTCTCACAATTATTTTGATTAAGAATACACATATTAGCTATGAAAATATTTTTTTATCAACGAACGTCCTGAACTTTTTTGTTCATTAGAATTTTGATATTTACTAAAAATGTATTTTCTATTTTGCTCTAAATTTATTTGAGTGTTTTAATGAAATTATTATACCGGGCCCATTGCTTAACCAATTTCAATTTATTTATTTATAATATAAGAAACAAAAATAATAAAAAATCCACGAAACACCAAAACCCATGAAGATAAATGATAATGATAATAAAATAACATAACATAAAATCATATTGCTTATCCAATTTATAGATACGTATTGAAGAGTATTTAAAAAAAGCTCAAATGAATGTTTAAGATCATTTACTTGCCATTCATGGCCGTAGGCGTCCGACACGCCTTATTAAATTTAGACAACAGTAGAGGTAATTGATGCTTATCAAGCGTCGAATGAGCAACGCACACCTGAATCCTCCTTGGGGTTGATAATTTACTTCCTGGCCCTCGATTTCCACATCAAACATTGATTATACCGTCGCCCACCGCCGGCAGTTTTCATTAGCACCAAATTTATCCTCGGGCGAAGTCGCGTACCTTCGGCGGTGGCCGGGCGAGTGAGTGGGAAGCTCCGGCCTCCGCAGCCGCTGCGCCGAGCTCTACGTTTCTCGTCGGCTCCATTGACAGTCCGCGCGGCGCGCCGGCGGCACGTTACTCCCATGCCCATACTCGCTTCTGCAACTCCGCCGTGATAAAACCCCCCACCACACACTACGGAAACCACGACAAAAATGTGACTTTTTACTACCTATCTTGTTACCAAACAACGCTTCTTGTGCTGAAACTAAGACCTCAAGTGATTCTTTGCAAATATCTACGCATAGTACGTTTTATTTTTAAAAAAACGTACGTATCGTAGAGTACTGGGTGTGTGCATGAAGCTCGCGGTTGAACAGATCCGAGGTCATTCACTGGTCCGACAGGTCCCCCATGTGTACTATTCGGTGTTACAAAGCACCTCGGAACCAGCAACGAAGCGTCTATAGATGAATGAAAACGTCGGCCTAACCTTATCTGTGGACCTTGACAATACCCAGTAGCGCATTGTTTTATTGATTAAGTTGTTGTGATGTTTACCAAAGTTCGCGAGTTATAAAAACACCAGTCGAGTTGTTTCCGATAAGAACGCACGAGTGAGATAATATCAAATATAAAAATTATATCTGTAGTACATATTGTCACATTGATATGATTGTGTGAATGCGAACATTAATTTTATTGTTGTGTCTGACATTTGTATTGGTTTTGAGAATCATTGTGGTGAATGTTAAATATCTCAAATGGCGTAGTAGTTGCAAGAAATCTAGTAATAGTGTGTGCGGGTTAGGCACGGCAATTGACACCGACAATGGCCTATTGTGTCACGTAGAGTTCTAAGATTTAGATATTAGCGGGCGAGCGAAATGCATCGTTCGGGGTCACAATCGGATGGTCTAGGAGCTGGAAGCGGAGGGGTAACGTTCATCACAAAGAGTTCTGCATCCGAGCACAGCATGGCGACAGGGGTAACAGCCTCTAGTAGCGGAGGCACGCTACCCCGTACGCTGAGCACGAGTGTGCTACGGATCAAAAACAGATCCACGTTCTGGGACAAATTCTGGGATGAGCGCAATAGGCGTGATGCGTGAGTAACTCGATTCTCAATAAAATTATTGTATTTTTACTTAGTTTTAATTCTAGATCTGAATAAGCTATTATTTCTCACACATCTGTTTAGATCGTTGAATCTACCGATAAGAGAGCAGCAAGACTATCTGTAGTCTCTCTTTTTAATGGCATGTTCATAATATCTTGTTAAGGTATAGGTATAGGTGTAGTAAGGTACTGCCACTGCACAGCTGGATGTGACTCCAGTTATTTCTGCACAGCACTTCAAATTATCAGCGTTTGCATGTTCACCTACAGCATATTTATTAGTTATTAAGTTAAGTTGATCCGGTTAACCTTCATATTTCCAATCAAAATACTATTCGGTAATCTAAACTCGCATGCCTTATTAATATCATTAATTTACTACCAGTAACAACAAGAAACGTCCATGTTTTGAGCGCCCATCGCTTTCCATACCTTAAATTGAGATAATTTACTGAGTAACTATAATTATAACAAATCCAATCATGAGGATTTTATTCATTTCGTGATTTTCATACTCTTCAATGTTTTCGAGATCATTATTATTATTGTTACCTGCAAAAACTACAAAGAAAAATTGAGTTAAATATGATTTCTCTTTTAAATCAAAATCTTGATTAGCCTCCAATTTTTCCTTTGAGTTCTTTACATCAAAACGCAGATACCAGAAATAGTAACCTAATAATGCGATTGCGTGACTCGACATACTCGTCCGCCAATCTTGCCTTTCCCCCGTGTACGTTAGAATACGCAATTGGACAAAACCACGAAGCAATAGAAAATAAAGTTTTCAGGCCGTCTTTGTAGATTCAGTCGAAATAATACGTCCGTTTTAAGAGCGTCGACGTCGTTTTCAGCTTCACAAAAATAAATTCTCTTTAACACTAGCCAAAGCATCGTTAAACATAATATTTGTTAATATTACATTTGGAGTTTTACAATTTATACAAATGTTTCCATTTCCATCTCCATTGATCACTAATATGAGAAAAACTAAGAGAAGTATATATTATAGCTAGGCACCCATGCAATACTAGGAGATATTTCGCTTGTAGACAACAAAACAAATAAACTATTTTTAACTAGTACCAAATGACAAATGAACAAGTGCTAAACAATACGTACTTAAATTATGCTAATTTTTGTGATAATTTTTCCACAACCAACGGCGTTAAAGAATAAAAGATAATAACTTGGGAATAAATAACTAACGTAGGTACTGCCATTGATGCCAATAATAATGGTATTTTACTATAACAAGCTGTAGAGGCAAGAATGCAAAACCAGTCAGTTAAAAGGAGATCGATCCAAAAAAATATAGTTGAAGCAGAAAAACATGTATTTCTCTCGATAAACATTAAATGCTAATAGATACTGAATATACATTATATGTAATAGACCAAATAGAAACTAAATGTGTTTATTCGAAAAAACACATTTAGGTTTTACTTATTTGATCTATTATTTATATTTTATTCTATTTTCGTCCAATTTTAAAATTTGTACCTATTGATTGAAACTCTTCGTGTTTAGTTGAACTATTAATAAGTCAACTGTTTTTTTTTAACTTGACTGGACGTTTATTAAGGTAGCTCTTAATTGTTTATACGATTATCTAAATGACTTCAAACCAATTAAAATGATAAAACATTATTTTAAATGCGTCATTCGACCTGCTCAACTAGTTTTATTGTGCAGCTCTGTCCCGCTAAATGTCACCGCTCCGGAGTGCTGATGCGCTAAAGAAATAGGCAAGGCCTTGGTTGATACCATGTTATATTTTGTTTCGATGTACAAACGCGTACATTCTTACTACAAAGAAATCGATAAGCCAGCGCAAAATGGGCAAAACTTCATTTTATTCGCCAGTTAAAACTTGTTATTTTTGTAAGTAATATTATAATCAGTTAATATTTACCTAGTACTTATTGTTTAAACTAACAATAGTTCAAATAATTGGGTTGTTAAAAATTAACGACCCGATGATTTGAAATTATTTGATATCGTTAATTTCTAACGATAAAAACATAGAGACTCGATACTCCTTCCTTAAAAAAAATTACAGCACACCCATCTGTATATTATTAAAACAAGCATTTGCCTATAACCTATAGAAATCAGTTGGCAGTACCTAGTGTAGCAACAAAAAAATAGATATATCCATATCGATATATCAAACAGGTATAGTCTATGAATTTATCAATCAGGATGTATTTTATTATGTAATATTTAATATATCCTATATAATATGAGTACGAAGATATGTTTAGGGCAGGATTTGCCCTTAACATAATAAGCAGAAATAATAGAAATCCCAACTTCTTTTATATTCACGAATTCAATTAATTGAAAGCTGAAAGCTGTTCTTTTAGGGTACGGTAGATGCGAAATATCTGAAGTGAAAGACATTTTTACTTGAAAGTATAACTTAATATTGACTAATGTTAAGTTCTCAGAGGAAAATCTATTGTTAAATAAATCAGTAGAAATTTCTTTTACTTTAAGCTAAATTACAATAGTTGACATGAAGAGCTAGAAAATGGACAGATGACATCAATAAAGGCTACAGGGCCATTGTTGACGAAAATAGCTAGCGACTGACATAAATGAGTTTTTCACTGAAGAGTGCTCGCGTCGCGAGAAATGCCAATTCTTTTAGCATTTAAACTCGGATTAATAAAAGGAAATCCATGCATTTAAATGTTCTTTCGACTCGTGTAGTGATTTCAGATTTATGGTATATTTATAAAAGGATAAACTGATTGGCTGACATAGTTATCAACATACAGAAATTATTCCGCTATAATGTAAGAAAGGATTTTCAGAAATTCCACTCAAGTGAAACCAAGACTGTACAGTTATTTAAAATTAAAACCATTTAAAACATACAGACCTAACAAATCTAGTCGGCCTGTTTATATTATATTTAACAAAAACAATACGCGAATTGGTTAACAAATCTCAAAGATATCTTTAAAATATACGCTGAAACGTGGCACTGAATTGAGAACCTTCGCCTTATTTGGGAGTCTGAAATCTACCCGATTGACAAAACGCGGTGAACAAAGACAAAGTTGTGTAATCATTGGTATACAAACATCCTGAAAGTAAGGCAATCTCACACACAAACCCACACATCGCGTCTCGGGATCCTTTGTTGCTCTTAGTTTTAAGAACGTGTGTTTTAATACAAATCCAATAATTGAAATAAAAATAGCAGGACTAAGACTAGAAGGATTTAACTGCTACTAATTATTAGAATAATAATATTCTGAGGAGGTTTGAGTTAATATGATCGAAGTTCATGGTACTGAAACATTTTTTATTACCACGTAAGTGCCCAGTATACTTCATTCCCAAATACACACGAAAAATACATGGAAATTGCAAATTATGGACGCAACTCTGTTCAGCTTTGTTCCTCAACATTATTACTATTGGGACAAATTAACTACTCATATCCGGCGACGCTCAGTCAGTTTGCAATCGATGATGCAATAGTCAATGAATATTTATTTTGTTCCTCCTGAACAAGCTGCAGAATCCAGATTGTACAGGTCCAGATTCTAAACGAAAAGAGAAACCGATTGAGTTACATCTGAAACCGTAGGATTTATTTAGGACCTTTAGATTTTGCATGTACTCAGGTCTTCCCTGTAACGAGCGGTAGCTTTCTAAGTCGGGGGAAGTCAAGGCGGCTCTAAGTAGTTACTTGTACTGGTAACTATAATGGTTATTAAGTTAGCGCTAACTGACATCGTTCTTTGTCTACGCTGACTGCAGTAATTTGATTCATCTAATCCTGTTAAGGCCCCTCTAGACTTAGGAATTCCTGCAACTCCTAAAGCCCGCTGCTCGCAAAGTTCCAAACCTCTATAATTTATTTAATTTCACTGGTGTCTACCGTTCCATATTACAAAGATACCTATGTGAAAACACGGAGTTAAAGGAAGGTTGCTTTGTTGATTTACCAGCATTAACTATAATTATTTTTATGTGTGTTCACCTTGTTTTTCCTCCGATATAACGATTTTTAACCGACTTCCAAAAAAGAAGAAGGTTCTCAATTCGGCGCGTATTTTTTTTTTCATACTTACATACCAAGTCCCAACTCCTCACTCTGATGCAGCAGGGTACTGCGCTCCTAAGCCGTAGAGATTATGAGTACACTAAAAAGTTAAAAATAAAAATTCTTTCAAAAATACCGACTTCCATAGCCACTGTAAAGTAAAAAATAATTTTGATTTCTACACTCTATGTTGAAGTCGTGCGAGCCTGACACGTCAACTTTGCCTATCTTTGTAATACTCGCCCGACTTCAACATAGTGTGTAGAAATCAAAATTATTTTTTACTTTACAGTGGCTTTGGAAGTCGATTTTTTGGAATGATTTTTTTTTTCTTTTATAGATGACACGGCGATGACGTCGGCTTTTCCGAAATGAAATTTCAACCTTTCAACGATCACCAAACATTGTAAAAAATGAAATCAGCTAAGAGAAAATAGTTTTATGAAAAAAGAAACATTCATATAAAAACAGTTAAAGTTAGTTTTTATGTGTTGTAACTGTTTAATAATGTTGTATTTTTAGTCAATTATCATATTTAATTATTATCAGTGACTGCTAAAGCAAATTGTAAACTTGATTTTTATACGCATATAATTTTTCCCCAAGATAAAAGAAGAAAGAAGGATATTTTCCATAAAATAAATTAAAGTAATCCTCTTAGGTAGACCTAGCAACTCAAAGCAATTCATTATTTTTCTTAGAAATTGTTAAGCTCGTTACGTTTTAATGTCTTCATGATATTATTTTTATTTTCCAATTACCGCCCACTTAAAGTCCAGGTAAACGTGTTTCTACTTAAACCCACACCGAGTTTAAGTAGCAAAACGTTTACCTGGTGCAGATATATAATTAATAAATAAACTGATGACCGTGACTTCGTCTGTGTAGATTTCGTGATTTAATGGCATCGCGCCTAAAACACGAAATACTCGAAGATCGCTTCCGGTTTTAATGTTGCTATGCCAGTCAGTTAGTTCAACCGTACAAAGTTTCAACTCAATCAGATGAACGGAGGGACTCACAAACAATAATTTAGATCGTATAGATTAGAAATCACCGCGTAACTTAGTTCAATCTCTGCATTGCCAAACGTTAACTTGATTCAAGTAACCTATTTACTTCGACAAGTTAGACACTGCATAAAGCTTGTTTCAATTATAATATTTCCCTGGATGCCTGCGTGGGATGAAGTGAAAACACGTGAATTGCACACAAAGCTATACCTTTCTATAAATAAACGATTAAAATGAATGAGTCTCGTGAGCAATAGCAGATATGTAGATAAAGTTTGTTTATATATGTTTAACTATAAAATTTTATGGGCATCTATGTAAAACTACTGTCTTACACTTATCAAATGGTGCGATTCTCTCGAATTTTTATTAGTAGGTATGGTTTTTACGGAGCCAATATAAATACATTTGTATTTTCAATTACGTCAGAATGAAAATTCTGACGCACTATGCTTCGAACATGTCACGATATAAAAAACGAACCTTCCATATAAAAATAGGGTTGTAATTAGTTGGACCACTGACTGTGTCTATATGTGTGTGTGTGTGTGTGTATCATTGTAGTCCCCATTGATGTATAATTCTATGGTAGTGGAAGGGTTTAAACAAATAGCCCAATTTAAATGCGGTCCAGTTCTGCGATTTACAGATTATCAGCTTTTCCGAGTCGGCGCGGTGTAGGGTTCAATTGTATATTTGTTTTTTTAAGAGATCGCTTTAATGTGTCGGGGTTTTTCTTATTTAATTTATCAAGACTCGAAAATATCCGGCTTGGGGTGTATCAAATAGTTTCGTTTCAAAGTTTCCCATCCCCGTAATTGAAATTGCAAGAATTTCACTTAGTGAGTCCTTACATTGTGGAACTTGACCTTTCAAGTATTCCGTTTCAGTCGTAGCACAGACGTCTTCTCTATCTTTGCATATTTGTAGTTTAAAATAGAGGTGAAATATTTACTTCCATTTATTGATGTCTTCTTTAGTTTGTAGTTACTATAGTTACTTATTTCTAATTTATTAAGCGTGGAGGATTAGTGTCCGTGACATCGTTCGTTCATGTAGGTTTCAAATATCCCCGGGAAACTTTTTGATTTTCAAGGTTAAAGGTAGCCTATTTTAGTAGCTACCTTTTATCCCCATCATCTCTAAAACCCATCCAAAAAATCACGTTGATGGGTACTCCGCTACGGCTTGATTGAATTGCACACTAACAAACCCACAAATAAACACTTTCCCTTTTATAATTATTCCTAGCTGATGCTCGCGACTTTGTCGCGTCGCGTGAATTTAGGTTTTTTGGTTCCCGCAGGAACTCTAATTTTCCGGGATAAAAAGTAGCCAAATTTTAATTTATCTGTGCCAAATTTCATCCAGATCCGTTCAGCCGTTCTGGCGTGATTGAGAAACAAACATCCATCCATCCATATATCCATGCATCCATCCAAACTTCAGCATTTATAATATTAGTATAGATTATAATAGGTCAAACATTTAAAATTTTAAAATCCAACTCCTTGTGGTTAAAAACTTCAAAATAAACCCAATCCAACATTTTAAATTTAGCGTCAAATTATGGCTCTAGCAATAATAGTTAGTTCTGTGGCTTAAGTGTATGTTGGTTATTTGGTACTGTAAACTAAATCCACAGATTTTCTGAATGTAAACAGAAAGGCGCTGGCTTCAAAGTTAATATAATATTTACCTCGCTATATCTAATGTTTTGTGACATAATATTGCTATAACTTACTACCGCTTCTATTTTAGTCCACATTGCCACTTGCCACTACATGAAATTGCAGTCAAAGTTTAACATGAATAGTCTGACATTAATTCATACTATATAAGCTAAGCTTACAAGATAAGCTTACGGAAGTCGAAAAGTATTCTTATTATGTCATTAAGACGACATAATATTCTTTTACATTTCTAAATAGGACAAGTCTTATTACGTACCTACTTACTGGTTTTGATTCTGATCTGCCCCCCGATTATGTAAGGAAATCATAATCGTAATCGTCTGTCAAACGTATAATTCGACCTGTTTAAGGAGGTCATAGATGCTTGCAAAGTCAAAACGCATGTATGTACTCCTTAAAAAGTTCGAGTTATACGTAATAAGCTGTCAAATGAATACGATTGGCTTAGACAATTGGGCCTATGATCAAAATAAAGTCAAAGCGACGCTTTTTCTGTTCGTTGACCTCATTGGTGAGCGCTGTGGTCTTATAAATGGGAGATCAAAATATTTCTCGTCGTACCCACGTGACAACACTTTTTTTTTGTATTGTGAGAGATTTGTGTGAGATGTATTGCGCTTGACAACTATCATGCTTAGTGCAAAACAACGATGAGGTTAGAATGCACTTGCCTAGAAGATGCCTATTCACTCTTGCCTTGAAGGTACCTAATATATTAGTGGCAGGAAACACATGCGCTGGGAAGGTGTTCCACACCTTAGCGGTTCGGATCACAAACGTAGAATAGTAAATCTAAAAGGGAGGACAAAATGTCAGCGTCGGAGAGGAAGACAGTGTCCTATCAAACTAGTGTGTCCAGCTCCATAATATGAATTTTTGTCCACCAGACAAAAAAATATGTTTTGTCTGTGGTGTGTCTCCCTTTGAGGATAAGAGCCGTAAACTTAATCTGCTAAAAGGATACAATTAAATAGAGAGCTTTGTGGAAACAGTTTTAATTTTCTAAGGCTTGCTTTCAATCAGCAAACATGAACTGCAACAGATTTTTTAATAAACATCATAATAAGTGCTGGTATCTTTCCCACCCGAAGGCGTGATGCTCATATTTACTTTTTGCCAATGTTCACGTCATAACATTAAATTTTTAAAGCTTGCTGGCAGTCAGCAAACATGAACTGCAACAAATCTTTTAATTAACATAAAAGAGAGCTGGTCCTTTATCCAACCCGAAGGCATGATGCTCATAATATTAACTTTTCTCCGATGGTCACATCGTAACTTTATATTGGATCGATCAATTTTAATTTGATAGAGTGTATAGCATCCGCCTCGTGTACGGTGTACCTCTATGTATAGTACTCCTGTTCACTGCCATAGTTTTAGTAAATTGAGATTTTTTAACCAGCTATCGTAAAATGGCTTCCTCTCACTTCCTCTCATCCGTGCATTTTTATCAGTAGTTTTAATTTTTGACCTGTTTTGCTCTATTTGACGATGTTATTTGTAATAATTTTGATACAGATTTATGTACTGTGGTAGCGGTAGCCGATAGCTATAATAATTGTTCAATATATAAGCTATACATATACATAGTTTCTTTTAAAAATGCAAGTCTTTAATCAAGTGACACGCAAACGGACAGACTGAGATGGAATATGTTTAAGTTTTTATAAACTGACTTATTTAACTACGGAGCCCTAAAACCTAATGCACTAGCTTACAGATACTCTGAATTTTAAAACAAACTACTATTGTTATAAAACCAATTACCAACTGCAACTCGTTTTCACGTCTAGGGAAATAAGAGAGACCTTCAAATTTTCCCTCTACACTAGTATAACTAATGGATCGTAAGGATATATTATCGGATACGGATTTCCCTTGCGGCCCGCTAATACTTTCAGAGGTATATTTTATATCCATTATATTTAAAAATAAATTAAATTTTAAAAAAATATTAATTGTACCTCTGCGTCTTGTGGACAATGGACAAAGCTTTGTTCGTAATATTTCGTCTAATCAAATTAGAAATAAGAAGATCGGTAGATGACCTAGAGAAGTCATGCTAATATTATAAATGCGAAAGTGTGTCTGTCTGTCTGCTACGCTTTCATGGCCCATCTGTTCAACCGATTTTGATGAAATTTGGTATAGGGATAGTTTGTATCCCGGGGGAGGACATAGTCTTTTTTATTCCCGGCAAATTAAAGAGTTCCCGCGGGAATTACAAAACCGTAATCCACGCGGACGAAGTCCAGGGCATCATCTAGTTTTATATAACGTAATGAATCGCAAAGTGGCAATAGTCAGGTCACATAACTGCAGGGGTCAAAGATGGATATTATGATCCCAAAATTCTGGAATAGCAAATCCCGCACTGAAAAGCGCATATTAGTAGACCATTAGAGATCCATCCATCCATCAGCCTGTATTCGTCCACTAATGGACATAGGCCTTTTGGAGGGCACGCCACCATACACGGTCCTCCGCTTTCCTCATCCACCCACTTCCCGCTACCTTTTTAAGGTCGTCGGTCCAGCGGGCTGGAGGTCAGCCCACACTGCGCTTACCGGTACCCAGAACGCGTCTGCCCCAATGGCCATCGGTTCTGCGACAGACATGACCTGCCCACTGCCACTTCAGCTTACTAATTCTCTGGGCTATGTCGGTTACCTTAGTTCTCCTCTCATTAGTTAGATTTGATCGTTACGGATTCTATCCCGCGGGCTATATATAGCCCGCTCCATAGCCCGCTGAGCGACTTTAAATTTGTGGAGCAGGCCAGATGTCAGTGTCTACGATTATATTAGTAGACCACTCTAGGTCAAATGGTGGCATCAAAGTCACAGGAAACCGTTACAGGCAAAACAGTGAAGTGTTGAAACCACTTTAAGTGACACGTCCATAGCTTGAGACGATAACGACGGACATTAAGATGAATGAACACAGCAATAAACGGAGATGTAGCAACATTGTATATCAAATGTTACTCGTAGCTATAAATATACAAGGATGATTGAAGTCTACACCCGTGTACAGCATACCTCTCAACCTCTCTAATAAATTATAGTCACTCTGACCAACCAACTGATCTTTTCCGTCGCTGTATATATCTATTAAGAATTAATAATCTGAGATACGCGGTACTCGTTTATCATTCAAATACTCGCAGTATTCGTAATGTAGTATTCGTAGGATGAAAGGTCAGAACTCAAGCTCCTTGAAAACCCACCTACTATATAACTACAAACTTACTATATTACTTTCTGAAATATTTCAAAACGCTATAAGCAGTTGAACAGATGCGTGTGCATCCATGCTATAAATATTTGTAAATACCTAAATGCAAGAGTGTGTCTATATATCTGCTACATTTTCATAGGTTATCTGTACAACCGATTTTGACTATTACAAAGATAGGTTAACTTAAATCCCGGAAAAGGCCATAGAGTAGGTACTATTTATCCCGAGCATCAAAGATCTTCCACGCAATTTTCAAAAACCTATATATCCAAGAGGCCAAAGTCGCGGGCATCATCTAGTCTACGTAATGTGAAGACTAGATAATTATTTGCCTGTCTGGCTATTCACCTAGTAGATCTTAGAGCATCAATAAACGTTGGTTAATTGACCTTACTTAAGGCTCATTTGATTAACGGTATATTAACCAACTACGAGTATAATAACGTGGACACAGTTACTAAATAATATCGGTGAATCATGAAACGTATTAACAAAATGATGATTGACTCCAAATTAACCAAGGATTTATCTCATGGGTGAGATTCTCATTCCAACCAAACCTCAAATGAGTTTTACAAAAATTGTTTCTTATACTTAACTAAATCACCAATTTCAAAATAATCACATCAATTGCGATCAGTGATTTATGAACCTCAACTTAGTTAAAATCAGATGAGTATTGTATGTATAAAACAATAATAATCCAATAATAAACTATAAATGTGAATGTGAGTTTGTTTGTTTGTTAGGCTTCTAGCCCATCTTTTCAACCGATTCCGATAAAATATGGGATACAGATCCCACCCGCGGGATTGTGTCCCGCAGAAGGACATAAACATTTATAGGAGTTCCCGCGAGAACATCAGCTATTTGAGAATAACCATGCTAATATAATTAAATATTTGAATATTAATATAACTTTATATTATAACAAAACTTGCTGAAACTATATTAAGTATACTCAGTTACACGAGTATGAAACTCGTGTAACTGAGTATACTTAACATCTCTATTTTCTCTATTCGCAATTATTTATCTATACTTATATTATAAATGCGAAAGTTTGGATGGATGGATGTATGGATGGATGTTTGTTACTCAATCACGCCAGAAGGGCTGTACGGATCTGGATGAAATTAGGCACAGTGATAGATTATAGCCTGGAATAACACAGGCTACTTTTTATCCTGGAAAATTAAGGAGTTCCCGAGGGAACTAAAAAACCTAAATCCACGCAGACGTAGTCGCGGGCATCAACTAGTCACACATAAAAATTAAATTTGCTAATAACTACAAAAAATAATACTAAGTCATGTTCGTTATCAACTAAATTTTGTTTTAACATGTGAGAACATCGTTAAAACCTTTTAAGCTTTGAGACAGCAAATTAAGTTATCAAGCAAGAAAGAATGCCTGTAATGTCGTTTTATACTCTTTTAGCTAAAGCTTCGTAATTAAAAGGGAAGCGAGGCTTTTAGCTTCTTTACGTTCATGCGTTGTTTGTATAATATAATACTAGAGTAAATACCCGGCATGCCTCACAAATTTCTTAGTCTACTACTGGTTCACCAGTCTTACCATTGGTAGGACTCAACTTGCTCATAAAATCTATTCATACCTTGAGGTGCATAAAAAATTACTTGTGACTGGTCTATCAACGAACAGCCTAAAATTAAACAACTGCTGGTATAAAACAAATTTGAAATTTTGGTACCAGGTTGGTAGCGAGTAGTACTAAGAAACATTTATATTCCGTCAGAGATAAGTAAAGGGTTCTTTATCTCTGATTCCGTGGAAACAATCCATGAAAATTGATGTTCGGGCTTGTGTAGTTTTTAAATAAGTAAAAAAATACGTATTTCGCGATTTTTCTAATTTCACCCCTAGTGACGCATTTAAGTTAATTATATGTTTTAAGACATGTTTTGCAGATGAAATTCAAAGTAACGGTAAAGTTCACCAATCGTTCTGTAGCGATATTTAAAAACTCTGTATTATAACGAGTAAATGTGAATGTGAGTTTGTTTATTTATTTGTTAATTTGTTATACATTCACGGCCCATCTTTTCAACCGATTTTGATGATATATGATAAACAGGCTCAATGATATGTAAAAACTTTAACCTAGCGTTAAAAAAAAACAAATAAACAATGGTTGAAATCGGGAAATAAACGAAATGTAGTCAAATTGTGAAAATTAAACACTTAAAGGATATCGAACTGAGAATTGTATTCTGACGGTACGCGGTTGAAAGCGCTTTCCGTTTGAGTTTATATATAAAAATAATATAATAAACCATAGCTTCATTCGGCGATTTCAAGTGCATCACAGTGTTTTTAAATAAATTAATTACACGAAATATATAAATTGTCAATTAACGTAAAAACTTCTAAAATTCAAAAACATAGTTTTATATTTTGCAAGTTTGTTTTGTTAAGTGCGTGTTGGGCCTCGTTGACTACGGAACCCTAAAAAGGACTAAAATTAGTCGCCCTTTAAGTAGAAACTTGTTGATGCCCGCGACTTCGTCCGCGTGGAATAAGTTTT
The DNA here is from genome assembly GCA_964035005.1 of Erebia palarica. Taxonomy (NCBI): domain Eukaryota; kingdom Metazoa; phylum Arthropoda; class Insecta; order Lepidoptera; family Nymphalidae; genus Erebia; species Erebia palarica. Next base: position 14,228,415 of record OZ035983.1, read on the forward strand.
TTTTAATTTCCAATGAAACTCAGTTTACCGGAATGAAGAATAGCCGATGTCACTTTTCAGGACCTCAACTATACCCATGCAAAATCACATCGATCTGTTGCTTTTTTACGGCGTGATTGAACCAACCAACAAATACACTTTCGCATTCATAATATCATTTCAGTTGGAGATCTTTTTAGCACAATATTATTTTGCCAAAAAGATAATTTGTAAGCATTCTTCAACAAACAGTTATTTACTTTGATGTTCTTTTAAAAGATTTGGATTTGGAACATAATATAAGAAATTAGAACTGCATAAAATTGAAGAAACCAAAAGAAACTTGTAATAATTGCTTGAGAGGTATTTTGTTTAGTACTAAGGGAAGTTTCCACAATGACGTCCTAACTCCTATTAAGGCAGTAAATAAGAGTTTCATTACATTTCATGGCTTCGAGGGTTCTGGATGGAATTTTCTTTACAAATAGTAGCAATTTACATTGATTCATCGAAAGGTACTCGTATGTATCTGGTGTTACTTGTATAGTATCGCTCGCATTTCAATCTCATAGTCACTATAAGCCTAAAACAATATTTCAGCAAGCGGCAAATGTATTAATCAGTGTCAAATTATATGCGAATCATGATCCAATACACCAATCGAGATCAAATAAAAGATTGATTGATTTCGTAATTTGACCATTGATTAATTGAAACAATTGTTAATCACAATCGACACAACAAGCGTTTTTTGAAGTGGAACCTTCTTTAGGCGCGTTGAGCACTTTTTGGCAGCTATTTACATGTTTGTAAAAAAAAATCACAGATTTCGCAGTCCCCGCAAGAATCGGAGCATTGAAAATGAATACAAAAATTTAGGAAAAAATGTTTCTGAAATAAAAACCTGATCTGAAAAAAAAATAATCATAGAAGCTACATTACTTTGCAACTTTTTATATACGGAAACACCCGATTACCACCTACAGGTCACAATTATTAACCGATTTTCAAAACCATTCGCCATTTTGTAGCTAAACCAATAAATACCCTAGTACCCTTTTTTTAATTTTTTTCTTAAGTCGGGTTTTTCCGAAATATTTACAATTTTGTAAAGAAACACCCTCAAAAACCCCGACTAGTTTACATTTTTCAAAATTCAAACGCTCACACGTGTCTCGATAAATTCCTCAACTCTTGATAATATTCCCATCTCGATCCTCCCAAAATCCTCGGAGCTATGGCCAAAAATACGTCTCAGGCGATTTGCTTCTGATAACCATTTTCAATGGTAAAAATCTTTTTATGATAAAAGCAACAGACTGCTGAGTTTCTTGCCGGCTCTTCTAAATCAGTTAGAGTGTCACAAGTTGTCGTTCGTGAAATAAATCAAATGATCTGAACAGACTTTAACGAAATTTGACACAGTGAAAGCTTATTTAGATTCCTCAATCCAGAAAATCAATGAGTACCGAATCCAAGCGGAAGAAGTCGCGGGCGTGAGCTAGTCTACAATAAATATTTCAGTAACAAGATGTAACGCACTTGAAAAGTTGAAATATTCCAAAGATAATTAAAATTTACTAAATATTTTAAAAGATCATTCAATGAAGAAACCATAATTATTGTTCAGGATCATAATTAGAACAGGCGCGGCGGCGCCATGTTTAATGATTTCTAGTCAATTAATAATTCAGCACTGATCAAAATAATTTTGCTATTTTAGATTCTCAGGTACCTATTACTGATTGTTTTTGTCATCAGCCGTCATTAGCAGATTTTGTAATCAAACAGCTAATTTAGCCGAGATGAGCCAATTAACAACCGCCTACACTAGAAATAGCTAAGCGGCTTTTGTTCCGTAATTAACTTCTCTGTCAGAGGCGGAGCGACGTCGTAATTCATATTGTACTGCTATGGTAAAGGCAAGAATCGATGCCAGGGGCCAAGAAGCAATAAAGCTGCCTATCCTTATTGCTTGCATAAAGGAATACGAGCATGTATAAAAGAATTGCTTTCATCGTCGTCGTAGTCTCAACCGAGGTACTCGCTTGAGATCATCCGTCTACTTAGAAGGACCCCAATGCCTATCGGTTTTCAAACTATTGCCCAACCCATTGTCACTTAAGCTTAGCGACTCTTCAAGCTATTATTATTATTAAAATTCTTTATTGCTTAAACAAAAGGAATACACAAAGGACATTATACAACATTATAAACAAAAGGCGACCTTATCACTAAAGTCATCTCTGCCAGGCAAACCACAAGCTATGTCATTTACTATGGTTCTCCTTCGAATAAGAATCCTAAAATTTGCTTATCAGTATTTAAGCTTGAAACTATTCGTTATTCAAGACTGAAATCGAACTATGACACTAAATTGAACAGTATGCGGCGCATTCTGTCCAAAAGTCCTGGTGCTTTTTGAAAACAGCAGAATTTGTTGGCAAAATGTGGATTGGGGCCTCAATAAGCAATAGATTGAATATTTCGTTACAAGAAAATGATTTTTGCAAAGAACGTTTATCTTTTTTTTTTATCAACACAAGTTAGCCCTTGACTGTGATATCACCTGATAGTAAGTGATGATACAGTCTAAGATTGTAGCGGGCTTACCTGTTAGGGGCATGGCAGATATATTAAACCCCCTACCCCTATTCGGTTTCTAAACGGCATCGTACCGGAACGCTAGATTGCTTGACGGCACGGCTTTGCCGGTAGGGTGGTAACTAGCCACGGCTGAACCAGGCCAGACCAGGAAAATTCAGAAATTATAAATTTCCAAACCTGCCGGGGATCGAATCCGGGACCTCCGCAGTTTAAGGCAACAGCTCTCAACGCTGCGCCACGGAGGTCGTCAAAATCTACTTAACAAAAGTAAACGACAAGCCATAATGGCAATATTCAATAATAATAACAGTTTCACGTTAAGCTTTCACCAGGCTTTCAGTCATGTAGAGTTTTACCTCCCGCTGGGCGAAACCCTTTGTCTTTGAAATAAACTAGCAAAAGCACTTATCCAGACCGCCTGGCCTTTTCAATATTCCGTTGAACTGACTAATCAACGTTGAGCTAAAATGTTTGTGTTTCGAAGAGAACTTTCATACAAAATATTACTTACTTTTTCCCTTCAAAATGTGTACTGTGTAGCTACCAATTTTGAATAAACATACTTATAGATTTTGAATTGGACGTGTATTAGGTACCTACCTTTTACTGGTTTCTATAGTGGACATTGTACTGAAAGACTATCATATTTTACAGTAGCAGTCTTGATTATGACTGATTTCATGTGAGTCATTGTTCCTATGAAAAGAAATACATTCCTAGGATATATATGTAGAGCTTATGGCTTTTAAATTTAATTATTTCCTAAATTGTCTAGGCAATAAAGCAAGTTTACCCCAACAATAATTCCTCAGGCGACGAAACTTTATAGTACGATAAAATATCATAAGTTTAACGTATATTATAAATATCCACCAATAAATCAGAAAGGAAGTAAGGTTTTTCTGTGCTATACCCAATTGTTAAAGCAGGAAGGTACATTATTGCGTAAACGCAGTTTAGATTTCAACATAAAATCGGTTTAAATATCGATATTCTGCATGATTATTTCATTTGATGTTTCGGTTTTGAGTGTAAATATTCTGCTATTATTTTAAACAGAAATCGAGAAAATATACATTAAGTCATAAATATTAAGTTTTAGGTATAAATACCTAACTTCTGGATATTTTTTTGTTGGATATTTTTGTGTAAGTTTTGGATCATCCAATACTAAAACCCAGACAAGTTTCATCAACTGAGGATTTAATGCGGGGGTCTCCATAGAACGGACCGCCCCATTGCCTAGACTAAAATTGATTTATACCTTGGTAAATAAAACAACCAAGAGAACATGTTTTACTTTTCAAATGCTGACAACAGCAACTCTGTAACAAAGAAAAAAAGTTAAGTACTTTTGGGAAAATCTCCAAAATAAATATGATATTCGAAGAGGAAACTTGCTATATAAAGCCTGTTTCATTTATTTAACTTACCGTGTTTTGTAAGCGTCCTGAGGCAACGTGGGACTATAATACTTCTTTCTTTCTAAAACGGAAAATATTTCCGCTTTTATATGGTATTTTTAAAGTGATAAGTTTATATCAAAGAAAGAGCTTTCTTATTACAGAATATGACTTCCCTACAATGTTGAAACTAAGCCAGCGCGGTCGTTACGCTAAACGATTTCGCTTTGCGGCACGATATAACATATTTATTCGTAATATCGATGATTACATGTATAGCTGTCATTCGGTTAAACTTTATCGCACTTTAATATTTAAAGTACTGCATTTTTTTTAACGAGCTTCAGGTCCGTTCGTAGTCTTCTACAGATAGAATCAATTATTACAAAATCCAAAATTCAATAATTTTATTATACACAGCAATAGTTATGATTACTAGTAACGGCTATAAACAATACTCAAAACAGATTTATTGCGAAAATCCGAAATGGACAATGTGAACAGTGAATAGCTGTTGTACATTGCGGATACTCGACCTTTACATCCAAAAGATAATAAAAATATCTTTATCTATATATATCAAATCTGTATACTTAGTCACTTGGAAGGCACCTATATTACCTATCAAATAATTGTGTAATCAAACTTAGATTTTTACCAGTAAAATCTTAAACATACATACACCTCAGACGATACATATACAGACAGAAAGGGCGAACTAGAAACCACCTTTATTTTCTAAGTCTGTTGGCACAATAATAAATTTTATTTCTGTATATTTTTAATAAATTCAATCTTCGGATCAAGTATTAGTTGGTCCAAGATTTATCTTTGACTAAACGTACTTTCTTGGGTACTTTGACGCGTTATCGCAAATTTTAACTTCATGTCAACTACGTAAACATGAAAGTTCAAAGTTCAATTCAAAGCGACATGACGGCTCCTAAAAAATAAAGCAGGTAAAAAGATACAGAGGCTAAAAAATAACATAGGCAAATAATTAGAAAGGCTATTTTTTTACAATTCAAACTGTTATTCATTTTTCCTTTCATCTTTGAAAAATCTCTTTTTTATTTTCATGAAATCTAAAACAAATTGTGACAGGAGGTCTATGGACAAAGCCTAATTATTTCCTTATTTTAACCGCAGTTTAACAATTTTATCCGTATTTTTCACGTTTCAGTATGAAGCTGCATATTTAGTATGGTAATCCATAAGCTACGATGAAATATTGCCTGAAATAGACAAAAGTGTTTGTTTGTTTCGAAGAATTAGTATACTCATAATTATAAACAATGAGAGGAAATAAGACTTGTTCATTATGTGAATTCCATATAACGACACAACGGTCTTATGCTGCTTATTATTAAATTGAAAATATTTTTATTTTTATTATAAGGTTTGAAGTTTTATATCTCCTCCCATTCATATATAGGCTTTATAAGAAGAAGTCACTGGTAGTTATTAGTATAAAAAAATAATTCTTTATTCTTTACTAGCAGATGCCCGCGACTTCGTCCGCGTGAAAAAAGTTTTTTAAATTCCCATGGTAACTGCCTAATTTTTCAGGTTAGTATATAGCCTAAGACACATGACACTCACAAATAATGTGGCTTTTTATTGGTACCAGAATTTTCTAAATCGGTTCAGTAGATCCAGAGATTATCCCCGACAACGTCACAAACTTTACCTCTTTATAATATAATATTAAGTATAGATTTATGAAACATGCCTGGGGAGACATTACAGTTGCCCAATCTCCCCAGGCTACAAATACCTTAAAATTAAAATAAAAACTAAACACAAAACAAAATAAAACAAACCAAAATAACATACTAGACTTCGATTTAGGAAATCAAATAGTAAAGAAAAAAACATGAAACACTAACTAATAATAAACTACCTATTACTTATTTTCTAAAACGGGTTTTACGACAATAATGTTGACTAATGTTGCGATTTTATAAGAATCCCTGAAGTCGGATATTGAGCAACACAAACAAATTCTCCTTTCGAACGCCGTAAAATCTTATATCCTTTCAGGGGTTTTTAGGGATTCTACTTTTGTTAGTTATTTTCGGGTATCCAGGATAAGGATATGTAGTGAAATCTCGGCCTCATAGGTCAAGTATCCATACTAATATTATAAATGCGAAGGTATGTCTGTCTGTCTGATACGCTTTCACGGTCCACCTTTTCAACCGATTTTGATCAAATTTGGTACAGAGAAAGGGTGTATCCCGGGGAAGGACATAGGCTACTTTTGATCCCGGAAAACTAAGGAGTTCCACGGGAATTGAAAAAATTTAATCCACGCGGACAATATCGTGGACATCATCTATCATCTAGTATGTATATATTTATTAATATTTTATGAAAGGATAATTTTAACTATATAACTATAATATATATAAAAAAAATTGTTAGTATATATACTAACAAAAAATAAAAATAAAACCCCTTGAAAAAGATCACCCCTTGTTGCCCCTGGGCCAGAGGTACCCATCAAACTGGCAGCATTGCCACGTTGATTGGCGATGGCCTTTAAACCGGGTAGGAACCAGCAGGGCGAGCATGGGCGGGGAGATTTTATCCACGGGGAAAGGATAAAATTCTTATCTCCTCACTCAGTTTTATCCACCCGTAGAGCATGGGCATAGCGGTGGAAATAATATCCACGGTGGATAAAATAGGGGAAAGACTTGTCCCTGCAATTGTTGCCATTTTAAGAAAATCATGAAATATAATATGAAAGGGATAGCAACTTAAATAGAGCTGTCATTTAAATTTAGATATGGTGTAAAACAGAATTGGCCTCAATAACTAGGTTTTCTAAAGAAATCTAAGGTTAAAAATTAATTTGAAATATCATACCTAAAAGATAGTATTTCCCAAATTACATACAGGAATTTCAGTTCAACTTTAACTATGGAGTTTTTACTCCAACTCTTTAGCTTAAAGATAACCTGATCGTGGACTTGTCCTGGGTATCTTGTGTTAATGTTAATGATGAGGCAGTCATCATCCACAGCCTGTAACATTTAATCATGAAGTAACCAACAATAGCTCAATGGTTAATGGTCGTAGGATTTATAACCAGAATGACAATAGTCTTGTCGTACCCATTTCTAGAACAAGCTTTACATTTATTTTGAGCGGAAAGAGAAGTATGTGATTATAGCACAATTGTTTTTAATATACAAAACTTAATTCTAAAGGTTTTTTGATAAACTTAAGAACTTGTTGGGCCTTACCAGTTGAACATTTATTGTAGAAAATTTATTGTTGATATTCATTAGACGTATTGATCGCCGATGTAATTTTCTTCCTTGTTTTTTCATTTCTGATGCAAAAATGAGGTTCTAGTAGGCTCGAGACATCTTTTTTGTAGTTTAATGGTAAGAAAATAAGTTTAAACCCACCTCCAATAACCGAGGATAAAATTGTCCCTTTCAAATGTCAAAAAAGGACAATTTTATCTCTTTCCTTTGCCCACATGCACTAGTCGGGGGAAGTTTATCCACTTTTAATGTCAAACAGGGATATACTTCTCCTTTCCCCTGTTGCCAAGCTCTAGCATAGAGACAAGATAATTTTATCCCTTGTCAGTGGACATAATATAATTTTTGCCCCCTGTCCATGCTCGCCCTGCGGAACGTGGGTCGCAGCCCCTTTCCCTCAAACGACGAAATCAGATCAAATCAAATCTCCTTTTATGCACCTAATATCAGAGGAATAAATGTCAAAAAAGTTTGAAAACAGTCAAAATTGATTCTAAAATGGCTGTCGTTTTTATGCGATATTTGTGCGATATTTCATCGGTGTTATCATCGATTTAATGAATTATTAAAACCATGGTTGTGAATGTGAATGAAATGGTTGTGATTTGGGCTCTTAATAAACTTATTTTATACGTTTAGAAGTCAAAAATGTTGGACTTTGGCGACAATGATACGGATTTCGAAGATGAGGTGGCCCAGATAGAATTAAGGTAGAACCTTAACATAAAGTATTAGTATCTATCTATTAATTTCTTATAACATCTTCGAATTAAACAGAAAAAATCATGATTAAAATTCTTAATTGTAACTACAACAGGTACCTATCACGAATTATGCATGGATTTAGCGCACTATCTGTCATATCTTAATTTGTTCATTCATTCATTGGCAGCCTAAAGATGTCCATGATTAGACATACTCGTAGGCCTTACCACACTACACCTTTTTATATCGGCAGTTCACCCTGGAGGGCACATAGTAATATATTGGAATAAAATAACGGAGGACGTGTGTATATAGAATTGCCAACAGATAAAAATAAGCTAAAAATACTCTCCAACCAACGTTTGGCCTTTCATAAAATAAAACGAGAGTACGTTCCAATCCCATCGCCACCAACTAGCACGTAAAACAAAAGTGTCACGTAGTCTTTCATAGGAAAACATTCGCTGTACTGCGTGGCGCAGCGTTATCGTGGTACACAGTCAAGTACAAAACGTCAAAACGTTCTAAAAATATTGTGGAAAGCGGGGAAAAATACTCGCTATATCCTACAGGTAGAGATTTCAATTCGGGCATTCAGATAGTAGCTATAAGTGCTAAAGTGTAAAGAAAGATTGCAAATTTTATCATAGAATCAAAAAAAAATGGGATAAAATCTAATACTAACTCTTCAAGACAACAACAGTCTCAAGTTCTTTAAGATCCCATTTTGATTATTATTATACTATTTTTGTTGAATGACTTATCTTTGAACTCTTGAGGTATAATATGCCAAATTAAAATATTTTCTTCCAAAGGCACCTACCCACCTAATCCTTCAAGGAGATTTAAAGAAGTTAAATTCTTTAGCAAGATTCATGAACTGGTAGACTTACCATACTTTTAGGACTTGTGTAGCATTTTTTATATACGTTTAGATGAGATTAGATCTTCGTCGTAACAAGCAAACACAGAATTCTATAATATTTTGCCATAACAATTGACGTGACAAACAAGTAACAGCATAATAACATAACAAGGTTATTCACAAGCTGATATCATAAAAGTAGGAACGACGTAGTTGGCACATTGCATATAAAGCCGATTGATCTACATATTAAAAGTACAGGCAGCTTCAATGTGGTCATTTTGTTTGCGTCTTGTAATGATAGATCGATAGAAAGCTAAACACTCAATTGCACACACTTAAATTCTAAATGTAATATTTTTAATTTTAAAGTAATTAAGCCTAGGACCACACGAGCGTAATGTCGTGAGTTGATTTTCAGTCGCGTAATTTCGGTTCTACTGAAATTCTGCTGCGTGCCACATGCCAGACGCGCGGACAGAAAATACGCGCACATTCCGTAATGAACTGTTAAATGACGCTTTTCCCTAACCTCGACCAAAACTAGGTCGTGTTCAAGAACGTGAGTTGTGAGTCGAACTTATTTTGAGTCGTCGTGTGGAATTTTTGGACTTATACAATTATGAAACATAATGCAGCAGAAATTACGCGACTGAAATTATACAACTCACAACTCAAAAAATTACGCTCGTTTGGCCCCAGCTTAAACATAGCAAAGTCAATATTTGTGCATAGTCCCAACGTAGCTAATTTCATTCCTTATTCCTTTTGAAAGGTTGTACTTGATACTGTCTGTACAAACGTTTTAATGAAAACAAGCAGCCTTCAGGGTTAAATCATTCCATCGATAAAACTGTTTACTCCAAGTTGGATTGTGCGTTTAATCACGATTGCGAGTTTAATCTGACTGGGATTTTTGGAAATTTTGATGCTCAGGGAAATATTGGTAGTTTTTATATTTTAATAGCTAATAGTTGCGATGTCGTACGCGTAGATTAAAGTAGAAATAGAGTTGTACAAAAAGTATTACAGTTTCATTCCGTCATCAGGATGCAAGTAATCTCTGTGTCATATACTCGTATGTGGACAAGATCATTTTAGTGGTAGAGCCATGAATTGTATACGCTTTTTTGCAGGCTTTTATGCTGAGCTGTATACCCACCGTATTCTTACATTTTATTGCGTACTTTAGCTAGCTAAGATACTTAGTTAGTCATAGAATGCTTTATAAATAAATCTTTATAGCTATACTTCTATTCTGTGCTAATTTTATGAAGGCGAAAGTTTGGATGGATAAATTTTGTTACTCAATCAAGCCAGATCACTAAACGGAACAGAATGACATTTGGCACAAAGATAGATTATAGTCTGGAATAACACATAGGTTAATTTTTATACCGGAAAATTAAAGAGTTCCCGCGGGGAATAAAAGCTCTATCCACGCGGTCGAAGTCGCAGCCATCAGCTAGTGATAATATGAGCAGCAGTCTGCCAAAAACAATGTTACGTCTAATACATATGATCTCCAGTAGGATGCTAATAAATAATGATCGAAGCCCTTTACCAGACCAGAGGCAAATTAGAGAATTCCAAAGTGCCCCTATCGAGAATCGAACTTTCTTTACCTCCCACAAACACCACAGAACCTACCAGGGAGGTCATCCAAAACTTATTACTATTGGTTGCGGCTATACGGTCATTTTAATGAAAACTGTCAGCCTTCGGCGTTCAAATCGGTGCATCAATAAAAGTGTTTACCTACCCGACGGATTGCGCGCAAATCAATATCATCGTCATAACGTTCGAAATTACCTTTAATTCAATTTAACGCTCTGCTCGCTCGCCGGCGCCCTTCGCGCTGATATTATCCACTTTATTGGGGGTTATCGAAAGGACTTGGTGATATCGAGGAAAATACATTGAAAACATGGCGATAATGCGTGTCTATATTAGCCCCTGCAATACGGATAACTTTGATAATTTAACATGTAGAAATTTCGATGAATTGAGTCCAGTACATTTTAAAAATAGCCATTTCAGTAATTCAATATTTATTGGAAGTCTGCTTTTTAAGAAGGCGACCTTATTGATCTGAATAAGCTAATTTCCTAAAGTTTAAGTCCGCGTACTTATATTTACTAATAGTTAATAATAGTAATAAACTTATATGGGTATTTTCAAAGTTTAGGTTTTAAATGTAGGCTATTGCCGTGTCTATGAAATGCAAGCTATGTTTGTATTTTTCATTAAAACGGGTAAAAAGATGGTCGCAAAAAGTAACAGAGAGATACATTTTCATGTATTGAACAAAGTATATAGCAAGACATGATAATAAATTGAAAAACAAGCTTTAAGTGTCCGCCATGTTAAATTTAGTGTAACGTCATTTTATGTTCCGTTTTTTTTTTCAACAAACCCTTTTAATTGATACTCATGTCATGAGGATGCATAAAAAATAACTAGCCCGCCATCATTAGAAGTCCGCCACATTGGATTTAGAATGACTTGACTTACCATGCGTCATTTTCATTTCATCTATCTATAATATTATAAATGCGAAAGTTTGGATGGATGGATGAATGGATGGATGGAATTTGGCTCAGAGATAGATTATAGTCTGGAATAACACGTCGGCTACTTTTTATCCCAGAAAATTAAAGAATTCAGCTATTCATCAGCTAATCTAAAATAAACGTGTATGCAAAATTTCAGCTCAATCGGAAACCGGGAAGTGGGTCAAATTTAACTTTAGTCTGTCTGTTGATTAGAGACAGACACCGAGACAGATGAAGCTAAATAAAAGCTTGTAAAATACGTACGATTACGATCAAAGCATATTAAAACAAACTCGCATGAGGTTGATTAAACTATTTTTAACGATTCAAAAATATAAACATGCGTTGATTAACGTCTTTTAAAGGCTGAAAATAAACTTACGCCCGCACGATGAATTAAGGTCAATTAAGCGCCCTGTTTCATTAATTTTGAAGATGTCTGTTTAGCCAATCTACTAAATCAACGGGAATTATCCATCAATACCATATATATCACAGACTTTAATTTATGTAAATAACCACGAAGATAAAAAATAATAATAATTCAGTGCCTTAAAATGGTGTGAGTTTTTCTGAATTATAATCTCATTGTACATTTTTTTGTAAACTTTCTTCAATATTTTTCTAAATAGGTATAAGGTCAAACTCAGATCTGCCTACTATTCTCAGAGGGCGACAACATAGTCTCGCTAAAGGACATTTCAGTCAATAAACATTATTTATGGTAGGTGTATCAATGAACGGTTATATTATCTACGCTGCCTACATTTTAGAAGATAGCACAGAGCACATACGAGTATTTTTATAATAATATGTCTATTCACCTGTGAGCCTTTGATTCTGCTTCCAATTGGAAAAATTTGAGTCAACCAGATTTTCTTGGCCGTAACTTCCGCGTAGTTGATTTTAATTCCCGGGGAGCTTTAATTTTCGGCATTAAAAGAAGCCTGCTCCTTCTTATGTCCTTCACCGGGATGTAACTTACCGCTATACCAAATTTCATCAAAAACGGTTGGAAAAATGGACCGTTAAATCGTAGCAGACAAGCAGAGAGACCCTTTCGTTTTAGTATGGATAGTATGGACTGAGTATGGATTTTTATTTACCTATGACTCTGAATCCAATTGGAAAATTTTAAGTCAACAAGATTTTCCTTATCTTGTAGAAAAAAACGCGCAATAATCCGAATATACAAGTAAAATCCGAGCAAATACGATCATATAACTTTTGTACACTTCGTGTTTATTTTCGTTTTGATAAGAAGTTTTAAGTATCTACTAATAGACCACGCGAGTTGTTATGATTGAGGTCTCTCTCAGTAAAGTTCTAAAGCAGAAGAAACAGATTCTTAGAGACTTTTCCTTACTCGGGCGTGTTTAAGTCCGTGCGACTTAAACACGTATAGCATTCCCGTATATTTCCAAATCCGCACGCAATTTTTACTGCGTCAACTTATTGTCATTCACTCTTCCACTTTTTTTTATTTCTTCTCATTATTATTCATCGCAACATCCTCACATACTGTTGCCATTCCTCAACATTAGACGCGGACGAAGTCGCAGGCATCAACTAGTCATAAATATTTTACTGTTATTTGTGACTATTATATAGCAACATAAGCATACAAAAAATCATTAAAAAATGTATAGTAAGTAGTCGGGATCCGCATTCGATCCACTTGGATTGGATGTTTATGTCTACTTAGAAATAAACATGTACCTACCATGTAATGAGATTAACTAAGGAAAAGTAAATAGATTCCTTTACCACAGGAAAACCGCAGGAAGATTATTATTTTTTATGTTGAACTAGCAGATGCCTGCGACTACGTCCGCGTAAAATAAGTTTTTGAAATTCCCACGGGAATGCCCTAATTTTACGGGTTAATATATAGCCTACTAGCGAAGGCGCGCAACTTCGTCCGCGTGGATGGAGGTTTTTCGGTTCCCGCGGGAATTCTTTAATTTTCCGGGATAAAAAGTAGCTTATGTGTTATTCCAGACTATAATCTATCTCTGTGCCAAATTTCATCCAGATCAAAGCTCTGGCGGCAAAGACGTGCCGCCAAGCGATTTAGCGTTCCGGTACGATGCCGTGTAGAAACCGAATAGGGGTATGGGTTTAATATAACTGCCATGCCCCTAACAGGTTAGCCCGCTACCATCTTAGACTCATCACGATCACATCACTTACCATCAGGTGAGATGGCAGTCAAGGACTAACTTGTAGTGGATAAAATAAAATATAAAAAAATCCGTTTAGCCGTTGGGTCGTGATTGAGTAACAAACATCCATCCACACATCCATGCATCCATCCAAACTTTCGCATTTGTAATATTATATAATAAAATAATAATAAATAATAATAATAATAATATTAATATTAGTTTAATAATATTAGTATAGAAATATAGATGACACTCACAATAATGTGGCTTTCTATTGGTACCAGAATGTATAAAATCGGCTCAGTAGATCCAGAGATTACCCCCTACAACCTCTTTACAATGTACAAAAGCTTTACCTCTTTATAATATTAGTATAGATAACAACCAGTTAAGGGCAAAACACACAGGGAGGCCGGGTCGGGTGCTCGGCAGGTTGAATTCCTTGTATTTATATACTGAGGCTGTGTTAGCATTTGAGTTATAGTTGCCGTTCCTTAGCGGGGTTCCTACCGTGAGCGGAGCGAGCTCATCACCGTTTTGCTTAATTCGTCCTTCCATCAAGTATAAACACAACCGATTTACATTTTTTTATCCCCTACAAGTTAGCACTTGACTGCGATCTCACCTGATGGTAAGTGATGATACAGTTTAAGATGGTAGCGGACTAGCCTGTAAGGGGCATAGCAGGTATGAAACCCATACCTCTCATCGGTTTCTACACGGCATCGTATTGGAACGGTAAATGGCTTGGCGCACGTCTTTGCCGGTAGGATGGTGACTAGCCACGGCCGAAGACTCCCAACAGGCAAACTTAAGTATCTAAAACGATATTGTACGTAATTATATACGCAAATAAATCTGTAAACATTCTTATTTTATCTCGAAGGATATCTCGAAATACAATATCTCACTTAGTTAACGAAAGTGGATAACGAATTATTACCTACTTATTATTCCCTTCCCATTTTGTCAGACATAAAGAAAATGTATGGCATTCATGAAATACGAATAGGAGCTATCGACCTACTTTTCTCTGAGTTAAATCGCCATTTTGCTTACGGGCTGGGCTTCTTTGTTTGTCGTAAAAATATTATGTTATCGTTTTTACCTATCCAATTTAATTATCCATAATATTGTATTTACTTCTTTCACGAGATCGGTGTTTTATACATTTACGGTTGTAGTACTTGTACCTAGTCGTAAGCATAGTGTTAGATTTTGAATAGGTAGATACGTCATAATATTTTTGTAGAGAAGAATTACAATCTTCTAACTAATTCGATAAATTTTTTTGTACAGTTTTAAAAACGAAAAGTGCTTTAGATCATGGAACCTATATATATATACTCCTAGACTATAAGTTACGTACATAGATTTACTCACGTCAATTTTTTCAGAAAAAACATCACCGTCACTCACAATTATTTGGATAACGTCACATCTATACATTTTTTGTGATTTTTTTGCAGTTTACCTCCTTAAGAATCGATTTTTAGGTTAAGTCCGGCGTATGAAAATTTATGGGGAGTAAAATCGAATTTTCTCCGTTACGTTATTGACTTTATGTTTCCATGACTATGTAATGTATTTTAATAATAGTACATTATTGCAAAGGCTGGGAATGAGTATGAGTTTGAAGGCCGAGCCGTAGGCGAGGACTTCACTAATACGAGACAGCCAATTGCCATTTCCGCCGAGGCATTTAAAGTGCTTTTCTCAAAAGAATGCAGGGAAATAAAACATACTTTTAATGTTATACATTAAATTTAATTTACCTTTGTCGCTAAATATATATATCGGAGAAATGAGCTCGCCACTATTTTTAAAAACGGCAGAATCGCTGACCTCATGTGGGTCACCGATTCTGCTATCACTATCCATACTAAAAGCAAAGCTAATCAAATAAGAAACCAAAGTTAAATAAATTTATTTAAAACCCGTCGCCAAATCTACAATAAGGATTTGTGACTAATTTATTTATTATTGATCACCCTCAAATAAAACAAAAGAAACGCCACATGCTAGTTTTTGAAAATAAGGTTATAACACACAACGACAATGGCAAGAAAACGAAACAGGAATTCTAAAACATGATTTTGTAATATCTTTAACTTTGAAACCACAAATGTTATTCGCAATTTAGTAACACTAGACTAGGTCTACGCTTATAAATGAAGCCTAGCTAAACCTAGGTTTCTACTTTGGCACGAAAATCGACAAGGGTTTCCCCTTACCGACCATCGCTAGCGAGCGTTCAAAAGTTAATGATGCAAATTCGCCATCTTGAACGAGACCATGCCGCCAGCGCCCCTCCGATCGCGCTGTATGGACATCACCGCTACTTCGCTCTTATTGGTCGGACGGCATTGTCTCGTTTGGATGGTAACAAACAATTAAAGTATTCACTTCTTAATAAATAAGCTAATAAATGTTTAAACACACCAAAATAACTTCGTAAATCATAATAATATTTTAAACATAAATTTCCAGCAACTTGGACAGCAAATTCATAACGTTAAAATAAATAGGAAACTAACAAGTACTTACTTACATCAAGAACTCGTCATTTTAAATTACATTAACTGTTTGTTCACTATTTTAACACAGTATCATCGACAATAATCAAAGAATAACTAAATCTAATAGGTTTATAATCAAATTAAGGAATTAAGGTATAAAGATTAAAGCCCGCCTAGCCTCCGCGGCGACATATATCATCTGGGGATTTAATTAAAAAATGTGCTTTATGTTTTCGCCAGTAAAAATTTTCGATTTCTTGTTTTTGAATCCGGTCGATTGTCGTTTAAGAAAAGTAGTTCAGTTCCCATAATTTTTCAAGTTAATGTCGTTTTTAACATGAACTGTACATTTCAGCATGGAATAAATTGCCCATAATGTAGATGGCTTTTTAGTTTTAGCAATCTCATTAAAATACGCCAAAAATACTGTTTCGGAGAAAATGTTAACTTTTTTCTCGTTTTTCCAACTCATAAAATTTTCATATACTTTCATGTATTTTTCTTTGGACTTCGCTGGAAGCAGGCTTTCCATTGCCAATTTGGCTTTTGATCTTAAATCCGGTGGAGTACAATCAATCTCCATTTCAGTCTCTCTGAACAGTTGGAACTCATTTTACTTATTATTAAATTTATATTTATTAAGTATGTAAATAACAAATCAAGACGAATTTTCAGCTTTGCCGTCAATTTTTTTTTATCATCTTTGCCGACAGGCAAACGCATTTATGGCTATACAGCCACCAATTTGTACTAAGCAATGAGACTATGGTATGCCAAGAATGACAAAAGAGATCCGATCAAAGAGTATTTAATAACCCCAGCACGCCGTTTCATACAACATTGCAGGAGCGTTGTAATGTTCCAAATTCAAAAAACGCTCCTGCAATGGATTTGATTTTCTTTGTCCGAAAATTCGATACTTCGCGTGTTCTTATTTCAAAAATAATGACAATATTTCCATGCTTGTTTGAGAAAATATAAATTATATAATTAATATAAAGGTATCAAGCATGCTTTCAGTAATATAAAAAATGCGTTCATTTACCCTCATTTACTAATCTATATATTTTATAATCGTTTATAAGGAGTAAACTCCAGTTGTGCGTCGGAGCTGACGCATACATTTTTTTTATCACACCATCGTTAGGCTATCTGCAACTGGGCAATCATCCAAACTCGTGAGCTGTGACGTTTCAACGTTCTTACGTGAACGTTGTCTCGTGAAAACTATCATTCATTGCAAAAGAAACACTCCAGTATAAATATCACGCATGTTTGGAATGCTTACGAATATTATTATGAAATCCAATTAGTTTCAAAAACACATTCTGTTTCAATCGTTTCCCCGGTGACCCACTCCAAACTGGGCAACACTCCAGGGTCATGCGCCAAGTTACCCACATCCGCATGATTACTATCATGTGATAACTATCACTCACTAATTTTAGTGCTTCAACTGTAAAACTATCATGTGGTTCAGTTGTTGTGCAAATAAACATGCTCGCGGGGATTTAGGTTTTACATAAGACCCGCGGGAGATATTTGATTTTGCGGGAAAAAAGTAACGTTACTCTCTAGTAAAGCTTTAATTGTATCTATGCAAAAATCACGTGAATGCCTTGCTACGCTGCGACGTTTTTGAAGGACATACCAACAACAAACGCATTTATAACAATAAGTACGATGTAGAATAACCGTTTTTTTACCGAAAACCATGAAGTTTAATTTTTTTATACGGCTGCCTGGAAAAAAGCAGTATATTAGTTTCAGGGTTCATGTATGTTTGTATATTCCACCATAACTTCTATACGCCTGAACCGATTTTGATAAAGGAGGTGAGATATCTTTAGAATCCCTAGCTTATTCCGGGTGACATAGGCTAGTACAATTTTAAAAAAAATTACGGGTTAACCATGGTCCCGCATTAAAGACTAAAGTTGAAAATTCTAAAATAAGATTAACTTTAAAATCATCATCCAGAAAATGATTCCAAAAATATATAATATCCAGTGACTCACAAAAAAATATCATTTAATAAAAATGTGGATAAGATTCTAACATAACTACATTAATTTAGATTTTTAACTTTTTAGTTCGTTTTTTGGCAGGGCAGTCGTGATTGTTCTCTTTACGTAGTTAATAATGACATAGAAGGTATTCTTCGCTATTAATTAAATTTTCTCTAATTCGTCTACAAGCAACATATTATAGCATACATATGCTATAATATGTATATATTATAGAAATATATTGTAGAAAATATCGTTTTGTTGTCAAATATAAATTTAACAAAATGATTCTCAATATTTTAAGCATTCTAGAACTTTTATTGTTCGACACATTTTTGAATACAGAGTCATTACTTTTTTTTTATTTTAATGCAAATTATTAATACAATATTCTCCTTATGGAGTATTTTTCCTCAACATAGCGTCGGTCTCCGGTGTAATTTGCATAACGTTAGCGGCAAGTAGGTATCTCTCTCAACATGTTTTGGTCTATGAATAAATATTGAATATTTTACGCATGAGACATAGTAAAATATTACTTTCATCAGGCTTGAGAAATGATGATTTTCAAATCTTCTGATATTATTAATTTACCTAATCTTAATATTAACAATGTAACAAGCAAAAACATAGTTCGAAGAACTGATAGACGTTGGGGTCCCAAAGTGCTGGAATGGCAACCTCTCACTGGATAACGCAGCGTCGTCAAACCCCTTACTCCGACATTAGAGGTCGTCCGCCCCGCGAGTCGCAGGGAGCCGCTGGATCCAGGCGACGCAAGACCGGAGTGAAAATCCTTGCAACATGCAAGAGACCTATGTCCGGCAAACGACGTCTATCGGTTGAGGGTGACAATAATGATGTTTAACAATGTATTGATACTAAGTTTTACTAACTTTTATCGTCATCGTTTCGTCCACAGATCTCTCGCAGAGATTTCCACAGAACATGGTTTTGTTCTGATCATAATTATTATCTAGCTTCATAATTAAATTATCAGCTGTCAAATCTCAGTGATAAGCTTGAGATAGTCCGCCCATCGGTGATCAGTGAAAGGATTTTCCAACACTGCGAACAAAAAATTAATACAATATGTTCTTGTCTACGTTTTTTACGTTTTCGTTCACGTTAAAACTTATAGAACTAAAGAAACAATAAAAAGTCTAAGGGTGGTGTTAATTTACGCGCTATTGAACCAGTCTTTATGGGTGATTACAATGCACCACAACTCGACGGTAATAAAAACGTTCATTAAACCGGCTTTTAAACTACCAAAAGCTTGAAATGAAAACGTTATGGTCACAGTCGACTCAAAATTTATGGCCCACCTTATATCAGAAATGTAATTAGCCTTCTGGGTATTTAAGGATTATGGAAAATTTTCCAATTTTGCAAAAGGTTGAATCACGTTTCCAATGTTACAAACTATATGAATAATATAACTGAAAGTTCATGGTATGTAAAGTATGTAACTCTTATGATACAGGAAAACAACAACCCAGAAGCTCTGAGCTCTAAGCTCTCAGGCTATAATCTATCTCAGTGCCAAATTTCATCCAGATATCTATCTATCTATTCATCCATCCAAACTTTCACATTTATAAATAGACTATATATAGTATAATAAATACCTAGGTAGTAGGTACCTATTTTGTAAATTGGCTAAAGGACATTGTTCAGTCCCCATACAAAGTTCGCCTAAGCACCAACCGTCATAAAACATTGATTACTGGGTTCAAATTAATACGTTTTTATACTTGAGAGCAGATTAATACTACGGACGCTTGCTAAAAAATTACTAATTACCAAAAATATTTTCAATTTTGAGGTTATTTCAGCTATCACGATTAATCTGCTTGAATAAATAAATATCATCTTTATCCATTTGTTATAGAGCCGTAAACAGTATGAAGATCAGACAAGATTCGCCATAGTTCATCAAAAACATTACAGATGGCGGTATTAATAAGGATGCAGGTATCGACATAGTTCATCGAGAACTTCACAGATGGCGTTAAAAATATTAAATTATTGTACTTTCAATAGATGGCGCACCGAGATTCAGAATACTAGCGCACTCAGCACTTTAAGCAGCTTTTATCTTGTTTCTTACGATACGGATCTAGCGCTCAAGAGGTTGTATTGTATATTACTTTAACCTGTAAGTTATTGATCTATGGTTAATAATTCAGAAAGGGAAACGTATAGTAATCAATTTAATACCCATTTATTAATTTTCTAATTAATTTGAAGTGTCCGCTAAATTCTAATATTTGGAATAAAGGCTAACCTAAGAATTACTGTATATTTCAAACGTATGTTGATTCTTAGGCGAATTTGGTCAATGTCTTTTAGTAATAGTCGTAACTTTGACCGCGGCTATAGTTACCATACAGCTGAAAAAAACCGTAACTCCAAGTGATAAATTAAATTGATCATTGAGTTGAATTAAAAACCCACATCAAAACTTTTAAAAAACCCATCCCCAATCTTTTGTAAGATAGCGCATTACCACGTCTGGGTCATTATTTATCTTCCGGTAAAATTGCATTTCATCCATGAAAATCTAAGAATACCGTTTTATTATGCATAATTCTATAGAAATATATTCCTATTAAGTTGCATGAGTAATGACTCGAGTAATGAGTCGCGCCCGGGACTTCACAAAGTACCAGCTTATCGCATTTTCATAATATAATTCATAATATTTAGTATATTGTGTGCTTAGGGGTGAAACAAGACGATTTCAGACGAGACGATCTGAAATCGTGTTTCATCCCGTGGCGTACACACTATTTTTATACGACTGCCTGAAAAAAGGAGTATATTGTTTTCAGGGTTCATGTATGTATGTATATTCCACCATAGCTTCTATACGCCTGAACCGATTTTGATAAATGAGGTATTGTTAGAATCCCTAGCTTATTCCGGGTGACATAAGTTAGTAAAATTTTAAAAAAATTGATGGGGTGACCATGGCCCCGCATTGAAGACTAAAGTTGAAAAAAAAAATCGAAAATAAGATTACCTATGATGATTATCATCATCTAGAAAATGATGAGTTGATGCCAAAAATATATAACACTATAGTTCAATATCCAGTGACTCACAAAAAAATATAATTTAATAAAAATGTGAATAAGATTCTAATTTAAGTAGATTAATTTAGATTTTTAACTTTTTAGTTCGGTTTTTGGCAGGGCAGTCTTGCGAGTTTTATTAAAATTGTATTTCTTCTTCTTCTTTTCTTGGTTTATGGCTTTGAGTTGTGTCAAGAGAGCACAATGCACTTTGCCAGTGTCGAGTAACTTGAGGGAGGCACGAAGGAGACGGAGATGGAGTGCCAAAATTACTATAACACTCTGACGCGCTACATGACGTATTCGTCTGTAATTGACTAGTTTCAGGTAGCTCAACAGGCATTGAAACTCGCATTGTCAAAGTAGGTTGTATGAAAACAATTTTAAGAATAACAATTTTTAAATATACAGTTCTATGGTTTTATGACTTACTACTAAAGGCATTGCATCTGCTGAACGTTTAGGCACATAAGGCAATGATGCAGTTTCCTTACCTGAACTATTTACCTACTAGTTGATGCGAGCGACTTAGTCCGCGTGGATTAAGATTTTTAGGTTCCCGCGGGATAAAAAGTAACCTATGTATTATTCCAGACTATAATCTATCTCTGTGCCAAATTTCATCCAGATCCGTTCAGCCGTTCGGGCGTGATTGAATTACAAATATCCATTCATACATCCATACATCCATCCATCCCTCCAAACTTTCGCATTTATAAAATTTATTTGAATTATTTGAATTTATTTGATTTATTTGATTAAATTATAAGATAAGAAAGATAGGTAACCAATAACTGTAATGCATTTGATGTATCATAACTTAGGACAGTAAACTTTAAAACGGCATTATAATGAGAATTAAAATATAATATATTACTGATGTAACTAACTGTTTAGTTTCGTTGAATTTATTTAAAATCCTCTGTACGAATATAATACGAGTATATTGTGTAATTCTATTATATGTAATATATATATATATATATATATATATATATATATATATATATATATATATATATGTATATTTAATTTATTGTATCAGAATATTTATTTTCTTCAATTGACATCGTAGCGAGCTAGAATAAATAGGGTAAGAGCTAATTATGAAGGCCAACAGGTGGAGGTTAATTAAAATCCGGAATTTTCTGATAATTAAAATTTATTGAATAATTTTACAGTAAAAATTCTTATATTAATTACTTATGTACGTGCGAACTAGTCCGAAGTAAGGAAAATAGTTATCCGTGAGAATACTTAATCTAACACTTTCACTTACTGTAACCCTATGCGCTGATGAAGCGCAAACGTAATCTAAAAGCCATAGGGCTGGCGCTGTCTTAGAGTCCCAGGGCTGACACTTTAACAAGCTTATATACTTTAAAAAGTTAAAAGTAAAACAAACCAAGCTAAGTCTGATTCAAGACAGTCAAGTTTATGTCTTTCATAACAGCAAATAGAAATACTACCTACTACAGGCTTAAAAATAAATCTTTCTTTGTGATCAGACAGAGAAAATAAATAGGGACCATCACGACAAAAGTAAGAAAGACTTTTAAAAGAAAAATCCTGCTACAGATATTTTAATGGGGATAACTAACACAAATATAAAGGTGGCTTCATACTAATATTATAAATGCAAAAGTGTGCCTGTCTGTTGCTTCTTCATGACACATCTGTTGAGCGAATTTTGCGAAATTCGGTTCAGAGATAGGTTGCATCCCGGGGAAGAAAATTGGGTATTTTAATACCCGAAAATTAAAGAGTTCCCAAGGTATTATACCTTAATTTATGAGGATGCATCCATGGACGTTATCTAGTTCTAGGGCATAAAATAATCTAATTATCTTGAATTAGTACGATTTTGGTGTACATTTTAAAGATAAAACCTCTACAGCAGGATCACTTATCATAAGAACGTGGTCGGATACTCCTGACACACTTTTGACGTCGCAATATCTGCACGTCATATCAGAACTGATTGCACTATCGCAGTAATCCATTACGTATAATATATCCCACCAAAAACATAAATGTAAAATGAGAGCCAAGTTCAAAATTGTGATATATATTATGCCTTGGTCGTTGACTTCAGCGACAAAAGAAGTGAGATCTAAATGGGTGCCAAGTTCAATGGTCAGTCCTGAAATTTATTTATAACAACATATTATAATATTTTATAACAACTTAAAATATCATTTCTTCTTATAACTTAGTATAAAATGTTGAAGACTAAGGCTTTGGCTTGGCTAATTTTCATATACGAATTATAGCCTTCACAAGTTGTAAAGCTGTAAGTTCTTATTTTATTCTTCCGAAAATTTGGCTTGCTGGTAGAAACTGTACTTTTAGGTACCTACTTAATAATAATTCGTATATGGAAACTAGCCAAGCCAAAGCCTTATTAGTCTTCAAAATTTTATACTAAGTTATACGAAGAAATGATATGTTAAGTTGTTATAAAACATTATATGTTGTTATAAATAAATTTCAGGACTGACCATTGAACTTGGCACCCATTTAGATCTCACTTCTTTTGTCGCTGAAGTCAACGACCAAGGCATATATATCACAATGTTGAACTTGGCTCTCATTTTACATTTATGTTTTTGATGGGATATCATTACTTTTTGTACAGAAATTATTGAACTCAATCTCAAACTCAAAACATATTTATTCAAAATATGTACCTACAAAGTACACCTTCTGAACGTCATGCTTACAGAGCATAAGACGTGATGGTGATAATTAACTACGGTATCTTAAAACTAAAGCTACGAGGGTTCCAAACGTACCCTGGTCTGAGAAGAGCCCGCAACAAACTCCGCTTTTTTTTATTATCACCATCTCACAAATATTTGAAATTATATATATGTACTTATAATATTCCATTACATAATCAGCCGCTGTAACAATTCATACCCATGCCTTGCTATCATTCAAATAATCCTTTACACTGTAATAGGACCTTTCTATTAGTTTAGTTTACGTTTTACATTAGTGGGTAACTTTTTATTCGGTGTAAGGTCAGTGTGTCACCCACCAGTAATTCTATTGTACGACTCATTGTACAAGATAATTAAATACGAGAATTCTCAAGAAAAATATATAGTGTACCTAGAGTTACACTGACATTGACAGATTACATCTATGGTCAGACTACCTCTACAGCACATTTCTACATCTCATCAATTTTGATTGCAAAAGTTCAAAATCAAAAGTTTTTAGTGAAACATTGAAAACAAGCACGGTAAACAGTCGATATCACTAAAACCACTATAAACAATGAATACAAATCACAATGACTGACAGCTTGAACTGACGACTTCAAATACGTTTCTTCTTCTTTTCTGTCAATGACGTTTCGTTGCACAAAATGCATGAATACGAAGGTAAGGTTTTAATGCAACTATATTATTATTCATTATTATTTACATTAAAATAATAATTATGTGTCATTTTCAATAGTTAAGGAGTTGCTACCACCGCTTAAAGTAGTATTGTTTCAAAATAACGGTTGAATGTCACGTACTTTGACGTCCTTAAAATAATGATTATAACACTACAACATAAACGTCAACAATATTAAAATAATACGGCTTTAAGCAATGGTAGTATGCCCCGTGTCAGAGTTCTGATCTATACCTAGGTAGAGCATAAAAATGACGATTTTTGTACGTTTATATCTAAATAACCATTTGAGGTGTGCTTATGAAATTTGGAGCACATATGTATCTCACGGGTCTCAATATATGCGCCAAATTTGACATGTTTATGTGAAATAGTTTTTGAGTTATGAGGGGGTCAAAAGTGGCTCCAAATGGTTCGTGTAATATTACACACGGTGCTGCTCGCCAGTTTTTTTGAACTTTGGCTGGACACGCTTCCGCGTGTCTTGATACGTCCTATTTTTGTTGTTTCTTCATCCCACCATAACTTCTAAATGTCTGGACAGCTGGTGTGTATATATGGTGTAATGTTTGAATCCTTACATCCTCACGATTGGAACTAGCTATAAATTTTTGAAAAATAAACAATATGGCAGGGCAGTCGTGAATATCTTTTCAATAATGTTCACTTGTCATAATAATAAGATAACTCGTATTTCCTTTTATAATTATAAAAATATCACATTACTCCAATTTTAGTTAGTTTTATCGCTTCGCGTCGAGAGACGTTTGCATTCATGTAATTATAGTACCTGTCATAATATTATGTTTTCCGACCATTAGGTCAGGTCTTGTTGTTGGTAAGTATATGTAATATCTAAGACGTATAATTAATATTATGCATGCTCTTATGTGTATATTCCAACTAGCATAATTGGTTCAAACTTTCAAAAGGGTCTCATGTATACTTTCAACTTGTGACTCTATTTCTCAGTCGATCCCAAGAATTTCACAGTGATGTGTATTACTTAGAAGTTAAGAACTTGGTGAGCGAGCTCTAGAGATTTAAATAAAAACACTCAAACGATTTTAATTTAAAAAGTTATTCAGTAGTAGAATTTAATAGAACTTTAATAATATATTATTACTAGCTGATGCTCGCGACTTCGTCCGCGTGGATTGAGGTGTTTTAGGGGTATGAAAAATAGATAGTAGCTGATTCTCAGACCTACTGATACATATAATATTTCATAAAAGTCGGTCAAGCCGTTTCGGAGGAGTATGGTAACTAACAATGTGACACGAGAATTTTATATATAAGATATTTTTTGTTCTATTTTGCTTCAAACATTAGTTTACAGCTTTTTGATGAATGAATTATTTTTTCCATTTTCATATATGGCCCCAAAGAGTTATTTTGCTTCAGCATTTAAATAAGCTTATATTTCATTTTCGGCTTTGTCGAATGAAAATTTTACAATAGTTATTCTCGCTTTGAATTTATTATTATAAACAAGAGAGAGTTTGAAAACAAAAGATTAGAAGGTAAATTAAAGTTAAGAAAAGTATAGTAAACAAAGCTTTAAATAATTTGTGGCCCAAGTTTGAGCATTTTTGTATTAGCCGCCATGATAGACATACATTATGAATGACGATATTATATCGGTATCGTGTCGGTCAGTGAAGAAGTGTCATAAGTAACTCCATACAATGCAATGATCGGAACCGATATCAGTGAGTCTATATCGGCACCGATATTATACATAAGGTTCTAGGACCGCGGCTCATCGGTTTCCTCATAATTGCCAAACTAACTTTAAATTTTGATAATATCCTTTCGGCTTTCTTTTAGCGGTTCACGTGTAGCGGCCTTTAATGAGGTTTCGGCAAACAAAGATAAGACAAGAAATAATTAAATTTAAGATGAAACTGTCCAGTTTCGTATCTAAATAAAGGCCTCATTAAAGAATCAAGATTCTGAAAATATATAATTTTGATAAAATATCAACCTTAATCTATCTATCGAACTCCTTCCTCATCAAAAACCTTACCTATCAAAAATCTTATCTACTAAACATCATTCGCCTGTCCATAAAAGCGGAACGAAGATGTGTTGGTCTGACCAATGGGATTGTTGATCGATGATGCGATAATTTTTTCAAGTCACCAGTCAAGAATCTGATTGGCCTGTTTGTCACATCTCTGCTCCTCTTCGCTTCAATGGACAGCCACCCTGAAGCGGAGCGGAGTTGAGATGAGTCCAATTAACCTAACAGATTATATCGTTAAATGACATGATCATTTTATCACGTTTTTTTTTTTGATTGGGTGAAGACTAATCGAACGAACAGCCGTGTTTAAGTACACAGTATTGTTATAGTACACTTTGTAATGAGGTTAAATTTGTTCACAGTCATGGAGAAGACTTGATCGTGACTCCGTTCGCGCAGGTGCTGGCCAGTCTGCGCAGCGTCCGCACCAACTTCCTGTGCCTCACCAATGTACCGGCTTCTAAGTAAGTACGCCTACAACTCTGTATAGTATGATTCCTAATTACTATCAGTCAACAATGTTGCAAGCCTCACGATCATTCCGTGTACAGTGTAGACTCCATTGAACGCCACTCATTTAACAACAAACTCCCTAACACGTCGAAATTAGTTGACTCTTATTGGTTTGCCTTGTTGTCCATACAGAGATATATCTGCGAGTATATATACTCTATGTAGCATCACACACACTGTAAATAACGACAACAATACGTCATGAATAAACAATAAACAGTAGGTACCAATTCCGATAAAAACTCGAAATACATATTTTTAAACTCTTTTGGAGTCGTAGAAAGATGTTTCGACTCTTTGGGCGAAAACACACAGGACATCATATGTTTCGTCATGTCGAGGTAGTCTATGCCGCTCGACATAATAATAAAAGTTAGCACGCGGACTTATTATATAACCCCTTCGATAATTTATTTTTATTGTTCTTAGAAAACATTTATTTCATTTGACATACAAAATTGTTCGTAGTATATTTTCACCCTATCATTTAACGGTAATTATCAGATGTTTGAATGAAGTACTTACTAGGTTTGCACTGTCATTCTTATGAGCTACGTGTACATTCCCGAATTCATTCAATATAATAAGAAAAGGTGACTGACTGACTGATCTATCAACGCACAGCTCAAACCACTGTACGGATCGAGCCGAAATTTGGCATACATATAGCTATTTCAATTTCAATTTATTTATTTAAAACATGTAGGACACACAGGTGTCTCTTATGTTACGTCATGTTTTGACTCTACCACCAGTTTGGAAAGGAGATTCTGAAATATTAAAACGTAGGCATCCGCTAAGAAAGGATTTTGAAAATTCAAATCATAATGTGTTTAAATAGGGCTTTGAAATTTGTATGCAAATCGAACCTAACTTGACCGAAGCCGCGGGCAAAAGCTAGTTTAGATATAAAATCATATTGTGTAGTTTAGTTGAATTCAGACTACGCAAGACCGCGGTGAATTGAAGTCCCCACAAGAAAGCTGTAACCAGCAATCAGCATTGGACGTTAATCGATTGACGACGACAACGAAGTTTACAAAGACATAAATTTATTCACAAGTAAACCTAATTAATTATCTAATTTGTTGTTCTTACTACTAGACTAAGGTTTATATTTGTCTAGTGAAGTGAAGTTGATGAAGTGTAGTTAGAATTTAATAAAATTAAGGAAATATGCCATCTCTTCAGTAATAATTTAAAATGTAAATAAATTTTCTTATTAATGTAATGAATACAACTTTGATAGTCATCTTAAGGTACTTTCTCCATTCAGAGACTTAGTAAATTGGCATTTTCCATTTTCTAGTAAAGTCTAGGATAGTATTTGAAGAAATTCAGCAAGCTTGGATAAATAATATTGTACTCGATAAAGTAGTTTTGTTAAAAAAGCGCTGTAGCATTTTGTGGACGTAACATTATTACTGCCAGCTAATTGAAAACATTTTAATATAGTATCAGATTGCAGATATCGACACTTAAATGCTACCATTAATTTGAGTAACGATAACCTAAAGAATGAAGTAACGAATGAAATTGCTCACTTCTTTCTCGTTTCTATATAAATACTACCTAAATCCAAACCAATCTACACCCACAAGCAAACCAATATTGGTATTTGAGCAACGAAATTATTTATCCCTCCACGGGGAATCTATATCAACACAGATAAGTAGATATGGTTTATTTTTAACCACTAACGATAAAACAAGAGACAAGTCGAATCAATTTCAAGACTGTCTTAAGATTGACGATATAGGTAAACATTTTTCAAAAAAGTACTGTTTCCTAAATAGTAGGTAATAAATTGAAAATCTTTTTTTTTCATAAAGGACATACTTATATGCCTTTCAGGATAAGTTAGTCTTGTTTTGACTCTACCAGCAGTTCTAAACACAGCTCAGGGGGCATACTACCATCGCCAGAAGCCGTGTTGTTTTAATACTGTTTACATTCGTGTTTTAAAATTATGATGCTCATATTTTTAGGTACGTAAAGGTGTGTGACATAAAAATAAGACAAAAAAGTCATTTTAAAAGAATACTGCTTAATGCTAAGCGTCCACTTGTCCGCATCGTACGCATCGGACGCTTCGCATCAAACGGATGAATTTTCCCAATGCGTCCACCTCATCGACAGCGATCGGATTTGCCGACGCAACTACTTACCAGCAATTGGATTGCCGATGCCACTTCATTCGGATTTTCGTAGTGAGCGGACAGCATCATTTTTTTTTTTTTTGACCAATATCAACGCGGGATTGTCAGCATACCGAAATCGATAACAAAATCGAGAATTTTGGAAAACGGCTCGATATTTGGTTTCGAGCTCGACGAACAAGACGTTAAGACATTGGAGAAGCTCGACAACGGCTATCGAACTGTGCTAAACTCATTTTGGCAGAACTATGAAAATTTTCCATTCGAGAAAATCGATGGCGAAATACCTAAAACACCTGCAACGTTGCTTGAACCCTAGAAGAAGGGAGTGGTAATGGTTGCCTATGTCAAAAATTAATCAATTTCAGGTATCCTTAGCAAAACACCCGCTCGGGGTGACGATAAATACAAATTTTAAAAGATGGTGTTCAAATGTTAGTAAATTAAACGCATGTTGATTATTTACTCAATTACATTAAAAGAATATACACTTTAAAAGAATATTTTATTTTTCCCACTGTACACATAGTAATATAAGTATCACATTTCAACGAATTTAAAAAAAAAGCCAAAACACTTCTTTAGGCCAAAACACAATAATTTTATCCAGAGACAAGTAACATAATATTATTTTCTTCTTCTTTTGGGCTGTCCATACGGCACCCGGTTTACGTCAATGTCAAACTTGGTCAAGTTTTAAAATGGCGATGGCCACGTTACTTTTAGAAATAAATCACAAATGTTAAATTAAATTAAATCTTGATTGTACACAAGTAAGTTAAAGACGAAAGGAATTTGCTTATCTATTTGTGTTTTATCAAGTATTCACCTTAATTAATTTAACCTAGGTAAAAAAAGAAATTAGGGAATTTTTTGCATCCTAATATATTTTTTATTTTGGATAAATAAATAAAAATAAAAGGCCAAAAGGCTCAGCTCTGAGTAAAAAGGGAATCTTTTCCCGTTTCTCAGTTTAGTGTTACCTATAGACTAAGAGATAACTGCACTTTTGGTAACTATCGCCAGAAAGGCTTGTACAGTATTAAAGTATACGCAGTACCTATGTAAACAGTATTAACTGACGCTATTCATCGTGCCTTTCACTAGATATCACCTCTCAAAGACGTTATGATGATGACAGGGCGATCGTGAAATGCAAATGACAGACGCACTGGGGCGCGTCCATTTGGTTGGCATTCCCTATGACGTCATCGGCACGCATCGCAAAAGTTGCCTCTCGGAGCATCGGTGTCGGCATTGCCGATGAGCAGATTCGAATGATCCGTACGGTGCAGATAAGTGGGCGCACATGTGTGGCTTTCTTTACAAAGAGTACTACGATCCGTTTGATGCAATGCGTCCGATGCGGACAGGTGGACGTGTAGCATTAAAAGATGGTAGTAACCTAGTGTCGTAGTCATGTATGACACTAGGTTCATTGAAAATGGTCCACTAGTTTCAAGGTATTTTTGCTTGCTCGTTTCTGAGTCATAAATTAGTTACGATGTCTCATTATGAGACACTTGCCAGCATCCGTAATGCCTACGTCACTTAACGTCAGAGAAAACGCGTCGGGAATGTACTTGAGCAATGCCTATTATCAGCAGACATGTCGAAAATTTACGTTGACATTAATTCTCTTTAATATGCTTTCAATAATGACGCATTGATCATTAATGTAGGCGTTGAGTATCGGATAATTATGCGTGAGCTGCCAAGGAATTGGAATATATTATACGCTTTTAATATTACTCTAGTGTTATATTCGGCCAGACAAAAATAAATAATTTCATTTTTTGGGTCTCTATATCCCAAAAAATATTTTGATAAGGGAGTGTCTTCCTTAGTACATAGGCGCATTTTTGCAATTATTAATAAATATTAAACAAATTACAATTTAAAAGTAATAAACACTAAAGCTGGAGTATTAATTTGGCGCGAAGTTATATTAAATTGTTGCGGGATGGGCCAGACATGTTTCAAACTCAATCTAACTATGTTAAACCTATAAAATGCTTAAATTCCTATATGAATATTAATTATATCCCACTACAGCCTATTAACGTCCCACAGCTGGGCTCAGGCCTCAACTCTCATAGGAGAGAGGAATTAGGAGCTTAGACCCACCACGCTGCTCCAATGCGGGTTGGCGGGCTTTAACGACTATTATCATGTTAGTGATAATAACCGGGACCGACGGCTTAACGTGCTCTCCGAGGCACGGGGGTGAAACACCGCCAACTTCCAACTCCGGGCTGGCACTGAGAATTTCATAATTGAAAAACCCAATACCTGTTAGGTATTGGGTTATTTTTTTTCCCGACCGGGAATCGAACCTCGTGATCCGCAGTCGACTACGCTAACCGCTAGACCAACGAGGCAGTTATATATGAATTATTAATTAAATAACCTATGCCTAGCTAAGATTTAGTCTTATACCAAAATAAATGAAAATTAAATGAGACACCACAATCTTCGTTCAAATGCTATAGACAATAATTTATAACTTAAAATATTCGCCTGGATAGTGAAAAATAATTGAAATTCTAAATCAAACCAAAGAACATTAATCATTCTGTTGAAGTAGTATTTCTATTTTTACTATACTTACTCGTATTTAAATTTTTTAGCTAAATAGTGTCACGTAGCTAGTAACTTGTTAATAGGATAATAGGTAATACTTACGTGCTGATGCTAGGGGCCATCTATATTACTAATATTATAAATGCGAAAGTTTGGATGGATGTATGGATGTCTGTTACTCAATCACGCCCCAACGGCTGAACGGATCTTGCTGAAATTTGGTACAGAGATAGATTATAGACTGGAATAGCGCATAGGCTACTTTTTATCCCAGAAAATTAAAGAGTTCCCGCGGGAACCAAAAAACCTCAAACCACGCAGACGAAGTCGTGGGCATTCGCTAGTTGTTTCATAAAGTTGAACTTAGCCGCTAAAAGGCTTTGTTAGG
Source organism: Erebia palarica (assembly GCA_964035005.1). NCBI lineage: Eukaryota > Metazoa > Arthropoda > Insecta > Lepidoptera > Nymphalidae > Erebia > Erebia palarica. Next base: position 14,260,669 of record OZ035983.1, read on the forward strand.
AACATTTACGACTCTCCAACAAGTCATTAATACATTTAAGTACAGACGTAAATTAACTTTCCACCACGATTTTGTAAGCCAGGTACATACCTTATTTGATTTAACTTAAATCTATTAACTTCACTTACCTAGAGTGTGGCCATTTTCAGTAGCTTTCTTTCGCTTAGGTAGCTTTTTTCGTCAGGTAAATATGTATACGAATGCGAAATGACGTATAATGTGGTATTATTATGAATCTATACTTATAATAAAACTTGTAACAGGTCCATTTATGTACTTTGAAGTTATTTAGTTTTTTTTTGGAAGGCACTTCACGCCAAAACTACTAAATGAATTCAAATTAAACTTGGCATGATTTGATCCTACGAGGTAGAACATAGCCTTGTTCTCACTCCGGCTCACTCTAGCCGCTGATTTTTATAGCAGAAAAACCTCATACGTCATTATGGCCTGAGCTGGGAGTCGAACCCAGGACCTCCGCATCCGCAATCAAAAATGCTATTCACTAAACCAACTTGGCAGTTTTACAGAACGACATTCACTCAAAGATCGAGCTACAAAAAAGGTCAAGGTTTGGAGCGATTGACTTTATCAAGTACTCGTATTTATATAAAGTAAAATATGCTTTGCTATGAACAGAATTCCATTCGCGCACTCAGACTGTATACATCTTTGAAGAAAGATCTCGAGACTACATCGACAAAGAGAAGATCGCTGAAGTGTACCATCAATTCACTTTAATTAAATCATATTATTACGTATTTTACGCAAAGTCTTATTGATACATCTCTCTCTCTCGCAAGTTCTTTTAACTTTGATTGATAAGGTCAGTGGCAATAATTTTATAGAATCAGACCTGTATTTCTTTTGAAAATTATTTCTATTTACTTGCCTATGATAAGACAATAAACTCGCATTGCAAATCCAACGCCTTCTTACTTTTTAACTTACCTAATTATACAAACAAATTCAAAGTAATGAAAGTTGTACGTTAATGAAAAATGTTCGGACTTCCGAAGCCTACGTTCGTGTGACATTTTAGGATACATAAATATTTGTTTAGGGACAACGTAAACTTCGTGTTATAAAAAATACGCACCCTTGACTTTATCAAGGATTCATCCTTTTAAATAAAATAAGGCTAACAAACTGAGGGTAAACCATTTATTTGCGATTTTCTTAAAGATCCAAGATAAATATACATAATTATATACGGTTGAACTCACGTACTCGTATACCCACTTTATCGGAGTATGGATGCCCGGTGGAAAACCACCAATGTCCAAATCATCTTTATTTGCAAAGCACAACTTTTGTGATGTATTATATATAATATGCACTCTGTACTTTCCTGTTTTTTTTATCTACTACAAGTTAGCCCTTGATTGCGATCTCACCTGATAGTCAGTGATGATGCAATCTAAGATGATAGCAGGCTAACCTGTTAGGGGTATGGCAATTATATTAAACCCATACCCGCAATCGGTTTCTACACGACTTTGTACCGGAACGCTAAATCGCTTGGCAGCAGGTCTTTGTCGGTAGGGTGGTAACTAGCCACGGCCGAAGCCTCCCACCAAGCAAGAAAATTCTGAAATTATAAATTACCACCCGAGACCTCCCACGTTAAGACAATAACGCTCAACACTGCGCCAGGGGAGGTCGATGAAACGTTGATTGATACATTGATGCCGCGATATCGCATCAGTTTATGGCGATGTTATATTATTCAATCCCAAGATTTCACCTTTAAATTATCAACTTTTGAACACAAGTTAGAAATATGAACGTTAATATAAAAATAAGCTTTTATTCAAGTTAAAAAACACGACCTAAATATATCCTTAAAGAAAAAGGTATTTTTTCAAAGCTTTATGTGAACCCCTCTATGCCTTCAGTCGGTTAATCCGCTTTTTATTATTGTAAGTATTTTTAGATATTTACCAGGCCACCTTTTATATTAAAGTAAGCCTACGCTAATATAAAAGATTTTTTTAAGATATAAGCTGTCGATATGATTTTCTGGAGCCTAGCTGCTAGTTGCGACCAGCCACTTCTTTATACCCACTAATTTAGTAGTTAGTGGTTAAAGATTTGACCACCTAAAAACCACTAGATTTATACCAAACAAAGTCCAAATACCAAAATCCCTTTAGATACAAAATTTTTGCATTTTAGCCTTCATTACTTATTATGGATTAGTCGCGAGCCTTTAGGCCGACCGTTATCTTAAATGCACATTTCTTTCTAGAATGGCGTTTTCACCATAAAATAAACCGAGAGCTAGAGTAACAACTATAGGTTTCATGAATAAGCATAGTCATATTGGATATAGGAAAACCATAGAATAGTTACATAGTACAACACTAGGTACACTAGGTGCTCGAGTACAATTTTTGTAAATCCCCTTGGGAAGGAATTTCCGAAAGGCGTTAAACACGTATTTCTCTATTTTCAACCAGAAACAGAAGTATGCAACTTATAAATAACGAATTATCATACAAAATTCTACACTATTAAACCCTTTTTGTGTGTAGAATTTCTAAAAATCCTGTGCCAATGTCAAGCGACCGGCCGCTTAGGCTTTGCCTAACCGATCCTTCCTTGCCTTAGATTAGTCCTTCAATCAGGACTCCAGAAGTCTCTTAATTTGTATAGACAGATTATTATGATCATGATCCTTATTATGATTATTATGGCCATTATTATGATCGTTCAATGATTATTTATTAATAACGATTGTGTTCTATTTTATTCCAGATCGCGGAGATCGTCGGGCGTGGCGACGGCGGTCACACCGCAGCAGAAAAATTTTAACCCAGGAGGTGAGCACAAACTTATATACCTAATAGTAAAAAACACCAGAAATTAAACCAAAACCAGTTCATTTTATTCTATCATTATCTTTGTGTCCACTGTCAGACATAGGCCATTTCGAGAGCGCGTCATCAAACGCCACCAGCTTCCCGCCACCTTCTTCAGTCATAGATCCAGCGCTAAATAATAAATGAAAAACTCTTGAAAAAATTATGAAATTAAAAATATGAAAGTAAATATAAAAATAAGCCTTTATTAAAGAAAAAAAACCATGACCTAGATAATATCAACAAAGAAAAAGTACCGCTGTACCAGAAACCTTTTGATCCGTTTTTTATTATGATATTTTTTTCAAAAGTATTCTAGGATAATTCCGTTACTACAACTTACTTACCTGGGCACCTTTTATATTAAGACTAAGAGAGAGGAGCATAAATTTATATACCTAATAGTAAAATATACCAGAAATTAAACCAAACCAGTTCATTCCATTTCATCAGCCTGTTTGCGTCCACTGCTGGACGTAGGCTTTTCCGGTCCTCCGCCTTGCTCATCCACACGATTCCCGCTGGGTCTATCTAGGCTTCAGGCATAGATAGACCCAGCGGCAAAAAATAATTGAAAAACTTTTGATAAAAAGGTCACATAATATAGTAAGGCACACAGGTTAGAAAAATGCCATAGGTACATCACTGCACAGTATTTAACCTACCTAAGTTATCGCAGCACGTGAAATCTCGTAACAAAAAAGTTATTCGTTTCTTTCGCAATGTTTCTTATTCGTTTTTTTAGGCATTTGATTAATGACTAACCATAAATGGTTACTGATAGAGACTCTCGCATTTATGTTCTTTTGTTATTGACGTGGACGGATTGCCCTGATTTATCACACGATTTGTAGCTGATGTGAAAGTTACCAATTTTCATCTTTATATTTCATCAAGGTGTAAAATAGTGAATTATACAATAAATTTTAATGGCTCTTGAGGGTCGCCTCACGAGGCTATTATAGATTATAAATATTATTGTGTACTGCTACTAATATCATACAATTTTGAAAGGCTTTCTCCTTCTTCTCTCTTTGAAACTATTCGTATTTTTAACCGACTTCAAAAAAAGGAGGTTCTCAATTCGACTGTATATTTTTGTATGTTTGTTACGCGATTACTCCACCAATTATGAATCAATTAGCTCTCAATATAGTACTACAATAACTTTTCTAAATAAATATTCGGTAATAAATTAAAATATTTGACAACAAACGTGACATAATATTCACATGCGAAGTTTATCATCGACGACAAAATATAATAATGGGAAATAACCAAAAGATATTATTGAATAAAATAATCTGTACTCAACTACAATATTGTAAAATTACCTTCCTAGCAACAAACAAATAAGCATGTCCCGATAAAACCCAGATTATCAGGGTATTGTTGAAATGTATCGGGCTTAGATACAGTACCGGAAATATAATACTCATATTTTTTTTACAAATTTCGTAATACGAGTACTATAACTAGGTTTTTATCGATGACAGATTTTTTGCTTGACTACCAGCTCAAGTGATATGACGTCATGGTATTCAAATCTTGATTTTCTTTTAACGAAAATAAATGCCTGGAGTGGAGGATATAGCAGTTTCACCATGAAAAATCTTTTATCTTTTATAACACATAAATCAATAATCTTAAGTAGAGTACAACTTCTTTGTAACGAACAAAGTGCTTTTTGAATAAATTAAGATAAATATCCTTTTTGGAGTGTTTCTTACATGCTTTTGTGGGTTTGTGTAGGTTAAATCTTGCAATTGAATTTTAAGAGAGCCCCCATCCGATTGAACTGAAATTTTGCATTCACATTTAGTTTAGATGACAGCATGTTAACAAATAGTTATGTGACGTCATTCTAAATACAATATTTTTTATGCACACCCACGGTATGGGTATTAATTAAAAGGGTTTACGGAGAAGAACACGAAAAATAAAATAACGTCACACTGAATTCAATATGGCGGACGATAAGAGGTTTTTAATGATAAACTTATCATTATTCCAGTTTGCCTATTAAATAGCGCAACCAACAAATATAATAAGCAAACATCAATTTTCAAGATTCAATAGTTTGAAATGTATTTGAGTGTGTCAGACAGTTTATTCCACAAAATGTAGGTATATGGGTCCACAGAATAATTTGGGCCCACAGCTTCAAATAAGTTCCCAATTACAGATGGTAACAGACTCCTATGAGAGTGGAGGCCTGTGCCCAGCAGTAGGACGTTAATGGGATGTAGTGATGATGATGATGATGATGAACAGACTCCAAGGGTTCCTTTGAATCTTAAAAAGATGAATCACTATCGACGTCCTGTTGCCTACAATACGTCGACTTTACCCTTCTTGGTAGTACGTAAACACTACGTACCTACTACATCAATACAGTGCGAAATATGGCAAAATACTTTACATGCAATCAGTTCTCTTTTTCTCTCTCCTCAAAATAAGTCAAAGGGAAATTTCGAAGTGGAGAGACTACTTACCAACGCAATGTGAAGCCACCTAAACAGAACTTTTATAAATTTCACTCGAGGAAAGCCAAAGCACTAAGTCCTTATATACATAAGAAGGAAACTGATATAGAAATGATTACCTTTTGCGTTTTCCTGTAGTTTTTTATTATCTGATATGTTTCGCGGTACAGCTTACGTACAGCCTACGCCGAAATGATGCTATCGCACTGGGAATTCATTCCAAATCTATCTTGTTTTATCGACAAAATCATTAATACTATTGATAATGTTATTGTTTTGACGCTGTTTGCTGAACGTTCAACGTATTTTCCTGTTTTTCTCTATCGCGTATTCTACCCCTACTTTTGATAATTTATCCAAGTAAGCGGGTTTGCTGCGAATCGACAACAGACAGTTTGTTTTGATTTTTTTTTATAATGCATTAATGAAATATCGTGCTCGAAAACACAATAGAGATTTTAATAAAATTGGCGGAAGAAAAAAGCGTGTAACTCAGTCTTATATGGAGCCGAACACACTAGTGTTGCAAGAGCAAGACAAAACGTCCGACGTGGACGTTTCACGCAGACATTATTTTTTTCTGTCCGATCTCTACTTCCCCAATGTGTTTTAGCTCTGAATATTTGGTAGGTAAGATAGTACTCACGTCCTCACGGGAAACTCTTGAGCAGTAACGTAAAATTGATTTGTAGTGCAACCGTTCTGTACTAGATGGCGCTACATGTAACATGTATTAAGTATTTTTTGTAACGTTGAAAAAGAAGAAAAGAGGGAAATAAAAAGAACAACTTAATTTAAAGAAATAAAATACAAGTATAATACTATAAGTGAAACAATTTAAAAAATATATGTATGAGAATTGAGAACTAGTCTTTACATTATTTAAGGCAAATCTCATTAATAGACTTAAAATAATAAGTTTGACCACGAATATAAATGTAATTTTTTTATTAATCATAATTCATAATAATAAACAAATCTTTTAAATTTTCAGTACCCATGCCAAAAATGCTAGTCAACATCCATTTGAAAAGGATCTATTTAAGATCCTCCTTGTAACTAAGTACGTTTGGAAATCTTTCAGAAATCGTGATGAAACTATTGTGATATTCAATTAGGCACTTACTTACGAAAATTTGTTTTAGCCTTATGTACCACAGTCCACACTTTAGTTCTATACTCACTTTCAAACACTTAAGTCACGTGGATAATATGAAAAAAATCTTAAAGTAAACCTATGGTAATTAATCAGCTTAAATTTTGTGAATAGTACAAGATATTTAACTATGATAACTCCTAAAAATCGTGCAATCTGAATTAGTGAAGGTGAATTAAGAAACATTAATCTATCTATCTATCTATCTACTAAATATAAAAATCAATTGCTGTTCGTTTGTCTCGCTAAAACTCGAGAACAGCTGCACCAATTTAGATGGAATTTTTTGTGTGAAGTGAGTCCAGGGCTGGTTTTTATTCATGTGCTGGTTTATAATGTCTGGAGCGCTCCAATCGGGTTCTAGGTTCAGGGCAGGACATCGTCTGCCGGGTCCACTAGTTGCTAATAAATAAAACAATTAATAATACTATAGGCTTATCTTAACCGGTGAAAGTGTTGATTATTCCTTTTGTGGTGGATTGATTACATTAAACTTTACACATTAAATGTGGGAACCGTGAATGAAAAGCCTTAAATCTGTGTCCTGTGATATTGTGTTTTAACAGCTTTCGATTTGACACTGGCACAAGTTAAAAAAAAGGTGTGCACCGAACTGAGAACCTACTCCTTTTTTGGAAGTCGGTTAAAAATAAAGACGCCTTGAAGTTACAAGGTAAAGCAAACTGAACACCTACTGAATATTATTTGCTTGTGCTCTTCGGTACCTTCTGTCTTTTAACACTCTATAATAATGTTTCTTTTGTCAATATCGTTGCTCGTGTTTCAATAACGGACCGTTATAGAATTTAAACGATGCCAGGGACGTTTTCATGATGATTTACAAGGTTTTGCGGTGGCAAGTTTAGTGAGTGAGTGATTAGTAGTAGGTACTTGGTAAACCCCCAGCCACATGGTGGTCCAATGTTGGGACAATGAGGGACGTTAAAGCCCTTAACATCTCGCCAATGGCAACCCAGGACATAAAGTCCTGGCGCTTACGTACAAAGAGGCCCGAACTCAAATGAAATGGGATCAGGGCAAGGGCACCAATTTTATACCAATCACATTACACTGTACAGTACAGTTTATAGTAGGTGCGGCATTATATCTTACAAATGCGAAAATTTGGATGGATGTATAGATGTATGGATGTTTGTTACTCAATCACGCCCCAATGGCTTAACGGATCTGGCTGAAATTTGGCATAGAGATAGATTATATTCTGGAATAGCACATAGACTACTTTTTATCCCGGAAAATTAAAGAGTTTCCGCGGGAACCAAAAAACTTCAAACCACGCAGATGAAGTCGCGGGCATTCGCTAGTTACCAAAATAAATTTCTGTATTATTAGTACTTACAAGTAGGAAAAATGCTTAGTTATGTTCTTTAGGCAGGTAGGTACTCAAAAACAAAACCAGGTCCCGTTTGAAAATGAAACTCACATTTTAATGCAAAAAATACATAATTATGTCTATTTTTTCGGGCTGATTAAAATGAAGTGCTTCTGAACAAAAAAGCGGGATAATCTGGAGCGTGACAGGTACTAATGAGCCGTCTTCTGCGCTCTCGATTCAGGACACTCACTGTCACTCGTTATTTCCAAGAATTCGGTATGTAGGCCATTGCAAAAGTTTGCAATTTGCACGCAATTAGTCAACGTTACGCGGGACTTGAACATAATCGCCAGAAACCAAGTGTTTGTTATGAAGCGGGTAAGGCGACCTCGCAAACTCGCAAACGGTACTTATCATACGGATGAAGCATTCCACATGTCAAGGAAAATAACCCCTTAGAAACACCATCGAAATCATTTTTAACGCGTCTGCTTTGATTGGCTGAGATTATAATATTAGTAAATTATGCTCTCAACTTCGTCCGTGTGGATTAAGTTTTTTGATCCCGCGGGAACTCCTAATTTTCCGGAATAAAATTAGCCTATGTCCTTCCCCGGGATACAACCTATTCCTGTACCAAATTTCATTAAAATCGGTTGAACAGATGGGCCGTGAAAGCGTAGCAGACAGACAGACAGACACACTTTCGCATTTATAATATTAGTATGAATTATTCTCGCCGCAAATGTGCTTGTAACTTGTAAGCCAATATTAAAAGACTAAATGACCTGCAATCGTAATAGCTCCTGTCAAACTACGGTGCAAAGCCTCAATATTTCTACTAGAAACCATTCTAACGAACCTGTTTTAGTGTTTTCTCATGATATTATTGCTGTAATAAGTACCTAAGTATTAGACTTAGTTTCGTCATCCAATGTTCATCGAGCTGAAAACGTTTTAACTAGCATTTTACTTACCATCAATTAAGATGCCCTTCAAAAACGATTTTTTGGGGAAAATATTATTAATTTGTTCTGCTCTCTCCTCTAAAAATTATTCTTTTTCATTGTAATTTTTTAGCAACTTGTTATACGACTGCCTGAAGAAAGGAGTATATTGTTTTCAGGGTTCATGTATGTATCTATGTATGTATTTATGAAAATACGATTTTGATAAATGAGGTATCGTTAGCTTATTCCGGGTGACTTCTGCTAGTAAAATTAAAAAAAAAAAATATGGGGTCGTGGTCCCGCATTAAACACTAAATTTGAAAAAAAATATTCGGAAATAAGATTAAGTATATAATCGTCATCTAGAAAATGATGAGTAGATTCCAAAAATATATAGCACTATAGTTCAATATCCAGTAATTCACAAAAAACATGATTTAATAAAAATGTGAATAAGATTCTAATTTAACTAGATTAATTTAGATTTTTAACTTTTTAGTTCGGTTTTTGGCAGGGCAGTCGTGTTTTTTATTTTTTTAAATTATGACTTGTTAAACCGTTTTATAAGTTGAATTTGACCCTTGAAGTTTTATCTTCGGGTAATTAATTTCGAATTAATTCATTGGAGTACTAGTTACTACTGTTTTCAGAGAAGTACCCTTAACTATTTCATGTTTCCCTAGTAACCTTAGTACAGGCTTACACGTCTTGAAAACGTTAATTGATTTTGAACATCAAAGCAATGAAATGTAAGTGTAAAATAAATGTCTATTAGATTGGAAGAACTCGAATATTTACAGTAAAAATATTATGGAAAAGGCCAAACTGGCGATTTTGGAATAGAATGGTTAAATACCATTCTGCCAATTTAAAACTTGATAGTATATTTTGGTACTAAAGATAAATTTCCATATACCAACAATCAACATATTATTTTAACCAGGACTGATGGCTTAATAAGTTTACTAAGACATGGAGAAAAGAGCTATCCTAAATAGTCAGTGACAGTCATATCCTATAAATCATCTTGGCAATTATTGTTTACTAGATGGTCCCCGCCACTTCGTCAGCGTTGATTGTTTTTAATTCCCGAACTCCTTAATTACTTACATTCCGGGCAAGGACATAAGCGAATCCCGGAGATTCGCTAATGTCCTTCCACGGAATACAACGACTCCTTGTACCAAATTTCATCAGAATCGGTTGGATCGGAGCGGCCGCGAAAGCGTAACTGACAGTCAGACAGATAGATAGACACACTTTCGCATTTATAATATTAGTATGGATAGTATGGATGGATATGGATTCCATACACTTCCGAAAGTAGTTCATACTCTGCTTAAGTCACAGCCCTATTTCTATCTCCTCATAAATATGTATATGCATAGTTTATTCGAAAAGTGTATTTTCAGAAATCTTCATTGCACTTACAAGGTTTTACAATGCTGCCATTGTTTTTTTAAAGATGCCGATATACCTAACGTTGGCGCCTATTTATGTTTAAATATTTTACGACAGAAGATTCAAAGATATCACGCTTGTAAATCGTACGAGTGAAACTTTTCAGGGTTAGTAGAGCGCTTTTGCGAAAGTGTGTTTGTCTTTCTATCCATCAGTCTGTCTGTTTGTCTGCTACGCTTTAACGGCCCATCTTTTCAACCAATTTTAATAGGGACGTTGTATCCCGGGGCCTTCCCCGTTATGTCCTTACATAGGATACTTTTTATCCCGGAAAATTAAGGAGCTGCCGCGAGAATAGAAAAACGTCATCCATGCGGACTATATTGCAGGCATCGTCTAGTTCACTATATTTCTGTATGACTCCATATGATCAACACTTATCAAAGTACTCGTACTATAAGCTGCACTCGTAGATATAGAGATAAAAATACACGAGTTAATCTTTGCGTAAGGTCAGATTTCCACCAAACGCACGAAACAAAAATAAAACACATATCGATCAACGCCAAATTTGCGTCGTTTCAAAATCAAACACGCCAAAACAAATTGAGAACTCTGTAACTTTTTCTGAAGCTTGAAGGCTTTTCGTACTGATCCAATTAAGAGTTCGGGTTTGTTATAATTAATTGTTGTCACTTATATTATGTAGAGGGAAGAGTGGCCCAGTTGCGACAACGCATAACAATCGATTGCGATTGTTAAAGCAAAGTTGACCCAAGTCGGTAACTGAATGGGTGACCGAATATGGAAGTCCGAATTTGGCCTTTTCGTTCGTCACGATAAGCCGTCGCCCGGGCCCGGTTATTATCGTTAACATCTGATAGATAATAGTCATTAGGAACCTAAGAGTTGAAATAGTTTTCTTAAGTCGAGTAGTATGCGGAAGGACCTGGGAACCCACGGCATTATTATCCCAAGAAACCACCTGCCATTATGTGATTAATGGAAAGAGTTGAGATAGAGAAGAGATTTATGAGTTTTGTTCATACGATTTTTTTTATATCATCATAACTTAGAATCACTGAATATTATCACGCATTACGCACTAGCTTACTACCATCGCTTAAAACAGTATTACTTTTAAATGTCAGATATCTAATACCTTCAAACGAGCAATTCTTGCATATATATGTAATCTGAATCCCGGAAACGGCTAAAATGATTTTCATGAAATTTAGTATACAGGGGGCTCCGGGGGCGATAAATTGATCTAGCTAATATTCATTTTTAGAAAATGTCGTTCTATCCATATATTCAGTGAAAACTGCTACAATATCACTAGAATACGAAGGTAGATTTCGCCATCATCTAGAAGGTATTAATAGATTAGGTGGGACATGGGCCGTCACGTTACCAGAAGACGCGGTTCGAGTCCAGATGTCTCCAGTCCGATTTGTTTCCCCTTTTTGTTCAATTTCCTTATTTTGTGAGATAAACTGTTATTGGGAGCACAATTGCACTCGTGATTTTTTATTTAAATAACCAGTTCATTAATGTTTATTATTATGTCGGTAAGATTGAAAAATATTATTCAAATTTCATCAGTATGTAATTTGTATTTAAATATAATTTCCAAAAAACACGATTTACCAAAAAAAAAGTACTGAGCAAAGCTCGGTCACTCAGGCACTGACGTATCTTGTCGTCCTTACAATAAGGATTATATTTTTAAAACAAGAGCCTTAATAATATTTTAATAGCACTGCTTTAAGCAATGGTAGCCGACCCAGTTCACGGCACTTCCAATAATATTTCTTGTTGCGTGCCTAAAATATTTCGCCACGTTCCATTAGCGGCACGCATGCCATAATAAATACGCTTTCCTTATTTAGACTTTGAACTTCGAGTGATAAATATTAAATACGTCATTAATTTTCGTACAACTGTTTTCGCATTTCAAAAACGAAACTTTGTCGAAGCTAATATTTTCATTAAACTAATAAGCAAATCAAAACTAAATTAAATCTATTAAACCTAATGCCTTAAGCCTATTGATTTAATATTTAGATGAACTTTTATTTGCCTTTGCGTAGATTAAGTTTTATTACTCCCAAAAGAAACCTAGCCTAATTCAATCTTCGTATAATATCTACCTGACTGGAAAAGTAAGTCAAAATTAGTTCAGCTGGTTCTAAGATAAGCTCGTGTTAAATTAGCGCTTAAAATAGTATTAAGTACTAGATGATGCCCACGACTTCGTTCGCGTGGATGAGAGTTTTTTGATTCCCGCGGGAACTCTTGAATTTTCTGGAATAAAAAGGGGCTTATGTCCTTCCCCGCGATGCAGCCTATCCCTGTACTGAACTTCATCAAAATTTGAACAAATGGGCCGTGAAAGCGTAGCAGGCAGACAGACAGACCAACTTTCGCATTTATAAAATTAGTATGGATAGTATATTTGATTTCATTTGATTTAAATATACTAATTATTCGACTTATTTCAAAATAAGAATAAAAGCCCCTTGTTCTAAAATCAAAGACAAAACTTCGATTTTATTTATTTTTATATATCAATCGCATACCGTTCGAAAAACCATTAGAAGTTCGTGCGTAGGAAATCGACAGGATATGGGTGTGAAAGATTGCCTACACAGTTGTTATTGCTTGTTGTTGTAAATGTTACCAAGAGGAAAAGATGCGAGCTTTATGCTTCACACCAAATATACGTGCATTACGTTTTGAGACCATAAGAAATGGTTTTACCGCGTATTTTATTAGCACTCTTCGGAGGTCAAACGGCAAATCTGGGTTAGGGTAATACAACATTTATTAGAAACCAGATTATGTAGCATTTATTCAGCGGATTCTTAAAATTCTCGTTGGTTCTTTAATTTTCCAGGATAAACAGTAGCTTAGCCCTGCTCTATCCATAAAATTAATTAATATGTAAACCGGTTACATGTTATGTCGATTAAGCTTTATAAAAAAATTACCCTTTTTAATCTAGTGTTTAAATAAATGGTAATAATATGTTTATGTTTGTGAGATATTTATTAGACAAGGAAAGTAAGGCTTTGGCCTTCCTTTATAACATCATATCAGCTAGACTTCCTTGATGTCGTGTCGGATTTTCCGTCCCATCGGGCTATGAGAGTAAAGGAATAGAGAGTGCACCTGTATACGCGCACACACTTGTGCACTATAATATCTCCCGCGCAGGTGGCTAATCTCTCTGGAGATTGGCCGCCGTGACCGAAATTCGGTCGGGAGGACATTATATGATGATAAAAATGTTTGTTTTACAAAATTTAAAGCAATGCTCTTTAAAACCGTTACGGTCTTTTAGGATTTTTTTGTAGAAAATAATGCCATTGATAATTGGCATCGTTTTTATATTCATTAATCGTTAATTATTATAGGTTTGGTAAGAATAGCACCTTTAATAAAATCTTGGTCAAAGTGGTCTTGCTAATTTAGCAGCGGTATCGCTTTTCTTAACGTCGATTTGATTTTTGAAATTTTTTCTTCATTCGCTGCAACGCGACAGATCATGGAACCAATATTATTTATTCAGGCCAACTCTCAACTATTTAAAAAAATCCTATGACAGATTAATGATCGCAGAAACAACGAAAACATAAATCAATGATACGAACAAGCGAAATCAATGATGCGACGGCAACGACAGCTAGTCTGTTCCTGGATCCAGCATCATTGTCGTTAAAGCTTTAAAACCTCAGAAAAATTTACGCCCTCTCTTAAACTAGATGCATATACTATGTTTACTCCTTTGAGGTTAAAGTCACAACTCACACGTTATCAGTGTGAACTGTGACGTCATCGAGCACTCCCCATAAACGTGTTTGTTGGCAACACAGTGGGTAATCTACTCGTATGTGAGAAGGCCCCTCTTATCGAGACCTCTGTGCATCTTTGACAGACTGTATCGATGATTACGTGGAAATAAATATTACTTTCATGCCGGAACCAATCATTCAACCGTCATTGATATAAGTGATGTAAATGGTCTATCCTAATCGCATAAATCTACCAAATTTTTAAAGGAAATCGTAATCGTTTGTTAAGCGGATAATCCGACGTGTTTATGGAGTTCATAGATGCCAGCACGTCATAAAACATGTATGAACTCCTTACAAAATTTGAGTAATACGTTTAATCCTGTCAAATGATTACGATTTTCTTAGACAATTCGGCCTAAGATCGACATTAAATTGCGTGGATATATTTGCTAAAGACCTGCAGAGTGTCATGGTATTTTATGACAAAAACTTAAAGTTTTCTTAATCCGCACGGACGAGACCGAGGGTATTACCTAGTTTTATGATAAATCGAATAACAGACCCTCTTAATTAATAAATAACCAGTATTGTTTATTACACTGCACAAGTCAATTTGAATTTTGCAGGTCATTTTTTTACCGCTTCCTCGTGACCTGCTTAAAGGTACCTACTTTCTCAGTATTCTTGACAATATGACTGGTCAATGATGACTGTCGACTTTAAATTTAAAAAAATAGCTAACAAATCCATTCAAGTTCTTTTTATTATATTTTTTCGATGCATTGGTCTTGGATGACGTGGGCTTGGCCTCTGAGCTTCAAAATAGGAATCTAAAATTCCTACATGTAACCAGTTCATCTAACTAGTGGAAGTCTATGGTTAGGGCTTATCTTAACAGAGCGCTTTCTAGAAATTAGGAATGTCTGTGGGTTTAAAAGCCTGCCATGTCGTATCTCGTACCTCCACTAGGTTAGAACTTAGAGACGTATAATCAATCTTTCTCTAATCTTTCGATAAGTTACTCAACATTGTTATTTGTCAAAAGTTGGACAAATAACAACGTTGCTAAGCAACTTATCGACAGATTACAAATAGATTGATTATATTATTAATTTTGGCTGTTAGACTACACTTAAAAAATACGTTACAAGGAATCTAATCAATATACGGAAATTATTTATCGATAGGACCAACGTGGTTTGAAGGCTACATGATAAAATACACGGTTGATAGACTAACCGACGCCTGCCGGCTGCGGTTGTTTATGAGCAGATGACTATATTTGAGTCGTGTGATCGTGGTATAAAATATCACAAATATATGACGTATGCCCACGCTTTCTATAGTATTTATTACAAAGATCATACATGCAACAAATAAGGTATGCTCTACATCTTTGTGATTAGATAATTATTATAATCTTTCATTATTTATAGTAGTTATAGACTATAACACACAAGAACATGTATAATTTGGTGCAAGAATCCAAATTATACATGGTCCACAGCTCTTAAATCTGAAATTGATGTTGAGATCCCGCGATCTACATAGAAGTTTCTTAAAACTCCAACTAAATTTACCAGTATCCAATATACAACTTCCAATTTAACGCTTCCATGATTGACTGCATCATCTCTTGATGACTTAGCTACAGGTCGCAAGCGCAACTGAAGGCTTCCACGGCTACCCTGTCGTCAAATAAAATCCCGCCCACGGTTTGCCTACACCCAGCCTTTTGTTATGCCGTCAAAAAACTAATCAGCATTTCTTAATTTAATATTCTTCTTTTCCCAAGTTATCTGTGATGTGATCATATGTTTACTTTAAAATATTATTGATAATTGTTCGGGCACAGTGATAGATGCCCATTTATAGAATTTGCCTTATTTATAAATAAAACTGTGAACCACTTTTATAACCTTGTATTTGAGTAATATTTTTAAACTGGAACAATAGTAACATAGTCTATATAATGTAATGTAGTAATTTTTTACTTATTCATGGCTGGGTCAAAGAGTATAATAATCACACTTAGTTAAGATAGTTTGACATGTCGAAGACTTTCCTTTTCACGTAAGACCGAATGAACATAGACAAAATAGCAATATAGCAAAGACAAGTTGCACTGTGCGTAAGTTGCGCGCGCGTACAATAATAAATTTTTGGACCAGTATAATTTGTCTTATCGCATATAACCCACAGCGCAACCCATCGCAGAAGAAAGAACGCTACAAACTTATTCATATCTGACGAAGTCACGGACATCATCTAGTTGTGAATAATTTTACAATGTTTATTATATAAAATCAAATTCAACAAAATTGGGAACGTCAGTGAGTTAAGTGGTAGACGCAATCCGCAAATCCATAAGGGTAATGCGGTAGTAGTTCTGAAGCGTAATGATTATTTAAATAAAGTTAATGAGGTGATCTTGGGAGATTAGTTTTAGTCAGTTGCCTTCTGATCCAACTAAAAAATTTGCTGCGAAGGTTAGATTAGCTGTTAATAAATCTGAATATAAACTCGCCGGCATATTTAGCGGAACATAAAAAAGGTCCATAATTTAAAAAATATGGTTTTATTTTAAAATCTACTTACTACACTTCTTTTGTTATTTAAAGTTTCATTTGTTTTACTTAAAATGAGATCACATTAAGAACAGATTTTGCGAGTAAATTTGTGGAAAATGGTACATTTTTGAACTTTTCATGTAACCGGGAAAAGTGAAATTTAATGTTAAAATAACAATTAATTGAATTAGAAAAATGGTGATTAGGCATACTGAGAATGATGTTATCGATGGTCTCCTGGGATAGTCTCCGCCATTCCTCAACTACGGCGATTCGCAGTTCTCCCACGTTGGCAGGAGCTGGAATTCTGGACTTTACTTTTCTTTTCAGCAAGTTCCAAACGTGCTCTATTGGGTTCATATCCGGTGATCTCACCGGCCACTCCATAACAGTGATATTCATATCATTAAGATAAGCTTGAGTTACCCGAGCGGTATGCGGCCGAGCATTATCCTGCATAAAAACAAAATCTTCACCGATATATGGAGCAAACGGTACGACATTTTCTTCTAAAACTTCTCTGATATAGCGGTCTGCAGTCAGACTCCCTCTGTCAATCACTAACAAGTCTGTGCGAACTCCCAAACAAATGCCCGCCCAAACCATTATTGATCCACCACCGTATGCAACTGTAGTTTTAAAATTTTTCTGAATATATCGTTCTCCTTTGCGTCTGTATATTCTTTGCCTGCCGTCAATTTGATTTAAGAGAATTCTGCACTCACCACTAAACAATACCTTACTCCATTGGTCCGCGTTCCAAAGTCGATGTTCCTGAGCAAAAGTTAACCTGTTTGTACGATGATTTACCTCGAGCCTTGGAGCCTTGGCGGGCACAAATGAACCCAAACCAGCTTCTTCGAGCCTTCTTCGTACCGTACGCTCACTTACGGTTACACCCCGCACTGCTTCTAACTCATGTTGGGCTTGGACGGCCGTCAAACGGGGGTTCCTACGTACACGAAGCCGAATGAAACGATCATCCCTACTCGAAGTGCGTCTTTTTCTGCCTTGTCCTGCTCTTCTCACTTAAGTACCGGTCTCCCTGAACCGTTGGATACTGCGATGGATCGTTGAAACTGGTCGACGAAGATCTCTGGATATCACTCTGTAGGTTTGACCATTTCTTCGCATTTCGAGTGCCCTGGCAATCTCCGTTGGGGCTAAGTCAGGCATAATTCAGTCATCAACTCCAGAAAGATACGCAATTAAAAAAAAACTAACAAAAAACAGTATTTCAATGAAATTTTAAATCAAACTCAGAAGGAAGAAATACTCGAAGTTCGCTCCAGATAAGGTGTATTTGAATAAAATTAAAACAATTGCATAAAATGTGCTGTTCAGTTGTTTTCTTAATTTGAAAATATTTCTTTTTAAATTAAATGACGTATAAACCAGCCAGCAAACTTATGTACTGATATCGAACCTTTTTTTATGTTGCGCTAAATATGCCGGCGAGTTTATATTTCCAAAAAATGCATCAAAACAAAGGGTAGTTTTGATGAATACCTATGCCCCAACATTGTACGGCTTGCCTAAAATTCACAAAGACAATATTCCAATACGACCAGTGGTTTCGTATATTGGTGCACCAGCATATGAACTGGCAAAGGAGTTAAATGATATAATTAAATCAAAAACATAATTTAAGCCCAAATTTGCTCTTAAAACTAGCAGCCACTTGGTCACGAATATAAAAGATCTGATTTTACCTGTCCAATGTATGCTGTTATCATTGGATGTAGAAAGTTTATTTACTAATGTACCAGTGGGTGAAACTTTAGATATTTTAAAGGGATTGCTAGAAATTAAATGGTTACACCCTAATGAAATATCAGAATTAATTGAGTTAACGCAAATTTGTATGGAGCAGAATTATTTTAAATTTAATGATCATTTTTACCATCAAAAAGAGGGACTAGCTATGGGTTCTCCTCTAAGCCCTCTAATGGCTGAAATGTTCATGGATAACTTTGAGAATAAAAACATAGTGAATGAGAGCAGTATTTTCTACTACTACAGATACGTAGATGATATAATCATATGTTGGACGGGAACAGCGAGACATCTGGATGTATTCGTTAAAAAACTTAATAGATTGCACGCAAAAATTAAGTTCAAGTCAGAATTAGAACAGAGCAAATCTTTGAATTTCCTTGACTTGACTATATCCCGGGTTAATAATAAACATGAGTTCAAAATTTATCGCAAGCATACATTTACTGACACAACTATACCCGCATCGTCTTGTCATCCTTGGCAACATAAGCTCGCAGCATTCCATAGCCTATGTACACAGGTTATTGTCCATTCCACTGTCAAAAGAGGACTATAGGAAAGAATTTGAGGTTATATACCAAATCGCACATTCAAATGGATACAATCAGAATATTGTGAATAATATAATTAAAAAACAGCAGTCAGTACAAATTAGAAAAGATCTTTACATGGCTACATCGGATAAAATAAGTAAATATAAAGCCAGTTTGACGTATTTTGGACCTATATCTGAGCGCATTGCAAAGACGCTCAGATCACATGATGTGCATGTCGCGTTCAGGACAAATAATACACTTCGGAGGATTTGCAATGGGAAAGGTAAATTAAAGAATCATCACATCGGGTGTTTATAAGCTTGAGTGTCCTGAATGTGGTGCCACATATGTTGGTCAAACTGGGCGCAATTTCGAGACGCGCTATAAGGAACATTTGTCTGCTTATAGGAACGATCAACCACAAAGGTCCCACTTCGCTAAACATCTTTTGGACAGTGGACATGAGGTGGGCAATAACCATTCATATAAAATCCTGCATAAATGTAATAAAGGGTTTCGAATGTGCGTTTGGGAGCAATTAGAAATAATTAAACACAATAATAAAGGATTTGAGTTGCTAAATGAACAAATAAACGTATCAAATTCACCTTTACTCAATTTATACAGTAATAGGGGAGGGGGCGGGGCTTCAGTATGAGTCATGCCAGAAAGGTATATAAGCCGGAACTTGCGATACGATAGTCACTTCACAATCGTGCATTGTCGAGTCAACATCTCAAGATGCTCCGGTGTCGGAGTGAAACGTACGTTGAGAGTGATTTGGAGGATTTGTGTGGTGTGGTGTTGTGCCTGTGCGAATTGCTGGGTGGCGGGTGTCACATGCTGCAGGTGAAAGACGCGTACTGTACCACACAGATTTGTCTACTGTAGCGGATTATAGCGAATTAAACTTCTAGTTCATTCACTATCATGGACTTCCGCAAAGTAACGCCTGCTTCTATTCAATAAGTCGCGGGCATCATCTAGTGGTACATAAGTCACTCAAACTTATTTCACCGGTGACAGCATCGCTAGTATCTATTAAAATAAAACAAAAACTAAACAGGCATAAAAATTTGTTCCAATTTTGCCCACCAGACCAGTTATGTATGTGACACTTTGCTTCTGCTTTCTTGTTCTCTGATTTTAAATAGTTTGAGTTGGATACATAATTCAATTCACGAAGACGCCTATTTTCATGTCGTCTCGTAAAAAAAGTTGCTCTACATCATAGCTGCTGAGATGTTATTAGTTATGATCTTTATCGGATAGGTTCATACCATTTAAACCGTAAACATACCAACCTCCAGTAGCCACGAATCCGTTAAAAACTATCCTGTAATAACGGACCTTCTGTATAATGCATGTGCACTACCTAATCTATACTAATATTATAAAGAGGTAAAGTTTCTGAGTTTGTGAGTTCTATGGATCTACTGAACCGATTTTGAAAATTTTTGAAAATTTTCATTTTTGAGGCTACTTAATATCCCAAAAATTAGGGAGCTATCGTGAGGAATTAAAAAACTTATTTCAAGCGGACGAAGTCGCGGGCAAGTCTGCTAGTTGTTATATATGTGGCTTTATGCTCTTCGATATGCGGATGGTAGATACTGTAGACAGTAAAATCGACCCTCGGTCATCCGTTCAGAAAAAAACAAGAAATCACCACAACCCCGCCATTACTATCAAATACATTACGTCGCCCCCTGAATCGTATAGATTTTTGTA
Source organism: Erebia palarica (assembly GCA_964035005.1). NCBI lineage: Eukaryota > Metazoa > Arthropoda > Insecta > Lepidoptera > Nymphalidae > Erebia > Erebia palarica. Next base: position 14,281,278 of record OZ035983.1, read on the forward strand.
ATACCAAGTTACACAATTCAAAAATATAGGACGATATATATCGCATATTTCCAGACCCTTCACAATCGTTGCCCTCTGGCTATGGGAAAGCGGTAACGGATCAAAATTCTGAATATGTATGTATACTAATATTTATTAACGATCCAAAGAGAGTGCTAGTTTTTATGTGTTCATATTTCAGCGGATAAATGTTGTTCACGTAAATCATAACAACGTCGTAACATAACAAATTCGTGTTTAGGATATGTTAAATATTTTACTAGATAATCACAAGGAATTCAGTATAGATATAGAAGTGGTAACGAAGCGAGCACTGCGCAAATGTGTGAAACGTTATTGTTACTATAAGTTGCTGTGGATGTTAGTAATATTATAATCTTACAAATTATTCTTAAATGAAAAAGAAATGATTTTTTTCACGTAGGACAACTCGTTTATGATAATATTCAGTTGGGAAATATGATTCTATTGAGAAGAACCGGCAAAAAACCCAGCAGTTGCTCTTTTCATAAACATAAAAATGTTACACTTTTTAAATAATAAATGAGTTAGTTATTAAAATATTTTCCATGAGCCATGTCATATAGGTACATGTCCTCTATATCCAACAATTTTATAGTTGGAAGTGTATTAATAGGTAGACGTCTCTTGGGTGGTAACTGGTATTCTTATCAAATAACTGTTCAGATTTCACGAGTTAACATACTATCACAATAATAAATATATCACTATAATATACGTAATCTTTCCTACAGGGCATTTACCTTAAGTAAATTACATAATATTATTTCAACACAACAAATCTATACTAATATTATAAATGCGAATGTTTGGATGGAAGTTTGTTGCTCAATCACGCGCGAACGGCGGAACGGATCTGGATGAAATTTGGCACAGAGATATATTGTAGTCTGAAATAACACATAGGCTACTTTTTATGCCGTAAAATTAAAGAGTTCCCGCGGGAACCAAAAAACCTCAATCCACGCGGACGAAGTCGCAGGCATCAGCTAGTAAATTATAAAAGTAATAATTAAGCACATACATTATAATTAACGTAAGAAGCGTTGAAAGTTGACGTGGTTTATCTTTAGGGGCCGATTTCTCCAACTCCGAATAACGTTTACCTACTACGAATAAATTTTATATTTTGACCGATATTGCGTAAGTGTTTTCTAATTTGTTTGTAAGTAGGTAAGGTTAGTTCGTTAACTGAGTTCGTTAGTCAAATGAGTGGTCAAACAAAACAGTGTTTAGATTATTCTAGTATAAGTAAAAATTTTCCCTGGAATCGCTGGACTTGAGTCCTGCTAATATCTTGTGAACCAGCAAATGTCCCTATTGTCTCTCTCATATTAGCCTAAATTGAATTGAATTCGTTAATCCAGTCTAATATTATACATGCTAAAGTGTGTCTGTCTGTACGCTACACGTACTAGTTTTTATTCCGCATATTTAAAGAGTTCCCGGAGGAATAAAAAATCCTTAATCCACGTCGTCGCGAAGTAGCGGGCATCATCCAGTCATCGATACATTTAACAGGATGCAAGGTGACAAAAGAACATCAGTCAGTTAATAAGTATATTGTGGCTTTCATAAAATCATCGCTTTATTATTTGTTCCAGACGAAGCATACATGAAGCTGGCACTAGAAACCGTTGAAGAGCTGGACTGGTGTCTAGACCAGCTCGAAACTATACAGACCCACCGCTCCGTCTCAGATATGGCTTCGCTCAAGGTATTTAAGAAAATTGTTATCGATATAAAAGTTTGCAGGATATGACGATATCATAGAATAATAAAGCTGATCGCATATTATGAAATGACTACAAGAAAGTTAAGAGCCGCCTAATATGTGTACTAATATTGTGGTCTCACATGTATGTTATATTGTTTAGCTACGATTAACATGCTACGCCTATAATAATGCCTTTACTTATTCAATACTCAACTAATGGTGGTCATTTAGTTGTGCTCAACCTAAACTAAATTTCCCGTTTTTTCATTCCCGCGGGAACTCCTTGATTATCCGGGATCAAAAGTATACCTATAAACCCGGGATAAAACCTACCTCTATAACAAATTTCAGCAAAATCGGATGGAAAGATAGGCCGGGAAAGCGTAGAAGACAGACAGACACACTATCGCATTTATAAAATTAGTATGGATTAAAACTTACCATTTTACAAAATACTTGCGTTAGAGATGTTTAGTCACCAGGGTCGAGAAGATTTAAAGGATTGGAATTACTTGGAACTCATTTTGAACTCTTTAATTATCCGTCGAAAACGAGAATGATGTCTTCATTCTAAGAGAGGATTTCTTACTCATCTAAAGTAAACTACCAACGCAACGATTAAAATGAAACCTAAGCAGGTTTAAATATTTATTTTAAATCTACTATTCTGAAATGAAATCCTTTCTTCCTTCGCCTTTTACCTTTTTATTTCTTTTCTTCCATCTGAAGAAGAAATTGTACGTTTAAAATAACATAATCTACTCATTCCAAAACAATTACAATTTAAGAGTTACAAATTAAGAAAATAATGAATGAATGAATATACTTTTACTGTACACCACAAAGGAAATTATACTACAGTAAATTTAGTTAATAACAAAGTAATTATATAATTTGGTGGCCTTATCGCTACATAGCGATTTCTTCAGGCAACCAATGGTGTAAAAGGATATACTCGTAGCGACAAATTCAACCGATAGATGGTGCAGAAATAAAAAAATATATAAATAAATAATGTATGATTTTCTACTACACCATTACTTATTACACCGCATTATTAATTAAAAGTGAAGCCTTATGTAACAAATTTTAATTATCTTCTATTTGATACCAAACGATTTGGTCCTTTAAATCCTAATAATAATAAATCTGTAACGATAAGATAATGATATCTTTAATCATCCAGTTTACCGAACATAATTCCCAAGTTGAAGTAAATTACTTTCAAAATGTCAAAGTTTACTGGGATTCTTATTCGCAAATCACCGTTCTACTTTCCTAATTTCCAAATCATTATACCTATGGCACTAGTACTGGCTTGTTTTACACGAGTTTCAGCTGTGGGTCATTTTGGTGAATGCCGGACGCGTAGCTTTGAGAAAGAAAAGTTTTAATGATATTTTGGTTATATTCAAGACACCTACCTACGTGTTTATTCTAATAACTATAAGTTCGAAACGAAAACGTGGTTAAAGAGCCTCTTTAAATTTTTATGAGATTTATCAATGCTCAAAGTTTGGAGTGCCTGTTTATTGCTAAAGATATTTCCAAGCGACTGGTTTGTTGTAACTACTATCGTCAAGTAGGTAGGTATAGGCCAGGCCTGGGTCTTTTTTCGATAGCACCTGGGACGTCTAATATAATTGTACATATAGATAGGTACAATTTATTTTTAAAAAAATTGGCAGTCATAGGGACTGCCGATAGAAGTGAAAACGAATATTTTTTTTAATAATAATAAAATATAAACCTTAACACTAAGGCATTAAAATTTCATTTCGAATGTAGTATATTTATATTTAAGACCTTTTGTCTTCGTAACAAGGCGAGCATGTCGCTGTTCGCGAGCATATCGGTCACGCGAATCCAAATTTTCACCCCCTACCAAAAAGTACTTAACGCGGCTAAAGAAGTTTTCACTTCAAAAATATTATCATCAAGAAATGAAGTCAGTTTTTCACACAAATTACAAGGAAAAACATTTAAAAAAACAGAAGCTTCTAATAGTGAAGAGTGCAAAGGCGCGCTTATCACTCAATATTATACTCACTCGACATGATTTTAGGAAACAGAAATCGAATAGCAGCGTCGCAATAAAGACCTTAACTTGCGATAAAAAAAATTGTCTTCTTCCAATTTACGACCTTGAATTTGTAAAATGATTTCACGTCGTACAATCCCTAGACAGCCATTCAGAGCGCGACCGCACGTCTATCTCAATCGGGCTTTTCATTTCCCGCCTGAAACCGACGCACTCTGCCACAAAAGGGAATTCAAATAAATAGAGTGGGTTTTCTTTACAAACAAGAATAAATGAACAAGTGAGCCCTTTGAGTGCCAATCATATGCCAATAGTGAGATCACAACAACGCAACGATATACAGTTCATAAACAAACAAAACAATATTGTGAGATTCGTATGGCTGACGTATTAGAGTTTCTTTGAATGATAACGCGATATACATAAACTAAGATTCGTTACATTATATTATCTAACTAGCAGACTTGTCCGCGACTTTGTTCGCGTGAAATAAGTTTTTTAAATTCCCACGGGAACTCCCTTATGACGGTTATCTTATCACGGTCTCCGCGATACAGGTTCCCTAGTGCGGAGACCAAAGTTAAACTGAATTGACTGTAACCTGTTTATTGAAAATATATTTTTATTTTATTTTATTTTTATTTCAAAACTACCGTACTGACATATTTTTAAATGAACTCTGTATAATCTTTAGTAATACTAGTGAAATCAGATGTCGATTGCTAGTGGAGATATCAGGTATCTCTTAGATCGGCCATACATGCACTGCTCGAGCAGTTAGCCAATTCTCAACTTACACGGACCGCTCTTTCAGTTATAGTCAACGACATGAAGCTACTATTGATAACTGGTGCCAACCGCCCAAGTAGTCGCAACTGCTCGAGCGGTTCCATGTATGTGTGTAGGTAGAAGACTGTAGTTCACTATGTAGTCGCAGCTTGAAGCAGACTGCTTCAAGCTGACCGTGTATGGCCGGCCTTACAGATTGCTCGCAAAAATATCGATGTTACCTATTGACTTACATTTTTCTCGTAAAACTAGTTCGTATACTCAAGTGTATCTACAAACATTGGAATTGGATCCATTCTGAATTGCATTGTCACGTTGCAACCATCAGCGAGACAATTGACATATTAGAACACTTTCTAGGAATAAATAGTACGTGTTCGTGCAATGTTATTCTGTAATATGAAAAACATTGCGGTATATTATGTGTGATGAATATTTTGATTGTGATACAGACTGTTTCAACTTTGGTTTGATTAGCAACTAAGCATATTCATTTTATATACATAATGGCCTTAATCTTTGGATCCTGTCTCATTTACCTTAGGTTTAATAGTTAAGCGCTAATCTAAAAATAAATTAAATACATAAATATTGAAATTTTACATAGGCCCCTTGTCAGCTTTTTACTACTTTTAAGGGTCAGTTTTTTTAAAAATACATAAGGCGAAGGCTACACTTTCAGTATATACTCTACATTATGCATCAGTTTTGACCAAATATCGTAGTATTTAATGATCGTGCAATGTATAGGTTTCTAATGTATTCCGTCAACGGAATGTGAGCTTCAGTATTTATCATACAGATGGACCACAGCCTTAACTGAACGTCTATCCTACGCCTAAAGAAGCATAAAAATGTTTAATTTAAAAACTTTGCGTAATATTTTGCGTCACACGCAGGTGGGTAAGTAAATCACGATAGTACATATTAATTTTATTTGCCCAATTAATTATCAGGTAGTAATTTCGATCGTGGTCACGACGGAACGCTAATTGGTTATTATGTCGTTAAAAAGCAAATATCAATTAAGTTTAATAACGATGAGATATTGACATATCTCAAAATCGATCTCATGCTGAGTTACTACCTACTGCTCTCCGAGGCACGGGGGTGAAACACCGCCAACTTCCTAACTCCGGGCTAGTACTGAGAATTTCTTGCTAGAAAAACCCAATACTTGTTATGGCCTGACCCGGGACTCGAACCTCGGGACCTCGTCGGTCCCGTAACATAAAGCCGTCCTGAGCCTGATCTCTCTCCGGTCGTGTCGGATTTCCGTCCCATCGGGCTATGAGAGTAAAGAAACAGAGAGTGCACCTGTGTTTGCGCACACACTTGTGTACTATAATATCTCCCGCGCAGATGGCTAATCTCTCTGGAGATTGACCGCCGTGGTCGAAATTCGGTCGGGAGGACATCATCGTCATACTACCTACTACCGCTTGTTAGGCCACGTCATCAGTTCATTATTTTAATCACTTAGGTTTAGATGAAAAAATATTACGTTATTATAATCAATGTAAATAATAATTAAACTACACAAGGGACTTAATTAATATTGACTGGCGTCATATGCGTTTATCATAGCAATACAACGACCATTATGCAACTTTGATAATAACTGGTAGCGGCTGTGGCAAAACCCTTCAAGTACAGTTACTTCGCGTGCAAATTGAATACAGATCTAATGTATGTGTCACCATACATAAGCTCTGCATTCAACTCGCGCGCGAACTATACCAACTCGTATATTAGCACATTCGTGAAATCGGACGATTTTCGTAAGATCCTTTAAAAATTCAGAGGTGAAGGAAAACATCGTATTAAAACCTGCATGCCTGAGAGTTCTTCATAACTTTCTAGAAGGTGTGTGAATTCTGCCAACCCACTATACCAATCCCTTCTTGTTTCAAGGGTAGACCCGTGCTCAGTAGGTACTTAGCACGTAAGGTGGCAATTCAGGCAAATATAAACACTATCACAGTTCTCTTGTTTCCAAAGATTTTGTTTCCCCTATTTCTTTAGTAGAAGGCACATAATAGGGCAGTAGATCAGACGTCCTCCAGATACTAGGAGTTCTCCCCAAGCAGTCGCCGTGGCCGAAATCGGCCTGGAGGACATCATCATCATCATCATTCTTTGACTATCACGTTGCATATGATACATTTTGCAAAAATTACTAATGATACAATAATAATTATATTGTCGTTCAATAGAATAGCATTACCACTATAGCCCATTAACGTCCCACTGCTGGGCACCGGCCTTCATAGAGCGAGGAAAATAGAGCGAAGCGACCCACCACGCTGCTCCAATATTTGGCGGGCTTTAACGACTATTATCATGTTAGTAATAATAACCGGGACCGACGGCTAAACGTGCTCTCCGAGGCACGGGGGTGAAACTTCGTAACTCCGGGTTAGTACTGAGAATTTCTAGTCGGAAAACCCCAATACTTAATTATGGCCCGACTCGGAACTCGAACCTGGGACCTCGTCGGCCACAGTCGGACATGCTAACCACTAGTTACAACTTAAATTGCATTTGAGCTTAATAGCAATATTTTCGTGGATGTATACACCTACCATGTGTACACCTAATTTATCAAACCATATAAAAGTGATTATTATTAGGCAATAAATAACATGTTATTTTTTGATAACGCTTTCTCATTATCGCAGTACAAGTTATTCGTATTTGCAAGCATCTTTTAATTACTATTTTCGGTCAGGTCAATTTAACAATGATCAATTAATTATCATCAATTTTTAATTGTTCTATCAAGCGACCTACGCTCTACGTGACCCGGCAAACGTTTGAAAACTAATTAAAACCATACAAACATTTCAAAAAAATTCTAAACCTTGATAAACTTAAATTAAATCTGCCGATTATTAGAAATATCAAAATATTAGTTTCCAAGGTATAATTAATTGTTTGGCATTTCATATATTAGGTATAAAGTGTGGAATTATTGGTGGTAGACAGCAAAATATAGTACGTACTTAATTATAGTAAATATAATTTAGAATAAGAAATAATGAGACTAAGCTATGAAAAGAAAGGGATAAGCCGTAAGATATTAAACAGTCCTGTTTATTAATAATGTTAGAGATATACTAAATATTATTTATTTTGGTTTATTGCCTATTGGTAATATTTACATCTAAATATATAAAAGAAAAAGGTAACTGACTAACTTATCTATCAGCGTATAGTCCAATCCACTCGGTTTGTGCTGTACTCGGAATCGGGCTGAAATTTGGCATGCATATAGCTATAGATGTAGAAATTCGCTAAGAAAATTTTTTTGAAACATCAACCTCAAAGGGAGTAAAATAGGGGTCTGAAATTTTTGTCCACGCGGACAAAGTCGCAGTTAATGAAGGCAAATTGTAAAAAACACGAAATTAATTATAATGTAGGAACATAATTTATTTATCTATGATATCATTAGTAACTACACAGTATATATTTATCTTTTAATTTATGAAACATTAAAAACTTAGTACATATTTGTAAGGCGTAAAAAGCATTGTAAAAGGATGATCCAGTTTTTAATCAGATTCAATTGGAACATATTATGTATTGACTTATCTATATTGTTTCGATATTTTATACTTAGATACGTGATGTAGGTCATGCCAGACTTATCGTGAAATGCAATTTATATTATATACTGTTACGGTACACTTTCACATTACGAGCTTATCGAAATTAATGCACGTTGGCCTTTTTTCCTACAATGGAGTACCTACCTAAAAAAAGAAAAACGTAACCGCAATATTATCGCAATAATAGCGATGTGGGAGTTGCCATGGGTTAAAAAAAGTTTTAACCCACGGCAAAAACGCCTTGCCTAGAAGATGCCTATTCACTCTTGATTTAAATATAATAATTAGAGAACACCTAAATAGGGCCAATAGGTGAAAATTTTACGTTTATAGCCGAAATGAAATGATCAATTTCACGTAGGACGACTTGTGTTACTTATGATAAGTCGTAAGAATCTACCACCGGTTCGGAAAGATGATTCTACTGAGAAGAACCGGCAAGAAACTCAGCAGTTACTCTTTTCATAAACAGAAAAATGTTACACTTTGTAAATAATATACAATGAATACGTTACGTAACAAGTATTACACTGACTTGTGAGTTGCTGGATGCGAAGCCGGTTGCTTCCATGCAACTTTGTTATCTGTTAGCTATTGTCGGTTAAAATGGGCATAAAAAGATTCTGTGCCGGAATTTTTACAGATATGGTGCAAGGCTTGAAAATTTTTGCAGCTAATAATGAACAAATGTTGGCTCAGTTAATAAGCTTGTGTTATGTAATGAAACTAAATGTGTATGAAAGACAAACCTTACTACCTACCTACTAGCAGCGATCCATCATCATAATGTGGCAATTTTCTAGCATCCAAACACATAAAGAAACCACGAGTATATTGACTGCTCTAAAATTAGTAGGTACAAGCAGTTTCCCTTTTCAACTAAATAACATTGTCGATTAAAATTAGAACTTCCCTCGTCAATATACCATGTTTAAAGTTTACGTTGTAATTAGAACCCAACCATATAGTTTAGACCAAGTAATGTGGCTAATTATATTTTACAGAACTTAAACTTCATAAAATTACCAGGTCTCAATCTAGGGGTGTCTTTTTCTGAATGAAAGGGATAACAATAATAACAATTGAGCCCTGTCTTTTTAATTGAGATAGAGATTTTGTGGCTTATTCTTTTGTACACAAATTATCTCGTATTGTACTGCTATCCTTTTCAAAATACTCTCTATGGAAAAGGACAGCACTAGATTAAGTTTTGCCGGCTTATCTTAAACCATCCAAACATACATTAAATAATTAATTTCGCGATGATATATCATTGATCTAAAACTATTTAGATACAAATACAATCGTTCTGGTGCCAGAGAATTGCCTATAAAACTTGATAGTGGTTATTTCGGTAAATTTATATAATTTTACTCGTAAGGTTAGCTATTATTATCATTAGATGCTCGCGATAATGACCTAGATAGACGGTTTGATGTGCTCTCCGAGGCACGTGCGTGTTTTATGTTATGTAATCAAATGAAATATCTACTGTACCTATTAGGATTTGATGTACCTAATTCTGCCTCGTTGGTCTAGTAGTTAGCATGTCCGACTGCAGCCGACGAGGTCCTGGTTTCGAGTCCCGTGTCGGGCCATAATTAAGTATTGGATTTTTCTGACTAGAAATTCTCAGTACTAGCCCCGGAGTTAGGAAGTTGGCGGTGTTTCACCCCAGTGCCTCGGAAAACACGTTAAGCCGTCGGTCCCGGTTCGGTGGGGTCTGTTGATACTGCTGCCAAAGGTAGCACATATAGTTTTATTTCTTGCGTTTCGCCGTCAAAACTTTGAATCGCAAACGTAGAGAATCTTGTAATCTCATCTGTTACGAATTTATATTGTAATGATTATGTTAAGGACGAGCGGAGCCGCCCGCCACAAGTACTAGTAGCTACTAGTTACTAGTCACTTACGAGGATGGACCCAATTACTATTTAATTGGTCCTACAGTTTTTTTTTTTGAGAAACGACTATGTCACTGTGTTCGCTACACGTGCAATGCTTTCTAAAAATGTATGGTAACATTGTACTAGGAACTTTGAACTCAAAACTCTGTATATCCGGTTGTGATACTAACGACCTGCGGTAAGTAGGTATATAGAGTACAAAAAGGATAGGCATAGTAGTATTAAATATAGATATGTACATATGTATAGAAGCTTACACAACAGAACTGTAATTTAAAGATGTCATTTTATTGTTCATTCAGAAAATGACCAATAGAATGACTTTGTTTCGCACATCGAGACAAGTACTTTCTTGGCCCCGGCCCGTATTTATAGTGAGGACCGGTATTACGATGTGTTAAAAATGTTATATTATAAATTTTTACTATACATAATATTTCGTATTAGATGATGTCCGCGTGGGTTAAGTTTCTTTCTATTCCCGCGGGAACTCCTTAGTTTTCCTATGTCCTTCCCCAGGATACAGCCTATCTCTATAAGTATCAAATTTTATCCAAATCGGTGGAATTGATGCGCTGTTTAAGCGTAGCAGCAGACATACACACTTTCGCATTTATAATATTAAACAATAGCTAGATACGATACAATCATACTTAATATTATAAATGCGAAAGAATGTTTGTTTGCTGTTGACCTTCAATCACGCCACAACGGACCAACTGATCGACGTGATTTTTGGCATGGGTATAGTTAAGGACCTGGAGGCTACTTTTTATCCCAGAAAATTAAGGATTTCCCGCGGGAATCAAAAAACTTAAACCACACGGACGAAGTTGCGGGCATTAGTTAGTCAGTTAGTATAATATAAATTGAAGACAGGTATATATAAACTTTTTAAAATTCAAAATAAGCAAGCGCTTCATGAATAAATGGTGTGGTCTAGCTGTGAGTGCATTTAATTTGGTACCTACTCACTTTTACCTTGAATGTGCTGAAGTTATAAACCTATGTGAGTTTCTTGCCGGCTCTTCTCAGTAGAACCGGTGGCGGAGTTTTGACTTAACATAATTGACACAAGTTGTCCTACGTGAAATAAATCCCATCAAGAACATAAATGTAAAATGAGGGCCAAGTTCAAAATTGTGATATATATGCCTTGGTTGTTGACTTCAGCGACAAAAGAAGTGAGATCTAAATGGGTGCCAAGTTCAATGGTCAGTCCTGCAATTTATTTATCCCATCAAAAACATAAATGTGAAATGAGAGCCAAATTCAAAATTGTAATATATATGCCTTGGTTGTTGACTTCAGCGACAAAAGAAATGAGATCTAAATGGGTGCCAAGTTCAATGGTCAGTCCTGAAATCTATTTATAACAACATATAATATTTTATAACAACTTAAAATATCATTTCTTCTTATAACTTAGTATAAAATGTTGAAGACTAAGGCTTTGGCTTGGCTAGTTTTCATATACGAATTATAGCGTTCACAAGTTGTAAAGCTGTAAGTTCTTATTTTATTCTTCCGAAAATTTGGCTTGCTGATAGAAACTGTACTTTTAGGTACCTACTTAATAATAATTCGTATATGGAAACTAGCCAAGCCAAAGCCTTAGTCTTCAACATTTTATACTAAGTTATAAGAAGAAATGATATTTTAAGTTGTTATAAAATATTATATGTTGTTATAAATAAATTTCAGGACTGACCATTGAACTTGGCACCCATTTAGATCTCACTTCTTTTGTCGCTGAAGTCAATAACCAAGGCATATATATCACAATTTTGAATTTGGCTCTCATTTCACATTTATGTTTTTGATGGGATAAATAAATTGCAGGACTGGCCATTGAACTTGGCACCCATTTAGATCTCACTTCTTTTGTCGCTGAAGTCAACAACCAAGGCATATATATCACAATTTTGAACTTGGCCCTCATTTTACATTTATGTTCTTGATGGGATATCATTACTTTTTGTACAGAAATTATTGAACTCAATCTCAAACTCAAAACATATTTATTCAAAATATGTACCTACAAAGTACACCTTCTGAACGTCATGCTTACAGAGCATAAGACGTGATGGTGATAATTAACTACGATATCTTAAAACTAAAGCTACGAGGGTTCCAAACGTGCCCTGGTCTGAGAAGAGCCCGCAACAAACTCCGCTTTTTTTATTATTATCACCATCTCACAAATATTTGAAATTATATATATGTACTTATATTATAACGTTACATAATCAGCCGCTGTAACAATTCATACCCATGTCTTGCTATCATTCAAATAATCCTTTACACTGTAATAGGACTTTTATATTAGTTTAGTTTACGTTTTACATTAGTAGGTACTTATTATTCGGTGTAAGGTCAGTGTGTCACCCACCAGTAATTCTATTGTACGACTCATTGTACAAGATAATTAAAGACGAGAATTCTCAAGAAAAATATATAGTATACCTAGAGTTACACTGACATTGACAGATTACATCTATGGTCAGACTACCTCTACAGCACATTTCTACATCTCATCAATTTTGATTGCAAAAGTTCAAAATCAAAAGTTTTTTGTGAAACATTGAAAACAAGCACGGTAAACAGTCGATATCACTAAAACCACTATAAACAATGAATACAAATCACAATGACTGACAGCTTGAACTGACGACTTCAAATACGTTTCTTCTTCTTTTCTGTCAATGACGTTTCGTTGCACAAAATGTATGAGTACGAAGGTAAGGTTTTAATGCAACTATATTATTATTCATCATTATTTACATTAAAATAATAATTATGTGTCATTTTCAATAGTTAAGGAGTTACTACCACCGCTTAAAGCAGTATTATTTCAAAATAACGGTTGAATGTCACGTGCTTTGACGTCCTTAAAATAATGATTATAACACTACAACATAAACGTCAACAATATTAAAATAATACGGCTATAAGCAATGGTAGTATGCCCCGTATCAGAGTTTTGATCTATACCTAGGTAGATCATAAAAATGACGATTTTTGTACGTTTATATCTAAATAACCATTTGAGGTGTGCTTATGAAATTTGGAGCACATATGTATCTCACGGGTCTCAATATATGCGCCAAATTTGACATGTTTATGTGAAATAGTTTTTGAGTTATGAGGGGGTCAAAAGTGGCTCCAAATGGTTCGTGTAATATTACACACGGTGCTGCTCGCCAGTTTTTTTGAACTTTGGCTGGACACGCTTCCGCGTGTCTTGATAAATCATTAATTATCATTTAATATGTGACAAGAGACGACACCTTAGTGTAAGAATTGTGTACCTACTTCTACATATGGCAAGAACAAACTACTAAATAGGAAAATAACAATAATACAATTCAATTAAGTAGGCCTGCTTTGCATATTCTGTTTCCGTAAAATATGTTATTCATCATGTTAAACATAAATAAAGATCAAAAGCTAGCAGTATAACTGAAATTGGTTCATTTCAATGCCGATCTATGACCTCGCACTGTTTATGCGATCCATTCTCAAAGTTATTTGCATGCTATAAAATGTCCGAGGTAGTGTACGCACTAAAATGTTACTAAAAAGCAAAGCGAAAATATAACTACAAGGAACGGAGCGTTGCATTTTTAAATTGATTGAGTACTGATTGATTTCTAGTTCCAGCACTTCAATAAAAACCTACACTATTAAAGTAACGACAGTACCTGAGCGCAGTGCCGTAAATAGCCTTTTCTGCGCCCTGTGCAAACTTTTATAACTGCGGCCTTGTTTTTTTAGATATTATAGGTACCCAAGGTAGAGCAATGTACAGGCCTACTTTATTTCATTCAGGGTGATAAAATAAAGCACAAGAACCTTGGTGTTGGTGGATCAATTATCTAATATTTTGGAAAAAAAAACAATTTTTTAAAAGAACTAGAACTGATGTGGGCAATCAAGCAGACGAGCTATTTACTCGTAAGTGGAACTTTCGCCTATTACCACTATGTCTCATTCACTAAAACTCAAACGCAAGTTCACTAGTGCAAATGCGTTGCCCACCCTGATGCTTAAGATTTAATTTTTGGGCCACTTTGGTCTTCATACTTGTACAATAAAATAACACCCTGCAAAGTTTCAGTAAACTGTAAATTAATTTAATTTTATATACTTGGTATGGTAGAGTTTTGAACAAAGAAGGTACCATAACATAAACTGCGTTTAAGTATAATTTGGTGCTTATCAGAAGCAAACCGAAATAATAATAGTCCTGCCTGGTCTGGCCATTCTTACACCCCCCAGCGTCTACGCCCTGTGCCTGCCTGAGCGTCGGTACTTAGTAGTCTCGCCCACGGTGGTTGTAGAGCGTCAAATGAATTAAAAGAGTAGGTAAGTAAAGAAGGTCATAATTTTTTTAACTAATAAAGAATTTTTTTATTTGTTATCAAAAGACTTATCCAACGTATATTTATGTATTCATCACCATCATCATAACTTCAATTTTCAACCCGTTTTGGGTGTGGCCATAGCCAACCAAGCTAATCAATTTAGGATTGGCAGAGAACTTTTGAAAACATTATGAAGAACTCTCGGGTATGTTGGTCGCTACAGCAAGTCATATTTTTTTAATTGCTTAAAACGCACATAACTAAGAAAGGCGTGCCAGAGGATCGAACCTCGACCACCTAAACAGTAGGCAAAACATCTGAACCACTAGGCTATCAACGCATTTACAATACGTTGGCCTTAATAAATCCAATGTAAAATAGTATAACAAACATATATAAACAAATAATAGGTATCTTATACCTTTAAACGAGCAATTCTTGTATATATCACCATAAGATTGTAAAAACCGTTAGATTATAATCTAACTCGCAAAATTCTAAACTGTCGAAAGATTGTAAACTGTTCAATGTTCTGAGGTTCAATTTTTGATATATTCATTTTATTTACGTTTTCTTGTCTCTTTCTTGTAGGTTAGGTTAGGGTTCGACATAAATAATCAAGTAGTGCCCTTGGCACTTATGTTTTATCGGGTTTAAATACCAGATTCCAATCTACCGGAAAATAATGCGTTAAATTGTAATCTTTCGACAGTTTAGAATTTGGCGAGTTAGATTATAATCTAACGGTTTTTACAATCTTACGGTGACATAATATATATATATTTGAATCTCGGAAACGGCTAAAACGATTTTTATGAAATTAATGTATGAATAGTAGTTAATTTACTATGCAGGGGGTTTTGGGGGTGATAAATCGATCTAGCTAGGATTCAATTTTAGCAAAATGTCGTTTTATCCGTATTTTCAGTGATAACTGCAACAATAGCATTAGAATACAAAGATAAATTTCGCCGTCATCTACAAGGTTATAATAGCTCAGATGGGAAATTGGGCGATCAAAAAACCAGAAGGCCCGGTTCGGGTCCAAATGTCACCAGCCCGAATATTTTCCCCTTTTTTTTCAAGTTCCTTCTTTTGTGAGAAAACTATTATTGGGAGCCTATTTGTACTCGTGATTTTTTATTTATATAATCAGTTCATATTTTTTTATTATTAGTTGGTAAGATCGAAAAATATTATTCATATTTCTTCAGTAGGTATGTTATTTGTATTTAAATATTATTTCCAAAAAATACGATTTACCAAAAAAAAAATACTGAGCAAAACTCGGTCACCCAGGTACTGTAATACTATAAGGCCACGGCCACGCAACGGAGCGCGCTAAGCGAGTCACGTAGGCCCGTCCCGCTACAGGCGGCGCCCGCCTTTCAAGCAACTAAGCTAATTCCTTGTACGACTTTGACGTTAGATCTCATAATTACTATCTCTATATCGCACACGTGCGGAATGCCCTTTGTTTATCTATTGCCTTAATTGTCTCGTAGGCCTATTAAGTGATCATAATTATGAGCTTCTATGTTTAAGTCAAAAGATAAGTATTGGGTTTTTCTGTCAAAGAATTCTCAGTAGGAGCCGGACACGTCGAAATAGGAGCCCGACGTTGGAAATTTTGTGTATAACATACGGGCATAGGAAAGCCGGTTAACCCGCGGTCATGCACCTTATCTATCCACTGTCGTGCTGGGATTGGTTGCTTTTGGACAACTTCACAACTTCACAACAACTTTATGAGCCAACTTCCAATAACCCCTTACTTGAAGTTATTTTTTGGTCCATTTTTATTTATTTTAGTATATCTATGTATATATCTAGATTTAGATAACACACATTTTCCTTAAGATTTTGCGGAATTTAAATGCAACGGGATTTTTTAATACCAATCAACTATTAGCAAAGTTTCTGATCTCGGGATTTTCCAATTGTTGCTACTAGATAACTTTTTGTAATTTGGTGAGTTGCCCCTGGCTAGCTATCTGAAACAATAAAATTTAGGAAATATGTGTTTATCTATATTTTCGCTTTTAATGTATGAACTTTCAAAGCTGCCCGCGACTTCATCCAAATCATTCCAAATACATCCAAATTTCAAACCCCTATTTTTCCCCCTTAGGAGTTCAATTTTCAAAAATCCTTTTTTAGCGCTGTCTACGTCACAACAGCTGTCAAATTTCAGCCTGATTCGTCCAGTGGTTTGAGCTGTGCGTCGAAAGTTCAGTCGGTCACTTTTTCCATTAATAAATTTAGATAAATTCTCGTAATTTAAAAGATATGAATATCCACGTGAATATGATCCGTCATTTATTGACATTTATTCAAACAACAAAATGTGTCTCAGAACAGACTGTACGAACGGGGAAAAAAATCCCCCCGTTATGTTTATTGTAAGATGAAGTAATCGTGTAAACAATATACGCGACGATAATGCAAGTTTCAGAGAATCTACCAAGGTTCACCTGACTTCTATCGTAAAATATACTAGGAAAATAGCTTTGCCAACTGAGGTTATCTACAACGCAGCTAAGCGCAAAAAAATTGTTTCGAGTTTCCACTGAAAGTCTTCGAAAGGAATTTCTCTGAAAATATAAAATCGTTTCAAAGAATCTGTTTGTATAAATAAATACAACTCCCACTGTCTTTTATGATTCTGATGAGAATCTTGCGATATATTTTCCCCTAGAGGTCTTGAGAAAGTAGCATCTGGCTACTTACGTTGCGATATTATTCATAAAATATAAAAGAAGCCGCGATGGAAGGGTTCATTGACCCTTACTTATTATTTATATCATAGTAATTTTTAGAAATACCTAATCATGATCATTAAGATCATGAAATAATTAATGTTGTATTAAACTTTATTAGTCTGCTGACGCGTAAAAACTTAATCCTGGACAAAACATTACAATGTGAAATTAAATGGCCAGCTTCTTATCATAAATATTGGCCAAATGAAGATCTATATAATGATCAAGTTCTTTGCTAGGCTTTGTGGTTGTCAGATGTGGTGTCAAATTTTCGTCAAGCCAGCCAAAGCCCAGCAAAGAACTTGGTCATAATTTTGATCTCAATACATTGGCTTCACAAATAGTCTGGGATTTCAGTTCTTTTTTATAAGTATTTAAAAATCAATATTATCACTAGCATTCAATAGATTATAATTCCCCAATGCATAAAACCGGTTAAAACACGCCGAAGATGTCCCCTTGCCAGAATTCTTCTAAAGTCCATACCTCCCTAAAAAGTGCATCGATTTCGATAAAACAACGAACAGGAATAAAAAAGGGTAATTAACAAATTATCTGCCATTATAGCATTATGTTACGTTACGTAAACACCAGACACAAAGTAATTATTTTTATCTCATATTGTTTACGTAAACTTCGTCGTAAAACGGTACTTCTACCCTACTCTTAATAAAATTAAAGCGCAAATGAATTTACTTTACGTTCGCAGTTTCGAAGTATTCAAACCCAAGGTGAAAATATACGCCCCAAAATGTTTCCGTAGAAAACGTTTTGGGGCTCCATTGTACAACATAGAACCTGTATAGTTGCGTCCAGTCTGTCTGTCCGTTTGTCTGTGTGAAGAATTAAAAAACTGTAGGTAACTAGGTACGTCTCTCACCCTACCGATAGTACAACCGGTAGGGTGGTTAGGGTAGGGTGGTTTATTAGCCCAGCTGAAGACCAGACCAGACCAGACCCGAGACTTTAGAAATCGCCCATGTCAGGCATCGAATCCGGACCTCTCACATAAAAGACCACAGCGCTCACCAATGCCCCAGGGAGGTAGTAAGTCAAATTAATTCGATGTCGTCTTTGTTTTCTTTAACTAATGATAAAATAATTTTCCAGAATCGGAAACGCACAATTGTTTATTGTTATTATTAACAAATAGGTAACGTTTCCATTCCAGTTAATCCGTACAGTGACTAATTAAATGTTAAGCTTCCAATTAATTCCCAATTAATCTAATTAGGTAAATAACGTTGTATTATGTGTAATCATATTGTGAGCCAATGCAATAATAGAATTTTGAATAATTAATTCAATAAGTTAAGTACCTATTTCTTGTCAAAGCTTCGTATCCATTTGAATAGTGAAAGCGGTAAGGTACCTACTATTAAGTATTTTGTGGTAAAAGATCCAACTGACTTACCTAGAAGATTTTACCTCCTTTTATTTTTTATTAATAGGTAATATTTTTTTTTTCCGTTATAATTTTGTGATTCGTATTGGGTACGATAAGGCTGACATAAACACATATAATGTAAAAGCCTTTAAATAAAAGATTTAGAAAAATGGCGTGGTGAATTCCAGGTTCAATTTCAGGTTAGAATAAATTAATCATTTCTGGCCTCAGGTCTGATTTGGTTGGATTGACTAAAGCTTCGGCCGAGGCCATTTATGACCAGCAAGTGACTTCCAATGGGATCTTTAAGAACCCTACATTCTTTCGGATGAAGTCGCGCGATAAAGTTAATTACTTAAGCTTAAAATGATATTTTCATCTAATTTGATAGTCTGCATTCTGCAATAGGAAATCTCAAAATTGGAATACGTAAATAATTATATCTACGCTTCTAAAAGCTACAAGCAACGAGGGTAATTTTAAAGTACAAGGCGACCCTAATTTCGTAGGTTTGAGGGATTGGAGGGATTGCTCTAACTATAGTATATCGGTTAGAGATGTAGCGAAATTCCTTTCGACTGTGAAAGGTAGCTAGTCGGCAAATCCACTTGGAGTTCTGCCTCACACATTCCTGATATGATGGAATACGTCGAAAGGCTTCGAACTAAGACTGCCTATCCACTGAAGCGGAGCGGAAATTTGTTTAGCAAACCAAGGAGTGCGATTGTGTACTTAATGAAAAAATAATCATTTGACAGCTGCTTCTGAACTCTGTAAGGAGTTCATAGATGCTTTTTGATTTGCAAGCATCTTAAACAGTTTTGATCGTAACCATATGGGTTCTGCTGACAAATGATCACGATTTTCTAACAGTATCACACCTCAGATTAGTGATAGACGATGTGATAAAAAGACTATTGGTATAAAGATTAACAATACATCTCGCTTTAGCGTGCAGTCACCTATACGGTGGATTTCCTAATTCGTATGAGCAATTTTAACTTCTTATAATTTATGACTTTTATAATTTAAGGCCCACTTGCAGAAGGCCGCTATTTATGCCTGTCCTTTTCACGTCAACCCAGGAATAAACTTATCAAAAGTGACAGCATCACAAAATTTAACTAAATCAGTTTAGCCAGTGCTGTGTTATATCACATCTCTAGCGTACCGTATCCAAGGACGACGTAAGATTGAAGTGCTCATTTATGCCCCGTAACTTTGTGCTGCTAGCCTTTATCCACTTAAATTATAAGGCTTCGTATACATTTGAGTAGCCTCGACTTGACTCAAGTCGAGGCTGCCTCTTTAGTCTCTACTAAACTTTAACAAGAAACATTGTGAATTGTAAAGATATAAGAATGGTAAGTAGGTTTTTACTAACGAGTTAACGTAAGCCCGAGCTACGTGCGAGTTTACTATTGTCACGAGATACAGCCGCTCGTGTATAATACGAATTTATTCAATACAGTTGTGAAAAAACATGTGAATAAACTAGAATTAGGTGATACTTACTATAAGGTAAACATTTTCTCACGCCATATACCTACTCATCGCGAGATTTTTGTGGGAAATGATAAACATTAATTAACAGCTCCATAAAATTTTGATAGATTTAACGTTAGGTATTAACGTAAACAATGTGAAAAGTTGCACTCAATGCTGAGATGGTTATGATGGATGTGTACATCCAGCTGATATTACAGTTGACACTGCACTTAAAACAAATTACATATGTGGATTTAAGTCGGCTTAAAAAATTTACATTTTCATATCGTTGATGTGGGTACGGAAAAGTTTTTTAGCACGCACGTAAAGAAATCAAGAGATTTACGATACATTACGTTGGTGCGAATTAAGGCGCCGTAAAAAAAGCTGGCAACAACCGGTGCGGTATTTGCATAGTAAGATTTTGTGAATCAATTTTCACGTAGCCAAACTTCAAGGTTAGGGCTAGTACACACCGTTGAATAGCTCGGAGTATCTAGGTGCATCTCTCGGGACCTCCGCACGTTAAGACAACAGCGCTTAACACTACGCCATGGAGGTCATCGAGTCCTTGTTATAACCACGATCAATGAATACTATCTAGTACTATTTATTACCTATTCTGTGCTATGCTTACGAGTATTCACCGGAGTACAATATGGGGAAAAAAAACAAATTAATTGAGAGTCGGTAATGCATTGGCGTTTCCTATGTAAAATAAATAAAATAACAAAAACTGAAAATGAGATAACTTACACAAAAAAGCCTTCATTTCTTATTTCCCAACATTTCTTATTTCTCAGTTATTTCTATTTTATGCAGTATTATTCACTTTTCTAAATATTTCTTAAGGTAATAAACCTAGTTATTATAATTTTAACTTTTTGAGTTTAGTAGTAACTTATAGGTAAGTATGCAATATTATCTAGTTCAGTAGCAACGTTAGGGTAAGGCGCGGTTGGGCGACCGCCCAGGTCGCCGGATAAGAAGGGGCGCCGCAGGCGCCCCTTTATATCTTCCTACTCTTTGATCGAGGCCTACTTACCCTAATAGTACAGTTTGCTAAGCAAAATTTTACTTTACAAAAGTTTCCTTGAATTTTTCGTCAAATATCTGTCAATTTTGGGTTTTTCCGTTTTTGACGATAATTTGTATACAACTTGCTATACAATTTAACGTAATTTTACTACCCTAATTACATAGGATTGGTCTCTTCACAACAATCTTAAATCTATCCCTAATTATAATGCAAATTTACTTCAAACTTTGACTAGAAAAAAGATGTCAATTTTCAGGCAAATTTTTATATCAATTTATTGTTAAGGGGCTACGGGAGGTTCCCCATACAATTGTATTAGTCTGTTTTCTCGGTAGATAATTACAATTAAAAAAAAATTTTTGCAGGATTAAATCCATCCATGTCCGTGCCATTTCTCTATATTTTGGTTTTTTCAATAAACTAAGGATTTTATGAACAATAAACCTTCAAAAATGGCTTAGTTTTCGCGCTATCATTCGACATCCCGCAAACAAATTTGACAAATATAATCAAAGAAAGAAAAACATACCAACATAGCCTAAGTCCTTCTTAAATAATTCTTGAAAAAAATTTACGAGAGTAAGAAATAATAATTCGACTGTTTTTCATAGGTATTATCAGTCCAAGCTGCAGTTGTCCCTATCGGGTGTTATGGAATTATATTCGAAGAGCAGCGCGACGGCAATATAATTGTTCAATACCTATTCTCAAATTTTCCCGTCCATGTCATATCCTCTTAATTTGACTTGTAAAATGTGTAATTTTTTTTTACCGTCAAATTGAACACATTTTTATTCATAAAGTAAACAAAATTTATTCATCAATTTGTTTACGAAATTGTGGATAAATTAATGTAATGGTAAGAATGAACATTTCCAACTTTATTTTCTAATAAAAAAAGTTACCTCTAAATTGAAAAAAAATTAATCGAAAATTTTTCTTTCCAACATTTCCTGTTAAAATGTCTGCAAATTCGGAATATTTTCGGAAAAAAAATTATTCGTTTTTTTTTTAATAAATGGTTATTTCTTTTAATGAATGCTTGTTTCATTATATCCTTCGCCTTTTTTTCGTATGGGTTTAAATAGCAGGTAGGGGGCGCCGTAGAAATCTCGCCCAGGCCGCTGGTAGTGCTAAAACCGGTACTGATCTAGAAACAAAACAGCAAGGACATCATTCCTAATTATGTTTTTTTAGCATAATAAGTACTTTATAATAATCAGATGATAACGTAAGCATTTCGGATCATCTTGTACTATATTTTTCACCAGTGTGTGCTGGCCCTAACATGCTGGTGCATATTATGTAGGTATGTATGTACGTTGATCTACGTAAACAGAAAACCGTGTGGTTGACTGAGCTCGGCTCACGCTCCGGGCTCAAAATGAATTATCCCCGAAACGGAACCTTGGCGAATTGGTTTATAGGCCACAAATCCCTCGCTCGCACATACCTATATATATCGCTATAGGCTATTCTTCAAGCGTTTCTGGTTTTATTATTTATTAGATGATTTGCGACTTCGTCCGCGTTGTTTAAGTTCTTTTTATTCCCACAGGAACTGCTTAATTTTCCGGGATAAAAAGTAAAAAGCCTACGTCCTTTCCTGAGACACAACCTATCTCTATACCAAATTACATCAAAATCGGTCGGTACATACCGGTCAAAATCATAACCCTCCTTTGGGCTTCGCCTTAGTCAGATAAAAATATTCTTGATCAAACCAAAAGTGGGGCGCGTATTCTGTAGGTACAGTGCCGGCCGCTTAGAAACATAAAAAGTAAAGCAGTCCATACTCATCACTTTAAACACTTATTGAAAATGTTAATGCGAATGGAGACTCCAGAAGCATAAAACCTGCGTCTATATTACGCAAGCAAATTATTATTTACATTCATACGCATATGGTTTTAAAATTACCAATATTATATTTGTGACACGCCCTGATATATCAGGGAAACTTTTTACGAAGGTAACTGTGTTCTTAAATCCTGACCTCGAGTGATTAAATACTTAATAACAATAATCATGTGATCGTGCCAGCTGACAAAACAACTGAGCAACCAGTAGTGAAACTGAGATGATGGGACAGATAAAACGCGCTGAGATATGCTCGACGTGGGTCCTTTAAGTTGTGTAATTCAAACACAAAATAGGTAATAGTACGTTAAATGCAACTGAAAGAACACGTTTTCGTGCATTCGCTGTCTTGCAGCGCATTGTGACTTGCTTCACATAGTTACAAATCTACCACTCGTACAGAACGCTGGCAAACTGAATACGCTTGTATTGCGACCTGATCGGTTTTTTTTTTTAAAACCTCTTGGTCTAAGAGGGGCACTGGTTCCTCCGACATGGTGGTCGGAGACCTTTTTTACTTTTAATTAATTACGCCTACTTTTTAGGTTGTCGGTCGATTATTTATATTTATTTATGTATGCTTATTACACTTAAAGCTTTTGTCTATGTGCTTTGTGCAGTATTTTATTGCTTTATTTACTAGTTAATTATTATAAATTTGAATTATACCTTACACTTAGTTTTTACATTTAGTTAATTAGTTTAAATGTGTTAACTTATTTACGATTTGTGTTTCTTTCAATTCCGTTACTTGTAAGTTTATAAATATATAATATTTAAGTAATTGATTTATTTATATGTTTAATTTAATTTGTAGGTTTATTTATTTCTTGTTTTTTATTGACCTGATCGGTTAACTAACATTCACAAACGTGCGAAAGATATCGTGGACATCCGTATGCCGTCCGCACGTGCAGTTTTCATGCTTTAACTTAGGGATTCGAATGCATTCATTTCGAACGTGTTTGTGTGACGTTCTATCTTCTCGCTTTTTATCTGCCCAGAACCTTAGTCCGTTTGGGTCACTTGAATGGCCGGCTTAGAGTGACGTATTTATCGACCTCAGTGTTGTATTGCCGTGCGCCATCGTCACATCAAGGTTGGAATGAGTTTCCACTCACAATAGTACGATGCGATACCTCGTATCGTAGGTAACTCGAACGTAACTACGTTCGAGTAAATAACTATCGAGAGAATAACTAACTAGTTATTTATGGTAAGATGTCCAACGCAACGAGTTTCGCGAATAAGCCTCGAATGTAGATTTTGAGTTAAAACTTATTAGTTCACTGCAGTTGATATATGACATTTTACGGAGAACATTTTAAGATTGCTTTTTAGAAAATCTACCTAGTACCTTAATTTGCATTCTCCTTTCTTGGTGACTTTTTTAATGCTGAATATCCACAAAAAGTTACACTGAAGACTTTGTAGAGGTACATCAAGACACGCGGAAGCGTGTCCAGCCAAAGTTCAAAAAAACTGGCGAGCAGCACCGTGTGTAATATTACACGAACCATTTGGAGCCACTTTTGACCCCCTCATAACTCAAAAACTATTTCACATAAACATGTCAAATTTGGCGCATATATTGAGACCCGTGAGATACATATGTGCTCCAAATTTCATAAGCACACCTCAAATGGTTATTTAGATATAAACGTACAAAAATCGTCATTTTTATGATCAAAGGATAGATCAAAACTCTGACACGAGGCATGCTACCATTGCTTAAAGCCGTATTATTTTAATATTGTTGACGTTTATGTTGTAGTGTTATAATCATTATTTTAAGGACGTCAAAGTACGTGACATTCAACCGTTAGTTTGAAACAATACTGCTTTAAGCGGTGGTAGTAACTCCTTAACTATTGAAAATGACACATAATTATTATTTTAATGTAAATAATAATGAATAATAATATAGTTGCATTAAAACCTTACCTTCGTATTCATACATTTTGTGCAACGAAACGTCATTGACAGAAAAGAAGAAGAAACGTATTTGAAGTCGTCAGTTCAAGCTGTCAGTCATTGTGATTTGTATTCATTGTTTATAGTGGTTTTAGTGATATCGACTGTTGACCGTGCTTGTTTTCAATGTTTCACAAAAAACTTTTGATTTTGAACTTTTGCAATCAAAATTGATGAGATGTAGAAATGTGCTGTAGAGGTAGTCTGACCATAGATGTAATCTGTCAATGTCAGTGTAACTCCAGGTACACTATATATTTTTCTTGAGAATTCTCGTCTTTAATTATCTTGTACAATGAGTCGTACAATAGAATTACTGGTGGGTGACACACTGACCTTACACCAAATAATAAGTACCTACTAATGTAAAACGTAAACTAAATTAATAGAAAAGTCCTATTACAGTGTAAAGGATTATTTGAATGATAGCAAGGCATGGGTATGAATTGTTACAACGGCTGATTATGTAATGTTATATTATAAGTACATATATATAATTTCAAATATTTGTGAGATGGTGATAATAAAAAAAAAGCGGAGTTTATTGCGGGCTCTTCTCAGACCAGGGCACGTTTGGAACCCTCGTAGCTTTAGTTTTAAGATATCGTAGTTAATTATCACCATCACCTCTTATGCTCTGTAAGCATGACGTTCAGAAGGTGTACTTTGTAGGTACATATTTTGAATAAATATGTTTTGAGTTTGAGATTGAGTTCAATAATTTCTGTACAAAAAGTAATGATATCCCATCAAAAACATAAATGTAAAATGAGAGCCAAGTTCAAAATTGTGATATATGTATATGCCTTGGTTGTTGACTTCAGCGACAAAAGAAGTGAGATCTAAATGGGTGCCAAGTTCAATAGTCAGTCCTGCAATTTATATATCCCATCAAAAACATAAATGTGAAATGAGAGCCAAGTGCAAAATTGTGATATATATGCCTTGGTTGTTGACTTCAGCGACAAAAGAAGTGAGATCTAAATGGGTGCCAAGTTCAATGGTCAGTCCTGAAATTTATTTATAACAACATATAATATTTTATAACAATTTAAAATATCATTTCTTCTTATAACTTAGTATAAAATGTTGAAGACTAAGGCTTTGGCTTGGCTAGTTTCCATATACGAATTATTATTAAGTAGGTACCTAAAAGTACAGTTTCTACCAGCAAGCCAAATTTTCGGAAGAATAAAATAAGAACTTACAGCTTTACAACTTGTGAACGCTATAATTCGTATATGAAAACTAGCCAAGCCAAAGCCTTAGTCTTCAACATTTTATACTACGTTATAAGAAGAAATGATATTTTAAGTTGTTATAAAATATTATATGTTGTTATAAATAAATTTCAGGACTGACCATTGAACTTGGCACCCATTTAGATCTCACTTCTTTTGTCGCTGAAGTCAACAACCAAGGCATATATATCACAATTTTGCACTTGGCTCTCATTTCACATTTATGTTTTTGATGGGATATATAAATTGCAGGACTGACTATTGAACTTGGCACCCATTTAGATCTCACTTCTTTTGTCGCTGAAGTCAACAACCAAGGCATATACATATATCACAATTTTGAACTTGGCTCTCATTTTACATTTATGTTTTTGATGGGATAGAGTTTAGCGGAGCTAATATAACGCGTAAAAAGAAAAATAAACTATTTCAGCGCACACGTTGAGAAACACGGCATTGACGATTGAATACGTTGTAAAAAAAGTCTAGTAACATTCCGAATTTATTCCACACCTTGAACACAAAGTATTTGGTGCACGCTATTTGAATAATATGTTATGTCTATATTTTTGTGAATCAATTTGCACACATTTAAACTTTAACGTATAGCTGCGTTCACACCAATACAATTTCTGTTAGGTATACGTCATATTCAGTATAATTGATTTTGAAGTTCTCGTCAGCGCTGATGCTTTTACGTTGAAAACAATTCACGCCGAAAATATTATTTGCGCCGCGCGCACCATATTATTACTCTTTGTGTTAATACGCATGCGCATTCACATGCATTTACTATTTATTTAAAGTAGAAAAGTTCACATTTCTACAAATAAATTAACGCACAGCTTAAAACACTTGAAAGCCGGAACTCGGCACACCATAAAATAACGATATTTAAAAAAAAATTAAAATTACACAATAAGTATTACAAAATATTTAACAATTATTTTAAAAAAAAATTGGTGAACACACCCTCTCACGCAAACTCAACAGCACCCGAGCGAATCCAGGGCGCACCAGCTAGTATAGCATATTTGATAAATAAAAGCTTAATAAATGCTTTAGCTTTGTATATAGCAAGTTGGATATAATAGCAGTTGCATTTCGCGTTTTATTGTGTTTCAAGGTTTTTTATTCAGGAAACGTTCGAACTACTGTATGTGTGACGTGGTCCAACATCAAGTATACTCTTGCCTGCGTAGATAGATACAAATGAGATCGATTAATTTCTATACAAATTGCAATTAATTGGAAGCCTTTCGCTAATAAGGTGCAGGTTCCTATTCCTATACCTTTGCAATCAACGCATCTATTATGATAGCTTCACTTAAACAAATCATATTACATTCTTTTTTTGACTGCAATCTCACCTAATGGTAAGTGATGATACAGTCTAAGATGGTAGCGGGCTAACCTGTTAGAGGTATGATGTTATATTAAACCCATACCCCAAGTCGGTTTCTACACGGCATCGTACTGGAACGCTAAATCGCTTGACGGTACGTCTTTGCCTGTAGGGTGGTAACTAGCCACGGGCGAAGCCTCCCACCAGACCAGACCAGAGAAAATTCAGAAAATATAAATTACCAAATGGGTCCATTTGCGGCCGGCAATCGAACCCTTTTGGGTTAACGCTCCCACTTTAAGACAACAGCGCTCAACACGGCGCCAGGGAATGCGTCAAAGCCTACCTAATTAACTTGTAAATAAATAATTTTATAAAGTTTTGTTATTTCTATTATAATATATTGTTTGTTACTTCTACTGTGTCAAACCTTGACTGCGAATTAAAGCAGATATTAATATGTCATTTAATTCGATTCATCAAAACTGTCAGAAGGCCAAATGCTCCTGTAATGCCAACGATATTGACTCAATATTTATTAAAGGACGAATCCTTGTATAAGAAAACATTTCAATGTTGGTTATATATTCCAAATTTCCAACACTCGTTTAACCCTTTATAAAGGAAATATTCCTTACAATTTTGCTTAAAAGCTTTTTGTTAGCACCTTAAGAATATAATTTTATTGATTTCTTTAATTGCTAACACCGCATTGCGGTAGAAAGAACGTCTAGCATTATTTAGGACATTGAAAATTTTAAAACATAAGTAGGTATTTTTTTTATTTGTTTTTTTTTTGCTTTGCCAACAAATATTGTACAAACAAATAATAATGTTAAAATAATACAATTGTGTAGTACTAATACAATACTTAATTACAAACATATACAGCATTAAAGATTATTAAAACATTTTATCCAAAAAGTTACAGTTACAGTTAGTTCATGTCATCGAATAAAGTTTCTTCTTAAAGCTAGTTAAAGTATCGTGAAAAATATCAATGACAAGGTGGTTCACATTTTTATAATAATTAATAAATCGACGATTAATAATTGGGGAGTATTTGCCAAGATTACTTTTGGAAAAGCTTGGTATAAAGGTGTTTTTAGGGGAAATCTGGGAGGACGGCAAGGAACATGTATGTTAATCTGGTTTAACAAGTCGAGAGAGTCTAATGTGCAGTGGACAATTTTATGCTGTTAGATCAGCCATCAGGTATATGTTCGTAGAAACCCAAATTTATTATTGAATTTTGTTCTATATAGCGTATACTTGAATAAAGTATTCCATAATCATCATTTGCCTTCTTCGAAATGAAGTTTGGTTAGTCCTCATCTGAAAAGACTCTAACAACAACATCTAAAGCCTCTTTATTATATAATTCCGGGAAGCCCTGGCCCACCCCCTTACATTGTCCATTTATATGCGTCTTTGGTGACCTGGTCGAGCACTCTTACCTCCAATCCTTGGCTTTTACCACCAATCTTAAGATTGAGTATCAGACGCCCTCTCTCTAAAGTGTAAGTGTTCAAAGACTTCGGGTTTTCTGCACATGATGGTGGACAAGAGTTACCTATCTCTCTTTTTATACTAGTTCCAATAGCTCATTCGATACTTCCTTTTTTATGTTTCGCAATCATACTAGAGCGATGGGACGTACTATAGTATAGAATAAAAAAACTGAATATTAAGACAAATAATGTCGTAATGAAATCTGATACACAAGTTAATTGGCGCTTGAACTAGAAAATAAAATTGGCAGTAGGACTAGAAAATATTTGTTCAATGACCGCATTGAAATTAGGACACTCATCCACGTAACAGCTGTATATTATGTCATAAACTCTACCTACGATGTACATAACTCTGTGATGACGGTGATACGGCTGTGATGACAGCTATACGGATGGTAAATAAAGTGCATGATAAACCTTACGTTTAAATAGTTCTTTAGCAGGGATTCCCAAACTATTTTGGGCAAAAGACCCGTTTTCCAAAATGAACTGATACCTCAGACCCCATAGTCAAATTACTTTAAAAATCCTATCACTAGTTTTTTTTCCTATTGATACAAAATACTTACCAATTTAAAACGGTTGGTTAAGTGAGTAAACTTGACAACATTTTCTCATCAAAATAAACAAATAGACAAAATTCAGCAAATGTCAAGTGTAATTAATAATTATTAATACAAATCGAGTAAAATACTTAAGCAGGTAATTGTTTTTTGAAAAAAACATTAAATAAAAAGGGGGTCGATTTTTAGACCCCAAAAATTCGATTTTTAGTTTTCGTTTATGTCGACCCCTGGTAAATCAACAAACCAGGGGGTCCACTTTGGGAATCCCTGGTCTATACGGTTAGTCCAAGAACCAAATCTTTGAGCCGAATTATTGTGCTGTAGCGATACTACCATCGCTTAAATCCGTATCGCTTTGATATTTCTGGCGTTTGTATTTTAGAATAACAATCCTTAGGGATTAATAGAGACGATAAGGTAAATGACATAAAACTGTCGTTTTGAAATCATACTGCTTTTAGCGATGGTATTACGTATAATAGGTAAGCCCCCTGTACTGGAAGAGTCAAACTCGACAACTCATGAATGATAAACTTATACACCAGGCCTTAATTACAGTTATTAAATCACCTTGTATTACTAAATTATAAAAATTCCAAAAAAAAATAACCACAGAATCCGTAACTTCGCGTTTGTGGCAAAATTATATTTACTAACGACTGTTTATTATTGACATTGATCTAAAGTACAAAGCCTATGATTGACCAAACCACGTTTGGATTGTGCCTTAGAGCTCTTACAAGGAACGGTGGAATTTCGGCTTTCGACTATAGCATAGAGAAAGAAAATAGTACGGTTTAGTATTACGCACTACAATCTAGGTCAGGGCCGACAGCCGGTTGATTACGGCTGTAAACAGCACATGGTTTCATAAAGTTATCTTAGAAACAACGCGTATCTTATCATTATCGCGATATTTATTCGAAAACATGTTTGGAGTGTTGGCACACGCGCTGTTTTTTATCGCGATTTATGGAATCTCGGTTCTTAGTCAAATGCAAATATTGCTTAAGCTGTCCTAATGAATGGCATATTTCACGCGTATTGTATTAAATGTTGCACAATTTACAGATTGCTTTACTATTTAAGTATTTTCACGTCTTATGTACTAACTATACACTTGTACAAATTATGTGATAAGTTTAAATTAGTGATGTGTTCAGGTACTTACGTAAATGTGATATTAGACAGTAAAGTATGATATTTTAGCAACAAATAGTTTCGGCCGTATCTACTATATACCTACTTACAATAGTTTTATGATTGTGCATCTACCGGTTGTATAAAGAGATGTTAATAAGAAAAAAAAACTGAATTTAATTTAAAAGGTAATTCCATACCCAATATACTATGAAAAGCTTATTTTTTTTATTTTATTACAGGCAACAAGGCCCTTATTATAAATTACATAAAAAACGTTATTACTTAAAAATTAGCCTTAGCCTTAGTCTTAAATGTGCACTACCTCGTTAATCATCGTGAAAAGTCAACGATATAGATCAATGCCCCATAGCAACTTATCTACGTGAAAAACCATGTGGAAGATCTTATCTATGATAATAAAATACAAACAGCATAAAATCAAACTTAAGGCTTACCTCAAACGGGCGGCACGCCTCAGCCACATGACATGTGTCTGCTACCAGCGAATCGCCCATATCGCATGATTGGATGGCTTCATACGATAATACATAATATTATAATAACTAACTGCCTCGTTGATCTAGTGGTTGGCATGTTCGACTGCGGCCTACGAGGTCTCGGGTCGGGCCGTCCGGCCGGTTTTTCTGACTAGAAATTCTCAGTACTAGCCCAGAGTTAGGAAATTGGCGGTGTTCCACCCCCGTGTCTCGGAGAGCACATAAAACCGTCGGTCCCAGTTACTATCACTAACATGATAACAGTCGTTAAAGCCCGCCAACCCGCATTGGAGCAGCGTGGCGGGTCTAAGCTCTAATTCCCTCTCTCCTATGAGAGTGGAGGCGAGTGCCCACCAGTGGGACATTAATGGTCTGTAGTGGTGGTGGTAGTGGATAATAACTTCACGACTAAACTTATTAAAACTACACGACAAAGTAGACCGCTTGTGGCTTTAGCAAGGGGCTCGTTTGTGCAAGCCCTGAAGGTGCTATTAAGTATTACCAAACGTTTTGGTACTAAACCCATTTGCTTTTAGTAACGTACAGTAAGAAAATGAAGCTGTGTAGGTATACATGGAATTCAATAAACGGCTTAGATGTTTTCACTTTTAATTCATAACTACTTAGGAGCTATTCTTTTTTCGGGTATTTTCCATTGTTTTAATGGATTTTTTGTTTATGATAGTGTTTTATAGCTAGTTGTGAGGAAAATTTTAGACGTTACCTACTTGAAAAAAGCTGATAATAAGTTATTTTAAAGAGTTGTTTACTCTATTTTACAACGTGGTATTAATTTGGTTGTAAGTACATTATTTTGTGAAATGAAATTCGAATTTCGCCTTCCGTTGAAATTAAAATAGTAGGTAGGTATGACAAACTACTACACTCCTACTGCAATGATTTTACTAATAATTAATTATTCTTTTGGTACATTATGTCAGAATCGTCGTCGGCTTACTAGCACGCAACGAAAGGAAGTTCCACTTTATTTAATTATTCAAAACAAATTTCATTTTGATTTCGCAAACAATAAATAGACTGACAGAAATACAGTGGACAGCTTATTTATATTTAATTTAACTCCAATGAATTCTTGTTCTTAAATTTTATTTTGCTTGCCAAATTCGGAGAATCTTGGATTGTACCTACATGCCTACTTAGACATTACAAAATAAATAGATGTGCATAAAAGAAATAGATACAGCTGCCAAAAGTCCGGATTCAACGCTTCGAAGAATTACGGACGGATACAGTGGAGACGAAGACAGGGAATTTATTTTTCTTCGCGTTTCTCTAGTAATCTCGTATCCTTGATAAAATCAATAGATACTCATAGATGCGCGCTAAAGTAAGGAAACAGCTGCCAAAATTCCGTAAACAATTTTTCGGAGAACAAAGCTTCGGTGAATTCGAATTGGATGCTGTAAAACAATTTTTATTTTTCTCCTAAGTATTTATTATACACTCACTATACACTCACATATACAACTACTTTCTTGTCTAGATAGGAGCAATTAGCAACACACGAGCAATGTAGGCTTATGAAAATAATTAATAATATCTTGTCGATAATAAACTCGCCGGCATATTTAGCGGAACATAAAAAAAAGGTTTGATATCAGTATCATATAAGGTTGCTGGCTGGTTTATACGTCATTTAATTTAAAAAGAAATATTTTCAAATTAAGAAAACAACTGAACATCACATTTTATGCAATTGTTTTGATTTTATTCAAATACACCTTATCTGGAGCGAACTTCGTGTATTTCTTCCTTCTGAGTTAGATTTAAAATTTCATTGAAATACTGTTTTTTGTTAGTTTTTTTAAATCGCGTATCTTTCTGGAGTTGATAAACGAATTATGCCTGACTTAGCCCCAACGGAGATTGCCAGGGCACTCGAAATGCGAAGAAATGGTCAGACCTACAGAGTTATATCCAGAGATCTTCGTCGACCAGTTTCAACGATCCATCGCAGTATCCAACGGTTCAGGGAGACCGGTACTTATGTGAGAAGAGCAGGACAAGGCAGAAAAAGACGCACTTCGAGTAGGGATGATCGTTTCATTCGGCTTCGTGTACGTAGGAACCCCCGTTTGACGGCCGTCCAAGCGCGACATGAGTTAGAAGCAGTGCGGGGTGTAACCGTAAGTGAGCGTACGATACGAAGAAGGCTCGAAGATGCTGGTTTGGGTTCATTTGTGCCCGCCAAGGCTCCAAGGCTCGAGGTAAATCATCGTAGAAACAGGTTAACTTTTGCTCAGGAACATGGACTTTGGAACGCGGACCAATGGAGTAAGGTATTGTTTAGTGATGGGTGCAGAATTCTCTTAAATCAAATTGACGGCAGGCAAAGAATATACAGACGCAAAGGAGAACGATACATTCAGACAAATTTTGAAACTACAGTTGCATACGGTGGTGGATCAATAATGGTTTGGGCGGGCATTTGTTTGGGAGTTCGCACAGACTTGGTAGTGATTGACAGAGGGAGTCTGACTGCAGACCGCTATATCAGAGAAGTTTTAGAAGAAAATGTCGTACCGTTTGCCCCATATATCGGTGAAGATTTTGTTTTTATGCAGGATAATGCTCGGCCGCATACCGCTC
This sequence comes from Erebia palarica, assembly GCA_964035005.1. NCBI lineage: Eukaryota > Metazoa > Arthropoda > Insecta > Lepidoptera > Nymphalidae > Erebia > Erebia palarica. The sequence continues at coordinate 14,315,160 of OZ035983.1, forward strand.
GGGTAACTCAAGCTTATCTTAATGATATGAATATCACTGTTATGGAGTGGCCGGCGAGATCACCGGATATGAACCCAATAGAGCACGTTTGGGACTTGCTGAAAAGAAAAGTTAAGTCCAGAATTCCAACTCCTGCCAACGTGGGAGAACTGCGAATCGCCGTAGTTGAGGAATGGCGGAGACTATCGCAGGAGACCATCGATAACATCATTCTCAGTATGCCTAGACGGGTAGAAACTTTGATAAGAGCACGTGGAGGAAATACGCGATATTAATCACCATTTTTCTAATTTAATTAATTGTTATTGTAATATTAAATTTCACTTTTCCCGGTTACATGAAAAGTTCAAAAATGTACCATTTTTCACAAATAGACTTTACTCGCAAAATCTGTTCTTAATGTGATCTCATTTTAAGTAAAACAAATGAAACTTTGAATAACAAAAGAAGTGTAGTAAGTAGATTTTAAAATAAAACCATATTTTTTTAATTATGGACCTTTTTCTTATGTTCCGCTAAATAGGCCGGCGAGTTTAGTTATTACTAGTAATCCATAATTAGCTCATCTACAGTTGATGCAATCTATTATAAAAATTTAACTGAAAGTATGTCTACCTGTCTGTTAAATTGTCACAACCCATCTATTGAACCGATTTTGACAAAATTTTGTACAGAGAACCGAAAGTTGCATCCTGTTTATCCTGGAAAACACGACGAACGTCAACAACAATGTGGCAACGCAATTCGGTACAACGCGGTGCAACGATATCAAACAGTAGTTGACCTTTTACGTGGCTTATGTTGTCGCGCAGATAGGTTTGCTATTTTGTATGGAGCGGTGAATGGTGTCGCGTCGCTTTCGGCGCTCACCTAGGACACCGCAGGGACTGAAAAACAGATTCATAAAGGTTACAGAAATATAAGTGTTACAGAATGAAAGTGTAACAGAATCGAAGCTGTAACCTTTTTGAATGTGTTTTTAATTCTGTTAACCCGAAACACTTATATTTCTGTATCAGAAATGAATCTGTACCAAAAATAAAGAGTTTTAAAGTGTGACCGAAATAGCGACGTTGCCAAATTTACTGTTTGCGTCTACTTATTCAAATTTAAAACTAAGGTGAAAGCACCAATGGTTGCAATTTTTTTAAGAAAAACATGGCCATGTTGTCTCAGTGTGTGTGTAAAATCCAATGAAAAGAGAAGGACGCGTTGTCACACCGTGCAGTTTGTTAGGGCATGTATCTAGTAGGGTTACAGATAAAACACTTATTAACAGAAATAAACGGTTACAGATTGGGTTACAGTATTGTTTCTGTTTCCGTTATAAGTGTTTCTGTTTTATAACAGTTTCAAGAAACAGTGTTAAAACCCTTTTAACTTATTTCATTTTATTTACTGTTTCAGTCCTTAACGAGTTTAACTATTAAAATAACAGAGATTCCGACATCTCCCTACTTTTGTAGTAAGGACATTAGCCAAGCTGCGCCAGAGAGGTCATACATAATAGAATTGTTGGTTATATTATGTATTTTTAATAGCCTTGCAACAAAACAAATATGTTATGGCTACGAACATGTCACATGTGACCCCGCACAACTTTATATGTATAAGTAATAAATAGTACAATGATTAAATACACAGTTATCAGTACGCACATGATACGTGATAACATCCTGCGCTGCTAATAATACAGACATGTTATTTTCCAATTTGCATGGTATTGAAATGGCAGGCGTCCGTTATCTTGCCTATTAACTAGATATCTAGCTCACAGCATCCTCCATCCATCCATCCTTATATTAATTTTAATTAATTAATTTAGTTTTCATTCTTCAAATATTTCGAATATATATATATATATATATATCGTTCAATGCTATACTTGGAATACTGAAGGATAAGATCAGCAGCCGATAAGTATAAAACCAGCATCAATAATTGTGACAATCCCATTGTAATGATTAGTTGAATTTGGCAATGGATTTGGCAAATAGTGGAAGAGTGTTTTCCAATCAGAGGTGATTGCGATGCTTACACTGTGGCAATCATTTTACGTGATAAGGCACCTGGTAGTTACCTAATATCTCAGGTTGGAACTTAGCTCCCCACGCAAGCTTGAGGATAGGACTTTGTCCCGTGAAGTACACACGCGTATTGATTTATCAAATCGAATAACATTGTTATTAGACAAATAGTACACGGAACACATTTTAACGATGCATTAGGTACATAAAATCTGATAACCGAATTAAAAATGTTAATAAACGTAACGGTCATGCCTACGTGGCAGAAGGCACGTCCAACGTATCCGTATATACCTAAGCATCAGTTTTAAACTAGGAACATAATAATGAAACGGTTGCATAACCACATTTTTCTTAGATCTCTTGAGAGGCAACGCGTCATATGTCACGACTGCCGTGACTCATATACATATAAGCTCATGATAATAATTAATTATATCGATAATATTATATATGTGCCTATAATGACGCAAATATGTCGCAACCTTTTTTATTTTCCTAGACTTAATTATTGCTTTTATACATGACAATTTTCATTTAATTATCTGTAGCTAAGTACTTAATTGTAGTTGGCGTCAGAGATAGCGTGCTGCACATGTATCATAATGATAATATTAAGTAACTGTTTTTTAAACTGATTTGTCAACGCGAAATGTCAAATCATCCTGTCGGACAATATGTTTACTCAATGCTAAATTTACTTATTCCATCTAAGATGTAGGCACTGTGCAAGTATCTCATATGTTAGTCATGATTTCACTCTACCACCGATTCGGTAAGAAGCTTCTACTGAGAAGAACCGGTAACACACTAGCAGTTGCTCTTTATAGAAGCAAAATATTACGTATTGTATATCAAACAGATAAAGTATTTCTCTATCTAAAATTACTTTTTAAAATTTTCACTGATATAATACTGAATTTAGGGCAAACTTACGTACAAAAATAGATAGGTATATTTTGCGATGCTCTTAAATCATTGACCCAGATATTCTTACCGAACTGAATTTACTCGTATTGACATTTATCTTTACTTATTATATTCTTTATACTTCTACCATACCTTTACTACTGTTTTAATCATACTTTTGCGGGTCTAAAGTCAGTCTTCATGCCCTAGGGCCGTAATCTAGTCGATCGATCGCCCAACTAGTTGACCAACCCCATGCTGTAAATATGCACAACAGAGTCTAGGCTCCAGACTGGTTGACCAAACGATCGTACCATTTGACATAAAAGTTTTTAAACCAAGGAGTATGTGTACCTGCATAAACACTGGCAGCATGAAAAGCAAAAAGTTTGAAATAAAAAGTTTAATTTGTCTTTTCTTTTTATTATTTACTAGACCTATGTATCCTACTTACTATGATTTGCAATAAATATCTAACTGTTACAGTTTGTTTTACTGTTATGGTAGAAGTATAAATTAGAGTATACACCACCGGTATAAAGCAGTTTTTTTCTTGGGCGCTTGAATCCCTCACTGCACTCAGGACTCAATCTTAATTCCCTCCCTTTGGTCGGGAATTAACTTATAACACCCTCGCTACGCTCGGGAGTTAAATTTGGAGTCCTTCGTTACTTTCAGGATTCAATGTAGCGCCCGTGACATAAAACAGTGCTTTATCCCCTTGTTGTATAATTTACTATTTTGACATTCGCTTAGAAAGAGAATTCTTAAAACATAGCAAAAGCGTATCACCGAAAGGTACTGTGAATGAAGAACTTTCCTTATTATTATGTAGGGTTGCTTTTTAGTAGGGCTTTATTAGCTCCCGAACTTAGCTCGCCTTGAAATTAGTCGGCACGGGTTCAGGAAAATCATGTAATTCTATCTCATTCTTTCACGTGTAATGAATGAATATTCATTTCTTTCTTGTGCGACTGAAGTGGGTAGTGTCTAACAGTCTATAAGCTTCTTTGTATGTGTGCCTTTCTGACAAATCGTCTTTGTTCTGCAGACCACAAACAAAGATCACCATCCTTCCATCCTTTTCTCATCCTGATGTTTTCACGGACACGCTTATCTATGTAGGAAATTGTTCCTATAATATATCATCAGATATGATATCAGATTTTAAAATATGTACCTATGTAAGTAGGTCATATGCTTTTAACTGATTATACTAAACCGGGCTAAATATTATCTGCGTACTCCTAATGGATTAAATCCATCAAAACTTCAATCATAAAGCATAGAATTGCTTAGCCCCAGAAGTGCCCGGAATAATGACGGCACAAGTCCCTAAACATTTGTTTTGAATACACATTAAAAGTTTTTCAGTTTTTAAGAGACTTTTAGCAGTATAATCCAGTGAGACCAGTTTGCTTGCCTAATTCTAGAGTGTATTGGCCTCCGAAATTAAAAGCAATCTTAGGCTTCAAGACCATTAAATCTTCCGAAAATTTGCAATGATAAGCCTTTCTTGGAAATTTATTTTGGAAAGCAGGAAAATATTCATTGACGTCAAATCCTCGTCTGCACTTTGCACAAAAGGTAATTTAATATGAAAGTACCTGTTTAGTGGCTTCCTTGTTCAGTCGAAACGAGCTAATCATATTACTGTAAAGATAACAACCATTAATCAGGTCTAAAATTATTGTTACAAATTAATATTCAATTTTTCGTTTCAGAAGCTATTGAGCAAGGTTTGGATTTAACAAGTTGAAATATAAAATAAAATGGTATTAGTTATTTCTTATAAAAATAATTGATGAGAAGCATTATTTGCGATATTATTACTGTATACAATTATGTATTACTGGTGTACAAGATCAAGATATAATTTTAAGCGAAATAACTTCAATAACGTATGTAAACTTAAGCACATATGAGTGTTAAAGGTGATCGCACATGACCGCAAAACCCTCAAGAGGCGCAAAAGTCGTAATACAAGGGATTTATCAGTTCTGAAAATGCGAATGAAATCTGCTATACCTGGCACAATGTAAAACATCAAGACATTCTTCTGTTTACCTCATCAGCCTTTCGTCGACTCCTGCTACTATCTTTTTTTTCAATCCACTACAAGTTAGCCCTTGGCTGCGATTTCACCTGATGGTAAATGATGATGCAGTCTAAGATGGTAGCGGGCTAATCTGTTAGGGGATGGTAGCTAATTAAACCTATAGCCCTATACGCTTTCTACACGGCATCGTACCGGAACGCTAAATTACTTGGCGGCACGTCCTTGCCGGTAAGGTGGTAACTAGCTATATTTCCAAATTGGCCCTACGGGGAATCGAACACTGCGCCACGGCGGTCGTCGATTTGCAGCTCTTACACGTATTTTTTGATGGAAAAATGGTTAAAACAAACATAAAAAAGCGGGTTGCGGCTCATACGCCTCTTGATGTTCGTCTCGTTGTATGCAATCTCCTTTAATTTTCCCTTTACATTCCAATATCCACCTTTGTTATTACTTTGACTTCGATATTTAATTTGTGTGATACTTAACAGTACTTTCTTTGAAGTGTATGACTCACTTTCAGATGTGGGTTATGTTGTTATATTTTATTTCTCAAATATCCGGGTAAATGCTACGTACCTACTTCATTGACCGGGTCAGGTAGGTACTTCTGTTCTAAATACACTTCTAAAATAAGTGTTTTGGATATATTCCAAAGCACATGCTCATATACTTGTTCCAGAGCTGTACACTGTATGTGATTTAGAAAATCTCTACCTTTTCTAAAGCATTTGCGCATTACTAGCACTTTAGAAGGACTAGTGCTTTAGAAAATATTATAGTGCCTCAGAAAAGCTCTATACTCTCCGCGCAGTTATCGTCTTCGTCGTCGTTTCAACCGATAGACGTCTACAGATTCTGGACATAAGTCTTTTACAGGAAATTCTATGCAAAACAAACTAATACCGCTTTAAATTAAATAGAATAATTGTTGTACGACGTAATTTGTGCCATTTATGCGATTAGAAAAGCAGATTTTACCATCAAGAACCGGTGATCTTGCCTCTTGTCTCAAACTCAAACTTGTTTTTTTCTAGAAGTTTTTAACAAGTGCTTTTGAATCGTCGAGTGAATCTACCACTGGTTTGGAATGTCATTCCTACCGAGAAGGACCAGCAATAAACTCGGTGGTCTCGGTGGACTTCCAGTGAATTATTCTTCCAGTTATTTGTAGGTTACCATAAATTCTGGTATTGTAATCCCAGCAGTCTTCGACTCTCCTAGCTGTGTGCCCCAACCAGAGATATTCAGTAGTTCATATCTGGCCCTATATAAAGTACTAGGCCACTCCAGCGGTGTTGGTTACTCTGGTCTGGTTTAGTACCTCATCCTCTGATTCTCCTCCTATTTGTTCATGACCTTTGACTATCGTTTTCTGAGTAGTGGTCTTTCATTTTCTAAAACAAAAAGTGTATAATATGCCACTTTATTTTACGACGAGTGTCTAACGACCTAAAACTTTAGTGAATGGCATTTCTTTAAATATCGATTCACTGAATAGGAAATGTATTGATTGTAATGTAGGTAATCAACGGTATTATGTACTCATAATAACGAAAAAATTGTGAACGGCAAATGAACGGGTTACTGAACTAAAATAGCTGTTTTTTGAAATAGTTATTGGACTACTGCCTCGTTGGTCTAGTGGTTATCGTGTTCGACTGCGGCCGACGAGGTCCTGGGTTCGAGTCCCGGGTCGGGCCATAATTAAGTATTGGGTTTTTCTGATTACAAATTCTCAGTACTAGCCAGGAGTTAGGAAGTTGGTGGTACTTCACCCCCGTGCCTCGGAGAGCACGTTAAGCCGTCATAAAACATGATAATAATCGTTAAAGCCCGCCAACCCGCATTGGAGTAGCGTGGTGGGTCTAAGCTCTAATTCCCTTTCTCCTATGAGAGTGAAGGCCTGTGCCCAGCAGTGGGACGTTAAGCTGTAGTGGTGGTGGATATTGGACAACGGCCTTTTACTTTTATTTGTCTGTTGTTTGTTTTGTTGTTGTGTTTAATTCGTCATTTCGTATGAATCGAATATACGTTTATAAAATCATTCCTCCATTTATACCTATGCCTACAAGCATTCGTGGATACTCAGGAAAAGGAAAAATATATTTTAATATTCGTATTAAAACCGTTCTATAAATAACTAACTGACACGCATCGTCCATGCACGCGTGGCCTAAGAATTAATAAAACTTTTTTTAATGTATGTCTGGCATATCTCCGTGGTTTCAGAACCGATTTGAAAATATTTTTTTTTTCAGTCGTTAGAGGAAGCTCTCGAGGTGGTTCCATTAAAAATTCTGACTCCAAATCCTCAACCCTGACATTAAAAATAAGAATTATTTCCAAAAAACCGACTTCCAAATCCACTGTAAAGTAAAAAATAATTTTGATTTCTACACTCTATGTTGAAGGCGGGCGGCTATAACAAGGTTAAGCAAAGTTGAGGCAAAGTTTGTCACCATGTCGCCCGACTTCAACATAGAGTGTAGAAATCAAGATTATTTTTGTGTTGTGTTGAATTCAGCGAAGTTTTACTATGTTGGTACAGAGTTTATATTTGCAGCCTAAGAGGCAAGTTAATACAATTTGGCATCCATTTTCGTCGACTCTATCTATAATAGAGATACGAGAGAACAAACAATGCGGCAGTCCGCACTCCGCAGTTCTTTGTTTGGAATAAGTCCAAATGTTCTCAAATCTATTGATTTTATTGTGATATAAGTGAACAAGAGAATCTACATACACTCAACTTGGAAACATGTGAAATAAAAGTGGCCGACTGTAAGAATAAGGTGAACTAAGATGGTCAATAAAAAAGCATTAATAATACACAAAATACACGACCTAGTTGAACAAAAGTGGATGAGAATTGGTTTATACCTTATTTTATTCTTTTACTAGATGATGCCCGCGACTTCATCCGCGTGGATTAAGTTTTTTTAATGCACGCAAGAACTCCTTCATTTTCTGGGATAAAAAGTCTGTGTCCTTCCCCGCGATATAAACTATCCCTGTACCAAATTTCATCAAAATCGGTTGAACAGGTGGGCCGTGAAAGCGTAGCAGACAGACAGATGGACAGACAGACATAAACACTTTCGCATTTATAATAATAGTATGGATTAATGGAATAATATTCCCACCCATAAAAACGCCGAAATAAAGCCGGCACCTCTAACTTTTCGGAGCTACGTGCGTTTTATGCAAATAAATATCACTTGTTTGGTGAAGGAAAATAGTTTGAACAAGCCCACACGCCCGACAGATCTACATAATGTTCTAAAAGGTGTGTGAAGGCTGCCAATCCGCACTTAGCCAGCGTGGTGGACTATGGCTAAGTCCTTATCATTTTGAGATGCGACTCGTTGCAACAGTGAACCGGTAATGAGTTTTCTACTTTACACTACTTTAAACCATATCGGTCTGTACTTATAAGACCTTACGTCCCATTGTACGCTTTTGTAAGATCCAAGCTTTCTTAGAGGTACGTAAAGAACATCTGTTCAGGAAAATAATAATTCTTAGAAAAAACTTGCTCTACTGCCAAGTATCATTTATTCGTCATCTATTTCGTTTAACAATTACTATCTTCTAATAGTGGGAGTTAGTGGAAAATTAAGAGAAGGTACTAGCTAAAAGTCGATTTTTTTCTAAGTGAGTCTGAATTCGGTAACCTTATTATAGGTAGCTGATTATCAATTGCCTCCAAAAACAAACCTTCAGCTCTAAGGCTATACGCTAAGTTTTATTTCAATGCTATATCAATTTAGTAGCATCTAGTAGTACATAAACACCCGCATCACGACAAACGGCAACTAGCGCAAATTAGCATCTAACGATCGATAACGCGCAAGATACGTATCGCAATTTGTCGGAGTGGCGGAGGCCACTTCCTATCCCGAGAGCTGTCATCAGGGATAACAGGCAAGGCGATAAGAAACTGTGTCAAGAACACGTCTAAATTTACAAAAGTTGAATGTCGCGCTGTTATCCCGCAATTACACGTGACGCACGCATTGTTAGCGCTACAGAACTCTCATTAATTAGGTAATAGAAATGGCATTGGTGCTAGTACAGCGTATCTCTTATTTTGAATACTTATCCCTCTTTACTTACAAATGGAGGAACTAAGAGACTGAGAGACTAATCAACACACAGCTCAAAGAAGTTTCTTTTTAGACACTTGAGATGATGATGATGATGGTTAGTGTGTACACATGCCCCTATGCATATAAAACATCCCCCTTGTAAAATGACTTAAAAACTAAATTTTATGGAGCAATATTTAATAAAAAGTTGGTATAAAAGTAAACCAATATCTCAAAAAAACTGTAATTCTATGCAAACGTCTGGTTTACAATAATGCATTCTGATGCTTCATTGCACATCTACGAAGCTGCTTATGCACTTCTAATCAATTGTGGATTCTGTGGTTAGCACTTAGCAATAAGCCTCTGAAAGCGCTACTGAACAGATTAAAGGATCATTTTTAATCATTGTACTGTTATAAGAGAGACACGCTTACATTTAAATTGGGTATCAAACTACTATAAGGTTGCATGCCTGTATATTTGAAACACGGGAAACTTCTTCTATCCTTTATTTATCAAGAGAACACTTTAATTATTACAATTTAGATTAGGTTCACTATCGAATGAAAGAAATAAGTAAACGAGAGCAATGAACTTGCGCGCACGCTGAGATAGGTCGATGGCCAGAGACGTAGACATTTGTCAAATGTATTCAAAACGTCGATATATATGTAGGTACTAGATGGGTCCTTTCATAGAAAAAAATTGGGCGTCCGACCTGTAGAGCGTGCTCCACACCTGTATAAGTCGGTTTCTACACGACATCGTACCGGAAAGCTAAATCGCTTGGCGGTACGTCTTAGGTTCGTCGTAGGGTGGTAACTAGCCACGGCCGAAGCCTCCCACCTGGCCTGGTGGGACCAGGGAAATTATAAATTCCCAAATTGATCCTGCCGGGAATCGAACCCGGGACCTCCCACGTTAAGGCAACAGCGCTCAACACTGTGCCAAGGAGGTCGTCAAAACAAATGACATACCTAATATAATCTCCTGATGTACCCACTTAAAATGAAGATATACGTTTGGAGATTGCATTTTGCCAAAGATTCTCCTAAATATAGCTACTTTTACATTATCGTATATATTTTTTCTTTTTATGTATACTTTTAAATATGGATTTTTTACTCTCATATCACATATTTATAGTCTTTAATACTTTAGAAACAAACGGGTTTTATTATTCATAATGTATATGTCACCGTAAGATTGTAAAAACCGTTAGATTATAATCTAACTCGCGAAATTGCAAACTGTCAAATGGTTATAATTTAACGCATTATTTTTCGGTAGATTGTAATCTGTTAGGTATATTAACCCGATAAAACCTAACACACTAACACTACCTGATTATTTATGTCGAACCCTAACCTAACCTACAAGAAACAGACAAGAAAAAGTAAATACAACGAATATTTCAAAAATTCACACTCAGAACATTAAACGGTTCACAATCTCTCGACAATTTACAATTTCGCGAGTTAGATTATAATCTAACGGTTTTTACAATCTTAGGGTGACATTTAAATAATAAGTATTGCATATTCTTGCAGTATCTATTTACACCTAAAAATTGATATGACATAATTTTTACCAGCGCACTTTTCCGACTTCATATTTCATATATTTGTATGAAATAAGCTTGCATGATATGCTGAGGTTTATTTAAAACATTTGTCCCCTTTTTTTCCTTTGATAAAAGTGATTGCGGTCGACTGTTCATAATAAAACCGTAGTTCAGCAACTTCCTTTATTGAAATGCACTGAAAAACAACTCATTATATCCAGTAAAATTTGTTTATATAGGCTGTATGGGTATGGTATAACATTTTAGACAATTTCGCGAGTTAGATTATAATCTAACGGTTTTTACAATCTTAGGGTGACATATATATAATTAGTATTGCATATTCTTGCAGTATCTATTTACACTTATAAATTGATATGACATAATTTTTACCAGCGCACTTTTCCGACTTCATATTTCATATATTTGTATGAAATAAGCTTCCATGATATGCTGAGGTTTAATTAAAACATTTGTCCCCTTTTTTTCCTTTGATAAAAGTGATTGCGGTCGACTGTTCATAATAAAACCGTAGTTCAGCAACTTCCTTTATTGAAATGCACTGAAAAACAACTCATTAAATCCAGTAAAATTTGTTTATATAGGCTGTATGGGTATGGTATAAAATTTTAGACTTTATTCGTTCCCAATTAAGTTACACAATTTCATATAAACGATGTTTCACAAACATAATAATTAATAAAATTCTTAAATTATCTTCAAATGTCAACATATTGCCAAAACAAATAATCAATTACGATAAATGGACTGTAAACCATCATCAGGAAGGCCTAATTAAAGTAATTGCTGCACGTCTTCTCAATTTCAATTATTGTCTTGTTAACTTGATCCTGATAGAATTGATCAAAGCCGGATAAAGTTAAATTTACAAATACGAACTCCATTTAATCGGTATTAACCTGAAAACCCCAGTGAATTCTGCAGACCTGTGACGTGCCTACTGCGTAGCATCAGAGACGCTGTAGAATTAACCGATTTGTTATTAGCCGATTTGTTAAGACCTACATGAGGGAAACAAGAAAACTCAGAACTAAGATTACTAGAAAGGCAAGCAACTCATTAATACTGCGAAGGCAATATTTCTAGTAACGACGTAGGCTATGACTGATCGTGCTACGCATAAGCCGAGGCGCCGCATCCACGGCGCTTCAGTCTACCGATAGCGCTCGCGAGGTACATACATATTGTAACCGCGACTTGAATTATTTGCGCGTATATACGTTTAATTTATCGGAGTTTTTTTTTGTTTTTTTTACTACATGTGTTGTGAAATGCGAGTGTCCGCTGAGAGACCATGTGTTAAGTGCGCGCCGGGTCGCTGGCTTAAGAGGCGTGCTTCCCGAATGGCGCATTCAATCGAGATATTGCGTTTGCAGTTCAAACGGATGCTGAACAAGGAGCTGAGCCACTTCTCGGAGTCCAGCAAGTCCGGCAACCAGATCTCGGAGTACATCTGCTCGACTTTCTTAGGTAAGTTTTTATTTAAGGACTAGCCCTTCGCTGCAATCAGGTGATTGCAAGTGGTGCTGCAATTTAAGGTGGAGCGCGCTAGCCTAAACAAATCCTATTCACTGGTTATTATATTTAACAATTTGAATTTGAACCTTTATTAAAAGTGAAAGGGAAAACGAAAGCTGTTTCCTTATTTACGGCCAAATAATGAAACTATTCTAGTCCGTTTGCACCTGCAAACTGCTAAATTTTGTAATGTCACTTTTGGACAACTTTATTCCAGGGTAGTTGTTGTTTTTTTTAATGTATCATGTCCTTTTCATAAAAATATGAACACACACACACACGTTAAACACGTTGAACAAGTGGATATTTGTAATAACACAAAATAAAAAACTTTCAGTAATTGGTCGTTATTTTTTCTTTTCTACATCAACTTAGTTATGTTATATGTGGATGATTTCAATTACTATACTATGTCTAAAAAATTTACCAAAAATTTATAACGAGACACATTTTTTGTGCCTATATCAACCATAGAGACGATATTAGTTTAATAATATAGACGGCGCCATTTATTGAAATAGTTGTTCACTATCCAACTCAGTCATGCAGATATTTCTGCCAAATATTTTTTCAGAATGTCTGATTCACTTATGGATTCACTTACATTTGATTCGCTTTACTTTTTCCCACATTATATGAAGCGTAAAACATACATAAAATATGATTAGAGAACATAGGGTATGTAATCGCTAAATTACATAATACTATATAGGTTAAGTTGTCAAAATAATACTGTTGATATCGGTGATAATTATTATTAAGTGCAACCGCGCTTATCTAAAATTTACATTATAGACATATTATTTTAACAAAAACATTGGATGTGATGAATAATTATTATTATGGGTAACATTAATGAGGAAATATAATTGTACTTATTCAGATAAAATTGCGAGTTCGAGTCATGGAATAGGTATAACTTTTTACTGTACAATACTTACCTAACCTCGTGGAAACTTTAATGGATATATTTTCCCTGAGTACTTAGGTAATTTAATGCCAATTGACTAAGTCAAGAAACTAAGCAAATAGATTGCGAAAGGAAAGCGGCATTGTGACGTTTTATAACTTTGAACTCGGCATGAGATAAGCATAGTCTGAGAGCGAAACGTATATTATGTCCTCTTATTATCGGAAAATTTATGCATAGAAAGTTACTTCTATCTACCAAAAAAATAATAAATACATACTTGCAAAGATACACCTAGCCTCTGTAGGAACGTTTTAAAGGTAAAAATATAACGATCATGAACGCTGATGAAATTTAGTTTTTAACGCCGGAACATATGAAGTTATTGTAAGTAATACAGTAAATAAATATTTATTGTTGGTAGAATTGTGACATTATCCTTGTTGTTTCCACTTAATTATCTAACTTTAACTCATATTATTCAATTCAAATAGGTATAGGTATAATATATATTAAATATTACATTATCTAATTATAAGTATGTTTAAAACAGCTAATCGAACCATCGAAGAAAAAATACTTATTAAAAATAATGTTTGATAAATTATACCTTTGAATGAAGCGACTCATATAATTATGATAGAACTTCACTTTATAAGTTCGTTTGATCACTAATTATGTCACAATCAATCTACTTACCTACTACATAGGAATGTAGCCTATAATATATTTCCCAGCATAATAGGTAGGTATAAATAAAAGTGACGAGTAGTTCAGCGGCTTGAAACCTTTGTGCGTCATCAAATGCCATTGAAGGGGGAAAAGTGAGTGTGTGATACACTCCCCTACTAGTAACCTCGTTTCACAATTTTCTATGATTTATTAAAGGCGGACGGAAAACTTAAACTGTATTGATTTCAGTATAAATAAAAGTCCAGTCTATTATTAGAGCCAGGGAAAGAAATTTACGTCAGCTGCAATAGTTATAATTACGTGCAAGGTATTTCTGAAGTAATTTTAGATGAATTATAAAGTAATGTTATTGTGTCTACTCCAGAGTTTATGGAAGATTATTGTGCATATATAAATAATTAGTCCTCATTTAGCACAGACAATAATATTATTGAAGTTTCAGCACACCAACAGTATTATTCTATACTTACCTAAAATTCTTTCAAAAGCTTTATTGTAAATAAGCTGTCGTAATTATTGCGAATGATCGAATACCTTTTAAATATTTGTTACATTGAAGACGATTGTTGCTGTTCCTTTCAATTGACTGTTAATAGGCTTGAATATGAAAATTGGAATCGTCCGTTGACAATTGAATAAGACGAAAATGATTATTTATTGATGTTTTCATGAGGATGATGAGATTGTTTTGGTTTTTTATCAAATTAAATTGTAGCCTTGATGCGCAGTGCGCACAAAGTTCGCAAATAAAAAATGACTCCAATTAGCAACACTGTTTTTTTTTTCAAATATCAAAACGATTATTTATTTTCCGTTAAGTAAGAAATTTATTATTTGTTATTGTTATTACTCTTTATGTCGTACACCACAATACAAAAACACTAAGAAGGAAGTAGAATACAAAAAGGCTTTATCGCTTAGTAGCGATCTCTTAAGATCCATACTTATCTTACCTATATTAACTAATCGGTAGTAAATACAAAAGTTTTATTAAATTATTATGATTATTTTAAGAATACACGTTTTAAATAATTAATCTGCGACTTTGATAGTCTATTTTTATTTTTTTCCACATAATATTTAGTCGGAATGTACTTACAGTGCTTTTGTGATTAGATATAGGTAAAGTGTATGCGTAGTAGGCACCCCACTATCGTATAAATTGCGATAAAGCAATCCTCATAATCTGCTGTGTATTCGCACCACCAGGATTAGTTCATCACGCTTTCTCTTAATCTCATCATATCTAGAGATAATACTTGAAATGAGAACGACATTCTAAAAATAGACCGAAATCTTTGAAATCGTTTAGTGACATAAGTCCACGAGATGTTGCAAAGGTGTGTCTATGTCGAATTTGTAAAAGTAGTTAATGACTGGTTATATAATACCTACCGATACCTACTAATGATGACCCAGAAACGGGTATTCATCAAACAAGTAATAAACACTTCACATGTTCTCCTACTTTCTTTCGGCATTGATACACAATGACACGATTTCGGTCATGATAATAAGTTTAACACGCTTACACTCAGTACTTCAAAGTGGCTTTTTTTCAGGTCATCATAACAAGACCGCATGTCGGCTTAGGGTATCAACGAATATGAAAATTTTATTGATCATTTTTATCTCCACAATAATAATGTTTTAACGAAAGACAAAATTACTCTGTTATTAATTTTTAATGGTACATTACGTTTTTATTTATTTCAGATAAACAACAAGAGCTTGATATACCATCACTGCAAGTTGATGAAGCGAGTGAACGAATCAAGAAGAAGGAAAAACCTCGTAATGCTGGACCTGGTACTGCTACTATGTCACAAGTGAGTATAAGAATTCTTTATTAAAATAATATGAATACATCATACTAGCTGATGCCCGCATGGATTAAGTCTTTGAAGTGAAACTTTTCTATCATCGTTGTGATTTGAAAATTCGATGAAACGAAAAAAGCGTCATTAAAAAAAGACAAACATGCATAAATAGGATATAGCCTGCGATTGAATGAGATAGAATACAAGTTATATTTATCTCATTCTCTCGTAGGCTACTTTTCTGAAGTTCCACTTCTACCGTATGTGAATTTCACACACACACACTTTTTTTATTCCCACGGGAACTCTTTAAATTTCCGGGTTTAAAGTAGCCTATGACACTCTCCAGATCCTGAATATACCCATGCAAAATATCACGTCGATCCGTCGCTTTGTTGTGGCGTGATTGAAGGACAAACAAATAAACATACACTTTAACATTTATAATAATATTATGATTTTTTTACCTATTATGCAAGCTACTTACTTAACATTTAAATAATTAAATAATAAATATTAATCTTAATAATATTTTTTATTAATTATTAAATATCTCGTATCAAGCACTAATAAAAAAAATATTCTTCCGTTACAGATATCTGGTGTTAAGAGGGCGCTGACACATACAAATAGTTTCACTGGAGAACGTGTACCAACATACGGAGTAGAAACCCCTCACGAAGAAGACTTGGGCCAACTATTAGGAGATCTAGATCGCTGGGGCGTTGACATTTTCCGCATCGGTGACCTGTCCTGCGGCCGTCCTCTAACCGCCGTCGCGTACTCTGTCTTCACCTCTAGGGAATTACTGACCACGCTGCAGATTCCAGCGCGCACATTCCTTGCGTTTGCTGTAACCCTCGAAGAACACTACATTCGCGATAATCCGTTCCACAACTCACTACACGCAGCGGATGTCACGCAATCAACAAACGTTCTCCTGAACACGCCTGCTCTAGATGCGGTATTTACACCCATTGAAGTGTGTGCTGCACTGTTTGCTGCATGTGTTCATGACGTCGACCATCCAGGTCTAACAAACCAGTTTCTGGTTAACTCGAGCTCCGAATTAGCTTTAATGTATAACGATGAATCTGTCCTAGAGAACCACCATCTCGCGGTCGCCTTCAAACTTCTCCAAAACGACGGCTGCGATATATTCGTAAATCTCCACAAGAAACAGAGGCAGACGTTGCGAAAAATGGTTATAGATATGGTGCTTTCGACAGACATGTCCAAACATATGAGCCTACTAGCGGATCTTAAAACTATGGTTGAGACGAAAAAAGTTGCCGGTAGTGGAGTATTGCTACTGGATAACTACACGGACAGAATACAGGTTTTGGAAAATCTCGTACACTGTGCCGATTTGAGCAATCCTACGAAACCGTTGCCGCTATACAAGCGATGGGTAGCGTTACTCATGGAAGAGTTCTTCCAACAAGGGGATCGTGAAAGAGAACAGGGCATGGACATCAGTCCCATGTGCGACAGACATAATTCTACTATTGAGAAATCTCAAGTCGGTTTTATCGACTATATTGTACACCCTCTTTGGGAGACGTGGGCAGACCTGGTGCATCCAGACGCCCAAGATATATTGGACACTTTAGAAGAAAACCGCGACTACTACCAGAGTATGATTCCTCCGTCACCGCCACCGGCACCCATTCAAACGCACTCGGGAGCAGACGACGAGCGCCCCGAACAAATACGATTTCAAGTGAGTTCTGTTTTTATACCTTACTTTTTTAAACTTAGTTCATTCATAGTTATTTCACAGCTTAAATTAATTAATCTGTGAAAAATTATTGATCAAGTTACACCTTAATTCTAAGATTGTCATTATTTTCAATCAATACTAATATTGTAATAATTTTATGAAATAACTGATTTGGCAATTTGTGCAATATTAAAAACATGGAATTTAGATTAGGTGTACGCCTGTAAAAGTGATAATTCAATTCAATTTAATGCTTTATTTACTCTTGTTGATAATGTTTCGTTGATTTCTAATCTGTTAAGTGAAAAAGTGAAATTGATTGATGAATAAAAAATACAAATTAGTATTGGATAGAATCAGGCGTTACTTTGCGGAAGTTCATGATTTAGCAAGAAAAGATTACAATTATTTTGCTATAATCCACCAACAGAAAAAATTCTGTATTGTCAAGCATGCAGTTACAAGCGAAACACCGTTTACCTTCCCAACCAAGAAAGCCAAGTTCCCATTTATTTTGTTCCCATTTATTACAGTTGGCATTGCTTGCTTGGGAACTTGGCTTTCTTGCTTGGTTGGGAAGGTAAACGGTGCTTCGCTTGTAACTGCATGCTTGACCATACAGAATTTTTTCTGTTGGCGGATTATAGCAAAATAATTGTAATCTTTTCTTGCCAAATTAGTATTAACGATCTTTCATCTTCGACAGGTAACGCTCGAGGAAGGCGAGGGCTCCGAAGACTGCGAAGGGGAGGGCGACGGCGGGATGTGACGGAAACTACTGGGAATTTGTAAGAAACTCTCTGAGAAGATGCAGGTGTGGTGGAAGCTCTGGTAGCAGGGCGGACGCAAGAGCGCCGTTCAGGGCACCCTTCGCGCCGGGCGTATCTCTTGTTGTATAAATACTTGTTGACGCTTATCCTCGAAGTGGCACGATCCTACAGAGCATCGTAACATTTCGAACATAATATGATAATTTGTATTATGTGATTACTATGCAATGTTGTTTAGACTTATCTATGACTAAAGTGTCCCTCCAACGACTGTGTTTGACATTAGATTTTCTAGTGATCATTGTTTTGTTTTGTCTAACCAAAGATGCAAAGATCAACTTCTTTACGTTCGTTCGACCCCTGTGAGTAGCTCGTCTTCGATTCGTAAAGTTAAAGTCGTATAAGTAGATTTAGACTCGACCTCGTATATACTGGGTCGACTAAGTAAGGACATTGAAAACGCTTATTAATTGGTATGAAAGGGTAATTTATATTGTCATATCATCCACGTTTCTCATATTTAATACGGGTTTGCGATAATGATGTTATTCACCAAAATATACTAACATTATAGGTATTCTTAAATATAAAACTACTTTAAGGTAATTTTTTTTAAATGCCTTTCGAAGTTTTTGTCGTGTCTTTTTCTGAATATAAAACGTTCGGTCAGTCTTTTGAATATAAGACTTGTACCGACTCGATCCTGTTAAATAGCTTTATTTGATTTGGTAACCTAATAGCACCTCATTTCTTATAAGGATCGCTGGCGATCCCCTTTCTTTCTTATTAGAATAATGTATTATTTTTATATTACATACTGTACTAGTTCATTACCCAAAAATACAAGTCATTTTAGGATAACGATAATTGTTTGTGTATGCAACTAACGACTTGAAGTCTTATAAAAGTTTGAATACAAGTACTAACACTGGCGTGGTTTGCTACTAAGTTTTCTTTAAGAGTTGAAGTGTTTACTGAAATAAATTAGGTGCAAACTACTGTTGCACGCGGGCCGGGTCTTGCAATAGTACATTAAGTGGTTCCGTACCTTGCGCACAACAAACAATTTGAAAAAGCTTATTTTAATTTGCAGTCAAGTCATCGCAAATAAAAAATTAAGACAACGCTGATCTCATGCGGTGTCTACTGTCTGGTACAGATCCTAATATCATTAACTCTAAACATGGCAACTTGTAGTTTATAAATGGTAATATTTAAAATTTATGAATACCTACCTAAATATTTGATTATCTGTATTA
Organism: Erebia palarica; assembly: GCA_964035005.1. Lineage (NCBI taxonomy): Eukaryota > Metazoa > Arthropoda > Insecta > Lepidoptera > Nymphalidae > Erebia > Erebia palarica. The sequence continues at coordinate 14,334,527 of OZ035983.1, forward strand.
TGATTGCATTTCACGTAATCCATCGATGTTAGTGTTTATAAATATTCGTGAGCTGGTCTCTATACTTTCATGTACTCAGAAGATATTTGTTTACCTAATTAGATGTTTTCTTTTTTGTTTTTGTACTTCAGACATGTACCTCTTTCTAGCTAGTATTATTTTACAAAGTATTGTTAATGTCGTCGCTCCATCATTCATCTGTGTCAAGAATGAAGGTCCAATGTACATTGTTTTTTGTAGGTAAATTAAGATTTGATGCGGCGAAAATAAGTACGAATGCTATGTCGCCGTGTCTAAAAATGTCTGATTTTAAAATCATAAATTAGACATAATATGGTACCCTTGTCGTACAAAGACAAAAAAAATATATAAAAACGCTTAAAACTAAAATTTTGTGTGTAATAGAAACATTACGCTTAGAAACATTTGTGTTACGATAATATACATAATGAATTATAATATGTATGTAATTTACATAATGTAAATTTTCATCAAATAATAATGTTTGTACTATTAGATCTGTGTGATGTACGCGCGATATACCTACGTGTGCGCTGAATCTTTTCTAGTTCACATGTGAACAGTACCTAATATCTATGGCCGACCCTACGGCTGCTAAACATTGTCCCGATAATAATTCACACATTAAACCTAATCACAATGTGTAACTAGTTATAAATATTATTATGCTCGTTGTTTAATATTAATTTCTGTATAATTGGATGTACCTTACATAATTGTTATTGCAGTGGGTACTTTAAAAAATATTGTTCGTACCATGCGTATTCCTAGTTACCAACATAATTTATCTGTCACATTTTTTTTACTATCGGGCTTTTTACGGCTCTACTGCTGGCTTTTTGGAGCCTTTAACTATCACAGTTAGCTAACTACCAAAGAAGAAAGTTTACCTTAATTTTCATTGTATTACGTCTACGTGCATCTGGCATGTCACTTTTTCGAATTACTTGTTTATATTAATTATTTGTAAGTATGTCGCAGTGCGGTATCAGTGTTATTATTATGTTTGTCAGTATGGAAAACTAACACATAAGATTGGTTAAAACCTAGTTAATTTATAAAATACCGAAATAAAAGTGTGCAATGCTGGTCATATGCATTACTTATTATTTATGTTTAAAATAAAATAGCTTGTAATAGTTTAAAATGAATATTTGAGTTGAATTAAAGAATATTAATGTATTTAGAATAAAAAATAATAAGAAAATCATGTTAGTTTGCTTTCATACCTTTTAATTAAATTATAATTTTAACTTATTATAGTGGTTACAAATTGATTATACTTTAGAATCTTGGCCATATTATCGTTAAAATGAAAACCTGCACCAATTATGATTCTGTACTTACCTATTATTTACAATGAAGCCGTAAAGTATGTACATTTTTAACAGACTTCCAAAAACACGGTATATTTAAAAAGAAAAACCCGAATTGAGAACCTATTTCTCTATTCTTCTTAGCTCGATACAGGAAGTTTACGAGATTATTGTTAAAAGTTTCATAATACACTAATTACTTACCTTTGGTGCTAGGTACATGGTTACTGCCAGCCCCTATAATTTCTGGAGATAAACTCAAAGACCCATTTTTTCATTCCTGATGATGCAGATTGCTGCTCTAAGCTACGGAGCTTCGGATAGAAAACTCCGACTGTGGCATTCCGAACTAGTGGTATTAAGCCTGAAACCTGGTCCTTTTTGGAAGTAGTTAAAAATGTACCTAATGACTTACCTAATATTAGATTTTTTAAACCTTTATTGAAAAAAATACAACAGAACTTTTAGCCAGGCAAAAGCTTTAATAACTACTAGATGATGCCCGCGACTTCGTTTGGTTTTTTTACTTCTCGCGGGAACTCTAATTTTCTGGGATAAATAAAATATACATGTAGCATAGGTGATAAGTCAGGTTATCTATCTATCTCCATTCCAAATTTCAGCCAAATTGTTCTGGTGTGATTGAGTAACAAACATCCATCCATTCAAACTTTCGCAGTTAACAAGTAATAAAAATTAATATTTAAAAACAGCCCCTGCAGCGCCCCTTTTTGACCTTATAACTTTGAAACAACAATTAGAACTTCGCAGAGTAATATAACATAATATCTAAAACACAAAACTGCATTTTTGTCGGCTCACTTCAGTAGTTTTTTTGTCCAGCGTGGTGGACTATGGGCTATGGCCAAACCCTTCTCATTCCGAGATAAGACTTGTGCTTAGTCATATATACTATGTCTATGTGCTTAGTAATGAGTAGAGGTGGCAAATAGTATTAAATTTTAATGTTCTGTGATCTTGCTATAAATAATTGATAATAAAATATATCAGTTCAAAAAAATTGGATAAAAAAATATTATGATCACTTAAGGAGGTCCTATGACCATCTCCTGGCTCCATCACGAGACGCTGGGCAGCATCTAGGTTTAAAGTGCTTGTCAAGACAAATCAAAATACTTAGTCCAAATACGACGGGTTTACGATGAGAACTTAAGGTGTTCCTATGACCACATCCTGGCTCCATCATGAGACCCTGAGCAGCTTGTAGCTTTAATTTGCTTGTCGAGATAAGTCAAAAGAGTCCAAACACGACGGGTTTACAATGAGAACCTAAAGAGTTCCTATGACTACCTACCAAATCAGGGCAGCGTCTTGGTACAAAGTGCTTATCAAGACAAATCAAGAGTCCAAACACGACGGGTTTACAATGAGAACTTAAGGAGTTCCTATGACCACCTACCAAATCACGATTGCAGCACAGCTTCGTAGATTAAGGCCCTAAAACATATCTAAGAACCAGTGACTGAAAAAAGAATTCATAAAGATTACAGAAATATAAGTGTTTTATAGAATGAAAGTGTAACAGAATCGAAGCTGTAACCCTTTTGAATATGTTTTTAATTCTGATAACCAGAAACACTTATATTTCTGAAATGAATCTGTACCAGAAATAAAAGGTTTTAAAGTGTTTTAAAGTGTACCTAACCGAAATAGCGACGTTGCCAAATATACTGTTGACGCGTATTCAAATTAGAACCAAAGGTTGAAAGCACCGATGATGAACTGATTATTTAAGTATGTCGAACCCTAACCTAACCTACATGAAACAGACAAGTAAACGTAAATACAATGAATATTTTAAAAATTGACACTCAGAACATTGAACGGTTCACAATCTTTCGACAGTTTACAATTTCACGAGTAAGATTATAATCTAACAGTTTTTACAATCTTACGGTGACATATTTAGTCAAAGCGTCTCCGTAGCGCAGCGGAGACCAATCATATATCTATGGTTACAGTATCGTTTCTGTTTTCAATTTCATAAAACAGGGTTTAAACCCATATTTCGGTTACTGTTTCAGTCCATACTATGATCCTTCTCAGAAGCTATATCTTAAATAAAAAACCGCATCTAAATCGGCCCAGTACTTTTTGAGAAAAAAGCTAACAATTTAAAAAAAAACACGATTGCAGCGCAACGTGGTGGACTTTGACCTTAAAATAAATCAAAGAACCTTTTCACAAGCTGTACATATCCAGTCCCCAGCACAGTAGGTTGGTTATTCAGAAAAATGGTAACATATTGAAAAATTAAAATCACGATTGCAGCTCAGCTTGGTGGACTATGGACTTAAAACATATTTTGTAAGAACCTTCTCACAAGCTACCTCCATATCAAATGCAAAAAACCGCATATCAATCGGCCCAGTACTTTTTCAGATGGTAGTAAAAAGTACACAAACAAACACACAACCTCTTAGGGCAAGCACATATTATACCGTCTCGGTTCCGTCGTGGGTAAAAATGAAATGAATGACAAGAATTAGCCCTCTTCCATCTCCATCATCAGACTGCATTATCACTTCAATATCACCAGGTGAGATTGAAATCAAGAGCTTACTTGTTGTGGAATAAAAAATAAAAATAAAATTTAGCATTTCTCAACAAACTCTACTAGGACTTAGCAGTTGCAGATTTGTCTAGTCAGTTACCAGGATCAACAACTCTGCAGGGCGACCAGCCAGCAAAAATGACAGCTACTGCTACATACAGTGTAACGATCGCAATCACCTCAGCAGGCCTATTCGCTAAATATTTGACAACAAGTTACCAACACTCTATTGTTGGTAACTCATTAGTGGTTGCTAATGCTTACGTCACATGTTTCGTATTCAGTAAAACATTTTAATGTCAACTGCATAAAATGACTATCAGATTGCTTGATAGTCACTGCTAATTTTATCGACTATAATGTGGTCAAATTAAACATACCACGTCTGAGAAATGTTGTATGAGCAAATGTCAGACTTTTTAATTTGTACGACTAATACTAGAGTTCAATAATCTGCGGAAGGTAGTCATTAAGATTTGCGATGTTTATGTTTTTCTAGGAAAACGAAGTTCCTAATTAGTCTGTTCCGTTAGAGTTAATATTTTAATGCATAAGTGCCTCTTTTATTGATTATATTGCTATTGTAATTTCTACTGCGACTAAGTATATTATATAACAGTTAAATTAATAATCAATAATAATAAAGTAATGTAATGCTAATATTGTAATGTTAGAAGTAATAAATAAATAAAGCTTTTATTCAGACATTTTACATTAATTCTTAATTTTAACTATTATTTTCCTCCACTGCCTCGACAAACCCATCCATTTGATGATGGCAAAGGCCTCCTCCAACATTTTCCACAGCTCTCTGTCTCTAGCTGTTCGGGACACTACATCTTGTCCCCTGATTGTATGCCCCGCCCACTTCCACTTAAGGCGCTTGATTGTAACTGTAACACCTTTGTTTTAGTACAACTTCTTATGTTTGTTGTTTTTATCCTATCGGACAATTTTTCACCATCATACTTCTGTTCATGGCGTTCTGACAAGATTCCATTTAAGTAAGTGTAATGCAAGCCATGTCTTCTTAACCTTGCTCAATCGAAAGTTCGCAATGAACTCTCTTTCTGGCAGCTCCATAGGATCGTAAAAGTCCCGCAGCCTACGCCTATGAACGCGTAAAGAGTTTTCAACAATGACCTGTCATTCTGCTTAGCGAATACGAAAGTATAGTTGTCGATACGAGAATTTAAGGCAAAATGCGTTTCCAGTTGCCATCCCAACACTATGCGTGGCCATCTCACTAAAGATGTACTTTTGACGTCATTTCGAATATCAACCTCTTGTCAACTGAGTTACAGAATACAAAATTTGATTTTGACAATTTTAGATTCTAACAGACAAGCCGGTGCCCATCAAATTTTAAAAGCCACTGAGATACAGAATAGGCCGGCTGGTTCCACTATTGGACAAAATCCATTAACGCAGGAAGAATAAATTCAGCCAAGCACAGCAATTGATACTGTGACAATGATTGATGCAGAAGATACGCGGTCGCCCTGCAGCGTTATCTTGTCTCTGGTCATTTGACATTTCCTGTTTCCATTTGTGTTTTGTTGGGGAAGCTGAAGCTATGCAAGCATTTTAAAATTTCCATATTCTTTGTTGTTAACTCATAAAATACAATAATAGTAATAGACTAATCAAAATGGTAAAACTTACTAATGAATTAATTCAAAATTCTATGCAGTATATCAACCCATGCAGAGATCGAGAACTGGATCTTAGAGGTTAGCTTTTAAAAAGTGTATTTACTATTATTTTTATTCTTATCTTTAATATGCCCATCTAATATTCTATTAAACTCAATTATTTAAAGCTAATTTGCACTTAAATTGCGTTGCTTGGTAAGAAAAATTTAAATAAAATCGAATTTATCTTGTCTCATTAAACCACAAAAAGACCGTCGTATGTACCTAGTATTTTAAATTGAACTGTGTAGACTGTGTGTATGTGTAAATATAAGAATTTTATAAATTACTCCAAAAATAAATCAACTGAAACACAAAACAATTCAAAATTAGGTACCCTCAAGTGTACCTATTATAAAATTATAAGCTTTCTAAGTACCTACTTAAATAAGTAATTATTATTTTGTATTATGCCCCTCATGCAATATCCACTGAAATGAGTAAGATGAAACTTTAGCAGTTATGATACATACTTCTAGAGTTATAAATACTGCTCTCATTTTAGTAAATGTCCCACTAGGTCGGTATAGCCTGAAGCAAGATTAACTGAAAAGATTAACCTGAATTTCCAACATGCGAAGCTAATAAGCATGCAAAGGGGGTAATATGTATTGTTGTTTTCACTTTTCAGGATATAAAATACCTCAAATTGAAAATTTAGGTGCCACTTTGGATCAGTTTGACACTATAGACTTCTCTGATAATGATATTAGAAAGTTAGATGGATTTCCACTTCTGAAAAGGTTGAAGTGTACGTTCTTTAACAACAATAGAATTGTGTAAGTATAAATAAATTGTAATGCTTAAAATCTATACTAATATTATAAATGCGAAAGTTAGGATTGAAGGATGGATGGATGTTTGTTACTCAATCATGCCAGAACAGCTGAATTGATCTGGACGAAATTTGGTACAGAGATAGATTATAGTCTGGAATAACACATAGGCTACCTACTTTTTATCCAAGGGAACCAAAAAACTTCAATCCACACTGACAAAATCGCGGGCATCAGCTAGTGGTTAATATTGCTATTAACTAGCTTTTGGAACATGAATGAAAGGCAAAAATTTGTAAGTGCTCTTCCTTAATTCTGAAAAAGTAAATCAACCTGGATGGGAGTTAATTTGTAAGTGTCAAAATTCTCTGTTTGTATTCAAAAAACCGACATCAGCTAGCAAGTATGAAACCTATAATATTGACGACCTCCGTGGCGCAGTGTGTAGCGCTGTTGTCTTAACGTGCAGAGGTCCCGGGCTCAATCTCCGGCAGAGTCAATTTGGGAGTTTATTTTTTCTGAATTTCCCTGGTCTGGCCTTGTGGGAGGCTTCGGCCGTGGCTAGGTACCATCCTAACGGCAAAGATGTGCCGCCAAGCGACTTAGCGTTCCGGTACGATGCCGTGTAGTAACCGAATAGGGGTATGGGTTTAATATAACTGCCATGCCCCTAACAGCTTAGCCCGCTACCATTTTAGACTGTATCATCACTTACCAGAGAATAAATAAAATATATTTATTTAACACTAAATAATATGTTAGCACCATCACATATTCACATCGTAAGATGGATGCTATATTTAGAATCCGCAAGATTACAATTTCTAGCACTGCAAAATACAACCACGGGTTTTGGGCAATTGTCTATCAAGGTGCTCTTCAACACTCCTTATTGTAAAAGCACATACTGTAAAGTCTAAGTTAAACATCTTCACATTGCTGGACATCTCCAATGTTTTTGGATGTCAAGTATAATTAAAAAAACAATGTTGTCACAAACAACAATTCCAATTAGTGAAGCTGAGGTTCAGCTATTTCATCTTTGATATTAATAATAGAATAGTATATATTATGTAGTGTAGTGTATATGTAGTGGATAAAAAAATAAAAAATAAAAGTTTATTTTGTATGTGTGTATGCTCTTTAAGTTGCTGTCACCCTCCTGCAACCTGTATTTAAAAATTTATGGCTATTGCTAAATATATTTTTAACATAAATAGTACAAAAGGCTCAATTAATAAATCAGGATGAATATGTCACCGTAAGATTACAGTTTACAATTTCGCGAGTTAGATTATAGTCTAACGGTTTTTACAATCTTACAGTGACAAATATATATATATTACTATCCATACTAATATTATAAATGTGAAAGTGTGTCTGTCAGTCTGCCGATCTTGATGTTTTGTTCAACCGATGTTGATAAAATTTGGTATAGAAATAGATTACATTGCAGAAAAAGTTATAGGCTACTTTTTATCCCAGGAATCAAAGAATTCCCATAGACTTTTTCTAGTACCAAAGTCCACACATATGAAGTTGAAGGGCATCATCTAGAAATAAATAATTATTCCAATTAAAACAGGCACAATTTGACACCTGCTAACTTTACTCATAACTTTGTTATTTGACTAGTCAAATAGCAAATATTTGCTAGTCCAAATACACAGCATAATTATTAGCTAGCATTTGACTTTTGTCTTATAACATCTGTTTGTTTTCAGACGCATAGGTGAGGAATTAGAGCAGTATGTACCAAATTTAGAAGTTCTAATATTAACCAACAACAATATAACAGAACTTGGGGATCTAGATCCATTGGCAACCCTCCCAAAACTGAAAACACTTTCTGTGATGCACAATCCAGTGGCTAATAAACAACATTACAGGTAAAGTAAGCTTCTGTTCATACTAATAAATTTCAAATCTTAAAATTAATCAACAATTGCTTAAAAATTTATAAATACATTTGCACACATTTTGGTTAATGAGATAGAGGGCTGGCTATCCTTAACACAGGTTTTAAAAAATCTAGCTAGGATAGCCAGTTCTTGATCTTGCAACATTTAATGTTTATTTTGTTAACACAAAAACTGTTAGCATCAAATAGTTTCAAGATCTATTACAATGTAACACAAAATGATTGAAAATAAACGATTTATTTATTTAATAAACATACACAATAATTTCCATTCTCTTGTCTATGTCAGTGTAAGATTGTAAAAACCGGTAGATTATAATCTAACTCGCGAAATTGGAAACTGTCGAAAGATTGTGAACCACTCAATGTTTTACTACTTACATACTTTTATAACTGCATGCAAGTGCCACCCTTGCCAAATATTTGTAAACCACATAAACTATGGTAGTGGGCTAACCTGTTAGGGGGTATGGCAGTTATATTAAACCCATACCAATAGTCGGTTTCTAAACGGTGGACCTGTAAGACCTATGGTAACCACGGCCGGAGTATCCCACCAGACCACACCAGAGAAAATTCAGAAATTATAATTTCCCAAATTGACCCTGCTGGGAATCGAACCTCCCACGTAAAGGCAACCGCGCTCAACACTGCACCAGGGAGGTCGTCAAACTTTATGTTGGATGTTGTATTATAAAAGCAGTAACTGCTGTAGAATGTGTTATCAAACTAGTGGTCTATGTGAAACAGAACTATTCAGGTGGTCAAAATCTGCCTTTTGCCTAATTTTTTTTATTATAAATACTCATACTAATCACCAGTCAAGAAATAATTAATGTTTCTTCTTTATAAGCGACTAGGAGATGCCCGTGACTTAAGTTTTTTATATTCCCACGGGAATCTTTCGGGTCAATATATAGCCTATGACACTCACAAATAATGTGGCTTTCTATTGGTACCAGAATTTTCTAAATTGGTTCAGTAGATTCAGAGACTACCCCCCCTACAACCTCAATTACCTCTTTATAATATTAGTATAGATATGTACTCTTTTCTTCCTGGTGTTGGGCAAGCCTCCAAGTTTCCACTTCGGAGACTAACAATGATGGTTGTCCTCCTATGTTTTGCTTGCACCACCACCACCACTATAGCCCATTAATGTCCCACTGCTGGGCACAGGCCTCTAGTCTCATAGGAGAGAGGGAATTAGACACCACACTAGTCCAATGCGTTTTCTTCTTTTAAATTACTTCTTTATAAATATTTCAGAGCATATGTGGCTTATAAAATGCCGGAGCTAAGATTATTAGATTTTAGAAAGATCAAGCAGAAAGAGAGAGATGATGCTAACACTTTGTTCAAAAGCAAGAAAGGAAAGGAAATTCAAAAGGAAATATCAAGGAAAGCCAAAACATTTGTGCCTGGAGGAAATATGCCTGATCCAAAAGTTACAAGTTAGTATCCATAGTAATATTAAAAATACAAAAGTGTTGAATTGACATGAGTTTTTGCAAGATTGTAATTATACTGTATAGATGAGGACCTTCTTAACTCAAATTAGGTAGTTCTTATATTTCTTTCTGCTATTCTGCTCACAATCAAATATTATGTTTTATGTCATTAAATTAAAACACTGAGTAAAACTGTATTTAAAGACTGTATAACAGATAATAATATTATTATTATTATGTTAAATCAAGTATATTGGTGCTTAGGGTTGACGTTAACTCTTTAAATTGTTACAGATCTTACACCTCAAGAGATCCACAAAATTAGAGAAGCTATTAAAAACGCTTCTTCACTGCAAGAGGTGGAACGTCTAACCAGGATGCTGCAGTCAGGCCAAATACCTGGACAGAAACCTTTACAACCACAGTCACAGACAAATGGTCAACGTAAGATCCCTATCCCTACTAATATTATAAAAGCGAAATTGTGTTTTTTGTTGATGCGTATGGTTTTCCTTCAATCACGCGGCAAAAGAGCATCGAATCGTTTTATTTCGATAAAGAATTCCCCTGAGATTTTCGAAGTCTGTAAATTTAAGTAGTGCATCGCTGGCGTCATTTATTTCAATTTAAATTATAAAAGGAAAGGAATACCAAATAAACATAACATATGTGAAGAAAAACTTAATTTCTTACATGGTAATGCACCTTTGGCCCTTGGGTGCCATCTTATGTTGATGGTAAACCTTGCTGCAGCCTTCCTTCCCGACAACCACTGTACTTTTCAACTCAATTGGATGAACGAACAAACAGTCATACATATAAACATTTATTTATATAAATAAAGATGGAAGATGTATTATCACAATCAGTAAAAGTAACCACAAGTAAAAAATTGTATAATATTTTAAATGCTGAATGCAAACATTTTGTCATCTGTTGAGGTGTTTCATCCTTCATTTCCAGTCAACTTCATCAGATCTTCACCTAATTTAACCTTAACCAACCTGAAATTCATCTATACCATTTCTTGAATAATTTTAGTTTGTTCTTCTTTCCATAGACCATGCAGATTATAACACAGCGCAGTCCGTATTTCACTAACAGATTTGACTACCAAACCGATGCTAATATAACTTTTTACGATCCTATGTTTACAGAAGCCGATTATGAGGAAATGGAGGCTGATGAAACGAATGGTCAATAAGCTATGGTGATACCTAAGGTTTGCGGGTATTTAGCTGTAAGAACAGAACTACACTTTTAGGGGAAGCCCACATACAGCGAATATTTTCCGCGCATTTACTCCATAGATATTAGGTTAAATAATATACCTAATGTAATAACATATTTGAAAGGAAAAGAGATATGAACATAGACACAAGTTAATAGTCTATACAGCAGGGCTGCAAGAAGAATGAAAAACTGCATTTAGGATATGACTAAGTTGCTTAGGGGACGTATAAAATGCCCTAGATTTGTTGATATTAATTACAAAATGTCTTGTTCAATCCAATTTCTATAAACATTGGGGCTAATATTCTGTTGTATATGATCTCTAAACCTAAATAATTTAAAGAAAAAGAGTTGGTTATATAACAGAAGTATTTTTATTTATTGTACTTTTTCTTGATAATTTACCAAATGTCAAATCAATCTGACCAACGGGAACTAATATTCCCGTTGGTCAGATTACTCTAACCACCGATCTGACCAATGGGAAACACTGTTAATTAACAGGTATAAATCTAGGGTTAACCTTTTCCGTAGGGTGGGGTTCGAAAGAGATAGCAATACATTTAGACCTGTCATTTAAGTTTAGAGTTTGTTTAGAACAGAACAGAAATTAATCAAGTCGCATGATCGTGATATTAATGGACTGAATTTGAGCATACCCCAAAATAATGTTTACTTATTTTAGTTACCTTTAATATCGTGCGGCTCTATTTTGAAGTGTGGGCTTACCTATATTAAAATATTTTAAATGTGCTTCGTATTAAGCTGATAAGAATAGTGAACTACCTACGTCAAATATTTTGCTTTAAAGGCAGATACTACTACATACAATACTACAATTGAAGGTTTTTCAAATCATTCTATTGAAAAGCATAATAATATGTAATTATTGTGTTACATTTACTACACTATGTACAGATTGGGTAATTGGTCGAGTAGAGCTATTCTTTTAATTAAATAAATAAAAATCATTTTCGCACTGAATTGTTTAATTATTTTTTCTTGTTCATTAATCTACTTCAACTCGTATGTTGAGTGAATTGGGGTTTGAATCCCGTGTCAATGCTTGTGTCACAGAAAACATTGAATAACATATCTCATCCTCCACCCCGTGTCACCAACACGTTCCACCAGTGGCACGAGAAGGAATTGTCATTCCTCGTCGAACCACAGAACTAGTGAGATTTTTCTCGTGAGTTGGTGGCACGACGAGGAGAAAGGGCAATAATATTAATTATTTGTTCAACTTGTTTGAACACCATTTTTTGGTTAGGCATCGATGTCGAAGGTAGTAGGTAACCGTCAACATCGATGCCTACCACCCTTCAAGTACAATACCCATAAAAAAGAATAATTTAAAACTGAGTAATAATAATTGCATCAAATCTTTTATTCCGAATTTCATTTGATATTTACCTATTATCTAATTACGATAAAAAATAATTACAAATTCTTATACTTCAAATTCAGCAACTCGTCGTCACCAGCGTCCAAGAATAAATTATAAATCATGGGCAAAATTATAATTTTCCCCATCAAATCCCGGATGGAAGGTCTTTTATCAGGTAGGACTGATAACATGGAGTCTACCAGATCCTGTATACCTCGATCATACACTGTCAAGTCGATTGGATGGACGCTTCCACTTGTTATAGCTTTAATCAATCCTACTAAGGTCTGAAACAAACATGGATAATTTTTAAATTAATTTTCGAGGGTAGGTATATAGGTAGAGGAAATCTGGGATAATTTTGGCTTTATCTGTATTGGTGCGGAACTGATTGCCAGTCGAACTAAATAACTATCTCGTTGGACTATTATTAACTAGCTTGTTCGACTGCGGGTGACGAGGTCCTGATATCGCTTCTGCGTCTGCTGGTCGTGTCAGATTTTCCGTCCTATCGGACTACGAGAGTAAGGCAATAATAGTAGTATTTAGAAACCTAAGGCAAATCATAACCGATTACTTAGGTATTTATTTTTTACATGCAATAGGTACGCAAATGTATGAGTACGATAGGCATAATAATAATTATAATGTGCAGACAGAGGACTTGATGAATGATGATTTTATGAATTATGGCAAGAGCCATGTAGAATAGAATTAGATTCGACCAGTCATGTTAAGAAGATTAGGGAGGCATTATAATGCTTGAATAATCATAGTATCATCGTTGAGATGTGAGATCAATCTGATGTTACCTCAGACTCGAAAGCTCTTCTGTGTGTGCACATTTCATATAATAAACATCCTAGGGCCCAAACATCACTTTTTGTGTCGTAAGGCTTCCCCTCGCATAACTCCGGCGCTAAGTAATAAGGAGTGCCGATTACCGTCGAAGTTTTCTTGGCGCTAAAATTTAAGTGTAACGGTTATTAAAAATTACCTATGGATTATTGTTAATTTTTATTTAACTGGTTTAACGGCTCTGGATTCTAGTCCTTCAGAGTACCTATGGACTAAGTACTCTTGATACTAACTGACACGCTTATCTATTATATTCGTGTGGGTGAAAGGAACTATATAAGATATAATTCTACTCTGTGTTAACCCTAAAACAGTGGCGCCTCCGCCACGCGCACAGATGAATGCCAAGTTGTTAGTTGTAACCCACTTATCTAACTGTTAAAGCTTTGACGTTATACCAAAAACAAAATGTTTTTTTTAATTAAATAATAATAGGTTATTAATAAAACTTATTATCCTTCCAACTTTAATTAACTCACCTAGCCAACATTTTAGATATACCAAAGTCACCAATTTTTACAATTACTCCATTTTTTCCAGTCAAAAGAATGTTCTCGGCTTTCAAATCTCTATGTATAATGTCCAATTTGTGAATGTAATTTACTCCAAGCAATACTTGACAAAAGAAGAACAATATTTCCTGTAAACAAATTTTATACAGTGAATGAACTAGAATTTTAATTCGCTATAATCCGCTACAGTAGACAAATCTGTGTGGTACAGTGCGTGTCTTTCACCTGCAGCATGCGACACCCACCACCCAGCAATTCGCACAGGCACAACACCACACCACACAAATCCTCCAAATCACTCTCAACGTACGTTTCACTCCGGCACCGGAGCATCTTCAGATGTTGACTCGACATTGCAAGATTTTGAAGATTGTGATTGTGTGTGGCTTCACAATCGTGCATTGTCGAGTCAACATCTCCTGAAGATGCTCCGGTGTCGGAGTGAAACGTACGTTGAGAGTGATTTAGAGGATTTGTGTGGTGTGGTAGGTGTCGCATGCTTAAATTCAAACATCCAATTGAGATAAACGACGGTTAAAACACCCTTCCGAGCTCGGTTAAGATAATCGGGCGTTCAGGCGCTTTAACCATTTGTTAGGTTGTGGCCTGTGGGGAACTTTAAAAAGTATTTAATCAGTCGTTTATCTGATAATCAGCCGTTTTAAGAGTCTGTGAACTCCACCATTAGTAGATTGGGATTATCTTAAGATCCTTGAGGAATATTTAAAAAATTCTAATCTAACTTTCCCACAACATGAATTATTATAATATTTACAAAAAATAACCTACTACAAGTACAAAAATCTATAACATTTATATTTACAAAAAATATACACCGTCCAAATGATAGTTCATGGTCATGATATCCGAGACACTGGCGCTATTGCCTCTTCAGTCTCTAAATTGCCACGCTAAGCCTAAATGAGCGCTAGCTCTTAGGTTACCTGTAGCGTGTACTAATTTATGGGTAAAAATAAAATACTTTGTCACAATAAACAATAAACTCATTTTAAAAGGACCTGCCTTATAAATATTCTATGCCCATTATCTAAATCAATACCTCTAAGTTTCCTCTAATAAAAATTCAAAAAATTGTGGCCTTAACTTTAAAAAATGTCCCTGGGCCCCGAAAAGGGCCCTGTGGTAAGGGTGGGCTTGGTCGCAGCAATAAGAACCAAGTTAGGGACCCTTGCTCCCTAAATCTTATAACACTACAGTGATCCAAGTATATGGGTCCCTGTGAAAAGTGCAGTGTAATAGGTCTATAAAGCAGTATAGGCATAGTTAGCACCACGAAAACGAAAGCTAGATAAAGAGAGAGAAAGCTTTAGAATAGTTATATGGTCTAAACTAGCGGCACGCTATGATGGCCGGTTTGACGTTTGTCCGCTCATGAAGTTCCGTATTAATTGATAACGACTTTGAAGGAAATAATTGTATTACTTTATTGACGATAGTGATGTGCAGAGATTCATAAATTTTATCGAATGTAGTTTTAGGTTTAGGACTCAAAATTTATTTATTAAATTGATTTCTTAAATGTATACAAGTGTAGAAAAATCAGTTTGCACCATTTAAGGGGTGAATGTACTTGTGAATATGAACAATTTTCACTATGTGGACAAACCTCTGAAATCGCAAAAGGATCGCTGGCTAGCACAACTACTACCTCCGGCAAACTCGCGTCAATGCTCAATGCAAAACAAAGCAGTTTCGAATTGACGTTGCTTCGAAAAGAAGATTATGAAATCTGATTAATTATGGCCTTTTGTGGCACCTTTTTTGGTATCTTTTGTATTCATATGTTTCTTGTGTGCATATAAAGTATGTATATTCATTTTCGTTCAAATATTCAGTTCGTTCAAATAAATTAAATAAACATATACATTTTTGTTTTATTAAACCTATTTAATCAGGTACAAAAACAAAACTTAATTGTTTTTTGTTCGAGAATAAATTGACATTCCACATCACTATTGTAATGTGTCAAACCGGCCATCATAGCGTGCCGCTAGTGTAGTCGCCTTGAGGTTTATTGGATTGTGTACTGCTTATTACGTTCCGTTGATGGCTGCAGACCTGCTGTACTGTCACAAAAAGTTTTACCTGTTGATCTATAAGCTTCGGACATCGCTGATACATGTATTCCGCTAGATTCCCGCTAGTGGCATATTCCATTGATATCATAACGTGGTTATCAATATAGTAACCGTTATAAAATTTTATTATATTTGGATGATTTAGTGTTGAGAGTATTTTTATTTCATTCGCAATATCCTAAAAGATAAAACCCTTATATTAATAATTGAATTTAGGTGTACAGGTTCGCAAATGGGTACATATAATATTATAATATTGTAGTTGTAACATTATAAGTTAGTATTACTATACTAGTCGTCATCATCATCATCATCGCGTGCCTTCTTCAAAACGAAGTTTGGCGGTCATCATGCGAAAATCTTGAGCCGCATCTTTAAGTTTTGGATAGCTAAGCCCTTATATCGTCCAATCACTTGCGCCTTTGGCGACCTCGAGCTCTTTTGCCTGCAATCCTTCCTTCAAAACTAGTCTTGGAAGTGAGAATAGTAGTAGTACTAGTAGTAGTTTTTGCTAACTAAAGTTAGTAAGAAACGAAAAGTTTGACGAACTAACAAAATGTGTGGTTAATTGAAGACACCCACATCCCTAACCATCATTAATTTATATAGCCAAAAAAGTACTATATACCATCCATTAAGCAAGTTATCAAACTGTTGTACGGAGCTGATTAAATTATATTATGATGTTCAAATTAATGGATAATAATGTATAGGTAGGTACCTGTTTGTGATCTTGTAACTTGATGTTTAGTTCGATGTCCTTTACAATTGTGAGACTATCGTCTTGTTTTTCACACAAATACACGTTTCTGTGGACAAAGTTCATCAAAAAACAAAATAAAAATACTTCGAAAATATATTATTAAACTACGGAATTAGTACTTACCCATATGTTCCCTTTCCAATAGTCTTCAGTACTCTTAGGTTGTGTTTCTTGAATCTTTTCAAAACTTCCATCTTTTCTATATCTTAGCCGTACAAATTAACAACATTTTGTTCCTTCCTTTAATTTATGTTCCAATTTTTACTATTTGAAGAAATAGATAACAACCAAGGGAATTCAAAAATACCCTCAATATCACCTTAACGTATAAGTTCTTTAAACAGGTTCTATACTCTGTGTATATTTTGTTGTTTGATTGGCAGCCTTTTTTACCCAGACTAGGTATACATTTATGTCCAGCACTATAGTCCATTTTAGTCTATGACACAGACGTTCTCACCCAATCGCCAAAGATCTATGAAGTCTATGATGTTGACTGTTGAGTCTATGATTCAAGGTAGTTGAGCTGTCAAAAACATCGTAAAAATTAATGTACAAAAATCAATTAAATTTTGGGCCCGTGAGCGGGGACTCCGACTAAATTCTCCAAGTAATTTATTATTACCTAAAAATACTACAAAATGGGTCAAATTATGGGATCATTCAACGCACGAAACGTAGATTTGTATATGGACGATAAGCCTACATTTGAACACCAAGAAGGATTTGATTTCGAACGAAAACAACGAGGTAATTAATACACGGTGTGATGTGTTTTATACCGCATAAAGTTAAGTTTTCATTTTACTCATGTGTTTTTAAAAAGTGCAAATATGTGAATGATTTGAGTATGTTACGGTTACATAATAGACGTGCAGATTCACACATGTAAATAATGATTGCAGAAATGATAGCTAAGGAGGAGGACCTGATATCAGCTCGTATTCCGCCAAAATTCAGGGATTACTGTGCTCACCATTTACTTGATTATCAAGTCTGTCGTTACAAGAATATGCCAATGTTGTACAAGTGTGCTCACGAGAAGCATGCCTACCTAAACTGTGAACATGAAGAGTAAGTTATGCCCAACAACTACATTTAAAAAATACCCAGATAGGCCCATAGCTTACATTGCACACACTTAAAATGTCCTTATTCAAAAAAGTTGATGCCTAATGTGAGAACTGGGAGTTCATAGTAAGAGTGAACAAGATATTAATGTCACGGTAAGATTGTAAAAACCGTTAGATTATAATCTAACTCTCGAAATTGTAAATTGTCAACAGATTGTGAATATTCAATATTCTGAGTGTAAATTTTTGAAATATTAACTGTATTTACGTTTTCTTGTGTCTTTCTTGTAGGTTAGGTTAGGATTCAACATATTATTATATAATCAGGTAGTGTAGGTTCTATCGTGTTAATATACCTAACAGATTACAATCTACAGAAAAATAATGTGTTAAATTGTAATCTTTCGACAGTTTACAATTTCGCGAGCTAGATTATAATCTAACAGTTTTTACAATCTTACATTGACATAAATATATTTATTCTAGGTTCTATTAACTCTATCCATTAAATTAAAAAGATTGGACATTATTTGATTGTGTCCACCCATTCAGGATTTTAATATATGCTTCAAGCATGTAGCCTTTGGAGTTAGATTATAATCTAACAGTTTTTACAATCTTACATTGACATAAATATATTTATTCTAGGTTCTATTAACTCTATCCATAAAATTAAAAAGATTGGACATTATTTGATTGTGTCCACCCATTCAGGATTTTAATATATGCTTCAAGCATGTAGCGTTTGGAGCGGTTAGAACTCATAAAGTTCAAAGCTTTCATTATAAAACCCATGGTGGTGTCAAATATTTACAAAAATGTGTTGATAAATGGTAACACAATTTAAATACCATTGATTCAGTGGCCTTCAAGCAGTAGGTGAGGGAGTGGCATTGCCTGCAGAATAACAGCTTTCAGAACTTTGAATGCAATGCATAATATGGCTGCTCCTAAGGTATTAAATGCTTGATGAAAAATACTCCATCAGCTGAACTTACATCTGGTTTTGTTGGAACAGCTTTTATAAGTTAAATGAGTAAATTAATGATTTGTTAAACTTATCCCTCTTTAATTTAATTAAAGTCAAACCCATGTCAAATAATTGACATTATTGTTCTGTCATCATCATGACAAATAAATTTTTATCTTATTTAAGTATAGTTAAGTATCCTAGAAAAATAGATTCATAAATATAGGTTTGATATACATAATTTTATAAAGTTTATTTGATTCTACTTAATCAAATATTCAATATATTTGATTCATATATTTTTATGGAGTTAAAAATAGTTTTTTCAATTTTCAGTTATGTACTACGCATGAAAGAATTTGAGCGTGAGCGTCGCCTACGGCTACGGGAAAATCGACTTGTTAGTGCTGCATAAGTTCCAATTAATAGAAAGTGTAAATACCGAAATAAATAGAACATCGTAATGATTGTACTGAAATAATATTGTTTTTTTTTTAAATTAATAAATCTTTAATTTAATAATAATAAAATTATAATTCACTGAACCAATTTCATGACCTAAAAATCTATTGTAGTAATAATGGGCCAATGGAAAAATGCTAATGATAATAGGTACCTTCCACCCACCTATATTATTTGGTACCTATTTGCATGAAAAGTAAGGAAATCGAGTTCAAAACATAAAATCCGATTATTAGGATTATAATATATATGGTTTGGTGGAACCTGCTCGTTTGTAAATTGTCATGTACTTAGGTTTTATCTTCAGCTACATTTTGGTCAGCAGTCGGTAACTTTAAAGAAAACTCATAGGCCTTTAGATTAGCGGTCGAAAACTGACATTTCCTCATGGTGTTTTCAAAATTCACTTGTCTCATAGCAAGACGTGATAGTATAATAATTAATAAGATAATTTCTTAAAATGCACGTTTAGTTAAAAAGTTACTTAAAGGTGCGTGCCTGGTGATCGCATTGGAACCCATGTCTTCCGACTAGGAGGCCGAAGTTTTAATAAATAGGCTGTCACTACTTTACCATTTCATTACTGATTACCGAACATTATGCCATAAATATATAATGTACTCTGTGCATAAAATATTTAGGCACGATTTATACGACTGGATGCAATAGTGGAGGTGATCACAGAGGTGGTGATCCACTTCCAGCAGAGACTTCCAACCAGTATATATAATGTACTCTGTGCTTCCAGCTTCCCATTCACACAATCACATCCAAGGAACTTAACTACTATAATACTATCACATCCCTTTAGCCGTAGACTAAAGATAATGACAAGTGACAGCCCTTGGATTGTGACTTAAAATGTTGCCATTTCTAAAATATTTGCTCGTGTAATTTTTACCATATTGACAAGATGCAAAAAGGGTGGTTTTTGTTTGAAAGTATTGAAATAATGATAGCTGAATGCTTTTACATTATTATTTATTGTCATGGAATTTTACACCTTAGGGTAGAATGACACTAGAATGCTCATGATGCAGCTTTACAAAACGTCTAACAATAATTTTTGTAAACACGCTTGTGGAATACACAAAATATATGTATAATAGGGCGAATGCTATTTATTGCGGAAGTAATGGCTTCCTAAAATTAATTGCTGATGTTCAATTTTTAAGACAAGTTCGTAAACATGAATAGGAAGAAGTTAAATAGAAAAAAATAAGAAGAAAGTGCAGTGCTTCCAGTAACTGTAAATATTTGTGTCATCCGGCTTATTTCGGATAGTTTTAGATACCGCGTCCTTAAAAAGCTACAAAGAAATATTGCGAAAATGAAAATTTTATGAAAAGGTTCAAAATCTTTGCCGGTTTTGACCGTATAACAATAAAACCTGGTCTTTTGTAGGAATACTGCAATAATACTTGGTGAAATTGATAACTACAACGTGATGGTTAGCAGAGTAGTCTAGGCATTTACAAATGTAAGGATCGCGAGGGAGTGTTTATTGATATGGGTGATGCTGGTGGGACGATGTCCGTGCGCGGCAAAATGAAGAAGAAGGTGGAGGATGACGAGGACTCAGACGAGGAAGTTTGCGACAGCGAGGACGAGGATGAGACCATCGCGCGGATACAGCGCGCTCACTTCGCGCACGCCGCCGCGATGAACCCTCGGAGGAAGTCCAACACGCGCGCACGGCCCATGAGCCACAAGAGAAAAATGGAAGCCGTCAAAAGCTTCCACAATTTCACCAAGAAACTGAAAAAAGACACTGGTATAGCGATACGTAGCATAATCGGCAACGATATATTAGATTTAAGTGACAATTCTAGTGAAGACATTAAAACTGACAGTGATGGTTTGTCTGATGAAGAGTTTGAAGTGAACCCTAGTGCAGTGCAGGAGTTGGAGGAAGAGAATGAGAGTTACATTGACCCTGAGACAGGGGACTTTGTGCAAGGTAAGAGGATTGAGGAATCAAGTGAAGTTAAAACAGTAAAATCTCCCAATGGTGAGTCTATGGTGCAATGTGAGGAGGAGCCAAAGACACTAACTATAAGTGATATTATTAACGAAGGAGATTTAGATTTAACTAAAAATGTAGAAATATCTGAGGTGGAGGAGAGTGAGCTATGTCCTGGGGAGACTGCAGAAGACTTGCTGAATATGTCAAAGCAGGATGAAGGTAGTCAGGATTATGATATGAGTGAGAAACTTAATGAAATGGAAGACTCAAGTGATAAGGCTCTGGAAGGTGAAGCAGAAAAGGATCAGTCAGAGGACAAAAAGATAGAGGCTGATGAAGAGGTATGTTTTAGCTATAGTTCCAGTAATACACAATTTGAAGTTATGACTTTTTATGCTATGCATATACTGATATGTTACAACAGTGAATGAATATTGTGAGGCAACCCACATGCTTTGGAGTTCTCCATAATATATGAAAGGTGTGTGAAGTCCGCCAAACTTGGCCAGCTTGGTGGCCAAATGCAAAAATGATTAACCTAAACCCTTCCCATTCTGAAACAAGACCTGTGCTCTGACAATATGGCAATGGGTTCACAAAATAATTAAATTTTTAGTTTGTTAAGTATTATTTTCGTCAATTATTTTCTCTAATCTACAATTATTCTGAAAAGGGTAACTTTTCTACTCTTGTTCTAAAAAAAATCATTGTTTTCAAAACCTGTTGAATAAAACTTTTGAGGTCTGGATACTGAATGTATCATTATGTTCCATGGGCTACATGCACCTGGGTTTAAGAGTTAAGTACATGAATGTGGGTCATGTACTTAACTCTTACCAAAGCATTGACCCTAGCCAACTACAACTAAAGATGAACTATACCAAAGTTCTATATCTAGCTACAATTTAGGATTAAAAAATCAAACTGATACCCATAAGTTATTATTTCACAATTTTCTCATATTCAAATATGATCTTGTTATGTAAGTAAGCCTTGGGAATTTAGTTTTAAATAGACACAAATTCATTTAATTACAACTCACAAGATGTATTCTGCATTACTCTTCACAAATGAGTAAGTAATTTTTTTAATGCTCAGATTGTTTCACTATGAAATATAAACATAACTTTCCTTTTGTAACCTTTTTCTCATTTATCGGTTTTGCAGGGCAGTTGTTGCCTATTATTAATTACAAATGTCTGCCAAAATAATACTATCTTATTTTACAATATGTAATCCCCTTAGCAAAAAGGCTGCCTTTTCATGCTAGAGTTTTCTTTCTTTTAAAGAATGTACATTAAATTGAATCATAAAAAATCACTTTACTCTGCTGTATTATTGCTGTATTATGTGTATGTTTACTCTGCTGCAAAGGCCACCAAATCTCACCAGTGGTTGTGGTATTTTAAGCAATTAAGATGATAAAATGAATTCTTTTCATTGATTATTTTAGCAGAAAAAGCTACTGAATCCAAATGCACTGAACGTCCGTCGCAACATCAGAGAAGTCATGGATGAGAAGAATTTGGATGCGTCGACACTTGCTGCACAAAGACAGGAGTCGGAGCGGTTGGCAAGGGTACAGGAACAGCAAAGAATAATAAGAGAGGTACATACACATTACTTATCTTTTATTAAGTACACCTAGATACTCAACTTCCTTCTATATAAATTATTTTACGGTAACTGCTATACGGCTTTCTTCTCTAGGATATTAAGCTATCTCAATCTCTTCCTATCTTCAAAACTAAATTGAAACAACTTTATCTATCATTATAATCCATTTATACATTTGTTATCCTATAAGTATAAATTTTTAACTGTGTATTTATCCTGTATATTTTTATATTATACATTTCTGTGTTTTATCTATATTATATTTATTTATTCTTTTGTCTCAGTAAAACACTCCCGCTTTCTGTTAAAAGTTTCCTCTGCCCTAAGGTTGCCTGGAAGAGATAACTATTTAAGAGATAAAGTCATATCCATTATTACAGTTTTGTCTTTTAATTTATTTTTATGGTGTACAATAAAGCATATTTTACTTTGCATTACAGCATATTTTGCTAATTCTCACTGCTAATAACATAATTGTAAACATTAATCATTTTATATTGGTAGTCATTTTATAATAATTGTAGAAGTTGGATAACAATGCCATTTTCTCCACACATTATTCAATAATTCTTTAAAACTCTGCAAGTGTACAATTAAGAGTAGTTAAGACTACAAGACTACAAATAGGATTCATAGATCTAACAATTGGTTTATCAGATTAGATGTTAGTGAAACTGAATACTGTTAATAATCGGGACCACTGCTTTAGATTTCAAGTCTCGGTGCCTAGGCTTCAAGACTTGAAATCTAGAAGGAAAGTATGTCTAGTAATATGTTTAACAGATTTGCTTAGTGCTGATAGAGATAGTTGCATTCTGAATATGCTTAGTACTTTTTATCCTTGAGAATAAAAATGTTCTCATTGGAGTTTCTAAACCTAAATTTTTGCTATCATTGTAAAGCAATATATGCGCGTTTTAATTCAACTTGCGTTTTACGAAAGCACATCTATAGTACCGCAAACTAGCACTTTTAGATGTGTCTGCCTCACTTTGACTAAGCATCACTAAAATTCATGATTGCTTTTATACAGGTACAAAGGCAAATAGCCATCAACCGACAAAACAAAATCCATCAAAAAACATTATCTTTACTGTCTGGTGGGTCTTCAGTATTGAAGAAAGGAGCAGGACAAAAACTTAAGTATGTATATTTTTTCATATACTATAGTGTATATGGAGGGTAGATATTCTATGGAGTAACATCTCTTAGGGGAGAAAAGTTGAAAAAGTGGTTGCTATAAATAACAGTTCAAAAACCTTCCACAGTGGCACTGGTGTAGCAAAGGGTATGGTATGAATGTAGCAATGGTAGATTGAAGTGAAGTATGCTGAGTTAAAAAAATTAATATTATTGTCGACTAAAATAGTTAATTATTGTAAATGTCAACAACTTACGTTGTACAAAATAAAGATGTTTTCTTTCCTTGTTTATTTCTCAAACCTACTCTAAGAATATTTGGCGCTTCCTTTTAAATTTACCGTGATGCTAATGTGGCGCCCCCAATTGAATGCATTTCGACGGACACTTTATATAGAGATGTTACTCCTTATCTTCTACCGTCCATAATAGTGTAGTAAAAACTGTGAGATGGTGCTATTATTTAGGTATGAAATTGATAATGTTGGCGTGTTTCTTTTCAGTTTACCAAACACAGTATTAGTGAAATTACCATCTGGCGAAGTGAAAAGGACATTAAACAAGGAACATTTAGAAATATCAAAGGTGACAAAGCCTACAACTTCTGGTGCATCTATTGTTCAGAAGAAACCTGACAAGAAAGAGGTAAGATCAAATTATTAAGTATTTTATTTTAATTTTATTTATTTGTGAAAAACCAATAATTATTTCGTTTTATTTAGTGACATTATTCTTCCTTCAAATGATATAAATGTGTCTTTTTGTTTATGTGTGCATTATACTTTTGATAGGTTGTGGAAATAATGGACACCAGTAGTTCTGAAGAGTCATCGTTGTCGTCATCAGACTCCGATGATTGTATCATGCTGTCTGACTCTGAGGTTCCGCCTAGCCCTGAAGCTGAGGAAGATCCAGGCAATTCGGGTAAGAATTTGGACACTAATCTACGAGAAAGAAATGGTATTAAAAATAATAACTTAATGCCAACCTCTTGGGGTCGACATTAAGTTGATCTAGATTTAATTATTATAGGCAGAAAATTCCAAATGATTAGCGTTCCGGTACGATGCCGTGTAGAAAAAATCGACTAGGGGTATTGGTTTAATATTATACATATAACAAACTACCAACCATATCCCTAACAGATTAGCCTGCTACCATCTTAGACTGCATCTTCACTTACCATCAGGTGAGATCACAGTCAAGGAATAACTTGTAGTTGAATAAAAAAAAAATCGGCTCATTTGCCTTCGCCCGCATGGATTAAGTTTTTTAAATTCCCCTGGAACTCCTTAATTTTCGGGGATAAAAAGTATCCTATGTCACTCTCCAGGTCCTCAACTATACCCATGCCACAAATCACGTCGATCCATTACCCGGTGCGGCGTGATTGAAGGACAAACCAATAAACGAACACAGTTTCGCATTTATGATATGAGTATGATCTTTGCTGTACTGAAGCTCCATAAAAAATCGGCTTTGTAAGAAAAATATAAGTTTTAAATTATGTGCAGTGTATCATTTAAATAAATACTTACGTTTCATTATTATTATGGTATGTTTCTTCTATGTCCGTTATAAAATACTAGCTGATGCCCGCGACTACGTCTGCGTGGATTGAGCTTTTTTGGTGCCCGCGGGAACTCCTTAGTTTTCCGGGATAAAAAGTAGCATATATGTTATTCCAGACTATAATCCATCTCTGTGCTAAATCGCATCCAGATCCGTTAAGCCGTTGGGGCGTGATTGAGTAACAGACATCCATCCATCCATCCAAACTTTCGCATCTATAATATTAGTGTACTTATATAGTATACAAAATCCAAATGTCTGTGGTATCACTTCTATGGTGTTGGTCTATCAAAACCATTATATTATTCTAGGTATGCACGTAAATGACACGTACAATATACCGGACGAGCAAGGCCGGGTGCTGATCAACATTGGCCACGCGGAGAATGAGGAAGGCATTTACCTGGCGCCTCAAATTGCCAGGGTCATCAAACCACATCAGGTACTTTGGATTCAATCAATCAATCAATTTATTTATTTTCCCAGTCACAAATTTTCAATATTGTTATACTAAACAGTTATCGTGTTGGGACTGGTGCTTGAGCTGGTCATGAACGTGTGTTTCAAGACACCAGACCCTTTCCCCAGAATAATGCTAATTAATGTCTATATATCTACAGTTCGCGCGATTTCTATACTAATTTACAGTTTATGCAATTTTTACAAGCTTTTATTTAACTTGCAATGCTTGTATGTTTGTTTAGGTCAAACCTTACAACTGAATTTTAAAACAGTTATCCCCAACCGATTCACTGAAATTTTACATACATGTTTAGTTTGGATGGTATGATTTAGAATGACGTCACTTGCTGCATGCAAGTGACAGTCATTCTAAATCCAACATGGCGGAGTAGTTATATTTTATGCACCACCATGATTTAGGTATCAGTAATTATTAAAAGGATTTGCCGAGAAAAATGCAGAAAATAAAATGACGCGTCGCACTTAGTTCAATATGGCGGACGATAAATGCCAGGTTTTTCTACTTCTAACAGGGTTCGATCGAAAAGTAACATTCTTACCTCTTACTTTAGGTGTTATGTGTGTTTTAAGAAATTGAACATCACTTGCTTCAAACGATGAAGGAAAAACATTGTGAGGAACCTGCAAACCAGAGCTAGTTTTTCAATCGCAAACTAAAAATGTTTATCAAGTCAAAGTTATTTTATAAGTATGTAATTTAAAGTTTATTCGGTGTTTCAATCATCCAGTCAGCTTTATGAAGATCATCATCATCAATTTTCCCCTACAATTTTCTTCTTAGCGCTATGGTTGTCTTGAAGAGATCGCTGCTTAGCGATAAGACCGCTTTATTGTAACTGTATTTTAATTTTCCTTTTTTTTTTTGTGTTTTTGTGTTGTACAATAAAGTATCTATGTTACTGAAAAATTTTAAAAATCTATCTCGCGAAATTGTATACTGTCCCGTATGTGAACCGTATTAATTTTTTAAATATTAATAAATTATTGTGTTTACTTTTTCTTGTTTCTTTCTTGTACACTTCGCGCGCGAGGTGCATGCAGAGTAAATGTATGTGTCACCTTACATTTACTCTGCATTCAACTCGCGCGTGAACTATAGGCTACGGTTTGACATAAATATTCACTTAGGTTCTATCGGGTTTACTGAAAAATAATGCGTTAAATTGTAAGCAGTATGTTACGGTTCACAATCTGTCGACAGTTTACAATCTATAGAGATAAAAACCATTAGATACCAATCTAACCACTACAGCCTATTAACGTCCCACTGCTGGGCACAGGCCTCCACTCTCATAGGAGAGAGGGAATTAGGAGCTTAGACCCACCACGCTGCTCCAATGCGGGTTGGCGGGCTTTAACGACTATTATCATGTTAGCGATAATAACCGGGACCGACGGCTTAACGTGCTCTCCGAGGCACGGGGGTGAAACACCGCCAACTTCCTAACTCCGGGCTAGTACTGGGAATTTCTAATCAGAAAAACCCGATTCTTAATTATGACCCAACCCGGGACTCGAACCCGGGACCTCGTCGGCCGCAGTCAAATATGCTAACCACTAGACCAACGAGGCAGTTTCTACCAATCTAACGGTTTATATAATTTTACGGTGACATATACAACATATATTAATAAAAATTGCAATTCCCCAGATTGGTGGTGTACGATTTCTATTCGACAACATCATTGAATCTGTAGAGCGGTTCTCTACGTCTACCGGTTTCGGCTGCATACTGGCACATTCCATGGGACTCGGAAAAACGCTGCAAATCGTATGCTTCTGCGATATATTCCTGCGCCATACAAACTCCAAGACTGTTTTGTGCATCATGCCTATAAATACACTACAAAATTGGGTATGTACCTTTAACACAGACTTAGTTTTGAAATGTTTTTATTAATCTTATTGTCCACTAGCTGATGCCAGCGACTCCGCCCGCATGGTTTAAGTTTTTTATTTCCCGAGGGAACCCCTTAATTTTACGGGATAAAAAGTAGGATAAGTTACTCTCCAGTGTGCTTAGCATGCGCACCACGAGATTACCTCGCGACGAGATAGAGAGATGTCGTTGTCGGCTAATTTTTTGTTAACCCTACATACATAAAATGCGGTATATTACAAGAATTATATAGTTAACATGTAAAGGTTCGTAGAGAAAAATACCACAGATAAGAAATATTACTTTTATCTCTATTTTTGACATAATGAGACAAGTAACCATTCTAGCGTCGGTAGACAAATAGAGATGACGGGTAGACATAATTTTACTCGTTGTGCGCATGCTAGCCATACAGGTATATAACCATGCCAAAAATCACGTCGATCCGTTGCTCCGTTGCAGCGTGATTATTCGACAAACCAATAAACAAACACACTTTCGCATTTTTAATATTATTATTATGACTATGATGTCTGTGACTTCATCGGCATGCGTTTAGATTTTATATTCTGTGAGGACTCTTTGATTTTTTGTAAATTTGACAGTTTGTGCATATAATGGACAATGACTAAAATGGCATAGGTACTAGATACATTTAGGAGAAAAAATATTTATCAAAATATAATAATTATTTGATTGTTTTCCTTATTTCATTATATTAGGCTTAATTCTAACGATGAGTTAAGGTAAAGTTGAAAAGCACTATTAAGAGCACTTTCTTGTATAAGCCTCTCCCAAACAGATGAAAATTCAAACCATATATTTGTTAGAAATTGGCACTTACATGTTTTCTAACAAAATGTTGGCTTAGCCTAACTGCTAGGCCAAAGAAAGACACTAACGTTATCTGACTCGACTGAAAAACACCTACGCGTTCTCTTGTAGCCTTGTAGTAGAAGGCGGCTCTCTCTTGTCGTTTGCGGTCTCTTATGAACTGCGATTATTATATTTGTGGCGCAAATGCATTTTTCAAGTGAAGTAAAAAAATATAAGGAGACCAGCTTTAGATATAAAAAAAAAAAGTTCAGTAGATGACGGATCATGAGTTGTATGTCTAACACTTTTAAGCATTTTTGATGAATTATAGTAAGTCTAATATAAAATTAACC
Source organism: Erebia palarica (assembly GCA_964035005.1). NCBI lineage: Eukaryota > Metazoa > Arthropoda > Insecta > Lepidoptera > Nymphalidae > Erebia > Erebia palarica. The sequence continues at coordinate 14,363,467 of OZ035983.1, forward strand.
TAATTAAATCTAATTAATATAGAATTAATTAGAAGAATTATAGTAATTCTGTTAAACACCATCTCTAAACTAAACTATAATGACAGCTCTATTTATATTACTATCCCTTTCATAATACTCCCTGCGGAAAGAGGCAGTACTGAGCTAATCTGTAATTTTAGTTTAGTGATTTTTTAAATACAGAATTGGCTCCATTGATCATATGTTTTACCACTATAGGCCTTTGCCGCGAGGCACACAGACTTTTTGTGATAATTTGTATAGGCGCGAACACTAAAAGCACTGTAATAAAAGGCTATTTTATTTTTACTATAGGTCGCAGAATTCAATATGTGGCTTCCATTAGACGCAACGAACAGTCCCTTAGCGGCGCACGGCGAGGTTAGACCGCGGAACTTTCCCATCTATGTGCTCAATGACAGCCACAAAACGCTGCAGATGCGCGCCAAAGTTGTTAAGGTAAAATTATTTCAGCCTTATGCATGTTTGCATGAGTTCCTCTTATTGTAGCTTCCATTAGACACCACAAGTCCCCTGGAACTTCATCTATGTGCTATGTATATGTCACCGTAAGATTGCAAAAACCGTTAGATTGTAATCTAACTAGCGAAATTGTAAACTGTCGACAAATTGTGAACCGTTCAATGTTCAATTTAAGAATTATTCATTGTATTTACGTTTTCTTGTCTGTTTCATGTAGGTTAGGTTAGGGTCCGACATAAATAATCTTAGGCACTTAGGTTCTATCGGGTTAATAAACCTAACAGATTACAATCTACCGGAAAATAAAGCGTTAAATTGTAATGTTTCGACACTTTGCGATTTCGCGAATTAGATTATAATCTAACGGTTTTTACAATCTTACGGTGACATATACATGTTCTTATTGTAGCTCGTGGTATCTAATTAACACGAGCCCCCTCGAACTCGTCCATCTATGTGCTGCATATACATGTGCACCTTTGACCTACTCAGTTTTACGCGACAGCAATTGTAAAGTAAAAGTAAAATATACATAAATATATGAAAAGAAATAAAATGACTAAAACAATAATATTAATGGATAAGGCACAACAGGCGGGCACAACAGGGCCTTATAAATAGCGATCTCTTCCAGGCAACCTTAATTAACCAAAATTGTATAGTCATTCAAACTTTGTTTTCCTCCGCTGAAAAGAACAGTACAGGCATTATACCTATGCGCAAAAATATCTTCGCCTCTGGTGCCTTTTAAATCCATGCTGATGTACTTGAATATATTTTTAAACATGAATTATTTCTAGGACTGGACATCAACAGGTGGAGTTCTCATGATAGGATACGAACTGTATCGGCTCCTTTGCATGAAAAAGGATAAAAAACCTCGTAAGAAAAAGAAGGCAGATAAGCAAGATGAGAAAGAGAAGGAAAAAGACGAGAAGAAAAATGAGAAACCAGATGGGGCGGTTGAAGATACACAGGTATGTTTATAATAGCCACATTTGTCATAGCCACATTTATTATTATTATTTTTTTTTTCACATTTTCTTTATTTTGTAAATTTTTATTTTGATCTTGTTTAATTTCATGTTTTTTTTTGTAATTTTGTAATATTATTTGAGTTAATTGTAATTTTATATGACATCCGTAAGAGATTTATAGGGCATAAAGTGACCACGCAGTCTTTGTCTTTTTGTTATCAGAGATGACAGTTTATATTACTTACTAGTTAATACCCGCGACTTCATTCGTGTGGATTTTGGTTTTGAGTACTGAATACTGTGGGTATCCTTTGATTTTCCTACCGTGGATACAGCCTATCTCGGTTGAACAGATGGGCTGCGAAAGCGTAGCAGACAGACAGGCGGACAGAAATACACACTCGCATTTATATTAGAAATAATACCCGCGACATGATCCGCGTGGGTTAAGTTTGTTTAATTCCTGCAGGAGCTTCTTAATTTTCCGAGATAAAAAGACCTTCTCTGGGATACAACCTGTCTATACCTTTCATCAAAATTGGTTGAAAAGATGGGCCGCGAAAGCATAAAAATGAGTGTGTAGCGTTCCAAAGTGATTCGAGAACATTTTATTTACATAGATTAGTTCAGATAAAAAACGTAACAACAAAAAAGTCGTGTGAATGAGTTACAAAACAAAACACTATACTATTTCTCATTTCTTTTAGGGCGTAGATTCGAATCAGTCTAAACCAGAGGACAATCGACCTGACAAAGAAGATGGCGACTCTGTGCCCAACCCCGACGGCAAAGACGACAAAAAGGAAGACACTCCTACTGATGAAGAGAAAAAGCTTTTAGATGGTATGTAATTTCTTCATTTAAAACTAGATGAATTGATCCGGGATTTTTTCAGGGATAAAAAGTATCTTATGTTCCGGTATGCATGATTTCTTGTACAGACTCGCATTTATATATTGATTAGTTAAAGTGAAGATAGAAACTAGCTCGTGGTTTTTCAGAATACAAAAATTTGCAAAGCTTTTAATGAAAGAAGTAGAACTTTTATTCGCTATAATCCGCCGCAGTAAGTAAATCCATGTGGTACAATATATATCCTGCAATATTCACACCACACAAATTTTAGATTATTCTCAATGTACGTTTCACTCCGGCACCAGTTATGTTGATCTTTAGGAGATGATGACTGAACAGTGCACGATTGTAAAAAAATTGTGTTGTTGTGATTGTTTCATTATCATGAACTTCGTCAAAGTAACGCCTGCTTCTATCCAATAATAAAGCTTTTATTTATTCAAATATCCACCTGTGCTAGATACGAAATAAAATCTTTATTTGCAAAATTACAAAGTCCCAAATTATAATTTGGCCTCTAACTCCCAAAAAAGTAAAGACTGTGTTATAGGAGTTAGTGCCTTCCCTATTACATAGGTGCTTTTGTTGCAATTATTGGCTAAGGTTTACAATAATTATTAATTTTAATTATTTTTATGTTTGTTTCAGAAATGTACGAAGCATTGGTGCGGCCCGGCCCCGACCTTGTGATCTGCGATGAGGGTCACCGCATCAAGAACTCTCACTCCAATATATCATACGCCTTGAAACAAATGAGGACCAAACGACGAATCGTGCTTACAGGTACGTCAAAAAAGTGTATTAGATTCAGTTTTTCAGTAAATATTTCATAGATATTCTAATAAATTTCTAATGACAAGTAAAATAAAACAACCTATAGTTAGTGAGAATTCGTCGAAAATACTACCTAAGTTGCCAACCGTAGTAAAAAAGCAGGTCTGAGTTGATGGCAAAATTAGATTATGCCCCACTGGTGGGGCAATTTGGTCAGTGAACGCGTATAATGGGTTTAATTAATTGTTTGACAGGTTTGTTTCTATTTCTAAGTTGTCTTGGATTAAAAAAAATATTTGAAAATACCATGGGAATACTTCGATTTTCTGCGAAAAAAAACCTAGCCCTTCCTTGGGATGCAATCTATATCTATACCAAACAAGACATCCTTAATATTATTAGTATGAATTTTTAATGCATGTTTTCATTTCTAGGATATCCTTTACAAAACAACTTGCTCGAGTATTGGTGTATGGTGGATTTCGTGCGTCCGAACTACCTCGGCAGTAAAACCGAGTTCTGCAATATGTTTGAGAGGCCGATACAAAACGGCCAGTGTATAGACTCGACGCCACAAGACATACGGCTCATGAGATATAGGGCCCACGTATTGCATTCTCTACTTGTTGGATTTGTTCAAAGGTAATTTATATCAGTGTTCAGTAATTTTTGGAGTTTACCTCCTCTGGAATCGATTTGAAATGATATGAAAATGTATGAGGAGTAAAATCAAACTTTCTCCGTTACGTTTATTGACTTTATGTTTCCATGGTAACACTTGTTTATGTTTCCATGACTATTTAACGTATTTTGATGAATATAAATTATATAATTAATAAAAATAAATGTATCAAAAATGCTTTCAGTAATATAAAAAAATGCGTTCATCTACCCTCATTTACTAATCTATATATTTTATAATCGTTCGTTAAGAGTCGTGCGTCGGAGCTGACACACACAATTCTTTTTATTCGAAGTTTCTAGAATTTTTAACGCACACATACAATATTGTATGCAACAGAATTTAAAGTATGAGAAATTTATGTATGTTAGGGTAAAATCTAGAAAAAAAGTATCTAAAATAGTCTTCATGGTTATGGCAGTTTTTGACATTAATTAGCTTCTCCCAGTTGCAACTGCAAAACTTGTCATTTATCACCGGCGATGTATAGTCCGCGCGTCAGCTATTCGCCCCGCACCGACCGTCGCTTCATACCACACACACTCCCATAGCTTACTTAATTAATACTTACTTATCAAGAAATTGCGGATCCGGCAAGATTTGAATCTGCGTCTCTCTAGGAATCGCACCCGGAACGCCTTTGACCACTAGGCCACGGTTCACTTACCCTTACTTTGAAATTTGAGATATCTTTAATCCAGTCCACGCGATTGTTAATGCCATCTAGTAGCGATTTATTGCAGTATCGAAACTACTTTCAAAGTCCCATATCCGATGGAAGCATTTATTTCTTATTTCCAGGCGATCTCACGCCGTGTTGCAATCAACTTTACCGCAAAAAGAAGAGTACGTCTTACTTGTGCGTATGACGCCGTTGCAGCGGAAATTGTACGAACAGTTCATGAACGAAGTCGTCAGATCTGCCTCCGTTCCTAATCCTTTGAAGGCTTTCGCTATATGTTGCAAGGTATGTTACTTATTTGCTTTGAAGAAATACTATGTGGCAAGATTTTTCAATACTTTGAGAAAGTTTTCCATTTATTTAGCCAGATCGAAGTACCTTGCCATGCCAAGCTCCTCACAGATGTGCATGTATAGTATAATAATAATAATTATATATTCTATTAGATATGGAACCACCCAGACGTACTGTATAACTTCTTGAGGAAACGTAATGAAATCAACTGTGCTATTGAGGAAGATTTAGATTTGGAAGAAATCGGCGGAGTTACTAAGGCAGGTCGCGCTAAAACCAGTAAAGCTGCAACAAGACGCCCGGCTAAGCCAAGGGTAAGGCACCTTTTAATTCATTCTGAAGATAAAAGACGTTTAAAAGTAAAACTTTTAGATTTTAAGACTCGAAAATAATACAACAATGTTTGGTATAGGTACAACAAAATTAATAAAATCATTATTCTTGGTTGTATAAGTATATCAAGCAGATACAAAATAATAGCTAATAAATAATAATTGAGTGTTAATAGTGATAATAATGCTTTCTATCGGGTCTGAGCTATTTTAAAAATCAAAGATAGGTACACAAAAATCTCACTCACATACGTTTTCAATAACGCAAACATAAACAATCTAAATTACTATTCTTTTTTCGAACAGGGGTCCAAAAAACCAGCAGCAACAATACCTCCAAATGTCACCACACCCGCGGCACCCCCAAATCATGACCCGTCTTATCCCCCAAACGCACCTTACGGGCCCCCGGGGGCTTACCCCAACCAGCCGCACCCAGACCATTCACAATACCCACCGTACCAGAACTCCGGCACTGGGTACTATCCGCCGAACCAAAACTACAATCAGCAGTACGGAAATAATTATTACCCCCAACAAGCGCCGTACCCTAACAACTACCCCAACCAATACCCCCCGGGGAACCCCGAACAAGGATACGATCAGAACTACTGGCAAAACAGCAACTATTACGGCAACCAGGGATACTACGGTAATCAACAATACGGACCAAATCAAGCCCCACCTGAGTTCAATGCCAATCCTCCTCCAGACTATAACAATGCTCAACAGTACCCGCCGAACTATACCGCTCCCCCGACTGAGCAACAGTATCCAGACAATTCAATACCTCCCTTCCCGAACAATCAAGAGGGGTACGACAGTCAGAATAGACCCCAATATCGAGCTCCGTTTCCAAATACACCGGGCTACACCGACTATAACGCACAAAATCCCCCTCAAGGAGCGTATCAGGGAAATCAACCTCAACGGCCACACGGCTATCAAAACCAACCCTATCCTGCCCCATATCCAGCGAGCGGTCCATACGACCCCAATTCTTCTACTCCGTATAACCACTACGGAAATCAAAATTATCCAAATTATCCCAACACTAACCCACAAACAAACGTGCCTAGTCAACCTCAAGGAAGTAGCATGCCTGATCAGTCCCAAATAAAAGCGGAATGTCCTATGGATGCCAACTATCGACATCCTGACATTAAAACTGAACCAAACGTTCCCCAGAATTCCGCGGTCGTCCCGTATGGTGCTCCGTACAATTACCACCAACAAAACCCGCAATATCCAGAAAATCCAGAAAACCCTAACAGCAATTACAATCCATATTCTAATTATGCAGCACCGCTAGAGACTAAACCGCCCCTATGTAGCGCCGGCTCCGGCAGTCCGGTGCCCTCTTGGCCTCTAACTCTGAAAACTGAAGTTGACAAAATTAAAGCTGAAGAAAAAATCGAAATGAAGTCTGAATCGGACGGAGAAGTCAAAATCGAAGATCTGGACACGAAAAAGATCGTAAAGGATGAGGTCAAAAAGGAGCACAATACACCAAATATGTTACCTAAACCTGTAACTAATGAGCCTCCTCAGAAAAAAGATCAAATACCTAAAGCAAGTAATGCAAAAGGTGACGTTGAACAAGAACAGGAAACTGTGAAAAAGGGCAGGGCAAGAGCTAAACCGAAGGAAAAGAAAGAGCCGAAACCTAGAGGTCGGCCTAGAGGAAAACTAAGGAAAGATCGTAAAATGTCCAAAGAGAAAACCAATGAAGACTCAGAATCTGAGGAAAGTGAAAAAGAAGAGAAATTGAGTAAGGAAGAAAAACTGGCTTTATCCAAACAGGTTGAGGAAATGACGTATGATTGGGCGACAGAGTTGCTGAAAGACTATGTGCCGGGTCTTATTGAAAACTCGGCAAAGATGGAGCTCTTCTTTTATATACTAAACGAGAGTATAAAACTCGGCGATAGACTTCTACTGTTTAGTCAGAGCCTATTCACCTTGAATCTCATTGAGGACTACCTGGAAAGGAACTTCATACCTGGGACGAATCAATTCTGGGAAAGGAACACGTCTTACTACCGTAAGTTGAAATATTTTTAAGGATTTTTAGTAGAAATGGTAACAAAAATAAAAAATAAAAGTTTAAATAATGTTTATTGCGCTATCTTGTGCTATATTTACCAAGAAGCAGATTTTAGTTTAAGGATTTCAATTCATTTTTCATAATTTAATATGCAATTGAAACTACGCAGTAGACGTTTTCATTGTCAATAGTTGAGCCATTTCCTTTCACGATATTATTAGAGTGTTGTCATGGCTTGATACCATTAACTTCAAGGAATCAGTCTCCCCCGGTATTTTTGTAATACCAATTGGTCTAATCTTGGACATATTGTCGCAAACACGGTCAATCTCATAGACATCTTGACGGAAAAAAGGTCTCTTCCACTCATGTTATTTACTGTACTGTAAAAAGCTATTTTTGTTGACATCTTTTAGCGTTTACAAAGTTCATCTAGTCATTATTCATCTAGGGCGGCAATTATATCTGTAAGTTTTTACGTAGCGTACGTACATAACTTACATAATTAACATTTGCATACGATACGCGACTTACAACACTGTTTACATTATGTAAGTCACTTATTTTAAGGACTTACAAGTGTAATCGTGGCCTTAGTTTTAATTTGTTATTTTTTTCTATCCCACTACAAGTTAGCCCTTGACTGCGATCTCACTGTTGGTAAGTGATAATGCAGTCTAAGATGGCAGCGGGCTAACTTTATTGGTAGTTAGATTAAACCCATACATACCCCTAGTCGGTTTCTACAACCAGCCACGGCGAAGCCTCCCACCAGACCAGATCAGAGAAAATTCAGGAATTATAAATTCCCAAATTGACCCTGTCGGGAATCGGACCCGGGACCTCCCACGTTAAGACAGCGCTCACTGTGCCAGGAAGGTCGTCAAAACAATTTTTTGTTTCGCCAGGGTTGGACGGCTCAACACACGCGCTAGAACGCGAGAAGCTAATAAACGAGTTCAACGCGAACCCCAACGTACATTTGTTCCTGGTTTCGACACGAGCGGGGTCGCTGGGCATAAACCTGGTGGGGGCGAATCGCGTCATTGTGTTCGACGCCAGCTGGAACCCTTGTCACGATACACAGGCTGTGTGCAGAGTTTATAGGTAAGATTATTGTATCTATTTTTTGAAGTGAAACTTCTTTAGAATCGTGATTTGAAAATTCGATGAAAAGAAACAAAGAAGCGACACCAAAAAGAGACAAACGAATTAGGATTAAGCCTGCGAGAGAATGATATAGAATACAAGTTATATTTATATCATTCTCTCGTAGGCTACTTTTCTGAAATGTCACTTCTCCCGTGTTTTTATTTTCCGAAAATCATCAATACTAATATTATAAATGCGAAAGTTTGGATGGATGGATGGTTGTTTGTTACTCAATCTGGATCTGGATGAAATTTGGCACAGATATATTGACTCGACATTGCACGATTGTAAACCGTGCGACCGTGTTATTTACAATCGTGCATTGTCGAGTCAACAACTCCTGAAGATGCTCCGATATCAGAGTGAAACGTACGTTGAGAGTAGTTTGGAAGATTTCTATGTGGTGAATATCGCGGGCTATAAGTGCGGGATACACACTGTACCAAAAAGATTTGCCTACTGTCACGGATTGTAGCAAGTTAAACTTCTAGTTCCTTTCTCATTCATAATGATAGCAAAAACATTTTTATTCAACGAAGTCTCACTCTAGAGTGCCTTATTCAATTAATTAATTATATGTATCAGATAATTATTATTCAATATTTATGTGATACATATAAATATAATATTGATTGGCTAGTTAAAGTCCTGACAGACTTGACAACTCAAGTTTTTTATTTTCAGATACGGCCAAAGAAAACCGTGTTTCGTCTACCGATTCGTGATGGACTGTTGTCTCGAGAAGAAGATATACGACAGACAAATCAATAAGCAGGGCATGGCCGACCGGGTTGTGGACGAATGCAACCCAGACGCGGTGCTCTCTATGAAGGAGATCACTAACTTGTGCTTCGATAATGACGAGAAGGTAAACAGTTTTCTTTACATACGTAACGTATGCATCTATACTAATATTATAAATGCGAAAGTTTGGATGGATGTATGGGATTATTGATGTACCCGATCATTAAAAATGTGTATCCGCGGATACGGATATTCGGTTTCAAGATCCACGGATACGGATACAGATATGGATTTTAACTTTCTTACTAAATCGGTGTCGGTGCACGTGACCTTGAAACTCACAAAAAAACTCAAATGTTTGCAATATAAAGGTGCCAAATATATGATTTTAAGAAATTAAAAATAATCTAAATGGAACTTAATAGTTTTTCAATGCTACATAATCACCTGTATATAGAATTTCATCTATTAAATATTTTAGGAGCCAGAGATGAAGGATTTGTCGGAGCACAGAGACAAATACATAGACGTATTGATGCAAGGCGTTATAACGCTGCACAGTAAACTGTTGAGCAAGGAGCCGTTCCAACACGAATCGCTTCTAGTGGACAGGAAGGAAAAGAAGTTATCCAGCGCAGAAAAGAGGCTCGCGCAAAGAGGGTATGTTTCAACATGAATCTGTCTATTTATATTAACCATATTATATGTAGTCGTAAAGTAATCGGCGTCATGAAATAACCGCCCTGACCTGCCTGAGCCTGCGCGTACGGTGATTTTTTGACCTGCATATCCCAACAAGTCCCACACCCTTATGCAGTCGAAATTCCGCGGACTCGTACGAAGTTATGTGTTTCCTCGTTCCTAATTCGAACCGCTAGGATTACAATGCCCTTCGGGCTTCCGTTTTCCCTTCCTCTTTTAATATAAGTACCTTCAAATCAAGGATGAATAGGCATCTTCTAAGAGCGCTCCACCTTAGGCGCATCACCACTTGCAAGCGGGTCTGATTGCAGCCAAGCGCTAGCATATATATAAAAAAAATGGTATTAGATAGTAAGGCGCGATGGTTAGACTGTCTGTCATTGGTTCGTCAGGACTTGATATGATTGGACAAGACGTTAAGTTCTTTCGTCAGTTACAGTGCATTCCAGAGTTTTTAGCAAAAACTTTGTAAGTCTTCCATCCGGAAGACTAGCAAATATACACTACAAGTACAAGTAAATAAAAAACAATCTAACTGTATTTTTACTAGGTATGAGTTAGAGAAGAAGGCGGCGTTGGCCCCCAAACCGACCACCGCGTACAGAACAGTTCGTACGGCGGACGGGAGCTTGGTACAGCGGCCGGTCGCCTCGGTCCGACCGATGCAGCACGGTGCGCGGTGGATCCCCGCAGACGTGTGGAGACGGCAAGGAATGACGGCGCAGGAAATGACACTGCCGCTAGGTAATGTACCGCTAAAACTCCACTTTACACACTCATTGGCCCTTAAACCGACCATTGCGTACAGTACGTACATTAGAACAGTACGTACGGCGCATAGGAGCTTGGTACAGCGGTCGATCGCCTCGTTTCGACCGATGCAGCATATCACGCGGTGGATCACCGCCGATGTGTGGAGATGACAAGGAATGACGGCGCAGGAAATGACATTGCCGCGAGCTTAAGTATTAGTATATCTCAAACAAAACAAAAACTTTCTTCACACACAACTTCAAAAACACACTTCAAACTATTAGCACCAATAAATACCTTACCTATATTAATACTTATTGTGGGCTTTTTGTTCGTGATTCGGCTGCATCGTCACTTTCGAATGAATATGACAGTTTATTTATTCATTTAATTTATTTATAAATTTTTACAAAATAACGTTTACCTATTAATTAATATTATTGCAGCTTCACGTCTGCTGTGTTGAAATTGATTTAAGCTTACACGCGCCGTTATCTTACAGATGTGGTTATACCCACGAATTCCGCTGAAAAGACCAATATCGTGCTTAAAGCCGGCCAACGCGTCATGGTGTTGAAATCGCCCAAAGGAATCTACATGCAACTTGAGTCGGGCAAAATTATCGCCATCAAAACTTCCTTCAAAGGTCTGGGCGGCCAGAAAGGAGCTGACAATAAAGATAGTCCAGTAGGCAAGAAAGGTAATAAAAAATTCCTTTCTCACTAATTTTCGAAAATTAAATATATATATATTACATATTTTATTCTTATAGACAAATTATAAATGATATATTTCAGTTTTAGGTAATCGTCCAATACCTGCTAATATCCCTGGGTCTTTGAAAAATAACTCTGCTATAACGATTACATCAAAAGTCGGGCCAAGGCTTGCGTATAACCGAGTTATGAGGCCCGGGATGAACAAAATTTCGAGGCCGATTCTGCCAGGCCAAAAAATAGCCGATATAAGGAATCGTTTGGGGGAAATGCGGTCATATTCCTCCATGCGTCCGAAACTACCAATGTCGCATGGGCGCATGTTAAGACCTAACCTGCCTGGTTCGCTGAGCATAACTAAAATACCCAAAGACGTAAAGCGACCTGGTAATGCCAATAATGGCCCAACTGCTAAGGTTGAAGAAGCTGAAATCTTAGATAGCGACGATGAAATTGAAGATTCTAAAGAAGAAAAAAAGGAAGGGAAAGATACTAATAAAACGAAACAGGATAACAGAAAAGATGATTATATTGATAAAGTAGGCAATGAAGAGAAAAACGATAAATCAACATACGAAAATGTTACTGAAACAGCCAAAAATGAACCAGATAATACTAAGATCCAAGAAAAAGAAGAATCTATTAATGAGAATACAAAGCCCTTAGTTCTTACGACAGATGAAAAACTACCTTCAGAGGAAGCTCTAGAAAACAAATCTTCGGAAAATACAAGTAAAATTGATGACACTCCTGCGAGTTCACAAACTAGCTCCTCTAATGAACCTATGAATCTCGTAAGTAGAACGTCGAGTAAGATAAATTTATTGAAGAATTATAGACATCAACGTCCCATGAGTCGACCGGCTACGGAATCGAGCCTAAGCCAACTAGAAAGAACCGCCATTTCGCTGAACAAGGAAGGTCTTCCAGATTTCCGTAAAAATTTAGACGATATTACCCAATCATATTCTCCTGGCTCTGAAGAAAAGACTTCGTCGCGGAAAAAGAAGTCACCGAATAAAGTCGACGTATCTGACGCCCAAAATGAGAAGCAAACTAATTCAATGTCCCACAGTGTATCTAGTCTACTGAGCAATATTCAAAAACCCAGAATAGATCATGGAATGCCAAATTCCGCGCCGCCAAGTCGATTGCCCAATCCGGGAAATTTACCACCAATGCACCAAGATCATCATTCTATGCCTTATAATATGACTAAGGCTCAGCCTTTGCCAAATGTTGCGCATAGTGGGATAATGACTGTTGGTCCACCTGTGGGTAACGAAGGGGAGAATGTTGGGAATGCTATTGGTGGACCGCAAGCCCCAACTGCGATGTCTCCCAACCCTATGTCAGTTCCGGGTTCCTACGCCGGCAATCCTCCGCCTGAGGGACCATATGGACAGTATCCAGGTGTGCCAGGTATGTAAATATAGGTATGATTAAATTTATTATTATTAGTAATTATAAGTGAAAAAAGAACTTAATGTTCCAAGACTATTGTAACTAGTGCTGTCATCTATTTTTAGACTGTACAAACAGGGTGATTTGTTTTTCTTTCCAAGGACGCCAAACTTTTTATAATTTTGATTATTATTAAATATTAAATCATTTTGATTATTATTATTAAATTAAATAAATTAATATTACATTTCCTTGCTAAAAGGGGCTTGTTTTGTTTATCCTGCCAAAGTCACGTACAAAATGGTAATTTCGCCTTAATGAAATTTTGAACTTTGGTAGGTCGTAAATTATAAAATGGCGGTAGAGAAGAAAATAAGGAACTGCATCCGATATCTGAGTGGCATAGCATATCACTGAGATGTTTGCTAGACTATAGAGATGGTTTAGTTGTGGCGTAGGATCTCTACATATTTCTTATTATTCAAATAAACAACATACCGATGCTGTTCTGTGCCAGCCTCAATACAAAAATAGTCATATTCATATTTATATTCATTTATTTGCATTTCCAGCCCTGCTAGGTCAAACATATGTCACCGTAAGATTGTAAAAACCGTTAGATTATAATCTAACTCGCGAAATTCTAAACTGTCGAAAGATTAGAATTTAACGCATTATTTTCCGGTAGATTGTAATCTGATAAGTATTTAAACCCGATAAAACCTAAAGCAGTGACCGGCCTGGGGCCGGGCACAGCTTGATTATTTATGTCGAACCCTAACCTAACCTACAAGAAAGAGACGAAAACGTAAATAAAATGAATATTTCAAAAATTTACACTCAGAACATTGAACAGTTTACAATCTTTCGACAGTTTAGAATTTCGCGAGTTAGATTATAATCTAACGGTTTTTACAATCTTACGGTGACACATACATTAATAAAATTACAGTAATAAAAATATGTTACATTAGGTTACCTTAACTTAATTATTACATTTATATTGAAATTAATATTAAAACATAAAAATCAGATATCATTAAAAAAAAATGTCGAATACCTACAATAAACTATTATACTATGTCAAAATCAAAATTAATTATAAAATATTAAATAGATTAAATTATTAAATAGAATTATGTCAAATACAATAAATTATTACATTATGTCAAACCATGTATTCTGCGTAGATTGTTTAATTGGCTAAAAATTCCTCAACCTCATAAAATACCTTCTGGGTCAACAGGGTCTGGAGTTCTTTCTTAAATTTATTATCAGATTCAATATTTTTGATCCTATCCGGAATTTTGTTATATATTATTGTTGATGAGTAATGTGGGCTATTAGAGAAGAGTCTTGTTCTGTGTTGAGTTACGGCAAGTTTCGATTTATGTCGAGTCGATTTAAATGTTTTTTGTGCATACAAGTTTAGATGTTTCCTCACGAATAAACAAACTTCTAGTATATATAGGCTAGGTAAGGTCAAAATGTTATATTTTATGAAATATGGTCGACAGCTGTCTCGGTTGCCGAGGTTAAAGATTACTCTAATACATTTTTTTTGCATGAGAAATAGGTCTTCGGAATTGATGCTATTTCCCCAGATCATGACACCGTATCTGCATATGCATAATATGCGATTAGGGCAGTCAAACCTCTTTCGTCCAATGCCTCAATTTTAATAGGGATGATGATGTCAATAATAGATTATTTCTTTGTGATTATTAAATAGGCCTTCCAGATGACCTAAAACTTTGAATTTGTATTTCTTGCAACTTTCATACTAGAAGCGTGTTATTAAGTTTGATAAAGAGTTGCTGATTTGCTTGAGTATCATCATCCCTATTAACAACTTCTGTTAGTTTTAAGTTTGATAAAAGTGTGTTGAAATATGATGACGTCACAACTATGTATTTCATACAAACATCCATACTACAAGCGCGTTTAAAAGTTTGATAAAACTCCGCTTATTTGATTGAGTTGTCATCGTCCCTGTGGGTGTAGATATTTCTTGATATTAATCGTAATTTCAAAGTATAATTGCGAAACTTATTGATCAGGTTACGGGATGGGGTACGGCGCGTACGCAGCGAACGCGGCATATTACGGCGGGTACGGCAGCGGCTATTACCCGCCGTACGCGGCGGCCGCGGCCTTCGCGGCGCCCGCGGCCTCTGCGGCCTCCCCGCCCGCGCCCGAGCCCTACCCTCCAGCGCCGCCAAACCCGCAGTGGTAGACAGTGCATACCTATTAACTTGTGAGACATTAATATAAACACATTGTGAACTTCATACCCGTGTAAAAAAGTCTTACAGCTGAATACTAACAAGTGAACTTAATTTAACGAATTAAAAATACGACTGCCCTACCATATTATTTTTGGAGTTTGCCTACATAAGAAGCGATAGCCTTTGGAATCTTATTCACATTTTTATTAAATGATATTTTATTGTGATTAATCACTGGATATTGAACTATAGTGTTATATATTTTTGGAATCTACTCATCATTTTCTAGATGATGATTATATAGTTAATCTTATTTTCGAATTTTTTTTTTCAACTTGAGTCTTTAATTTGGGACCATGGTCAACCCATAATTTTTTTAAAAATTTTACTAGCCTATGTCACCCGGAATAAGCTAGGAAACCTCATTTATCAAAATCTGTTCAGGCGTATAGAAGTTATGGTGGAATATACAAACTCACATACATACATACATATATACATACATACATGAACCCTGAAAACAATTTACCCCTTTTTTCAGGCAGTCGTATAAAAAGCATCTAAGGCGCACTTTCAGGGTGGGGTGGAGTCAAAAGCAGCGGCTTTTTAACCGACTCTTTAAAAAATGGGGCTTATTGACCCTTAAGTATGTATGATCGCGAATATAACAGAAACCATTGAATTGATTTTAATAATTTTTCTCACTATTTTTATCTACATTATCTGCTTTCAGGTAAATTATGATACTTTAATAAATTATGATCTAAACCTGATGACCTATAATTTTTGTCCCTTTTTGGTATGAAGAAATCTTCAAGTTAATTAAGCGCCCTTATTCTTTTCCCTAACTTATTTTTACTAAACGGACTTTATTGTAAAGGAAACAAAACTGGGTTTAAGTTTTTATAAAAAAAAAAATACTGCGGCTTGACTCTACTCAACGTAGAGTAGAGGTATTTTGTCAATACAGCAGACTTCAAACAGCCAGACTTTTATTAAGTTATAAAGATGTTTGACTTTTCAGTATTCGGTTATGAGACGACTAGTAGACTAAGAGACGATGGTAAGAATTCATAAATCGATATTCTCTTAAATCATTTACGTATTAGATCCTTGTGAAGTCTTGACGCCTTCTCTTACATTTCGAGTGAGTGTACATGCGTATGAAACAATTATCTGATTTGATCGTTCATACGGTCTATCGTTTTATCCTAATGTAATATGCCATTTATAGTTACTATAGTGATGTTTTTTTCTATTAAATTAATTATTATTAGAACAGAATTCGGGCGTCGCCGTCTCTGTAAATTTTTGGAAAGCTGTGAGCGTATTGATAGGAATATATAAATTAATTTTTGTGTTTGATGAATATGAATGAAACTAAAAGTGCACCTCTCTAAAAAGGATCGGAAAACTGGAACAAACTGATGGTTTTATCAACCAAAATACCCATCGGTTCATCTCGAATTGGGTATATTTTTAAGTATACAGTTCGTTTCACGTAAAACGTTGGCTTTTGTAGCAACGGCAATAGGGACGATGCATGCAGCCTGTGTCAAAAATTAATTGTATCTTACTGATTATTATTAAATAGAGATTCTTCCCAAAGGCCTCAAATCCTTTCGGTTAGTATAACCATTTGAAATCGATAGAAAATTGGTGCGTCGAAAGTTGATCACAAGTTGTCAATTCATACAAACTCCCACACTACCCGCGTTTTGACGTTTCATCAAGAGATGCAGATTTGATTGACATCGTCTCTATTTATTGGTCTACTTGGTGATAGTAACTGAATCGCAACGGCGGGAGTGTCACGTGTGATTGATCTTTCAGCCGTCCTTTAAGGTTGAGTTGGCTATAGATTTACCATCAAGCATTACCATATATTATTACTAGCTGATGTCCCCGACTCCGTCCCCGTGGATTGAGGTGTTTTAGGGGTATGAAAAATAGATAGTAGCCGATACTCAGACCTACTGAATATGCATACAAAATTTCAAGCCGTTTCGGAGGAGTATGGTAACTAACATTATGACACAGGAATTTTATATATAAGATACTCATTTGAAGCCACACCCTCCCTATTGTTGACACCAGCATTATTTTTATGTGAATCGAACTAAGTACATGAAACAATTACTCAATATCGCAGTGCAAATATACTTTTGGAGAGGTTACTAATGATTTGTTTTTTTTTTGTTTTTGTACATTATTTTAAGCAAAGGCTTGACGACATAGATATGAAATTGAATTTTTTATCAGTACTTATTAAATAGTTTATGATGCGCGATGACTGTCTTTGAACAAAGATTCTTTATTTTGTGTGTGAATAAAATTGAATTCATAAAATCGATTAGATTTAACAAAATGTATGTTCAAAGTAAATCTCAATATTTCCAATTGTATTCTACAATAATTAGACGCAGTTGATACAAAAGTGGCGAGTGGCAAAGATAAGGATCAAATGTATTATACAAATACAATATGGTATTATTTTATAATCAGAAGTGTAGGAAATCTGAATTGGCATTATTTAACATAACAATTGAAACTCCGCTTTGTTAGACATACGGCTAAAATTCGATTGAATGAAAACAACACACAGAGATACCTTCCTGGATTTTAAATTCAATTTAACTTCAACTGTATGTCTAAGTGTATAAGGTTGAGTTTCAGTTGTTACCTTAAAGGCTGCTCTGACTCCTCCGAGGACTGGACCGTCCATGCCGCGAAAGGGCCACTTGCCATTTTTGTATGAACGCGCTTTAGAGCAAATGGTGGATGTAAGTGCAGTATTTCCATTTGTACGGCTATGGCTCGGTCGGTAGATGTGATAATATGTTGCTATTCTAGCATATAAGTCGAATGTAGCCTGTAAGGAGTATTTATCGTTTAACTAGGTTAGATAGGCATATATAATTTAGATTGTCTTAGAAATTTTGATTGTCATTTTAATTGTTCTATCCGTGTGAAATGAAACTGTCGATAAATAATCGACCGGATCAATCCATTGGCTGATAATCTTTCATTCTCAATGCCCATTCCGCAGTCCTAGAGTTTCATTAATCATAATACAGGGGCTGAATCAGATATTTAGAGACATTTGGATTGGATTTATTCTTAAGAAGACAACTTGTGACTGGAGGTAATATTTGTAAGTACACTATGTTTTGATTCGAAGGTCTCTGATGCTCAGATTTATAGAGCGTACTTTGAAGTCTCTCAGGCTTTACTAAGAGTTGAAACGAGATGGACTTATGTGCGTATCATAATCTCATTTCAACTGTTTTAAGTTAGAGCTAAATCAAAGTGTGTTCTATAGATCTCACACTGACTATAATATTAAAAATACCAGTGATGTTTCAACATGAGTGGTATATGTCACCGTAAGATTGTAAAAACCGTTAGATTATAATCTAACTCGCGAAATTCTAAACTGTCGAAAGATTGTAAACTATTCAATGTTCTGAGTGTCAATTTTTTAAATATTCATTTTATTTACGTTTTCTTGTCTCTTTCTTGTAGGTTAGGTTAGGGTTCGACATAAATAATCAAGTAGTTAGGTTTTGTCGGGTTTAAAAACCTATCAGATTACAATCTACCGGAAAATAATGCGTTAAATTGTAATCTTTCGACAGTTTAGAATTACGCGAGTTAGATTATAATCTAACGGTTTTTACAATCTTACGGTGACATATATATGTTTATTTATATCGTCTTTGCGTCAATCTTATTTAATGCATCGCGTTTAGATGCATACATTTATTAACAATTTTCGCAATGAATATAAATTTAGGGCCGCTTGCACAAGGACATTTAACCTGATTTAGTTTTAAATTTTCTAAAGCAGTCCCTTTTTGGCAAATGCGTATTGTAGTTCCCAGAAAGGGACAGCATTAATATGTTTAACTAAATCAATTTAAGAGCTCTTGTGCAAGTGGGCCTTAGCTTTTGCCCAATTATTATCATAACACGTAAAAAAACTGACATACAAAGTACCAATAGCCATAGTGTGCTTTTCTGTATTCCGAAAAGAGTTGTATTATTTTAGCCATGCCAACTATTACATAGTCATTTGACTACTGAATAAGCAACCGTGGCTCGAAGTCCAAACCAACGCCCGAAGTGATGTTTTTGGATGATGGTAGTGTTTCTGAGCTTACAATTTATTGTCTTTGACTCAGGCTTGGATCTATAGAGTGTACTTTGACTTGCGTAAATCTGGGTCATTTTAACTTAACTAAAGACTGAGCAAACTCAAAGTACTCTATATTATAGATCTTCGCCTCAGACTCATAGGCCCGTATTATAAACCGACATCAGCTAAGAACATGTTCTCAAATACCTATTTTAAGCATAGATTGACCGATACTTGAAAAAATTCAGCTGATGTCGGTTTATTTATATTCACATCGAGTCTCGAAACATGAGGTCGTGTGTTAGATGTTTTTTTTTCCGGGCCATTAAGTATATTATTATAGTTAATACAAAAAACTTGTCCCATTATCCACAAAACTTGGTCAACGCACCGACGATATGCATAGCTATTTATAATACTCGTGTTTGAGCGCAAATTCATTCTCATTCGATTAGAGAACTAGGGAAAATATGTATTTTTTCTTTGGTGTGTTATTCATACTTTGCCTTGAATCTCAGCCTAAATTTGCAAATAATTACATTATTTTACTCAACATTATTTTTATCTATGCAAACTATTTATCAAATAACTATATTATCTATACATTAATATACCGTGACTTAATAAATTAAATTTTCAAAAATTCAGCTATATCTCGGCGATTGATAAATCTGCTAAGGTGTTAGTACTTTATAGTTAGATAACTATACTAAGATACACCTGGCTTCGCCTATACGATGGGAGCTCCCCTCTTGTTAGAGACAAGAAAAGTAGCGCTTCGTAGAAGTATTAAAGTTCTTGCCACGGCTTGATGCAAAGTTTTGCATTAATTAAAAACTTAAGTACGTTGTCTGCTGTCGCTTCTTTTAAAGTAAGCTTTAATACTGAAATAAAAATAGTTGGATCAATTTTTGTCTAATTTAATACTTTTATTATTTCGTTTTGAAGTACTTTATTTTTTTGATGTATTTTATTATATTAAAATTTATTTCGAAAAACACGCCAGAGGAAAAGTAGAAATTATAGTACCGTATATTACATGTATGTAATATGATTTATATGTGTGGTTAATATTGTATTCAGTAAGTATGTCCCGTGTACAAATGTTCGAAGTCATACATATTATTATTATTATAATAAACATTGCATTTTAAAATGGTCAAATAGTTACTGTACTGACGGTATCAAATAAAGAAACTAACAAAGTGTAAATATATTGTTTTTTTCTAATGCATGGATTTCAATTTATACACATGGATTAGGTACAGGTCGCTTCTGATACCTACAGATAACTTTTTGCTCTTCGACAATTCAAGGCAAGAGTGAATAGGCATCTTCTAGGCAAGCGCGTTCCAACCTAGACCTCATCATTGCTTTGCACTAAGCATGATTGTCGTCAAGCGCAAGCCTATCATGAAATAAAAATTTAAAAAAAAATCCAACATATTTCCGACAAATAAAAACGTTGCTCCAAGTGACAAGTGATCGGCGCGCGGCGGATCGCCTCTCGACTTCCATTCCACCACAACAGCCCATTAACATCCCACTGCTGAGCACAGGCCTCCATTCTCATAGGAGAGAGGGAATTAGAGCTTAGACCCACCACGCTGTTCCAATGCGGGCTGGCGGGCTTTGACGACTATTATGTTAGTGATAATAAATGGAACCTACGGCCTGACGTGCTCTCCGAGGCACGGGGTGAAACACCGCCAACTTCCTAACTCCGGGCTAGTACTGGGAATTTCTAATCAGATAAACAACTGCCTACTAAAACGTGGAGCTAGGAGCGCTTGTTTTAGATGTTAGATCGAGCGTTCCAATTGGTAGGTTAGACACATCCTCATCGTAGCACATCTCTGGTGGAAACGCACCAGACTTACGTAATTTTACTAAGTTACGGATAAATGTGCATAATCGTAGTTAGAGATAACATTAAATTAAAAGTGAGCAGCCACCCTGACATCTGAATGTCTGCTCACTTTAATTTCATGTTAAAACTACACCCACCATTCTTATGGATACTTATACCTACCCATAAAGAAGCCAAAATACAATATCGAGAATGTTTTCGTGTGTAAGGCCGGTATTTCATCATCATATTTATATGATCATACTAGCTGATGCCCGCGACTTCGCCCGCGTGGATGAGTTTTTTTTGGTTCTCCCAGGAACTCTTTAATTTCCGGGATAAAAAGTAGCCTAAGTATGTGTTATTCCAGACTATGTCCCAAATTTCATCCAAACTTTTGCATTTATAATATTAGTATAGGTAGATTTCTATTACATTACCGTTTATCTATGAGTTAGAATTTCTACAACTCATAGATAAACGGTAATGTACCTAATAGAAATATGATCATTTATATGAGATAATAATAGAATTACGTCCTAAGTCAACGCAACATGGACGTTTTGGCTATAAATACAAGTAGGTAATTAAATCTTAAATGCAATGAAAATGAAAAATGATTTATTTCCAAAAACATGACTTGGCATGTAGGTATAGATCCACCAACTTAGGTATCTCCCGGTGGCCAAAATTGGCACAAATTTTTATCAGTCTGGTTTTTGTTTTTATTTTATTTTTAACTAGCGAATGCCTGCGACTTCATCTGCGTGGTTTGAGATTTTTTGATTCCCGCGGGAACTCTTTAATTTTTCGGGGTAAAAAGTAGCCTATGTGCTATTTCAGACTACCTATAATCTATCTCTGTGCTAAATTTCAGCCAGATCCGTTCAGCCGTTGGGGCGTGATTGAGTACCTAGCAAACATCCATACATAAATCCAAATTTTCCCATTTAGGTATAGGTATAATACCTATTAGTAAGATAGATAACAGAGACGCTGTCACCGGGCCAGATAATATTGTGGGACTATACCTACTTGGAATTTGAATAGAAGGATAAAATAACAAATGTGTTCAACAAGTAGGTAGGTACGTTCAGTTTATATAAAGGTAGGTATGCAAACTACACAATTGATCACCAATTCAAAATTAAATTATTACCTATCCACAAACCTAATAATAACAGTATTTTTACCTGAAGCCTCGACTTCCTGTGCTTGTTATTTTTCTACTCATCTAACTAAGGTATTATTTATTACTGTTATTATTTGCTATAAATATCTGTCAGCTTTGCGTTTACAGTTGAAATTAATTGTTACAAAAGTTAAAAGATTGTTAATTTATTTATTGATGAAGGTTCGATTGTACTGATATTTGACTCTTTCGATGTATTTCACTCGTCAGTTCGTTCCCGACGCCATATTGGAATAACTTGTTTAGATACGAATGTTTTACCATCGGTAGGCAGTCTCCACCGAGACTCAAACGATTATTGAATACCTTCGGTGTTTAGATCGTTACCTTGTTTACGAGCTGCGGTAGTAACTGCAGCCTGGTCAAATGATTTGATACTGTTCACGACAATAGATGGCGCTGTCGGACATTGCGTCGCGCTACTACGTCGTTAACCCTAAAAGAGTATATAGACTAAATGCAGCCGTGTATCGTTGTTCCGTCCTTGGGTTCAATAAACCTATCCATCGTTAAGTTCAAATCGTGGTTTTATTTAATTCCGCGGTTCACCAAAGTTCGCGAGTTCAAAGGTGCGCATAGGTTTGTGAACATAATTTGTTCCTACCGAACCGGATGTTTTGAAGAGCAAGTGGTCGGCGACCACTCACCGTACTCGCAGTGGATTGCTGCAGACACCAGAGTACGTGGTGCAGCAGCGGCGGCAGGCGCCGGCAGAGGGCGCCACCAGCGCAGACCAGTGTGTGAGCGAGACAAGCGGTGCAGAGCAGGACAACCCAGTACAACAAGGACAACCCGGAATTCGACAGGTGTCAAAGTGACAGCTGTCATCGTGACGTGAGTGCAAATAGTTGGTGTCAACTGTCAAACTGTGAGTAAAAACTTCAAATTAAATTTCAAGCAAAAGTGAACTTTATTTGTTTGGTCTAAATAACTTAACTTTATTTTAAATTTCAAACAAAAGCGAACCTTATTTGTTTGGTGTCAATAACTTTAAAAATAATATAGTGAATTTAACTTAGACTAAATTGCATGCTAGTTAGGACTTAGTATAATTTCATTAAAAACGAGGGAACGGGGAACCTATGTCCGATTCCCCTTAGAATTAGTTCAGTTCAAACACTTGTAAAATTTTCAGCATAAGTTTGGACATAGAATTTTTTCGATTGAAATTTCAAACACTTGTAAAATTTTCAGCATAATTTTGGACATAGAATTCTTTCGATTGAAATCTCAAACACTTGTTTCTAGATTCTAGTACACACAATAATTATTTTAGTTGATAGAACACTTGCCTAATTTTAATTGGCAACTAATTGCAGTACGAAAGGAAGGTCTGTTGAATGTACAATTAGATCTTCACAATTCCATCAAAAAGAGTTTAGCTAATTTTAAAAAGAGCCCAAAAGAAAGAATAAATAAAGAATACCTAGAAGTTAGATCAGAAAATTTAGAACGAGATTGGCTATTGTTTAGGGCAAACAACACTAAATTGTATGAAATATCAAAACCTGATGTATTAGCAAACAGCTCTTATGTGACAAACGGAGTTTATGATATAACAGAGGAAAATTATTTAATGTGTACAGCTCTAATGAAATCATGTTTAAACCAGTTTGGGTTGCCATCAGAAACTCAGCAACGAGCTGTCAAGTCAAACGGAAAGGATAACGATAAGGTCAGTCAGCTTGTGAGGTTACCAAAAATTACAATTCCAACTTTTTCTGGTAGCTATTCCGAATGGACAACCTTTCGAGATCTTTTCACGTCTTTAGTTCACAATAATGATACTTTAGATAATGTACAAAAATTACATTATTTAAAGACTCACTTGACGGGCGAGGCTGAGCAGTTAATAAGGCATACTCCAATCACAGATAAAAACTATAGTCAATGCTGGTCTATACTAGAACAAAGATACAACAATAGAAAGTATTTAGCAAATTGCATTTTAAAACGATTATTTGGAATTAAACGTATGAATAATGAATCAGCACCAGGTTTGAAAGACCTCATAGATACCACCATGGACTGTTTGAATGCTTTAAAAAATATAGATATCGATGTGAGCACCTGGGACATTATCATTATTCACATTGTTAGTTTTAAGCTTGATCCAGAAACGCGTAAACAGTGGGAGCTACAAATTTCTAGTACACTCGACTGGAATGAATTGCCAACCTTAGATCAATTCAAAAGTTTCGCGGAGAGTCGCTTTCGTGCACTCGAGTTCGTCGATTCTAAGAAGACTCCGGTACCAGCCGGTGGAGCTGGTCCAAGGTCTAAAACTTTTCTAGCTACGAACGTCTCTAGTATGCGCTGCGAATATTGTTCTGAGAATCACAAGTTATGCTTCTGTAAAAAATTTGCTGGGGAAGATATCTCTGAAAGGCGAGATTTTGTAGCAAAGAATTCTATTTGTTTCAACTGCTTAGGAGGAAACCACACAGTTTTCCAGTGCAAGAAACCTGGAACCTGCAGGATTTGTAAAAAGAGGCATCACTCCCTTTTGCACCTAAATATAGAGCGCACAGCTACCAGTACAAAGGCAACCGAACCTATTGAGAATGCTAGTGCATCAACTAGCGCACTGCCAATAGTTTCATGCTTATCAACTCAGAGGATAGCCAGTTATAGTCAGGTTTTACTTGCCACTGCATTAGTAAATTCCGAGTCGCAAGCTGGTAGAAATCACATTCTCAGAGTACTATTAGATCAAGGGTCTCAGGCCTGTTTTATAACTGAGGCCGCAGTTCAGCTTTTGCGTCTGAAAAAGACTCCTGCCAGCGGCATAATCACTGGTCTAGGTGGAAACAAGGCTCTTACGTCGAAGTATGTAGTTACTGTAAAACTAAGATCGAGAGTATGCGAGAACACTAATCTACAAATTACAGCTTATGTGTTAAAGAATATAACAACATTCTTACCGGAACAGCAAATGCAGAAGATTGATTGGGCAGAATTACAAAACTTGAGCTTAGCAGATCCCCAGTTTGGCACTCCTAAATCTATAGACATGTTGTTAGGGGCTAATGTCTACAGCCAAATATTGCAGGATGGCATAAAAAAGTGTAAAAATGGGAACCTCGTTGCACAAAATACAACATTGGGTTGGATTCTGTCTGGCACTGTCAACGAACGTAATAACAAGAACGACGACGAACGTAATAATAAATATCGGTAATGCATGCTCAGGTCTCTGAAACGGATATGTTAAAACAGTTTTGGGAATTGGAAGAAGAAAAGCATAACACAAAGAGTCTGTGGACAGATGAAGAGAAGAGGTGCGAAGAAATATTCGTAAATACAACAAAAAGAACAGAAGAAGGTCGCTACGTTGTGAAATTACCATTCCGAGATGAGCAGCCTGGTTGCTTAGGTGGTGATTCACGCCAACTAGCTGTAACAAAGTTTAAATCATTAGAAAAAAGGCTATCAAAAGATCAAGAATTAAAAAAGAGTTACACAGAAGTTATGAACGAATATTTACAATTAGGACACATGAGACCAGTGAAGAAAGATGATAAAACAAAAAATGAAGCTGTGTACTTACCTCATCACGCAGTTGTTAGAGACGATAAAACCACAACAAAAGTACGTGTAGTTTTCAATGCTTCGAGCAAAAATAAACTGGGAGTCTCACTTAATGACACGCTGATGGTGGCTCCTAAGTTACAGGCGGATTTGCGCCACACCGTATTAAGGTGGAGAGTTCAACCGATCGCTTTAACAGCTGACATTATAAAAATGTATCGGCAAGTCCAAATTGCAGACGAGGACACAATGTTCCAACGCATAGTCTGGCGTGAAAACCCTGAAACAGAAATACAAGATTTCGAGTTATTGACAGTAACGTTTGGAACGGCATCTGCCCCCTTTTTGGCTGTTCGAGCACTCACCCAAGTCAGTGTTGATGAGGGTAAGAATTACCCCTTAGCTTCCGATAGAGTAGTCCAATCGTTCTACATGGACGATTTGATGACAGGTTGCGCTAGCGTAGAGGAAGGCATAGAAATTTACAAGCAGATGAAAACGTTATTAGCAAGAGGGGGGTTTGAGCTACAGAAATGGAACAGCAATTGTAAGGAGCTGTTAGTGGAGATACAAAATAATGAAAACCAGATCAAAGGCATGCAAAAGCTTGTTCCTTCAATTCAGGACAAACGAAAACAGATCACTAAAAAAATACATAAACAGGACAAAATTATAAAGGACATGGAAAACATAAAGGACAAAAAAGCTATAGAACTAAAAGCAGAAAGTACAACTAAGGTTTTAGGACTTACCTGGGACCGAAGTGAAGATAAATTTCGATACTCGGTGAATCTTCCGCATCCGACGTCTGGACCTGAAACAAAAAGATCAATATTATCAGTGGTATCACGCTTGTACGACCCTCTAGGTTGGATAGCACCTACTATCATAGTAGCAAAAATGTTCATTCAAAAATTATGGTTAGCAGGTGTCAATTGGGATGACCCAATTTCAAAAGAATTAAAAAACGAATGGGTTACTTACCGTAATGAGCTTGAACAACTTACCAGAGTACACGTCCCACGATGGTTGGGCACCTTAAAATCAGACGCTAACATTGAATTGCATGGATTCTGTGATGCTTCAAAGCTAGCATACGCCGCTGTTGTATATTTGAGGGTAGACGACGGTGCTGGGAGGAGACATGTTTCATTGTTAGCCGCAAAAACGAGGGTATCACCAATAAAGCAGGTTAGTATCCCACGCCTCGAACTCTGCGGAGCAGCACTCTTATCGAGACTTTTAGTTGAGATAGCCGACGTTTTGAATATCCAAAAGAACAAGATCAGAGCTTGGACGGACTCCACAGTCGTTCTCGCGTGGTTGAACAGTCATCCTAGTCGGTGGAAGACTTTCGTGGCCAACAGGGTTTCCGAGATCCTAATGAATTTGGATTCAGCTCAATGGTATCACGTACCATCTAAAGAGAATCCAGCTGATTGTGCGTCACGAGGTATTCAACCTGGTTCACTTGCAGAGAACGAACTTTGGTTTTCTGGCCCACAATTCCTTAGAGAGCAAACCATACAATATAAAAGACCAACAGATTTGAAAGTTCATTTGGAAGAAGCAGTTAAAACACACTTTAACACATTTGCAGAAAACACACTATTCCAACGCTTTTCGTCATTACAGAAGTTGCTAAGGGTAATCGCCTACTGTAGACGATTCTATAATCGTAGTGACAAAAGGACAGCTTATTTAACCAAAACAGAAATAGACCAAGCTAGGATATGCTGTATCAAAAAGGCACAACACGAAGAATTTTCTGACGAATATTCCCAACTAAATGTCAAAGGATACTTGCAATCTAAAAATAGTAAGCTTAAATCTTTATGCCCGTATTTAGATGACCAAGGGATCATGAGAGTAAGTGGTAGATTACAGAAGTCTCAGTTACCCGAACAGACCAAGCATCCGATAATATTACCCCACTCATCTCATTTTACAAAGCTGGTAGTAATGGACGCACATCAAAATACTCTTCATGGAGGAGTCCAGTTGATGGTTAATTATTTGAGAACATTGTATTGGATTACTAGTGTGAAAAGTTTAGTCAAACAGCATATACGTAAATGCGTTACATGTGTCCGACAAAAAGCCGATATTCAACATCAGTTCATGGGCTCTCTTCCATCAGTTCGATGTACACCCGCCAGGGCATTTCTTCATAGTGGAGTAGACTATGCAGGGCCCATACAAGTAAGGACAACAAAAGGACGAGGTCATCGGTCTTATAAGGGCTACATCTGCTTATTCATCTGCATGGCTACTCGTGCGATTCATTTAGAAATGGTAAGTGATATGAGTACTCAAGCTTTTCTAGCATGTTTCCGTCGTTTCGTGGCCAGACGTGGCCATTGCGCGCAATTGTGGAGCGACAACGGTACGGCATTTGTAGGCGCTGCAAAAGAGCTTCAACAACTTAATCAGATTCAAAAGGATGTGGCTGAATATTTGGAAACTCATGGGACAGAGTGGCACTTTATTCCGCCCCACGCACCTAATTTTGGGGGCCTATGGGAAGCCGGTGTACGGGCTACCAAGTTTCACTTAAAACGAGTGATAGGAGAGTCAACTTTGACATTTGAGGAGATGTGTACACTTCTCAGCCAGATAGAAGCTTGCCTTAATTCGCGGCCCATGTCTGTAGATAGTTCAGATCCGAGTGATCCACTTCCGTTAACGCCGGGACACTTTCTTGTCGGGGGGCCCCTGATAGCGGTACCGGACGTCGATAACTATCTAGATTCAAGTGTGAGCTCACTAACAAGGTGGCAGTTCATTCAGAGAATGTTACAGAACTTTTGGCGACGCTGGTCGCAGGAATACTTGTCCCACTTAATGAATCGTTACAAGTGGAGCTCCCGCGTACCAGAGCCCAATTTGGGAGATATTGTTCTTGTCAAAGAAGACAACCTGCCACCGAGTCGTTGGTTAATGGGTCGTATAATAGAGAAGCATCCGGTTACTGATAATGTTACCCGTGTGGTCACTATAAAATTGAAAAATTCTAGCATTAAGAGACCCACTTCAAAAATATGTATTTTACCTGTTAGTGATTAAGTTATTGTAATAGCATAGTTAGTTCACCCTATTGTTAACTTAGAATAGTTCATTTTATATTTTGTGCATTTATCGCCAAGGTATTTAAAATTGTATTTGTTTACCTTTCAGTTCGGATTCAGTTATTTTTTTAAAGTTTTTTTTTAGAATGTAAGCTTAAAATCTTGTAAGATCACCCACCAAGAACATAGTTACGGTGGTCGGTATGATTTACCAGTACAAAATTTAAGGACATTTCTCAATAAATGTCCTTGGTGGGCGGTATGTTCACGACAATAGATGGCGCTGTCGGACATTGCGTCGCGCTACTACGTCGTTAACCCTAAAAGAGTATATAGACTAAATGCAGCTGTGTATCGTTGTTCCGTCCTTGGGTTCAATAAACCTATCCATCGTTAAGTTCAAATCGTGGTTTTATTTAATTCCGCGGTTCACCAAAGTTCGCGAGTTCAAAGGTGCGCATAGGTTTGTGAACAGATACTATAGTATTGTTTAACTGAGTTTTATAAATTAACTAATTACATTAAATCTCTCGTGGTTAGAGTACAAGTATATTAAAAGTGTTTTATTATAATACCTACTTCTGGATTGTTCTCCAACAGTTCAGAAGTGGGATATGATTCACGTTGCCTTGATTTTCCTTTGCCTTCTGCACATCCGTTTTGTTATTTTTTTTTAAAATAATATTAATAGTGGGTAATTTAAAAATATTACTTTTACCGCTGGCTGTAATACAGGAATACGGATTAATTGCTAAGTAATCAGACCCATCAATAATTAGAAAGACCGAACGGAAATGTTCATGGTTTCTTATTTTGTTTCATGTGACGTACGCTGCGCCAAAGCGGGCTCTGCACAGCCCGTTCTCTCGCTCCGAGCAGCGCCTCGAGGGGCGCTTCGCCTGCGGACCTCGCGGCCGCTTCGCCGGCGGACCTCGCGGGCGCTTCGCCGGCGGACCTCGCGGGCGCTTCGCCGGCGGACCTCGCGGGCGCTTCGCCGGCGGACCTCGCGGGCGCTTCGCCGGCGGACCTCGCGGGCGCTTCGCCGGCGGACCTCGCGGGCGCTTCGCCGGCGGACCTCGCGGGCGCTTCGCCGGCGGACCTCGCGGGCGCTTCGCCGGCGGACCTCGCGGGCGCTTCGCCGGCGGACCTCGCGGGCGCTTCGCCGGCGGACCTCGCGGGCGCTTCGCCGGCGGACCTCGCGGGCGCTTCGCCGGCGGACCTCGCGGGCGCTTCGCCGGCGGACCTCGCGGGCGCTTCGCCGGCGGACCTCGCGGGCGCTTCGCCTGTGGACCTCGCGGGCGCTTCGCCTGCGGACCTCGCGGGCGCTTCGCCGGCGGACCTCGCGGGCGCTTCGCCTGCGGACCTCGCGGGCGCTTCGCCTGCGGACCTCGCGGGCGCTTCGCCTGCGGACCTCGCGGGCGCTTCGCCTGCGGACCTCGCGGGCGCTTCGCCTGCGGACCTCGCGGGCGCTTCGGGGGCCCTTCGATCTGCGCGTCTTGCGGGCGCTCCGGGCAGCGCTCAGAGGGCGCTCCGGGCATCACCAGCACGGCCAGCCGCGTGACGACAGGTGTTGCCAGAGCAGCCACCGGTTACGTATGCCCCTGTGCCGTGCTACCGACGAGGTCGACATCCGGAATTCCAGAGGTGACATCCTTACACTCAATAATGAGGGTAGAGATGGTCTTGATTTACTTAAATTTTTAGTCCAAGCATTAAAGTCCATTACTCCTGACTCGCACAAAATAACGACTATGCGGTTGCATAAAGTAAACGAGTAGGCATGATGACAATAATCAAGAATCAATGAAATTATCTGATTAAATAGGATTCGTCGATTATAAAAATAAAAGTATTTATTTTTCTATTTTGAACGAGATTGTTATTTATTTTGATAACATGAAACTACAAAATACGGCAATTCGCCATAATACATTGAGCACCAGTCAGAGTCCTAAATCCGTAAAATCTGCTTTTTATGTATTATTAAGAACTTCATGATAGTTATTAGAGGTTATGTTGATGAAATGTTGTTTCTATAAAACTATACCTTAAAATTTAATATGAAAGGTGATTGCCTAGTGATTAAGAAGTCTGCCTCCTATTTAGAGCGTTTGGGGAAACGCCTATTACCTATTATACGTATTGTATTACGGGTACCTAATTGATTTTTAAGAGATAAAACCTAACCTCAAAAGGATCGAATTTATTATTAAATTAGGACCTCAAACAATATTATTAAACACACACCATTTTACAATAACACTAATTTATTTATACCAATCCAGGATCTCCCATATGACAATTCTGCATCGAAGGTTCGACATAATATAACCATGGTACGCAGCACCAGCTTATGAATCTATTTGATCTAGTACAAATGCCACTATTATGATGTCCAATCACAATGTTGGTCTAATTTTATTCCCAAAAAAAAAAATACTGATAAATTATTACATTATCAGATTGTATAGTCTGATATAATACCTACAGTAATACTCCTTCTCCTGGAGACTGCAAGTTAACCACGTTAGCCGACGTCTCTTTGCTGGCTATCGGCTCCCTGAAACGCTGGAAGGATCTCCTTCCAGTCAAAACTAAGATATCCTTAGCTGAAACACTCCTTTTACCTATACTGGACTATGCCGATAGCAGTTACACGGATCTCACTGAGGAGTTATTAAACAAGCTTGAGCGCTTACAAAACATGTGTATTCGACTCATCTATGGATTGAGAAAATTTGATCACGTTAGTGCGTATCGTGCTCGTCTCGATTGGCTTCCAATTAGGTTGCTTCGAAATTTTTATGTTCTTTCTTTACTATTCTCGATCCTATATGCTCCTCATACTCCCAGCTATCATAAAGAACGTTTCAAGTTTCTCGATGCCGTTCGCCATATGCAGCTGCGTTCTACCATGGATAATAAACTCAAAACTCCTAGCCATCGGACAAAATTTTACAGAAAATCGTACACGGTGTATGCTGTGCACTTATGGGAATCTCTACACTAAAATATTAGAAACTCCAAATCTTTGCCTATTTTTTAAAAATTGTCTCAAAGAATATTTCCTTAACCAAGTCGTGCCATAATACATAAATTATACTTCTATCGTAATTCGTTACGATGCGTTTTTAATTTTATTTATATATGTGTAATTTGTGTATGTTTATGTGTAATATTATTATTGTTGTCTATATTTTATTTACATGTAATGTATATATGCAATACGTCTATTATATTTTTTATATTATGTTCTTACTTATTATAACTTGTATTGTATTCTGCCACACTACCCTACGTATCTTATTCGAACGTCTCACCAAAGGTTGCCTGGTAGAGATTGCTCAGTAAGCAATAAGGCCGCCTTTGCATAACTAGTTTACAGCTAACTTTACCTTGTATTTTCATGTGTGCAATCTATCTACAGTAATACCTTGATCTTTGTCAATGGATTCTGTAACTAGCTTGGTCAATTGAATTCTATTCATTTATTTGCTTTATATAATGTTATATAATAATACGGTGTAATACAATCTGACATCGAATGGCATGCAATATTATTAACTCACTTCAAATGCATTCTTATTATATATTCCGTATTTTAAGTCTATGCCTGATAATAACTAGCTTTAATAATCAATTATAAAGAAATCTAGTTTATACAATATTACAATATATTAAACTATTATTAAATTATTATTTTAACACAATAAATATTAGCTGTTTATACAAGCACAAGAATACATATTACCATTCAGTAAAATTAAAAATAAATTCATTAACAAGGAAATTGTTTAAATTAATACAGGATAAATAAATATCTTAAGTGCTTTAAACATGGGTTTACAAATATCCAGGAAATGTTCCCTACATATAACACGTATGTTCTTTTTTGGAAGCTATTGAGTACAGACGACACATATCCATCATATGTTTTCTAATCAATTGCATAGGTTATTAATGTGGTATTTCCAATTGCAGTGGAAGTCTATTTAATAGTGTTGACTTCCTTAATTATAACATTATTGTATTGAATTTTTATAGGTGTTTTTCTTGTGAAGTTTTAAACGCAATAATCTTTGTTTTCTCAGTATTAACTGGTCATTGGTTATTAACTGAAATATAGCAATAGTAGCTGACCTATTTCTCCTAAACCGTGCTGTGTTTCTGTTAAAATATTCAAACGTTCAGCTTGATTATACACAAGACATGGTTACATTTTTCACGACACTATCAGGACAGACTGAGTGAGGAGGAATCGGACTGTTATAATATATTAACCTAATTTATCTTAACATGACAAAGGTGTCATGTGAAGACTGTGTTTTTTTAATTATGTTTCAGGACAAAGGTGTCGGAAAAGCGTTATTAATTTTATTTATTTCTGTTGGGCAAAGGTGTCCTGAATTATTGCTTAGATGACAAAGGTGTCACAAAAGCGTTATTGGTTTTATTTATTTTTGTTGGGCAAAGGTGTCCTTGCTTGGACGAAAAAAGTGTCACCGAAGCACAGAAGTGAGAATTACAAAAGCGCTTACGAAAGTCAGATCAATATTGTACAAAACAATATTAATATAAAGGTCATTGACGAAGTTCGCCTAAGAATCAACACGTGTTTGAAATATACAGTAATTCTTAGCTTATTTTATAACCTTTATTTCAAATATTATAATTCAACGGACACTTCAAATTAATTACAAAATAAATAAATGGGTATTAAATTGATACTATACGTTTCCGTTTCTCGATTATTAACCACAGATCAATAACTTACAGGTTAAAATAATATGCAATACCACCGCTTGAGCGCTAGATCCGTATCGTAAGAAACATTACAGCTCTATTACAATTGGATAAAGATGGTATTTATTTGTCCAAGCAGATTGATTGTGAAAATTGAAATAACCTCAAGATAAGTCATTTTTTAGCAAGCGTCCGTTGTTTTAATCTGCTCTCAAATATAAAAAGGTATTTATTTGAACCCAGTAATCAATATTAAAGACTGTTGGTTCTTAGGCAAACTTCGTATGGGGACGGAACAATGTCCTTTACATTGATGTCATTAAAATTAAAAAAAAAAAAGTTATCCAGGTACCTAGTCATACAACATTTAATGTTATTTACAAATTACAGTGTCGTAACTTCATAATAAAAATGTCATAATTTCATAATAAAGGTACTCAAGTACAGTGTTATATATTTCCATGCGTTTCAAAAGAGTAGATTTATTTGTGTGTTGGACAAAAGTGTCCTGAATTATTGGTTTTGTTTATTTCTGTTGGACAAAAGTGTCCTAGCTTAGATGACAAAAGTGTCTCAAAAGTACAGAAGTAAATAAAACTAATAGTTTTATTTATTCCTGTGGACAAAGGTGTTCCTTCTTATTGTGTGCAAGACAAAGGCGTCAGCAAAATATTGCTATTTAAAGCTAATTATTAATATAAGCTTATTATTATTATCGTTACATTTATGGGACAAAGGTGTCCTATGTTGTTGTAATTGTCATCACATATTTTTTGTTTTTATGAAAAATAACTTAAATCGTTACATGGATGTGAGGACACATTTAATAACGGATGGCCGAATCTGTTAGCGGATATCTGATAATTATTACGTGCCTAACACAAATTACTTTATTAACGAATTGTCATATTTATTATTTGATTGAACAACGATGTTGACGACCGCCATTTTGTATTTTTCCGAGCAACGGTACCTTCGTTGTTCAACGGTTGCGGCGTCAACACTAGCTGTGTCAAAATTATTTTCGATGTTAGACGCCACCGAGTTTCTTGCTGGTTCTTCTCGCTAGGACGTGGCATTCCGAACCAGTGGTAGATTCGCAGTTGTGAAAGTATTCATATTATATGTGATGATAAGTTTTTGTGATTAGTGGCTGTAACCTTAGATGTTTTAAATATGTTTGTGCTAAAAGTTCATAAAGTGTGTCAGATTTTGAAAAGTACAACGAATGAGGTTAGTTGTATCAATTTACAATTTCTTGAGAATAGTTTATGTATGTTTGATAAGACTGGAAGTTCAGCAGTTTGATTAGTGTGTTACAAGTAATTATTATTAGTAATTATGGGCAAGAACGCCCCAGGCAAAAACGTCTGATCATAATTTATATGATTTGGGGCATAAACGCCCGTGATATGACATAAACACGAGGACGTGTTGTTCTCAGGACGGCCGAACTGTCAGCTTTGCGTTTACAGTTGAAATTAATTGTTACAAAAGTTAAAAGATTGTTAATTTATTTATTGATGAAGGTTCGATTGTACTGATATTTGACTCTTTCGATGTATTTCACTCGTCAGTTCGTTCCCGACGCCATATTGGAATAACTTGTATAAATACGAATGTTTTACCATCGGTAGGCAGTCTCCACCGAGACTCAAACGATTATTGAATACCTTCGGTGTTTAGATCGTTACCTTGTTTACGAGCTGCGGTAGTAACTGCAGCCTGGTCAAATGATTTGATACTATAGTATTGTTTAACTGAGTTTTATAAATTAACTAATTACATTAAATCTCTCGTGGTTAGAGTACAAGTATATTAAAAGTGTTTTATTATAATACCTACTTCTGGATTGTTCACCAACATATCCATAGGTGACTACTACCACAGTAAACAGATACAACCAGTATGGAAACTAAGCCAAGTTGATAAATTATTTACCTACGCTCCATTGAAGCAATAGGGTTGTCACTTTTAATGTTTTATGGTTTAATTTTGTTTTTGTTAATTAAAACATTCTATGTTCTGTAGATTCTGATCACTAGATCAATTAATCGAATTGAAATAGCTAGTTTACGAATACAAATTAAATAAGTATCTAATGGCGTCGGTTGATTTTGATAGTTTAAAATAGGGAAAACAGTTTAATATTGACACACAATAACTTGTAGATCTCTGTTTTTTTTGTATGTCACTAACTTATCATTATGGCGTAACCTTTTACATGTTTTGGCGGGAGTGTACGCAATCCGCGGCTGGGCGCACGGTAGGCGCCGCAGGTGGCGCGCGGGCAGGGCTCATGAGCTCTGTTTTTGGATGTTTGTCATGCATTTTCGGGTTGAAGCGTACCGCGTTTCAACCACAAAAATGCGTGTGATACCTAGTAATTAAAAAGACATTGCATAAAAAATACCTTTATTCTTGACTAGCGGTCCGCCCCGGTTTCGTACGGGTGCAATTTAGATTTGTAATTTTATCGTGAAAAATACAAAGTGAATAAATTACAGGTTTTTTCATATCATGTACTATCTTTACTTAAATGTAAATTAATTAAAATTAATACTTGTAATGTAAGAAAGTATTTTTAGTAATCAATATAAATTTTAATTTCTATAGCTGTTATTTCAGAATTGCGCATTTAAAACAGATAGAAAATTATAACTAACCACTCGCGTAGATCTTGATCCCGTGAGGATATCGGGATAATAAATAGGTAGCTAGGTTCTTCTGAATAATTAAGTATTCTAAAAGTGAAAGATTTATTAAAATCGGTCCAGCAGTTTTTGATAGCTGACCCGCCCCAATAAATATCGGCTTCGCACGGGTAGATAGATTTACAGTTGGAGCATTATATCTACCTCGGTGTTCTGTTTGTGATGTACAGTCTGAGTGAATAATTAACTTGAAGTTATCTGAAGTTCTAAGTTTTTTTTTAAAACTTCGTATGTAAACATTGTGACTATTTCAAGCGGTCTGTAATTCCCTAATTAAATCAATTTAAGAATTTCAAAATGGCGCTGATTTAATAAAATGTTGGTAACAGTTTCCTGTTTTGTGATCCTAGGGATCGTCAGATATCGATTTTGAACAAAATCGGTTCAAAAACAAAGAATTTCAAAATGGCGCTGACTTTTTAAAATTTTGGCACCGGTTTACTGTTTTGTGATCCTTAGGATCGTCAGATATCGATTTTGAACAAAATCGGTTCAAAAACAAAGAATTTCAAAATGGCGCTTACTTTTTAAAATTTTGGTACCGGTTTCCTGTCATGTGATCCTAGGGATCGTCAGATATCGATTTTGAACAAAATCGGTTCAAAAACAAAGAATTTCAAAATGGCGCTGACTTTTTTAAATTTTGGTACCGGTTTCCTGTTTTGTGATCCTAGGGATCGTCAGATATCGATTTTGAACAAAATCGGTTCAAAAACAAATAATTTCAAAATGGCGCTTACTTTTTAAAATTTTGGTACCGGTTTCCTGTTTTGTGATCCTAGGGATCGTCAGATATCGATTTTGAACGAAATCGGTTCAAAAACAAAGAATTTCAAAATGGCGCTGACTTTTTACAATTTTGGTACCGTTTTCCTGTTTTGTGATCCTAGGGATCCTCAGATATCGATTTTGAACAAAATCGGTTCAAAAACAAAGAATTTCAAAATGGCGCTTACTTTTTAAAATTTTGGTACCGGTTTCCTGTTTTGTGATCCTAGGGATCGTCAGATATCGATTTTGAACGAAATCGGTTCAAAAACAAAGAATTTCAAAATGGCGCTGACTTTTTTAAATTTTGGTACCGGTTTCCTGTTTTGTGATCCTAGGGATCGTCAGATATCGATTTTGAACAAAATCGGTTCAAAAACAAAGAATTTCAAAATGGCGCTTACTTTTTAAAATTTTGGTACCGGTTTCCTGTTTTGTGATCCTAGGGATCGTCAGATATCGATTTTGAACGAAATCGGTTCAAAAACAAAGAATTTCAAAATGGCGCTGACTTTTTACAATTTTGGTACCGGTTTCCTGTTTTGTGATCCTAGGGATCCTCAGATATCGTTTTTTAACGAAATCGGTTCAAAAACCAAGAATTTCAAAATGGCGCTGACTTTTTAAAATTTTGGTACCGGTTTCCTGTCATGTGATCCTAGGGATCGTCAGATATCGATTTTGAACAAAATCGGTTCAAAAACAAAGAATTTCAAAATGGCGCTGACTTTTTTAAATTTTGGTACCGGTTTCCTGTTTTGTGATCCTAGGGATCGTCAGATATCGATTTTGAACGAAATCGGTTCAAAAACAAAGAATTTCAAAATGGCGCTTACTTTTTAAAATTTTAGTACCGGTTTCCTGTTTTGTGATCCTAGGGATCGTCAGATATCGATTTTGAACGAAATCGGTTCAAAAACAAAGAATTTCAAAATGGCGCTGACTTTTTACAATTTTGGTACCGGTTTCCTGTTTTGTGATCCTAGGGATCCTCAGATATCGATTTTGAACGAAATCGGTTCAAAAACCAAGAATTTCAAAATGGCGCTGACTTTTTAAAATTTTGGTACCGGTTTCCTGTCATGTGATCCTAGGGATCGTCAGATATCGATTTTGAACGAAATCGGTTCAAAAACAAAGAATTTCAAAATGGCGCTGACTTTTTACAATTTTGGTACCGGTTTCCTGTTTTGTGATCCTAGGGATCCTCAGATATCGATTTTGAACGAAATCGGTTCAAAAACCAAGAATTTCAAAATGGCGCTGACTTTTTAAAATTTTGGTACCGGTTTCCTGTCATGTGATCCTAGGGATCCTCAGATATCGATTTTGAACGAAATCGGTTCAATATCAAAGAATTTCAAAATGGCGCTGACTTTTTTAAATTTTGGTACCAGTTTCCTGTTTTGTGATCCTAGGGATCGTCAGATATCGATTTTGAACAAAATCGGTTCAATAACAAAGAAATTCAAAATGGCGCAGATTTTTTAAAATTTTGGTAACAGTTGCCTGTTTTGTGATCTTGGATCCTCAGATATCGATTTTGAACGAAATCGGTTCAATAACAAAGAATTTCAAAATGGCGCTGACTTTTTAAAATAGTGGTACCAGTTTCCTGATTTGTGACCCCGGAGCCCCAAATATCGATTTTCAACGAATTTAAAAAACGATAGTTCAGCAGAGTTCAAACAGCCGTATACTACGCAATACACTCCTGGCATTTTTAAAAAGATCGCGGAAATAGACATATAGGGTGAACGTACCATTCCCAAACCATTTAAGGAGATATTTTGACTTTAATTTGCTGTCATTTTAACAGATTTGAACGGAAGACCTTAGTTCTATGTTATTTTTTAAGTTTATTTATAGACAAAATGAGGACCATAAATCATAGCAGCATAAGTATCAAGGAATTTCTGTAATTATGGCATAAATCCTAAAAAATGAACTGTTCCTTAGTTAGACCAACAGTAACTAGCTATTGACCAAGATTGAGCCAGTAATTGACCAACGTATTAACACATACAGGTTGGATAAAATAAAACCGCATTTATTAAATTTCACAATCAACGTTTATTGAGGTCTAACTTTTGTACGTAGGTCATTGAGATCCACATCACAGTAATAGGTATACTTTGGCTTGTGCAGCTTATATTAATATTTTCTATACTTATTAAACTACTCTTCTATTAACCATTTATTGAAACGAAACAACTATAATATGACAAAAATTGACAAAAAAACTTGACTTTATTGTCAAGATAAAATCTTGGCACTTTTAAAAGTCATTGACACATCACAGCAACAGTATTTTTGCACATTTTGGCTTAAATTATGACGATTAACCTATTCATCTTCAAACATAAACTTAACTACCTTCAGTCT
Organism: Erebia palarica; assembly: GCA_964035005.1. NCBI lineage: Eukaryota > Metazoa > Arthropoda > Insecta > Lepidoptera > Nymphalidae > Erebia > Erebia palarica. The sequence continues at coordinate 14,402,680 of OZ035983.1, forward strand.
TCTTCGATTGTAATTTTTGATGTTGTAGCTTTCTATACCCACAGAAGATATTTGGCCATCTCTTCGACTTTAAAAGAGCCTCGAGTATTCATGGGAATAGGAGTTTTAATAGTTTCGATGATATCTTCCTTATCATACCAAAGTTTGTCTTCTTTTTCTTTTTCTTATCCATTATTTACTTGACACCCTGTATGTTGTCAATGTCAATTTTAGTAGGACACTTAGAATATAAAAATGTCTGGTCAACTCCACGAACACTATGAATGTACCAATCCCAAACCACTGGTCACCTACTTGAATATGTTAGTAAAAATCGTTAATTTTGAATTGTGCATCAATATAATGAAAAGGAATTGCTGAAAGATCATTAATAATGATAAATAAAGAAAATTAAAGAAATAACCAGTAGTAAACCATATGGTCAATGATAGGCACCCTATTGAATTAAAGAAATAACCAGTAGTTAACCACATGGTTAACTATAGGCACCCTATACAACATGCGTTCCAGTAGTTAACCGGTCTCAGAAACCTATTAAAATATTAAATTTTGTTCAAATTTATATCTGCTATCATTACACTGATTAATATATTAGCTAAATTTCATAAAATATTTGCAATTTACTTCAAAAATATTACGATTAAAATCAATTTAACTTTACCTTTCATTGAACGCTCCTAACAGCAATGGCGGCCGAACGGCGAGTGAACGAGATACGTGGCGACAAAAATGAAAAAGAAAGCTATATTTTTTAATTCAGTTACCTCAATTTCACAGCATTAGATTCTCAAAGATATGATACAGTAACACAGACTTAAAAAACCTAAAGATATTGGCGCGAATTCTTAAAATATTGACCTTTAGACGCAAATGGTCAACTACAGGTTACTGGTTTGGGAATGGTACGTCCACCCTACGTGACCACTCGTCATGACGCAGCACCAATGTACTCTGTGCGCAGCACTCACTACTGACGGCCTCGCGACGACTGCTTAGAAGTCTCGTCGATGCGCATGTTTGTGTGAGTGAGCTGTTTCGAACGTTTCTAGGTAGTTTCACTACTGTTTGTATCTGTTTACTGTGCTACTACCTACCTAGATAGAGTTGCTTTTGCTGATTAAGTTATAGTTAACTACGTAGGTAGGTACCTATAAGTTTTGAAACGGAAAATAAGTAAGTATATTAGGTAGGTAGGTATCAATGGTAGGTACCTATAGTTAACTTTAATTGTCCATAATATCATAATGTGGTAGCAGCTCTATATTTTCATGCATCTTTACCCATTTTTTAAGGTTCCGTAGTCAAAAAAGAACCCTTACCTAGTCTTCTCCATATCCGTAGTGCTAGAAAATTATATCTAATATATTTATATATATATAAAATTATATATATAAATATTAATCACGCCGATGAAATGGTAAAATAAAATTTTGAAAATAATAATTTTTAGGGTACCTACCTCTTACCTACCTACACGTAAAGTGGGGGAGAAATTTTTGTTCTATTCCATGGCGTGGAGTGTAGTTGGGTAGATCATTCAAAAAAATCTGGTTAAAATTAAGGCCACAGAGTGCCATAGGTAGGTTGTTTTTTATCCCGGAAAGTTCAAGAGTTCTACAGGATTTTTCAAAACCTTAATCTACTTGTAACTTACACCTACGCTTACTCACCTAGTTACTTATGATCAAAATTCAAAATCAAATTCAAAGATCAAAATTTATAAGATGCAATCCGCTCTACATGCGACCATGCTTAATTTATGCGCAGTACCAAACATCAAACCTTATCTAACTAAGCAGCTACTTTTTATATTAACCAAAATAAAAGTCGTCAATTTCCTATACAGTAGATCGGAATCGGTGATCTATAAAACGCAAGCGTGACCGTCATCCGCCTTCAATCACTATGAAAGAGGCTGCACGAACGCAGATCAAATGATATAACCGCCGAGCCTAGACGGAGTGTTGTGAAGATTAAAAAAAAGTGAAAAAAAAATAGATCTGTGACGTAATTATTGCCCCTAGGTGTTGGTTTACGAATGAAAATGTGGGTGCCATCATTGCTTGTAAGTTTCTTTTTTTCTATTGATTCTAATACCATTTGAACAGCATCAAAATCAGTCCAGCTAATTGAGAAATCTAATAATGTAATGCCAGTAATGTAGCCAGACCTACATAGTAAATATAAAAGCATTGACTTACCAATTCGATGTACTACAAAAGTTAGAAGTTTCTAATTAGGTAGGTACTTACAGTAACAATTTTATTATAACTACCTACTTAGAAAGAATAAGGTAGGTATTTAATATTATGTACCTATACCTAAGGCTAGGTAGTCTAATTAGGTAGGTAGGTAATATTAATAGTATCTATTCTAGACTCCATACAGCTGCAGTTTTAAAATGCTCGTATACCTACCTACTTATAGGTATATAGGTATCCCGCGCCTGAGGTATTTTTTAACCCCGTGGAAAGTCTTTGATTTTCCGGGACGAAAAGCAGCTCAGCTATGTGCTTCCCTGAAATGCATAAATATCTTTGTACTTTTTTATTGTTTATTGGTTGAACAGAGGGGCTGTGTAAGCTTAGCAGACAGACATGACAGACACGATTTTGCCATTATACAGTGTGTATCACTGTAGGTCATATCTTTAACTATACCTACTCATAATCTTCCAAGGCGGACGCTTGGGTAGTCCATATTTACACCATCCTGCAGCGTTACACAACCTAAGTTCTTAAGATTTACCTATTTAAAAAGTAAGTACAGCCTAGGAAACACCAAGTTTACCTACCGGGAAATCGATCTATAGCATTACCTGCATAACCAGCTGTTAACGCCGCCGTCCATCGATTAAATAACACATGTTTACCTAACTAGTTTATACCTATGTACAGTATAAAAAAGCAGCACAAGTTTTGCGGTTTTGCTATCATAATTAACTTTGTATAACGTAACTTGTAACTGAGGCGCTAAAGCCTGCTCAGATACAAAGCGAAACGGTACGGAAACACTTGAAAATGTAGAAAGTCACACTTATCGCGCGCGTACAGTTTTCGATGTAAGTACCTAATACTGTAAGGATTGTATGAAGCATGACACTAAAACAATTTAGACGGTACGTGTCTGTAATATTCATTTAAAGTATAGATTCTCGTTTTGTACTTACACGTTATACATAGAAGCCGCATTGGACACTGGTCATTCAGTGTCGTGCCGCGTGCTGTGGGTCCAAGCTTTAATAGAGTCTTTTCCGCCTCCAACTGCAGCTTGGTGATTTTCTTAGGAAGACTCAAGTCGTGGCCTATGAATTCGTTGCACTTTCGTCTTAATATCTCTCTCAGTAGCCGAGATGGTTCATGAAAATATTGTACCTAACGACCTTTAAAATAGATTATGTTTTCTTTAATAGCGTTGTGAGGAAGTTTGTTAATAAACTTAGGAAAGGCAAACAGATTCATAGGTAAGAAGATTAATACTTTATAGGCGGCATAGAAAATACTCCGTGTGCATAATGAGTTCTAAGATCCTGGGCCGAGGTCTTGGCGATGTTTTCCCTGAGTTCCAAATACTCCGTGTGCATAATGAGTTCTAAGATCCTGGGCCGAGGTCTTGGCGATGTTTTCCCTGAGTTGGAACTCAGGGAAAAAATCGCCAGGAATTAAAGTAAGAACTATACTTGATGGTAAAACATGATTTAAACTAAATACAAAATTTCATCGAAGTAAGTAATCAGTTGAGCCGTTTCCGAAAACTATCGGCAGGCAGTGGTAGAGTCGGAGAAATAATGCTCTATTCGTTAATATTGACATAACTCATAGTATCAGGAAGCCTGTGGGATCACAAGGATTAGTAACTGATCTCTGCATAAAACAATACGGTGCTCAAATTACGTTTAAAGTTTAAGCGTATTTAAAAAAATCGCAGATTTCGCAGTCCCTTCAAGCATCGAAGCATTGAAAATGAATACAAACATTTACCAAAAAAAAACTGAAACAAAAATCTCTTCAAAATGTTTCATAAATTTATTAACCGATTTTCAAAATTCCACCTTGAATGCACTTCTCGCATCTTATAACACCATTGCAATGACGATCGGTCAATAATCGTAGAAGATACTTACTTACATCACTTTAAAGTTTAAACATACCTAGTTAGGGAAATACCCGTTTTTTTACAATTCAATCAATAAACTAATAAATACCCTAAGTAGGACCTTTTTAAATTTTTTTCTTAAGTCGGTTTTTTGTCCGATATATTTACAATTTATTAAACAAACATCCCCAAAAAACCTGACTTTTTACATTTTTCAAAATTCCAAAAAAAATTACCAGCCTATTTTCAAACGCTCACACGTGTCTCGATAAATTTCTCAACTCTTGGTACTATTCTCATCTCGATCCTCCCAAAATCCTCAAAGCTATGGGCAAAAATACGTCTCAGGCGATTTGCATGTGATAATCACTTTCAATGGTAATAAAAAAGAGGACCTAGGTCGGTCGGTATATCTAACTAGTATATAATTAATTTATTAATCATGCACATTCCAATGCTAAAATTATAGAAATCGGTTTAGATTTGAGGGATGTACCTAATTAGTAGGATAACAAGCAACAAAGCCTAAAAAATAGAGCTATTATACCTACCTTCCTTTTAATTTTTCATGTTCACTGAAAACGAAGTATTCCTTTACTCATACTCAAGGGGGTATCGAATTACTTACTTACGAGTAGGTCTTGAGTTTCACCAGACTGTGCAGATAGTCTGGATAGTCATACCTACTGCCTATCAAGTTCACTGGAAACCGATATCAATATTATTTATGGACACTACAACCACAGTAGTCAGCTTTGCAAGCTGTGACTTTCTAGGGCAGCCCTAGAAAGTAGGTAGGTACTCGTAGATAGATAGGTATGTATTCGCATCATTAACCCTGACCACAAAGTGATGGATATTTACCCTAGCTATAGCAGGTAACACTAGATAGGCTAAGTACCATAGTAATAAGAGACGTTATCTATATTATAATTCAAACATTAATAATTTTTTATGTACCTAGGCCTACAGTAAAAATAGCTAGGAATAATTGCTTTTTCATTGCGATTTACTTAGGTAATTTGATTTTAATGAATATCCAGATAAATAGGTGTGTGCTGAAAATTTTGCAAAAAATGTGGAATTAAGTAGTTAGGTACCTACCTACTCTCTCAGTGGCCGTGTCTGATTTTCCGCCACATCGAGCAACGCGAGAAAGGAAATACGAGGCACACGAGGCATTATTCCGCCACGAGGCATTATATAGAGGCACGAGGCATTATATAGCTGGGAATACCTAGTATTAATCTCTGGGAATAAACCGTGGTTGCCGAAATTCAGTCGGGAGGACATTAATTAGTACCAACCTAAGTACCTACTTAATGAATACTGACGAAATCTGCGCAAATTTTTAATTTTTCACCTTTTGCACACAATTGAATTGGATTTAGCTGTATAGTTTTTTTTATCGATCGGTATTTCGGTAGGCAAGTACCTATCTGCTAATTATTTCTCAATAATTTTAAAGTAGTTAACAAAGGCGGGAGAACGTGGTCAGATTGCTCAAAATCAAAATGCTCTTGCTATGAAAACTATTTAAAAGTTCTAAGTTAAGTAGGTATCTACCGTTTATAGTTATTCAGCCCTTGAAGGGTATAGGTTTTAAAATAAGTAAGTACCTATAAACTGGGTAAGTAGGTAGTTAAATAATTACTTAAATTATGACGAATTCAATCGATCACTTCTATAAACTTCCGATACAAACGGCTTTAGCGTTCTTCGACTTAACAAATAGTGGATATTACAAGGACGATCCCAATACTTCGTTCCGAAGAAGCCAAAAATTCTTTAGGATCGTCTAAACTAACAGCCTTGTCTTTGACATTGATCGAGTCATGTCGAGCGAATTGCAATTTCACGCCTTGGACTTATTTTCACTTTGAATGAAATCTGAATAAACAGCCAAGCTTACTTTCGATTTCAAAATAAGCTGTTCACGGTTCTATGATCTGAATTCCCCCCTACAGCGACCAGCCTTTTAAGCGAATAATTACCGCCTCAAATTCAAATAAAAAAATTTCGAAATCCATTTTTTCATCCGGGTTATGTGCAGTTTGCTAAACTGTTAAAAATAGGTACTTACCTACCAATTAGGTAAATGTTACACCTACTTTTTTTAATTCTATCTACTACAAGCTAGCCCTTTGGCTGGCTGGTACCATATTATTTATGACTTGATGATGCCCGCGACTTCGTCTGCGTGGATTGAGGTTTTTTATTTCCTGCGGGAGCTCTTCATTTTGCCGGGATAAAAGTAGCCTATGTCCTTTCCCGGGATGTAACCTACCTCGATACCAAAATTTCATCAAAATCGGTTGAACAGATGGGCCGTGAAAGCGTTACAGACAGACAGACACACTTTCGCATTTATAATATTGGTATGGATAGTATGGATTATTGGAACGGGTCATTACACCGACCAATAAAAGGTTTTACCTAAAGTAGGTACAAGGTAAAAAATACATTAGCTGGATATTATATGCAGCTAAAGTATTTTTTCTTATAACGCATTGTGTTGCGGAGTGCGGTCCTCCATAACAATTCACATAGCGTTTTATTTGTAGCGGTCGCCAGTCAATACACCAGTGGTTTGCTATTAGTTTTGACAACACTTTTTTCTCTTTTGTGGTAGGTACACTTTTTCCAATCGCATTACATAATGTGATGTAATAGAAAACAATTTATTCTTTTTAGTAGCCCGTTAAATTAGTAGACTATAAAAATGTTCTTGTTCTAATTTATTTTTATCCAATCTTTGACTATATTATATCACCTTAAGTTATTGTAAGTATTCAATTCAAACGTAAGTAGATACCTAATTTTGGAACATTTTATATCGTTTCAGTTTTTCCTAGGCGTGGTTTCCACAGCAGCAATACAAATACCACAGCCATCAAAAAACACACATTTAATTACAAAAACAGTTCCAATAATCACGAAGGAGCAAATTCAGCCACTGCCGATCTACTATGTATCGGATTATAACGTTGATAGTTACTTGGCTCCACCTGATCCTCATAAACCCGAAGAAGTAATCCGTGACGCAGTGCCTACTCCTGCCACATACTTACTACCACCATCGCCTGACAAACAAAACGAGTATTTCGTAAATCCTTCAGAACCTGGAGAGCAGACTGAATGGTATCCTATCGCTGCAACGCCTGCACAGCAACAGGACTTAATACCACTAATTCAGCAAGAGATACGGCTGAATCCAAACGAAGCAAATGCTAATCTGAGAACAGGAAAAGTTCTGCACAGGGGCCAAGTTATAACAGTACCATCACGAAATTTGTTGCCACCAAGAGAAAATGCTGGGAACGATTTTGTTATCCTATCTCCTTCTCCTGAATTGGAATTGCCATTAGAGGAAATAGATCACACTCAAAACCATAAAATAAACATAGAGTTACCGGTTTTTAGACCTCCTTTAGCAAAACCAAGTCATATATTTAGGGTTAACCCCGAGCCTCTCCCTGTTCCGTATATAACACCTCCAGGAAAAGTACCTCAAGTATATAAGAATCCGACAAGACTATACCCTAAAAAGTATATTAATGAATTTAAGCCTATACCTATACCGGTATATCAATATGAAGAGGAATCTGGAAATGGTACATCTACCATTATACCTGACTTTCAAAACACAGCCATACACCACAATAGTGACCACTTGGCGCCTTCGAAAGAAAAGAAGCGAAAGCAACCAAAAGAGGCTGCGAAAGTAAGTAAACACAAGCACATATGGCAAAGATATTGTTCCGCCAAACCAACCTGTATACCTACTAGATTTGGTTTGTTGCGGTCCCTAGGTAGGCTAGGACTGGTAGAGTAAATAATCCAATAATATTATGAACACTATTTCAGCCGGAACCAGCATCTGATGATACCAATAAAGAAGAGAACACTGCAGAACAAGAAGTATCGGAATCCAACCACAGGCACCATGGAAGTAAGTTTCAGAATTATCAATCAACTGTGTAAGACCGCTTGTTGTTAATTCTATACACGCAGGATCTTACGAAGGATAATTCTATGTTGACTATTGTTTACAACAACGAGAGTCAAAAGAGCTCATAGTTTGTCAAGTTGTCATGGTCAGAACTCAAAACATGGGGAGACTCCCTAAAGTTTCTCAGTTTCTGACCATTTACTTCTTCTTACTTGGACCATCTTTATCCCTATGTTTCCAGGCATTTCCTTCCAGAAGGAACTTTTTTAATTATAAAACTATAGTTAATTTTTTTTCAATATTGCAGATCACATACATCCCACACGTCCAAGAAAAGAACCGTTTAAGTATAAGCCTGAACACAAATCTAAAGGAGAGCGTACCGAATTTCGGATGCACGGCATGAAAGGACCCCATAGCTATCAGTTCGGCTACGATACTGGAAAAGGGTAAATATTAATTTTAGTGTGTTCATAAATTACTATACTCTTAAACCTGATCAATAATAATTGAAGTCCATAGGACAAAGTCAAAACACGCATAGGTAAGACAGTTAGGTACCTATGTGCTATAATTATTCTAGTCTAGTAATTACTGAGTAAACAATTACCTATTTACTTAGAATGTTATATTTAAAAACTTTTTAAGAAACCTAGTAATTCCAAAAAACACGACGTAACACTCTAGCGGGCAAGCCAAAATTTTTCGGCACTTGCATTCCATAATATTTAGGAGGCACCCGATCCTATTTTTTCAAATATTTATTACTAGATGATTCCCGCGACCTTTTCCGCGTGGATTAAGGTTTTTGATTCCTGCGGAAACTCTTTAATCTTCCGGGATAAAAAGTAGCCTATGTCCTTCCCCGGGATGTAACCCACCTTTATACCAAATTTAATCAAAATCGGTTGAAGACAGGGGCCGTGAAAGCGTGACAGACACACTTTACATAATTTATAATATCAGTATGGATTAGGGGTGTCTCTGTTTGCTACCAATCATACGCAAAACATCTATCTACGCTACCAATTACTTTTTCACCTCTCATGATCTAAAAAAATGTCATTATAGCTTAGCGTAGGCGGACTAAGTTAGGATTTAGGGCCTAGGGATTAAAGTTTTTTTTTAATAATTGCAAGCACTAGGTTAAATAAAGGTAGTAAATGGGTAGTAAAAATTTATAGTCTATGGTTAATATCAACAGCCCAAACTAATGTCACAGACACAGTCTGAGAATATACGTTCTTTCCTACCAGTCGTTCAACGAAGGCATTTAAAGAAAGCAAAGCTGTGGGGTGACAGGGCGTAACTAATAAAATTAGCAGAATTTTTATTGTACTAAATTCTATCACTCTGTCTTTTATGCAGTACCATACATCAGACTGCTAGAACAGTATTGTATGATGGTAGTCAGGTCTGACATTTGTGTGAGCGTCGACCCACTGTATGAAATTAATAAATACAGAATCATAAGGAATGTTGATGTCACCGTAAGATTGTAAAAACCGTTAGATTATAATTTAACTCGCGAAATTCTAAACTGTCGAAAGATTGTAAACTGTTCAATGTTCTGAGTGTCAATTTTTGAAATATTCATTTTATTTACGTTTTCTTGTCTCTTTCTTGTAGGTTAGGATAGGGTTCGACATAAATAATTAAGTAGTGACTTAGGTTTTGTCGGGTTTAGAAACCTATCAGATCACAATCTACCGGAAAATAATGCGTTAAATTGTAATCTTTCGACAGTTTAGAATATCGCGAGTTAGAATATAATCTAACAGTTTTTAGAATCTTACGGTGACATTGATATAATGAGATAGAGTTGTGATTTAGTCGATATTTATTATCGATACTAACACACCTTTAGTATCTGTGCGAGTGTATAAGTGCATTATGGAATAAAAAACAAATTGTTGCACAATATTTAATTATAATGAACTGTACAAAATGAACGTAAAATCTAACTGTCGCAATCAGAATAATCTAGAATCTTTAAGGAATTTAAAATTAATCTGCTATGTGCACAGACAAATAAACTTTTAAGTTTAGTACTATTTATAGTACTTCAAATCTCTGCTATCGCAAAATTAAAAACCGGACTCGATAGAGCGTACTCTCGCGTCAATGTCGGCACTAGTATGGCAGTCTGCGGGGTATGAACTGACGGTTGCGCGCGGGGCGCACCCGCCCGCTTCCTCAGCCTCCGATTCCTCGGAGCTAACGCGCGGACTATAGTTGCGCTATGTTAATACGATCCACACAGAATCCATTTTTATGTAACATTATTGAAATAATTTGCACGCAATCCTTGATTGAATATAAGTATGCATCAATGTGCTAATGTTATTCGCGGAAGCCCCTCACCCAGCAACGCAAATGCACCTGGACTTCATGTGTCTAACGGACCAGCAGCAGGTAGACACGAACAATGTGCAGATAGTGCGAATCTTCACTGACGGCAGCAAGATTGAGGGGAAGGTTGGAGCCGCATTATCCTTATGGGATAATGAGGGTGAAATCCAGAACCTCAAACTTAGCCTCGCCGCGTACTGCACAGTCTACCAAGCCGAACTCCTGGCCATTTGTAGAGCGACGGACGTAATCCTTAAACGCAAAGAGACGAGCTATGGTTTGTACAGCGACTCAATGTCTGCATTGCAGACACTGGCAAATCATGGCTCGCTCCATCCCTTGGCGGTTCGCGCGCGAGCCAATTTGACTCAAGCTTTGAACCAGAATAAAGCTGTGTCTCTATTCTGGATCAAAGCCCACGCGGGCTTGCCGGGGAATGAGCGCGCGGACGAGTTGGCGAAGGAGGCAGCATTGTCGCTGCGGAGAAAGCCGGACTACGACCAGTGTCCGATTTCATACATCAGGCGCCAGATCCGTAAGGGATCACTTGATGAATGGAATCGGAGATATGTGTCGGGAAAGGCGGCCTCGGTGACGAGGATGTTTTTTCCCAACGCCATAACCGCCTTCCGTATTATAAGACAGGTGCAGCCAACAGGCGTGCTTACGCAGATTATGACGGGGCATGGTGGGTTCTCTGAATACTTGAATCGCTTCAAGTGTAAGGAGAGCCCATCGTGCATCTGCGATCCTGATGCAGAGGAGTCTATCCCACACATCGTCCTCGAATGTCCTGTTCACATCAATGAGAGGTTCAATGTAGAACAGGAACTGGATGTAAAGCTTACCAGCGAAAGCATAGGGGAAGTAATTAGTAGTAAAAATAGGCAGAAGTTTCTTGATTTCTGTGAAACAGTAGCCAAGATAGTAATAGCACGAAACAAGACTGATTAATAAAACTATGTTTCATAAAATATTGACTATATTTACATGTAAACATAGAAAAGAATGTACAAATAGAAATAAAATAGTAGCTACCAGCAGAGTATCATAATGTATAGTATAAGAAGTGTATAAATAAACGTATAACCTGTTGAATAAGTAAATGTAATACAGTAGAAATAAGATTTAGCAATAAAAATATGTATTAGAATAAGAAGGTAGAGAAATAAGAATAAAACGACACCTGATAATTATTTTCCCTAACATAAGAAGAAATAAATAAATTAAAATAGATTAGAAGAATAGAGTAGTAAATGGGAATCCCACCCAAAAAGACAGTAAGGAGACGAATGCAAGAAAGATAAAGTATGAGGAACGAAAGTGCGAGAGGAATATATGCGAGAACTGGTATGAATGAGAATCAGATTAACATAGGCGCTAATTACGTTAGCGGAGCTAGTGCATAAAAATAAAAAAAAAAAATGTGCTAATGTTACCCATCGTCACTTACAGTGTATGGTCTGCGCCTACAGCTCAATGTATATGGTTCTTAATGTATTTTTTTTAATTCCTTCTTGTTAACTATGGAGGGTAGCAATAACTAACAAACAACAAATAACTAACAACTAATAAATAACAATAAGGAGAAAAATAAAGTTGGTATTGCGGATTACCGCGAAATCTCTCGATTCTTATTGTAATTAATACATATATCTAAAGGGATGTTTATTTAATCCATTTCGGATTTCGATGCACAATACATAATAGGTACGACTTAACTACGAGGTGAAGGCATAGGGTATAGAGAATGTGACTATTTAAATTTGTTAATATCATCAAGTGAAAGTAAAGGTCTTAGTCCTACTATTAAAATGTTACAACAGAATGGCAAAGAAATAATTAAAAATCGTTATTCATTTTATTTTCTCGCAATCGAAGTGAAAAGTGTTTACCACGGGACTCAAAGCCATTCTATTCGATTCTATAGCATACCTCGCTACGCTCGGTAAGCTAAATATCTCGTATGAAATGGCTCATTTTAGTCCCTTGATGAACAATCTCCTATTAATTTAACACTCCTATTTTTCAGTAAAAACCGACAGTTCCGGTACGAAGAGCGAGACAACGATGGTCACGTCAGGGGGCATTATGGGTACGTGGACAAGTCTGGCAAGCTTCGCGTCGTCAACTACGACGCGGATCCTAAACTGGGTTTCCGGGCTGAAGCTCCTGTGGTGACCGACTGAAATTGATCTACTTAAATAAACCACAATCATCTTACGAGTATATTTAAAATTGTTGGTTCTAATTCGGATTTAAACAATCTGTTGTAGGATTGTTGAACTTTTTGTATTAAAGTATCGGAAATTAATGCGTCACAAGTCACAAGACTAGTATGAACTATGAACATCTATGAAACGTCTGATTAATATTAAAATATAAGCCTGACTACAATTGCTTTCTGTTGAATCAAAATATCACGACACACTGCAGTACGGATTTGTACTTACCTAGTTACCTATTAAGTACTTAAATCGGTAAGTAATTTAAACCTAACTTTTGTTACAAGTGTATAATTATTTTCTTCCATTAAACGCAAAAGCAAAAGAATATTAAATTTTAAACTTACATAACGTCTTATTGTTTGCCAAATGATATTTTAAAAATGTTCTTCAAGTGTTCTAGTACGTTTTTAAAATTAAAGGTCTATTTTAAGGATATTTCTCATAAAAAAAAATCTTCAATTACCTATTATAATAGAAAATTGAAATTTTATGTATGTCCGTGCCATAATTCACAACATAATATACGACATACAAGTAGTAAAAAACCTTAAATTTTAATTACCTACCTAAAATATTCAATTACATAAATTATTATTTATACTTACCTATTGTGATACTTTTACTTTATAAGTTAAATAAAATTTAAGCAAATAATAAAAGAAGTCTTTTATCTGTTTTCCTGTAGTTTTAAAAACTGCGTTCCTAAGTGGAAATAATATAATTCATTTCTATTTAAGTACTAGGAAAGTGTCCAATAAATGACTGTGTTACAGCTGCAGTATCAATCTAAAATTCAATGCATCAATTGAAGTCAAATCAGTTGGTTACCTAGCTAATAGTGAGTTTGGTTAAACACTTAGCTAGAAAACGATGTAGGAAATACTAGTACAACTACAAACTACAAAGTTGATGTAAGGTAAATTAAACCTGTTTAAGTATAACAATAATATTTTATTGATTTTTTTAACAGTTTTATAAAATACGAGTACGTGTCATAGTACGAAACTTAAAAAATATTAGGTTTTACAGCCGAAACCGAAACTTCCATATAAGGTTTAGTTTTTGTGGGAAAAATAAAGTTAACATTATCATTTATTTATAATCAGTATTCATTTTTATATTAGGTCCTTACATAATATGAAATTGCCGTTTTGTCGTACTGGCCACTTTGATCTCAAATATCTCCTCTTTGGTTAGGAATTTCAATTTCAAATTTATACAGCTATTTATTCATGCTTTTGTGTTTTGAAAACCCCTATTCATTTGTTTTTTCTTTTTTTGGTTTTTTCTTACCAGTTTACAAAATGGAAAACTTGAAATATCGCGTTATTTACGAGTACGAGTTCCATCGTGGTACCAGTGCTGTAGAAACGGCTCGAAGGATTAATGATGTGTATGGCGGCGGTGTCGCAAAAGAAAACACAGTGCGTTTTTGATTCCAACGTTTTCGTTCTGGAAATTTCGACCTGCAGAACAAGGCCCGTGAACGGCCGGAGACCAAAGTTGATAATGACGAATTGAAGGCTATTGTGGAAGCGGATCCATCACAAACCACGTCCGAGCTAGCTGCAGGTTGCGGTGTTAGTGATAAAACTGTTTTAATCCACTTGAAGCAAATTGGGAAGGTGAAAAAGCTTGAAAGGTGGGTACCTCATGCATTGAGTGCAGCAAACCGACAAACGCGCGTCGACTGCTGCGTTACATTACTCAACCGGCAAAATAACGAAGGGATTTTAAATCAAACACTTATGTCATGATGGCATTTTTACATTGTTGTTTATTTATATGAATTCGTATTGAATTGAAAATATCTTTTAAAATATAATAACAAAATGGTAAAACACTTCGCTACATTTTTAAGTTCGGAAGTGCTTATATTTTGTTGATAAAGTCATATGTCCATGATAATAAAAAGTCCTGAGTCACTAACTGACTGATTGGTCATATACATTGGAACGTCCAGCCCAAACTCATGGACGTAGACAAGAAATAAGGTTGAACTTTTTGAAGTTCAACCTTATTCCTACGTACGTACTTATTAATACGTAAAGCTGAGGTAGCATGATATAATTACAAAATATAAAAGAATGTCTATGAAAGCTTCTTTCAGAACTATCATAATATGGTAACGTTTAATATAGCACCGCAAGGGTTATCGCCATACAAAAAACTTAACATTTACTTAAATCTTTTATATCTTTTTCCAACACATCAAGGAGACTAGAAGCGCCAATACGAAACAATTTTGGCGTGAGCCATTCAGGCCCCAACTCGGTAAATACCAATATTAGCCAGTTGACTGCATCACGGGAAGTCTTTATACCCCCCGCTGGTTTCAATCCCACCTGTCAATAGAGGGTAGTTTTAGACAGATCTAACTAGTAATTCTGAATACTATGACTTATTTAGATATTATAATTACCCAAATTGCCCCTGCCGAGGATCGAAATATGGGATCTCCCACTCATAAAAACTCACCACTGAGTTGGGTGCACACAGTGGTGTGTCACAAAGTCATTCACGGCTGAGTAATATAGGAAGGACAACGCGCAGCTGAGAACTTCTCAAGTGATTTTAAAACGATGAGGCACCAGTCGAGGCCTTTTAAGAATACGGGGCCGTAAATTGCTATTTCAGCCTAGCCTTGTATAGTAATTCTAGTTCTAATTCTGATTTGCAAGGAAACATAAAACAGAATTTTTTATATCTGCCTATAGATGTCGTTGACTCACAACTCACACTAAAACCTTGTGTTGTATAGAAAATTTTTAGATTTTAGATTTAGATTTCTTATTTGAGTATTAGCGGCCAGAAAAGAGCCAATGTACGTATTGTTTTTTTTTTTTTTAAAGAAGCAATTTTCAAGTAGGAGAAATAGTTATTTACCTTAGTACCAGTCATTTGGTAGAAGTTGCGGATAGCTCTGCACATAACAAGCCCTACAGGCAAAGTTGCATTCACAGCTTCTTTACCGGTCGATGTTTTGATGAAGTCAGCACCGGCCAACATCGCCACCATTGATGCACTGTAGACCTAAAAGTATTACAATGGGGATGATGCCTATGTCAAAAATAAATTATTTCTAACTGATTATTAAATAGAGGGTCTTCCAAAATACCCAAAATTCACATCCTCGTTTGTTTTAAGTTTGATAACCATTTTAAAATATAGATTAAAGAAAACAAGTTGCGTTGAAATTTGATGACGTCACTATTGTGAATTTCATACAACTTCCATACTAGAAGCGTGTTTTTAAGTTTGATAAAGAGTTGCCGATTTGATTGGTTGTCATCATCCCTATTATTAATATCAAAGATGAAATAGCTGAACCTCAGCTTCACTAATTGGAATCGTTGTTTGTGACAACATTGGTCTTTTAATTATACTTGACATCCAAAAACATTGGAAACAGATGTCCAGCAATGTGAAGATGTTTAACTTAGACTTTACAGTATGTGCTTTTACAATAAGGAGTGTTGAAGAGCATGTTGATAGACAATTGCCCCAAACCCGTGGTTGTATTTTGCAGTGCTAGAAATTGTAATCTTGCGGATTCTAAATATAGCATCCATCTTACGATGTGAATATGTGATAGTGCTAACATATTATTTAGTGTTAAATAAATATATTTTATTTATTCTCTACAAGTTAGCCTGATGGTAAGTGATGATGCAATCTAAGATGGTAGCAGGCTAACCTGTTAGGTGCATGGCAGTTATATTAATAAACCCACACCCCTATTTTGTTTCTACACAGCATCGTACCGGAACGCTAAATAGCTTGGTTAGCTCACGTCTTTGCCGGTAGGGTGGTAACTAGCCATGGCCCAGTCAAATTATAAATGCGAAAGTTTTGACGGATGGATAGGTGGATGTCTGTTTATCAATCACCCCAGAATGTCTGAAAGGATCTGGATGAAATTTAGCACAGAGATAGATTATAATCTGGAATAACACATACTTTTATCCCGAAAAAGTTCCCGCGGGAACCAAAAAGTTACTCTCACTCCCAAAGAAATTTCACATCCAACAAAGTTTACATACATTTTCATATGTGGCCAGTTCTCCAACTCCTAGGATGACCTTCAAGTGAGCGCTCCCGCACTCCTCCCGCATCTGCAGTAATTCCTTGTATAGGGTTTCCCACTTTCCCATCAAAACTAGACTGCGGTCTAAGACTACGTCTATCTCAGTTGCACCCATAGCTATGGCGTATTTGATCTCTGGCAGTCTTGTGTGTAGGGGATATTGTCCAGATGGAAAGCCTGTCGCCACTGTAACAAGATAATTGTGCTAAGAACTTAAGTTATAATGTTTAACCGTTACATAGGTTTGGTGTAAGTTGGAACTGACAGGTCCAAAAAATTGTGTTATCTCTATTGCTATGACTTAACTTTACCACTTTGATAGATTTACCCTTCGCACTAGGTGAGCGACGAAAGCGACGCGATACCAAACCATAGGATATGACAAACTTAAATATGTCACCGTAAGATTTTTAAAAACCGTTAGATTATAATCTAACTCGCGAAATTGCAAACTGTCGAATAATGAATTTCGGTAGATTGTAATGTTAGGCATATTAACCCGATAGAACCTTAGTGCCTGGTTATGTCGAACTCTAACCTAACCTACAAGAGAGACACAAGAAAACGTAAATACAATTAATATTTCAAAAATTGACACTCAGAACATTGAACGATCCACAATCTGTCGACAGTTTACAATTTCGCGAGTTGGATTATAATCTATCGGTTTTTACAATCTTTCGGTGACATATACAGGACAACGTAGGCCACATGACTCCGGTATTAACGCGTCTGTTTCGGCGGTCTTACTCCTCCGGCACTGTTCCGTCTTCATGGATGCTTCTTTATTTCTTCTTTCCATATTTCTTCTTTCCTTAGTCCACTCTATTCCAAAGAACGGCGATCATTCAGACCCATCAATCTACAGGCCTATTATAACCTCGCTGCTCTCTAAAGTTATGGAGCATTAACACCCAAATCAGTACAATCAGTACTCAATGCTTCAGTACCTGGTCTTCCAGGTACTGAAGCATTGATGTATTAGTGATCGTCAGTATAGCTTTCGCCACGGTCGATATCCTAGCTTTCCTTACTCACCGCTGGGCGTTGGCAATCGACAGCAAGGGAGAAGCTTTGACGGTCAGCCTGGATTTTGCAAAGGTCTTTGATCGGGTTTGGCATAAGGCACTGCTGTCCAAATTACCTTCTTACGGGCTCCCCAAGAAGCTGTGCGATTGGATCGCCAGTTTTTTGAACGCGCGCAGCATCAATGTCGTAGTTGACGGTGTTTGCTCTGAATTGAAGTCCATCAATGCTGGCGTTGCGCAAGGATCTGTGCTTTCACCCACGCTGTTCATACTTTATATTAAGGACATGTTACATAATAACAATGCCTTATATAAAGGTCGTGCTCAGCTTTTTCGCGCTCAGCTGGAGAGTGTAGAAGTATGGTTTTCTCGAACATCGAGTCTTGTCTTGACCAAGTATCACAGTGGGGCTCACAAAATATTGTGCACTTCAACCCCACCAAGACACAAGTATGCCCGTTTTCGGCAAAAAAGACCGCCTTTACAACCTCAATTCTCTTCCAGAACACTGAAGAGATTATGAAATTTTCCCGCTGCAAAAAGTCTATCTAAAGAGGCTTTATATATCTTATGCAGGTGTTTATTATTCAAAACTTATAACCTAAATCCCGATTTTTAAGTCTCTAACTTCAAAAACATAGAACTTTCATACAAACTTCCAACCCCCATTTCACCTTATTTGGGGTAGATTTTCAGAAAATTGCTTATACACGTTATTAGTATTTAAAACTAATTCATATACCTTTGTGGTAGATTCCTAATATATGGTGTGCAATAGGGATACTAACTCATAGGAGTGTTTGTTTTCAAGACCGCTTTTTCATTCATTTAATGATAATGCAAAAGGAACTTTTTTGTTCAACTATGTAAAGTTAATGAATGAACTAGAAGTTTAATTCGCTATAATCCGCTACAGTAGACAAATCTGTGTGGTACAGTGCGTGTCTTTCACCTGCAACATGCGACACCCACCACCCAGCAATTCGCACAATGCACGATTGTGAAGTGACTATCGAGTCAACATCTCCTGAGGATGCTCCGGTGTCGGAGTGAAACGTACGTTGAGAGTGATTTGGAGGATTTGTGTGGTGTGGTGTTGTGCCTGTGCGAATTGCTGGGTGGTGGGTGTCGCATGTTGCAGGTGAAAGACACGCACTGTACCACACAGATTTGTCTACTGTAGCGGATTATAGCGAATTAAACTTCTAGTTCATTCACTATCATGGACTTCCGCAAAGTAACGCCTGCTTCTATTCAATATATGTAAAGTTAAGTTTGTTTTTAGTTAGTTTTTGAACCATAGTAACTGCTCCAAGGGTAGAGCACTAACAAGGGTCTCTCTAATGGCCTATGTCCAGTAGAAGAATGCATTCTATTATTTACTTATTCACATAAAACAAGTCACAAACTTGGTCTATTTGGTGTAGCATAAACTCAACTGAGTTTTTTTGTAGGTACCAAATATACTAAGAAATAAGGATAATGGATGCATGGATGGATGAAGCTGATTAGTATCAGCTTCATCCATCCATGCATCCACTATTTAATGCAATTTTTATCAAACCTGAAGCGACTTGTATTTCCGTGAGAAGCCCCATCTTTTTAATGGCATCATGTGCATCAGCTACTCTGTTAGGGTACACACACACAGCTGCTGTTCTGATTTTCTCTTTTTCCTCTTTGAATGGTAATGGATTAGCAGCCTGCAATAATAATGTCACTAAAATAACTACCTCAGGGGTGACATTGGAATTAAGATATGTTACTTAAAATTATGAGCCTTTAGCATATATTTGGTGTTTGTTTTTGTTACATTTATTCACAAAGTATTTTAAATACTTTAATAACTATTTAAATTTAATAATACTTTAAAATAACTATTTATTTTATTATAAACTAGATTATTCTTGTTATATCTTGTTAGTTATGATGTCTAGCCTATGACCTTCCCGGAGATATAAACTATCCCTGTATATCCCTAATTTGATCAAAATCGGTTGAACAGATGGGCCGTGAAAGCATAGCAGACGGACAGACTCTTCCCAATTATCTGTCCAATTCCACACTTTCGCAATTATAATATTAGTATGGATTAAAATAAATACTTAATAATAAATAGGTATCCAGATGGATCTGGCAAGAAATGTAGTAAGCAGCATGGGTAGAGATGTGTTTAGACCCCAGAGTGGCACTTGTTAAACAAAAATATATGTTAAATATAAACATAGTTAGCTAAAATGCTTCCACACAATAAAAAAATATATTGGACAACCTCCTTGCACAGTTGTGAGTACGGCCCATTTGGGAATTTACAATTTCTGGTTAGTACCTAAAACTGCACCTACACACTATGGAGCATAATGTTTGGTCTATGTAGGGACAAAATTAAAAATTCATTTTATTTATTTTATTATATCTTCCAACTCATAGAACAAAAGACCTAGCTAGCCTTCGGCTAGGCAAGCACCCCCGCTAAAATCCTGTTGCTGTCATTAGGAGCACTTGGCATTGATGAGGAACAATAGACAAGTAGCAATTACAAAAGATTGGCAACAAAGTGATGCAGGGTCTCCTGGGAAACCCTGCACACTTGGCTCTCCTAGGACCTAGCTCAAACGATTAGCAAGGTGGCAATGAGCAGGTCATATCTATACTAATATTATAGAGAGGTAAAGTTTGTGAGGTTTGTGAGGTTGTAGAGGGTAATCTCTGTATCTACGGAACCAATTTTGAAAATTCTGTTAGAATAGAAAGCCACATTATTTGTGAGTGTCATAGGCTCTTTATTAACCCGAAAAATGAAAAGACTTTTTCGTCTTTTCGTTTTTTAGATTGAAAATGTTTCTTAGGTACGCTGCCTCAATGATGAGAGATATATGATTGAGTTCTACAGAAAAGTTGTAGAGCTTGAAAATGCCTACAAAAAAGTCAGTGACAGCATACGTCTAATTTTCATATTTAAGTACTTTTTCGTGGCACCAAAAAACCTCAATCCACGCGGACGAAGTCGCTGATATCAGCTAGTAATTAATAAATACTGACCTTCATACATAGCCGAGTAACGTTAGACCGTGTGTCATCTCCAGACAGCGAAGTCAGGTCGATCAAAGTAACAGCTTTGATCAGCCATTGCTTATAATTATCACTGGACTCATGAAGTGGATACTTTAGAAGTATTTTCTCTATTTGTGTCTCAACACTGGTTTTGTCCACGTAAACATTGTGCAGTATCGTCGTATCTGAGAAATGAAGATTGATGAGATGATGATGAGACATTAATATATTAATCCTGGACATTGAATAGCCTTTAAATAAATATTGGAAACTTACCTAAAGTTTTTTCCAAAATTCGCACCATCTTTTGTTGGATGTTAAAAACTTTTTTGACGGCAAGTTATCTTTTGATTCGGTATCTCCGTGGTTATCTGGAAAGTGAGGTTTTTCAAATGTAGCAGAGACCAGTTATAACTTAACGTAGTTTCAATAAAGCTGTTTTAGGTTAGGTTTTATCTTTCTATGTGGTACAGTCTCACAATCACAAACTATGTGGTCGTTATTCGTTATTTAACTATGAAAACATGAAAACTAAAAAGTTTTTAAACTTGTCATTTATACGTAGTTTTGAATGGCGAGGGGCAGAGGGCGAGGGGCGCCCCGCCCCGCCGCCCACTCGCCACCGAGGCGCCGACAGGTGGCACCGCTTGTCTAAGTTATAGGCCTACTACATTATACTTTTTCAAGGGACCCTTAATATATAACTGTTAAGTGTAAAAAGGAATAGGAAGAAAGGGTCCTTGAATATGGATATGGTTCGTCCCGGTCTGCCGCGATCTACCGACCGGGAATTGTAATAAGATTTAGGGTGGTTAGGGAGCTCAGTCGTCGCACGACCAGCGTAGAGTTCGACACTCAGAACATTGAACGGTTCACAATCTTTCGACAGTTTACAATTTCGGGGGTTAGATCATAATCTAACCCTTTTATCAATCTTACGGTGACATATATATAGATCGTTTACTACCGATAACCGCTAACCGTTTAACAAACGGTAGTAAAAAGCAATGTTTTTTTCACTCGCTAGTGCACAGGACTGAAGCTTGTATGGAGAAAGAGCAAAAAGACTATATGAACCGCTCCCCGTAGTAAATATGTTCCTTGATATGAACCACACTATAGAATTTACTTTACTATACCATATTATCTACTAGCCCTAACTAACTACGCCCGCGTGTATTGAGGTTTTTTAGTTCCCACGGGAACTTTTTAATTTTCCGGGATAAAAAGTAGCCTGTGTGTTATTCCAGACTATAATGTATGTTGTGTCAAATTTCATCCAAAATTTATAATATTATGTATAGTATAGACTAGATGATGCCCGCGACTTCATTTGCGAGGATAACGTTCTTTTAATACCCGGGGGAGCTCTATAATTTTCCGGGATAAAATTTTCCCTATGTCCCTTCTCCGGGACGTGGCCTACCGTTGTACCAAATTTCATCAAAATTGTTTGAATAGATGGGCCTGGATGGAATGGAAAAATGGATGGAAATCCCCAACTCCACAACTCCCTAAAGGATGGCACTCATGGCGCTTATCTTGTACTGAAAGTATGTATACTTAAAAGTCTGTGATCAGGGTATGTGATGGCGCTGAACTAAGTGTTCGTTCAGAAGCTTATGTTTTAGATAAATTAATGATTTTGCCATTCATATAAACACAAAGCTAATAATATATAAAACTTTTTTTTTTGAGCAGAATATGAGTTATCTTAGATAATTTATAAAGATTTATCTGTTATAAATTAAAAGTGGAATGAGTTAGAAGTTTAATGAAACATTTGTGTTATAATTTCCAAACGTGGACAGCCGCCATTTTAAAGTTTGAAATTCGACATTGACATTTGACATCAGAGACAAGTTAATGTTTGACATTGACGTTTTCTGGCATGCCGGATGCCGGGTGGACAAAATTATTATTTTTTGTTAAATTCGTTACAATGTGAAACTATATTAAATAGAGTGTGTATTAAGTGTGTACGATGTGAAAAACATGAAACTGTGGAATAATTGTTATACTTTATGTATATTTTTTGTAATTGAGAATATAGGAGAAAATAATCAACATGCGTTTCATTTACTAACATCTGAACATCTTTACAGTTTGTGTTTATCGTATAATAATTTATCTTAATTATTACAAGGTCACATAATTCTATAGTTGCAGAATTAGGTGATCTTGTAATAATTAAGATAAATTAATAAACAATACACTTTGTAATATTTATATATTTGTAATAATTTATCTTAATTATTACAAGATCACGTAATTCTGCAACTATAGAATTATGTGACCTTGTAATAATTAAGATAAATTATTGTACGATAAACACAAACTGTATAGATGTTCAGATGTTAGTAAATGAAACGCATGTTGATTTTTTTCTCTTATATTCTCAATTACAAAAAATAAACATAAAGTATAACAATTATTCCACAGTTTCATGTTTTTCACATCGTACACACTCTATTAATAATATAGTTTCACATTGTAACGAATATATCAAAAAAATAATAATTTTGTCCACCCGGTATCCGGCATCTATATGTTACTTGTCTCTGTCCGGTATGCCAGAAAACGTCAATGTCAATGTCGAATTTCAAACTTTAAAATGGCGGCTGTCCACGTTTGGAAATTAAAACACAAATGTTTCATTAAACTTCTAACTCATTCCACTAAACTTAATTTATAATAGATAAATCTTTATAAAATATCTAAGATAACTCATATTCTGCTCAAAAAAAAAAGTTTTATATATTATTAGCTTTGTGTTTATATAAATGGCAAAATTATTAATTTATCTAAAACATAAGCTTCTGAACGAACACTTAGTTCAGCGCCATCACAGACCCTGATGACAGACTTTTAAGTATACATACTTTCAGTACAAGATAAGCGCCATGAGCGCCATCCTTTAGGGAGTTGTGGAACTAACATCCCCATACAACAGAAAAATGTTCTAAGTGCAACGGCCCTGGTATCAATTGTTGTGATTGGCTGAATTTATGGTATTCTTGCTGCGTCAGTGGATTTTGTCCAATAGTGGAAGAGTGTTATCCGATCAGAGGTGATTGCGATCGTTACACTGTAGCTGTCAGAGATACGCGGTCGCTCAGCGGCAATAGATAGCTACGAGACAGCTGTCAGTTGCCGCTTTTTTTAAAAACTATTAAGTAATTAGAGAACGAGACGTCCAGAAGTAAAAGGTGCGTCATTGGTAATGCAAGTGAATATTAAAGTAACTAAATTATATGAATCTTTATTAATAAGAATATTATAAATTATACGGTACTATTGGTAAATTAGAAAAGTGATACCACATTGTAAATTCATTTATATTTTGTAGGTACCTATTGAATGGTCCAAGATCCCGCGACGATCAGACCTTCGTTATTTTTTTATTAAAGCTGAAAGTTTTACTAGGTCTGTCTCTAATAGAGGTATAAACGATCCCCGACTATGAAGTTTGGATCGCGGTTGCTTTCGAAGGTATCAGGTAGAAAAGGTGGCACCTCAAATTCGTTACAGTATTAAGCTCCGTTTTTTTATATATTTCATTGGAATGGTAATAGAAACCACGCTATCCTTTGTCAGACACTTAGTACCATTGCAACCCCTTGTCAGACACTGTTAAATAGGGATGATGCCTATATCAAAAATAAATGATTTCTAACTGATTATTAAAAATAGAGGGTTTTCCAAAAACCTTAAATTCACATCCTCTGTTAGTTTTAAGTTTGATAACCACTTATGCATATAGATTAAAAAAAAAAAGTTGCGTTGAAATTTGATGACGTCACTATTGTGAATCTCATACAACTTCCATACTAGAAGCGCGTTTTTAAGTTTGCTAAAGAGCTGCTGATTTGATTGAGTTGTCATCATCCCTATTATAAAACAACTAGCTGATGCCCGCGTCTTCGTCCGCGTGGATTGAGTTGTTTTTAATAATACGGGATAGAAAGTAGCCTATGTGTTATTGGCTATTGCAGACTTTAATCTATCTCTGTGCAAAGTTCATCTTGGTCCATTTAGCCGTAATGGCGTGATTGAGTAACAAATATCCATTTGAGATTTTTAGGTTCCCGCGGTAACTCTTTAATTTTCCGGGATAAAAAGTAGCCTATGTGTTATTCCAGACTATAATCTATCTCTGTATCAAAGTTCATCCAGATCCGTTCAGCCTTTCTGGCGTGATTGAGTAACAAACATTCATTTGAGGTTTTTTTGGTTTCCGCGGGACTTCTTAAATTTTTCGGGATATAAAGAAGCCTACGTGTTATTTCAGACTACGATCTATCTCTGTGCCAAATTTCATCGAATCAATCCGTTCAGCCGTTCAGGCGTGATTGAGCGTGACTCGTTCGTGTGGCATAAGTTTTTTTTTCAATTCCCACACCACTTCATTATTTTCCGGGATGAAAAGTAGCCTATGCCACTATACAGATCCTCGACTATACCCATGCAAAAAATTACGTTAATCTGTTGCGGCGTGATTGGAGGACTAACTATCTATTACACGTCCTGGGGGATAAAATTTACAAAAAAATGTGAATCAGGTATTTCTCCATTTCAAACCAAAAATCCAACCTAGTTCCCTAAAATTACCTAGTTTATAATGTCTCTAACTTAAAAATTAATGACAGACTTTCTTAAAACAAACTTTCAACCCCTATTTCACCCTTTTATGAGTTGAATTTTGAAGAACTGTGAGACACGTACTTCTTTATTTTTTAACGAAAGTCAAAGCACTAAGCTTCGTTGATATAACTTGAGCAATATTTTGAGAAATGAAGGACTTTCATATACAAACTTTCAACCTCTATTTTACCCTTTTGCGGGTTGAATTTTGAAAAATTGTGATACATGTATTTCTTTATTTTTAACTCGCAGTTTATATACCAAGTTTCATGGCTATAACTTGAGAAATGAAGGACTGTTATAAAAATCTTTCAACCCCTATTTCACCCTTTTGGAGGTTGAATTTTGAAAAACTATGACATACGTACTTCTTTATTTTTTACCGAAAGCCAAAACACTAAGCTTCGTTGATATAACTTGAGCAATACCCTGTGAAATGAAGGCCTTACATACCAACTTTTATCCCCTATTTCACCCCTTTATAGATCGAATTTTCAAAAACTGTGAAATACCTATTTCTTCATTTTTAATTCGCAGTTTATATACCAAGTTTCGTGGCTATAACTTGAGAAATGAAGAACTTTCATACAAACTTTCAACCCCTATTTTACTCTTTTGAGGGTTGAATTTTGAAAAACTATGACATACATACTTCTTTAATTTTTACCGTTAGCCAAAAAACTAAGCTTCGTTGATATAACTTGAGCAATATCCTGTGCAATGAAGGCCTTACATACCAACTTTCATCCCCTATTTCACCCCTTTAAGGATCGAATTTTCAAAAATTGTGAAACACGTATTTCTTAATTTTTAACCCGCAGTTTATTTACCAAGTTTCATGGCTACAACTTGAGAAATGAAGGATTTTCATTCAAACTTTCAACCCCTATTTTATCCTTTTGGGGGTTGAATTTTGAAAAACTGTGACATACTTACTTCTTAATTTTTTACCAAAAGCCGAAACAATAAGCTTCGTAGATGTAGCTTGAGCAATATCTTGAGAAATGAAGGACATTCATACAAAATTTTAACCCCTATTTTACCCCTTCGGGGGTAAATTTTTGAAAAACTGTGACACACGTACTTCTTTATTTTTTACCGTAAGCCAAATACCAAGTTTCGTCGATATAACTTGTAAAATATTGTGAGTAAATGAAGGCATTTCATACCAACTTTCATCCCCTATTTCACCCCTTTGGGGGTCGAATTTTCAAAAACTGTGAAATACGTATTTCTTGATTTGTAACTCGCAGCTCATATACCAAGTTTCATGGCTATAGCTGTCATAAAAAATTTACCACTTTAGGGGTTGAATTTTGAAAAACTGCGACAGATTTCACCCCTTTGGGGGTCGAATTTTCAAAAACTGTGAAACATTTATTTCTTGATTTTGGAACCCGCAGTTTAAATACCAAGTTTCATGGCTATAACTTGAGAAATTAAGAACTTTCATACAAACTTCCAACCCCTATTTAACCCTTTTGGGGGTTGAAATTTGAAAAACTGTGACATACTTACTTCTTAATTTTTTACCAAAAGCCGAAACAATAAGCTTCGTAGATGTAGCTTGAGCAATATCTTGAGAAATGAAGGACATTCATACAAAATTTTAACCCCTATTTTACCCCTTCGGGGGTAAATTTTTGAAAAACTGTGACACACGTACTTCTTTATTTTTTACCGTAAGCCAAATACCAAGTTTCGTCGATATAACTTGTAAAATATTGTGAGTAAATGAAGGCATTTCATACCAACTTTCATCCCCTATTTCACCCCTTTGGGGGTCGAATTTTCAAAAACTGTGATATACGTATTTCTTGATTTGTAACTCGCAGCTCATATACCAAGTTTCATGGCTATAGCTGTCATAAAAAATTTACCACTTTAGGGGTTGAATTTTGAAAAACTGCGACAAACTAATTTTTATCGAAAGCCGAAATACCAAGTTTCGTTTATATGACTTGAGAATATCTTGAGAAATGAAGGACTTTCATGCAAACTCTCATCCCCTATTTCAACCCTTCGGGGTTGAAATTTTTAAAAACTGTGAAACATGTATTTCTTCATTTTTAACCGGTAGCTCGTATGGATATAACTTGAGAAATGACGAACTTTCATACAAACTTTCACCCCCTATTTCACCCTCTTAGGGCTGGAATTTTGAAAAATCCTTCCTTAGTGAGCGCCTACGTCACAAAAGGAACCTACTGTCAAAATTTCAAGTTAATAACCCCAGCGGTTTAGGCTGTGCGTTGATCCCTTAACGATTTTATATATATATTAGAAGATTAGATAGGGTGTCTGACAGGGGGTTGCAATCATACCCACATAGAAAAACTTTCAGCTTTAATAAAATAACGAAGGTCTGATCGTCGCGGGATCTTGCTCTAGAATGTAAATTTGTAAAAAACCTACCAACTATTATTTATTATGTCGGAATAAACAGTAAAATTTTGCCATTATAACCTTATGATTTTATTTTAATTAACCCTTTCTGAGATGCCGTATCAATCATTAAACAAAAAGCTTTTCGGAAAATCACTAGGTATTCTTGGATACATTAATTATTTTGAATGTAAATTATGTAGGAAGATAGTTATTAAAATATGCTTAACCTGAAACTGTTCATGAATATTCTTTCCTCTCGTTGTTCATTAATTAATTTAACCCACAAGATAATTGAGTGGTTATAAATTCCTTCATCGCTCTGTCTGTCTTTCTTTTGTTATAATGCAGTTTTTTAGGTTTCCGATCCTCATTTCTTTAAATCCGCTACAAGCCAGCCCTTGTTTGCGATCTCGTTACCCCACATACCATACACTACTTAATAACCCGTCCTATCTACTACGAACCTCCATTCACTCTTAGGGCAAACGTTTTTAGTTATATATAACGATACGAGCAATTGGAAGAAAATCAAATTCGATAGATTTTCCGATGAATTATAGCTTTTGCAACTCTAGATTTGCAACAGTACCACAGTGAGTACCTAATATCCTACAACAACGTATCAGGCGACGTACGTTATATAAATTTTGTATATTCCAATTTGGTCCCAGCATAACAATATGTTAGCAGGCTTGTCTGTTGTCTAAACGTATCCTAAAAGCTGAGTTATCGAGTGCCCCAGTGTCGACGCAAATGTTCCTGACACGCTACAACGGAAGCTAAATAATGGCCACGGCGCGCGACAGGCCATCGTTGCTACATGGACGTTTCGCTACATAGACCATAAGACTTTTCACGTAGGCTTTGATCGTGAAGGGATACTACTCTGCCTGTTATCTGCATCCCGGGGAAGGCCGAAGGACTCCTTATTATGTCGGGAAATGAAAAAGTTCTCGCGGGATACAATAACCCATCTATGTCGCAGACATCATCTTAGTAGTATAGGTAACTACTTACCTCTTATCTCTTAGTTATTAGATATCCTTATAATTTTGTAATAATATGTTTAATTAAACTCGTTCTTAGACTCAACGTAATCACCATCAGTATATTTTGGAATTGACATTGCCTACTACTTACAGGAATCTTAGAGGTTTCTTCAGAAGTTTCATAAAAACTTTAAGAACACTTATTCAAAAAGGATTTCGGGGGAACTACTCACTAAAGCGAGTGAGGTCTGAGTGAGCAACGATTCTTTTGTGGCCGCATAAATAAACGTAATGAGCCTATAAATCCAACATGAAAGACCTCTAACGTTACTTTGTGAACCCTTGTAAACAGTTTTGTCCCAAGTTCGCCGGAAATATTTACATGGTATTCTTTTCCTGAACAAAAATTATGTATTGTGTGATAAAAAATACAGTACCTAGTTATAACTACATAATACATAAATAGTATTAGTACCTTATTGAAAAATCAGGAAACAGCCCTAGTGATGATTTAGATTCTGAAAATATAGAGCAAAATTGTATTAGGAGTCATTTAAGTATAAGTATTGTAAGCGACAATCCAGGAGTAGGTATTATTGAGACACTGTTAATATATTTGTACTCTCATTTGGAACTTGCACGAGTAGATGGTTAAACGTGTAGAGGTTCCACGAGAGATTTAATGTACCTACATTACGAGTAATTAGATAAAAGTTAGCTTAAACTTAA
This sequence comes from Erebia palarica, assembly GCA_964035005.1. Taxonomy (NCBI): domain Eukaryota; kingdom Metazoa; phylum Arthropoda; class Insecta; order Lepidoptera; family Nymphalidae; genus Erebia; species Erebia palarica. The sequence goes on from OZ035983.1 coordinate 14,432,226, forward strand.
CTTAAAGACAATATCCATTTGATCCGGCCACGATTGCTATCGTTAAGCTCTAAACCAAATTGCGATGCGAAAAGTAGGTACCTATTCAATAATCGCTGAGTCCGCCTGCAGGAGACTGCCTTACCATCGTTCAAACACTCGTATCTAAACTAACTATTTTCAATATGACGTCCGATTCGATTTCATCCACAGATTAAATCCAAACTGAATCGAGATTGACGTTGATAGTAACGTAAGAATCTTTTACGCAGTGGCCAAGGTTGTGCAAAGGACATGACCAGTAATTGCCCTCCGATTCGGGACAATGCACAGGATTTCCGTTTTTACAGTAAGGTTTAAAAATTCAAAACGAAATTATTATGGATTTATTATTCCAAATAAGGTCGGGGTTCAAATGACAAAAAAAAACTGTACGTTTATTGTTTAAATCTTGAGCGTCCGCTTTCCTCTTTAAGCACTACTCCATTTTGACGTTCCATTATATCCATGCCTAATAATAATCTTGTAACCCTACATGAATACCATTTAAGTACCTTAGTTATTATATTAGGAATGATTTATTTTTGATCAATTAAATAGTAATGAAAATGAAATGTATGTTTTATTTATAATTATTTTTATTTTTTGACAAGTCTCAAACTAATCGATCGAACAAAGCATTTTGAAATACTACGTTTAAAGGAACGCCCTGTCACATTGCATATGCTGCCATCTGTGGTCGAATAGTTGAACTTGTTAACGAAAAGTAGCGAGCAATACTTAAAAATATTTTCTAGACTCACCACAATAACTAGCGCCATCTAGTGTGGGAAAGCAGTTTTTGGTGAAACTTTTTTTATCTATTTTCTCAGTTTTCAGAGCCTTCAGACTCCTGAAACTTTTTTATTTGAAAACTATAAAATATAACAATTACAATAATAAAGAAATAATACTTGAAAATATTTTTTTAGACTCGCTTAACACAATAAATAGCGCCATCTAGTGTGGGAAAGCAGTCTTTTGGTGAAACTTTTTTGTTCATTTTCGCAGTTTTCCGAGCCTTCAGACTCCTGAAACTTTTTTATCTGAAAACAGTGAAATATTACAATTACAATAATAAAGAAATCATTGCTGAACATTGATTTTTGACACCTGCCAAGCTGCCATAGTTCCACCGGTCAAGTCCTTTAAACGCATTTATAAGAACAACTAGCTGATGCCCGCGTGTATTGAGGGTTTTTGGTTCCCGCGGAAACTTCAACTTTCCGGGATAAAAAGTAGCCTATTCCAGACTATAATCTATCTCTGTGCCAAATTTCATCCAGATCCGTACAGCCGTTGTGGCGTGATTGAGTAACAAACATCCATGCATACATCCGTTCAAACTTTCGCATTTATAATATTTATTTGATATAATATAGTATATAGATGCGCGGACGCATTAAGAAGATGTAGATAATGTTATATTTGCACGTTAATAGATAATGTTGCGTTTGCACTTTATGGACCGGAAAGGACATAACGTCCACGTCGGAGGGGAACGACTCCCTGTCGCCTAGTGTGCGCGCTCCAAAAAAAATTTAAAATACGGACACAACTTGTTTGTCCGAGGCTCATTAAGCCTTTGCACCTATTATCACAGAATAGGGTATAGTACTTTCTAATACTTAGAATAGGTTGTAAAGCGCGAGCTGACCGCGCGTGAAAATGTATTAATAGAGAAAATAAGTGTCGCTTATCACTTATTTTCTCTATTCAGTTACGTGAATTATATTTCTAATATAAAGGAAAATGAGATAACTCCGAGGAAAGGAAATGAAAAACATACAAATAATGTCACAGTTGACAAAATATTTTTTCCTTAGATGTAGTTGATGAAATAAACGTGATTTTCATAAAATGTCACGTGCCAGAGACAAACTGCTCTGTTTATTTTGCTCTATAACCTTTCTAGCAGAGGAACAATTGGAAGGGCCTCCCATTAGTCTAGGAGCTAGCGACTTAAGCCCTCCCGGGATTTTTGGTGTAGGTAGGTATATCCTATCTAATAAGCTATTTAAATATTCATACAAAATACCGTATAGTGTAATCCATAGTTTACATATGTTTAAAAAAATATAAACGAGGGAAGTGATGTTTTCCATGTCCTTCCATGCAACTTTGTCATTAAGAAAATCATCGATGGTATAATATACTCGACTTAACAAATGCTGTTTAAGTAACTAATAGTTGAGCTATTGAAGCGTTTTCCATACATAATCTATCAACATACGAATCCTTAAACTTATACCTACCACAGTTTTCAAGTACATACTTATCCATATTGATCGAGTCAAATGGAATGAAATTGTAAAATAAAAAATAAGGTTCCTTTTAAGTCCAGAGTCCAGACAATTTACGGTTAAAAACTAGGGCAAAGTAGCAACAATACCGATCCCTGATGGTGAGATAAAAGGCAGATGGGAAATTACAAAAGCGCCCGCCGCCGTACGTACTCGCGTAAGTACTTTACCAATTTACTTGTTCATTTGAACCGTTATAAGAGAGAAAGAATAACAAGTTTTTGTTATTGTTAGTATAGGTACCGTTTTGGTGATTTTGTTCCTTATTATATTAGGTACATACTGTGTAAATATTTTTTGGAATTGCTTTTCTGCGTCTTTAATTTATTGATTTTATGTAAATTACTACTGGTAGTAAGACGGATTGGTAGGCAAGAAGTGGTCTTAAACGTACTCTGAGTTTGGACACATAATTTATTTATTATTTTACTAACGTAGCCTATGTGTTATTCCAGACTATAATCTATCTCGGTGACAAATTTCATTCAGATTCGTTCAGCCGTTCTGGCGTAATTGAGTAACAAACATCCATCCAAACTTTCGCATTTATAATATTAGTATAGATAGTTAAGATTAGTATAGATTAAACAATATCCTCGGTACGCTTGCAGCAATGCGAAAACCCATACCGAGTCAGGAATTACAAAATTGTCAAAATTCATTAAAACTAATATTAAACACGTCTAGCTGTTGTTGCTGAGCAATCATCGTTGAGTAGAGCGCATTTTCTGCAAAATTTGTTCGCGTTACTTTCAAATAAAAAAAGCGACAGCCATACCCTCACTGCCAATGCACACCTAGACTAAGTGTCGGGGTTATCAACTTTGCCGTGGAGTAAAAGGTAATAGTGTAGCAGAATAGCTCTGTTTCTCCTTGTTGCAGTTTCTAACCCCAACATACCCAATACAATAGTATATTGTGTGCCTAGAGATGAAACAAGACGATTTCAGAGGGTGAAGTTCCGTGCCTGAGCGAAGCGAGTGCTAGCATCACCAAAAGTCTGAAATTGACTAGTTTCGGGTGGCTCAACAGGCATTGACGCATTTTCAATGCAGGTTATATGAAAAAGCTAAAGGATACAAGTATGGATGGTACCTATACAAATTACGAGAAAACTTACACTGTACTTTTTCTATGGCTAATGAATCTCCCAATTTATATTCTACAATGTTTAGCTTATTCTCTCATATGCGGAAATCAAAATTACTTTACAACAGTATTACCAAACAGATCACGTACACCCTAAAGAACGTACAACGAATACAAATGTATTCAATTACCATAAAATCGCTTTTTTCGATGTTATTTAAACGATTTCGCTGAATATTGAATTAGTCTGGCTGGTGAACCTAACTTGTGATTTTTGGGCACATTTCTTTGTGTGTAAATTATATGCCATCGGCTTCAGTGTCTAAACCCAAGGCCACCCCACTACTGAGCTTCGGTGTCCTCTTAGGATGAGAAAGTAAGCCATTCTCATCTTAAGAAGATACTCTGCTACGCTCAGAAGTCTGTTACGCTTTCACGGCCAATGTTTACAACCGATTCAGATGAAATTTGGTATAGAGGTAGATTAGAACCCGGGGAAGGTCATAGGCTGTTAAATTGTAATACTAACAAGGTGAGCCCCAGTTGTTTGAAATAAAGGTTATTAATTATTTATTATTATTATTTATTTATCCCAGAAAATTAAAGTGTTGCGGTGGGAATAAAAAATGTAGTATAATAATGAATCCCTTAAAACAGGCTCAAGGGACTTCTTTCGCATGACACTCGCTCTTCCTAATTCTATGAACGGTGACAGTTGAGTTCCGGCTGTAAACGAAAAGTATAAAAGTAGTAGTAAGTTTAATGTAACTTGTTTTTAATAATTTAGGGACCAATTACATGAATCTTGTAGACTCTAAGCAGCCTAGTTTTGGCTAACTACTACCAGAAGCAGAGAAACTGTGGAGGAGGTCAAGACCCACAAAGGGTTGTAGCGCCGAAAGAAGGAAGCAGTAGTACCAGTACTACCAGAAGCAGGGATTCCCTATACGATGCTCGTGTCAATGTGGATTTAGTTTTTTAAAATAGTCGGGAAACTTTTCGATTTTTGATGTAAATTACTGTGACATAACTGTCACTCTCCACGTCTTTTCAACTATGCCCAACCAAAAACTCACGTCGATGCATTGCTGCATTGCACAATAATGTTTCCATCAGCTTCCAAAGCTTCCGTTTTTAAAAGTTTTAATTGCTAAAATAAAATCTCTTTAAGACGCTTCATAATGGACCAAAACATAATATGAAAGTACTTTTTCCGCAAGAAGAAATTTCACTCGTTACATTAGAACTGCTACAGTGCTACAGTTTATCTAATTCTCGGAAGAACTTTCTTAATAAAAATCGCATTATCCAAAAGTTTATTCAAACTGCACCAAAGTTCTATTATCTTATAGTCACGCAGATAACGTTTAAATTTCAGCTCGCTAGATATCTCGAACTAAAAATTATGTATCTTGGTTATTATCTGATAAAGAATCTTCTAATAGTTATGTATTTAAATATTGGATGAGCATGCTTTACTATGCAGAGCTCGGGAGTAAAACGTGTGTAGCGTATGCGTAGACGCTCTACGTACATGCACTACGCACATGCTAAAATTCTACATCAATGAATACGCACGTTATACCACAGAATAGGTAATAGAACAAGTTATGCTTAGAGATTTGTCAGATCTATGTGTCGTTGGCCGTTGCACGGTAGAATAAATTGAATTATTACAGCATGTATGTATAGTAATATGAGGGCATTATGTGCTCTATAGTACTAAGCATTGTTAATTGCGGTGAGATTTGGCCGAGAGGAGAACCTTTGCGGAAGTTTCGATAAGATTGACCGAGTGTTATAAGCGCGTGAATAAGTGAATTCTAATTTGTTCATAGATAATAAAGAAAGCCATGCACAGACATTCATGGACAGTTTTGGACAGTTTTCAGTGGTCGTTTTGGACCATTGAATAGAAGATGCGTATTTTCTGGTCCGGTCAGTATATCTTGTACAGTGGCGATTCCTCTAAGATTACATAGCTTGCGCCGCAATACCAATAATTATTATGAATAAGTTATTAAAAATTATACTAGATCTATTTAACTAATATACTAATATTTTATAACATGAAATAGGTACCATTCATAAAACATACAAGTTTATCAATTAAATGACTGCGCTAATCGATAATTATTTAAATTCACGCGCGCTCATCATACGCCTGGCACCTTGGTCGGGGACGTGCGCCCGGCGCCGTCGCATCGCATCCTGGGCGTAACGTCGCCCGCTAACTTCCGCTCACTACGGGCCGAAGGCTTGCGTTTTTAATTCCGAATGGCTGCGTAGTATTATTTTCGAAATGTTATGTTTATTTTTAGTTTAATAGTTAATTTAATTATATTATGAGTGTTTTGATAAAAATTGAGTGTTTTATTAATGTAAATGTAATAATAAAATAGTATTAATATTATAAATGCGAAAGTTTGGATGGATGGATCAAACACGCCAGAACGGCTGAATGGATCTGGATGAAATTTCATTTCAATCCATCCATTCATCCATCCATCCATACAACCATCCGTCTACACTTTCGCATTTATAATATGAAGTACCTATAGATTTAGGTAAATGTATTTTATTGAGGGAATACCCAACCATCAGCTAGCGCAAACCCAAGATTGACTACCAGAAATCGCCACTGATCTTGTAGGTACCATTGTAGCCAAATACCGAAAAAGCTACATGAAGCATTATTAATATTCTCTGTAACTATGATTGGTGGAATTCATGGTACACTCGCGTCAATTAATTTTAGTTAATAATATCAAAAGAGTGGTAGCCAATAAATTAATGTCTCCTAGCAAAATGAGCATCGTCGTCGTCGTCGTCATCAACCGATGGACGTCCACTGCTGGACATAGGTCTCTTGTAGGGTCCTCCACAAGCCACGGTCTTGCGCCGCCTGGATCCAGCGACTCCCTGCGACTCTCTTGATGTCGTCCGTCCACCGTGTGGGGGGGTCTACCGACGCTACGCTTTCCAGTGCGGGGTCGCCATTCCAGCACTTTGAGACCCCAACGCCCGTCGGTTCTCCGAATAATGTGCCTATTATAAAAATAAGCATATTAACGCCAATATAGTCCGACAAACTTATCTGACCCGGTGACAGTGTCGCTAGTATATCTGAAAAATTAAAATAAAACAAGAACTAACTAAGCAGGCATAAAAATTAGTTCAAATTTTGGCCACCGGGTCAGATAGGTTTGTGGGACTATAATAATCCATGCCTCTGAGGTGACAATCTAATCTAGCAGTGATTATATTATATTATCTATATAATCACAACAAGCACATGACGACAATAGAGATCATCAATACAAGTAACTATGGAGAACAGAATATGTAAATTAGACTGCCCGTTTGAGGCTTCGTTACACCCTTTGAGGCTTTGACGCGTTAGTGTGCAAATGTACACGAGCAGACGGTCCTTATGCGAATTAATTCAACCGACAATGATGTATGAACTATCAAAAACAATTAAACGCTTAATTAATTTTGAAACAAACGTCAACGCAGGATTTACTAAGGCAATAGATGATGCCCACAAAATCGTTCGCGTGTCTTAATGTAGGTATTAGATTAAGAGTAGGTACCCTACTATGTGTGTTCCTGGAATGCAACCTATGTTTCCACTACAGGCCAAAACGTCCTACTGCTGGGCGCAGGCCTCCACTGACCACTCTCTTATAAGAGAGGGAATTAGAGCTTTGACCCACCACGCCGCGCTACTCCAATGCGGGATGGCGGGCTTTAACGACTATTATAATTTTCATGCTAGTGATCATAACCTATGTTTGTATAAACACGTGTACCGCAGTTGTGGACTCACTGAAAACGTCTGTAATCTTTTCATAGACAGAAAACCTTTCACATTTCTATAAATGTGTAAGTTTTTTTGTCTATGAAAAGATTACAGACGTGTAGTATGGATATAATAAAAATGAAATATGTAGGATACCTATTAGAAATGTTTGGGTCATATTGTGGGTATAGTAGGCTATAAACTTAAGACATCCAGAGGATAAAAGATGTTCAAAAATTCTCATTCAATAATTAATATTTTACAATATTATTGCCTTGATTTCTAGGCGTTTCAAGATAGTCCTGTAGATTTAATAGTTTTTCTGACGATAGTGCCAAAGTTATGTAGTTATTTACACATCCCTATTGACCACATACGGATTGTATCAAATTCCTTTCCGATTTTGATTTTGGCATAATATATCATTTTTAATACAAATACATTCCTTAGAAGTCAAAAATCGAAAGCAGCAAAAAAGACAAGCCACCGCGACAAAGGTGCCTCATTAAACTTAGCTGTAAAACAAAACAGGCTTGCAAAATTATGGGAATTAAAAATAAACGTCATGCGTCTCTTTCAAAGAGAGTGATTAAACCTCATGTACCTACCTGTGGAATTACAAGTATTTCAAGTCACAAGTCTCGCACATTATAGGGACCTATAAGAGTAATCGTGGTTCAAGACATATATTAAAGGTATTATATACCATAGTGTTATATACTGCCATAGTGTTTGTAATATCTAATATAATTATTTGAGAGCTTATAGCCTAAGCAATGGGGCGGTTCATTGTATGGTGAAACTAGTCTGGGTTTTAGTATTGGATGCTCCAAAACTTACACAAAAATATTCAACAAAAAAACTTCCGGGAGTTAGGTATTTATACCTAAAACTTAATATTTATGAATATTTTTCGATTTCTTTTTAAAATAATAGCAGGTAGTATTTACACTCAAACCCGAAATATCAAATGAAATAATCATGCAGAACATCGATATTTAAACCGATTTTATGATGAAATCTAAACTGCGTTTACGCGATAATGTACCTTCCTGCTTTAATAATTGGGTATGGCATACAAAAACTTTACTTCCTTTCTGATTTTTTGGTGTATGTTTTTATTATATACGTTTAACACATGACACTTTACATGCTATAAAGTTTCGTCGGCTGCGGAATTATTGTTGAGGTCAACTGGCTTTATTGCCTAGACTATTTGAGGTATGGTTGCCTTTGTCAAGCGGCTTCTTAATTCGAATAAGGATTTCATAGATGCTTATGAACCCTTTAAATAGTTCGAATTGTCGTAAAACGTAAATGATTACAAATAGGTATTCTTATACGATAGCTGAGCTATCGCATAAGAATACCTATACTGACGGCTAATAAGTAGGTACATTGACTGGGTTGAATTTAGGTAGAATTTCGTACTACTAAAGCCTCCCACTAGAATCTAGTGTGAGGCTTTAGTAATACGAAATTAGTAGTAGATAAATGTTATAAATTATGTCATACTATCTAGTAACTATAATATAGTATGTCATAATTTATTACATTTATCTATTTATTGCAACATTAATTGATTTCTCTTCTCTTTTCCATTGAATCTTCATTCCAAACCGGCGGTAGTGTCAAAACAAGACACAAAAGTCTTTCGTGAAGTTTGAGTTTGATTCACAGTAACATATTGAGTAACTTAGACCTTGACTGCTATCACTAGAATGGTATATTATTATGCCGATTAGATTTCAGTGGTAAATAATATAATCATTTGCATCTCTAATGATTTATAACTCAATGCTTATGCCATTCTATAGGCACGTTGCTCCCAGCTCCTTTTACTCCCTTTTTTTTTTTTAACGCTGGGAAATGCGTTTAGGCATCCCTCTCGGAAGCAGGCAGTTTGAAACTGCGATGCTTCCGAGAGGGTATGTGGGACTCACTGGCACTCCAGAATACCCACTAAAACCCAGCGGCGCTCCTGCGCATCGCCTTAAGGCTGGGTTACGGGAACACTTGCGCAATCATCCGCGACTCCTTTTACTCCCTGGCTCAACGACCTCAACATTAAATTCAATGTCTTGGTTCAATTAAACTAGGAACGGAGCCAGAAAAGACATTGTAAATTGAGTTTAATTATTGAAGCATTTTGTGAGGCTCAATTTTCTTCTTATACCAAGCGACAGAAAAACCATATTGGGTACAATAATTATTTCCGTAGTCGGATTAAAGTTTTTAAACTTTTTATCTTGTTACCTTATTTTGCTTGCCGTACGCGTAGTATTCGTCCTAGTTTAAAGGTTGTCATTCCAGACTTATATTGAAAATATAAAAAAAAGAAAAAAAAAGTGTCTCTATGTTACTCTTTCATTCACGGTCCATTCAATTGTTAGGTATAGAAAAGCCGATAATATATGTCATGAAAGTCCGGAGGAGTTCCCAAAGTATTTTTGGAAACCTATAGAAATCCACGTGAATAGGGATGATGCCTATATCAAAAATAAATTATTTCTGACTGATTATTAAATAGAGGGTCTTCCAAAAGATCTAAAACTCATATCCTTGGTTAGTTTTAAGTTTGATAACCATTTTAAAATATAGTTTAAAGAAAAGAAGCGTGTTTTCAAGTTTGATAAAGAGTAGCAGATTTGATTCGGTTGTCAACATCCATATTCATCGGGATAATACATAGTAGAACTCAGATATTATTTACATGGCTATTAATTAGCTGACTGGGCAAAATAACAATATTAAACCAAAAAAAAAACTATTACCTTTACGAAATCAGAAGGAAATCTACATACTTAAACTTTGGAGTTTTTTATGTTTTTCCTAAATATTCAAATCATGAAATCGACCAGTGTCGCATATCACCAGTGAAACTACTCGTATAATGAAACTTTGGAACTATTACAAAACTCATTTTGTGGGAGTACATTAGGTAACTACTTTGTGGGAGTAATCTACATTAGATAAGTTTTCTTAATACGAGCAAAATGAACTCTTTTCAAAGCTCAATGTACCAGGCTCAAGTTTCTTTCAAAGTTCAAGGGGAGTTGAACGATGAAAACATTTCAAGACTACATAGGTGGTAATTAATAAAGATTATAAGTTAGAAAAAAGTCCTACAGTAATTTTCGTGAGTATCAATTAAAATTAATAGATTAGGCTAAATACTAATTAATTGAAAAATGAAAATTAATTAGTAACTGAGCCGGCAATGGTTTGAAATGATGAGGTTGACCTATAAAATATATATGTGTGCAAAAGACAAACTTGTTTGGTGACATTATAAAGCCAGAAACAGTTAATTTAGAAATCAGACTTTTTGGTCTAACTAAATGTGTGTTGTCGCTTAACGGAGTTGGAAGCTCTATGGAAGCGATAGATAAATGAAATGAAAAATGAATTACATTTTGAAATAACTACCAGAAGAACTATATAATACTAACTATTACGTTCCAGAAATGTGGAGGTCACACGTCTTGTCAGGGAAAATAATATAGAAGGTATAAAATATTTGTGCCACTCAAGATTTGCTGTTAGACACTTTATTTCACATTAAAGTAGACCTGGGCCAGGGAATAAACTGCCAGTAGCCGTCGAAAATGAAATTGTGACGTCAGCGATACAATTTTGATAAACTGAAATTGGAGTGACTCTAACGATATCATATCACTCAGTTATTAATCCAGCTCGTTTCTGCTTTAAGCTTCCTAGTTTTATTTCGTTTAGGTACGTGGGAATTTTGATTACTATCTTGTGCCTTTTCTATTGGCAACAAGAAGAAAAATATTATTATTATGTAATACCTTTAAATGAGCAATTCTTGTATATTATGTGTATAGAATCTCGGAAACGGTTCGGAATCTCGAGTCCAGATGTCTCCAGTCCGATTTTTTATCTTAATTTTTTTTACATATAATTTCCAAAAAACACGATTTACCAAAAAAAATACCGAGCAAATCTCGGTCATCCAGGTCCTAGTAATAAAAACAAAAAGGAGGAAGGATAGATTTAATTTTTTTATTAACAACATTATTTAGCCGATATTAATAACTGGTAGAGGCTAGAAAACGATTTTTAGTTATGCTATCCTTTTTTAAAATTATGTGGTCCAAGGTGAAGTCAGGGTGTTTCTTTCGATTTAATAAATAACAATAACAAAAGAAGAGACCTTAAACTTTTTCTAAGAGCCACTTCTTTATTATTAGCACCCACTAAGCACAATGACGTGACTTCTGAGTGCTTCTTAAAATCGGACATTAAAGAGAATTTGACTTTTAGTCGCTTTAAGAAGGCTTAATAAGGACGCTTTAGGTAGCTTTGTAAGCCGGGGCTTACGTTTTTTGGCCTTAATTTTGTTAATGATCACCAAACTTCATGAAAATTCTCTAGTTTATATGTCCAGCGAATCGAACCTTTTTCTGGTCTGAACTCATAGAATATAGCAGTAAGATATTATGCGTTTATCAATTAAACGAATTAGAGAAAGAGTCTTCATCCACATACTCACTGACAGACTTGGACCTAGAAATCCGAAATTTTGCACTTTAGTTTAATTTATAATGTAAACAAAGAATAAAGCCGGATATTTCGAAATTTCCAACGGAATGAAGCCGCGGGCTTATATGAAAGTTAAAATTTGAGTTCAAGTAAAAGGCATTTCATTAATTTGTACATTTAACAATGCGAAATATAATTCTTAACGAATTTTATTTCGGTACGTCCAACAACGAAAAAAAATTTGAAGATGAAATTCATTATGATGTTAAAAAGTGGCTGTTAGCGAATTCTGGTCCGAACTTTATTAATAAAACTCTCGCTTAACAAAAATGAATGCAAAGTGCAGCAGCCAAGTTTTATGCTAACAGAGTCACGTGGTTATCGTTCAAATTTGAATTTGTTAGAGATAAAATAATCCCCTTAATAATAAAAGTTGAGGGACGAGTGGCCTAGCTGTGACAACGCATATCAGTCGATTGCGATTGTTAATTAACGTTGACCCAAGTTGGTAACTGGATGGGTGACCGAATTTGGACGTTCTAATTTGGCCTTTTCGAATCCTCCGTGCCTCGGAGAGCACGTTAAGCCGTCGGTCCCGGTTATATTATCACTAACATCTAATAATAATCGTTATATAACCCTTAGAGTTTAAATACTCTAAGTCGAATCGTATGCGGAAGGACGTGGGAACCCACCGCATTATTATCCCAAGAAAACTCCTACCATTATTTGATTAATGGAAAGGGGTCATGGCCATCAGTAATGAGGAATACGATGCAGAGAGAGAATAGTAACATCATAATCGTGCCGCCATAAAACGCGATACTCTGCGATATTGCATCGTATTTGGATGTCTTATTTGCAAATGTCAAACACAAGTAACGAAATCCACAAAGTCGCACAATGGACTGAGTACGAATTTCAGATAAATATGATTACTCGCTGATGCCTTTTGGCGACACTGACACAAACTGACAAAAGCAATTTTTTTATAGATTAAAATGTGATTGCAGGGCATTTGCAGGGGTTGTAGCATCACCATTGCCACACACAAGTCTTCCTTGTGATTTACCGTGGTACAGAATTGACGAGTATTAGCGATTGCTTCGATCTGCCATCTCTATTTGGAGACAAGACGCAAATTGATTCAAGCACTGAGAAAACATACAAAGCTTTGTATGTATCAAATCGCTGACCTTCCATGTTCAAGTTTACCTAAGTAAACTTTTTCTTCGTGGTTTAAAACGCAACATTTTCCTTGCAAGCTGAAATATTTTGGCCGTTGCTCACACTCCAGTGAGTTGCGACAGTGTTGTTTAACTTTCTAATGAGTTTGCGTACTTCGCTTCGAGTCTAATGTTGTTAAGAAGTAAGTAGGTACGTTTACATGATTACGAGTTTGGTATGTACAATAATGTTTGTATAATAGTATCGTTTCAAAGTTGAGAGTTCAGAATAGCTTGTTTGATGGTAGACCAGACATTTAACATTAATAAACTGTAACGTTCGTAGATCCAAGGTAAATATTTGAATAATTATTAATTTGTTACCAGTTTGTCTGTTTAGAGGCTTCAGCCGTGCTATAGTTACCGCAAAAACGTAGAGATTTTAATGAGCTCTTTGGCTACCACCTTGCTGATTTAACGTTTTAATGCCGCATTTATTGAACTGCTCCAAATGTAACTTCCAAGAAGCGAGCTTCTATCTTAGACTGCACCGTCAGGAGTTACCTACCACCAGTAGAGATCGCATTCAAGGGTTACTTGTCTTTGAATAAAAAAATATGTTGTGGACGCAAGAAGAGACGCACGTGGACTTAGATTTTTTAACCTCTAACAGTGTTTACAGTCCATTAACGTCCCACAGCTGGGCACAAGCCTCCACTCTCGTAGGAGAGAGGGAGCAGTGCTTGCTTATTAAATATTTTGAATCCATATACTATATTAATACTGCAAAAGTGAGTCTGTCTGTCAGCTACGCTTTCACGGCTCTTTTCAACCGATTTTGGTGAAAGTGGGTACAGAAATAGGTTGCATACCGGGGAAAGACAATTTACTTTTTGTTCGGAAAATTAATTAGTTCCAGTGGGAATAAAATAAAATAATCCACGCGGATAATGTCACGGGGATCATCTAGTTTGACATAATACAGCACTTTCACTGTGTTTTTCTTCTGCAATAATTATCCCTGCTACTTTATAATTTTAAATATGTAATCAATATTAAATATTTCATTGTACCATTTTCAAGAAAGCTTCAAGCAATAACAACCCAGCCAATCGTGCCATTTAATTCCATTTTCCATATTTACATTAACATTAGAAAGTAATATAATTTCCTTTGGGATTGTTAATACGTGCTGCATCCGAGTTATCAGGAAAGCTTTTATCAGACTGTATTGTTCTAAACGATATTATAGAGTATAGACCATTGGGAATAATCTTTTGTGCTCGTTGCCAAGGTATCTTATAACAGGTTAATATCGTTATGGAGGGGGAATTTCTATTGTATTTAAACTATCGTAATAATATATTTACAACAATTATGTATTACGGATTTGTTAACCGGTCGTGAACCGATACGATTGTAACCTCTACTTTATTGATCATTGATTGTATCCTTAGTACCTACGTCACAATAATTATTATATCAGTGAGCCTGGCAAAGAACTAAGCCGACATCCAAAAGTACCAAAATATCATCTGCCATACCTGAGTTTGAGTTGGTCAAATTAAATGGTCCAGGTACTAATATTTCTATCGTAGCAGTGAGATACTAAAGCGTTTAAACAAGCTAGATGTTGCCTAAGACTTATTCCGCGTAGAATGTTTTTACAAATCCTGCGTTAGTAAAAAGTATCGAATGTCCATCTATAGTGTGCTCTTCTAAGCTATCTCTGTACTAAATTTCATCAAAATCGGTTTATTTCTTGGGCTGTAAAAAGGTAACAAACGAAAAGAAACACTTTCGCGTTTATAATATCACTATGGATTACTAATTTTGATGCTGCAAGTTTTCTAAAGGCAACATTCAAAAACCAAATAAAGATGCATTAGTAACATACGGATCCGTTGATATCCGAAGAGAAATGCTGTTACTAATTGGATATCTGATTCGTCACTATCGACCCGTAACTAGTGGACTTGAAATTGCTAACTGCAATTTGGACAGGGAATACCTTTTATGACAAAGGGTCCTGGACGAGGGGGCTGATCTAAATTCGATAAAATATAGTGGAATGGAACGAGATATTGCAGCTTTTGTGGAGTTATTTTTAACATTAGCATGTTCCACTGAATTTGTTGGTGTATAATAATGGCAAAATAGAAAAAATGATTTATTTATTGACGACCTCCCTGGTGCAGTGTTGAGCGCTGTTGTCTTAACATGGGAGGCCCCGGGTTCGATTTCCGGCAGGGTTAATTTTGGATTTGAATAGAAGCAGGCGTTACTTTGCGGAAGTCCATGACAGTGAATGAACTAAATTGTGAAGATCACAATCGTGCATTGTCGAGTCAATATCTCCTGTAGATGCTCCGGTGTCGGAGTGAAACGTACGTTGAGAGTGATTTGGAGGATTTGTGTGGTGTGGTGTTGTGCCTGTGCGAATTGCTGGGTGGTGGGTGTCGCATGTTGCAGGTGAAAGACACGCACTGTACCACACGGATTTGTCTACTGTGGCGGATTATAGCGAATTAAACTTCTAGTTCACTCAATTTTGGATTTTATAATTTCTGAATTTTCTCTTTCAATGCGCTGGTTGGAGGCTTCGGCCTTGGGTAGACCAACCTGCAAAAACATACCATCAATCGATTTAGCGTTCCGGTACGATGCTGCGTAGAAACCGACTAGGACTATGATGATGATGCAGTCCAAGATGGTAGTGGGCTAACCTATTAGGGCCATGGCAGTTATATTAAACCCATACACCCCTATTCGGTTTCTACGCGGCATCGTACCAGAACGCTAAATCGCTTGGCAGCATGTCTTTGCCGGTAGGGTGATAACAGCCACGACCGAAGCCTCCCTCCCACCAGGCCAGACCAGGAAAAATTCAGAAATTATATATTCCCAAATTTACCCTGCCGGGGATCGAACCCGGGTCTTCCGCACGTTAAGACAACAGCGTTCAACACTGCGCCTTGGAGGTCGTCAAAATTCCGAATTAGTGGTAGATTCATTTGACGATTCAAAAGCACGTGTAAACGTTTATTTAAATGAAAAAAGATTTGATTTGATTTAAATGGGTGAATATAGAAGATTATAAAAGTTTGCTCGGCACGAATTAATAATTGATGTACTTAACGATAACTGGAAGTATCTCTGTTATCAAAAGATTTAAAATTCAATCGAACTGTGAATTAATTTTGTATTGAGTTTGAGGGAAACAGTAATGTTTAATAAACAGAACAACTGAAACTTTATGGAACTTGGACTTGAGATAACAAGGAGGGGAGAACTCGTTAAAGTTTTATGTTCAGTACTTGGTTGCATTTGTGTTATGTTGATCTTTTCTTATTCTCGTAAGTGGTTATATCGTTTTATTAGGTTTATTAGCTTTTGCAACTTTGCAGCGCGTAAAAGTTTTTAACTTGGATTAGTAAAGTAACGGGACTCTGCTTGTGTTAAGATAATTGAGAGATAGTAAGGCACTTTACCTCATTTCTGATGTGATCGCGCAAAGAAACCCCGAATATTGCTCTCTCCATCGCCTCTGCCGGACATTTTTCGCAACAATCATCAGAAATGAAGAGATCCACACAAGAACTAAAGTAACCGACATTGCTTGACGTGTTGCGAAGCTGAAGTGGCAATGGGCGGGGCATATAGTTAGAAGAACCGATAGATGTTGGAGTCCCAAAGTGCTTGAGTGGCGACCACACATGGGAAAGCGCAGCTTTGGCAGACCTCCTACTCGCTGGACAGACGACATTAGGAGAGTCGCAATACCGCGGCGTATGGAAATCCTTGCAAGAAGCCTATGTCCAGCAGTAGACGTCTATCGGTTGAGGAGATGATGAGCATGGTAAAGTGCCTTCATCATCAGATGAAGGCACTTTACCACGCTGGCCAAGTGCGGATTGGCAGACTTCACATACCTTTGAGAACATTATGAAGAACTGTATGGCCAATTCCTTTTCATTCTGAGAGGGGACACTTGCTAAGATAATACCTACCTATGCGATGGGTTGCAATGGTGATGACAATCAAGACTAACTAACTAGCCGGCCTGGGTACGTTTTTTTTACTTACTTAATACCTAGTTAGTCTGAGAAGGCATTTTTCGACGTTTTCCGGAGTCTTTTCCAGAATATTTCATGCTAAACCTCTAGGAATGTTTTTTTTAAATTGAAAGCAATACCTAACTTAATTACTATTTTAAATCATGCCCGCGTGGAATGGTGGCAAGAATGCTGGCTGCATTTCCGCGCTGGACAGCCAGGCTGATCCTTGAATGCTTGATAAAATAATATTAATTTTGGCAGCACACACATTTTGGTAAAGGTTTTAGTAGAAGACTTGAAATCTCTTGTTTATGAGCTGGTTAAAACACGAAGACCATACGCTGGGTTATGTCTCTCTTAAAGAGTGGAAATAGGGTTATAAACCTTGACATGTTTTTGCTTGAAAACAGGCGTAAACAACATTTTATGTGAAATCATGTACCCGACAAGTGAACAGAATTTTTCATAAAAGAGAAAGATTATTTTTTTTATTTAGAAAAAAACGACAAAAATTCTAAGCCATTCTTATATTTTCAGTGTGATAGTGTGTACATAGATCTGTCTGCTACATTTTCACTGTCCAGCCGTTCAATCCATTTTGACGAAATTTGGTACAGAGGTAAGTCGCGTCCTGGAGAAGGAAAAATTTAACTAATTAGTAGTTAGTAAATTAATTAGTTTACTAGTAAAAATTAAACTTAGTCTAATTGGTTTAAGTTCAATTTGCATGACAATCATCTGGATAATAGGCAGACATCCTATTCTGATTTATTTTAATCAATATTTATTTATGTCTTAAATTGATTGAGTCACATTCTACCATATAATGTGATTAGGATTTCTTTTTAATTCGAAAAACATTACATAACTTTTACTTAATTAATTATAGTAGCTTGAATAAAGAATGCAAGGAGATAAAACTAATTTGCGATATATAGGTAACATATTATCCCATTGGGTAACATATCGGCCGAATGGTACCGCCTGAGACGCAATTTATAGGGTCGATCTTCTTAAAGGACAAAATGAGAGTTACACTTTTTCAAAATTATTGCCACAGCGATAGCACTATCAGAAAGCCATCATTGGGGTGATTTTGAATAAGACTCCTAAAAGTCGACTACTTTTTCTTTATTGACTACATAATGTTGGCTTTATTGTGAGAAAGAATAATGTGCCTATTACTTAACCAGTAAACCTTAAGGAATCCCTAATGGAAAAAGTTTTTTTTTGTAAAAAGAAAAATTGATTCTTAAATAATTATATTCACGTTTGTTTTTTATCTGATGTTAGTAGTTTACGTCCTCTACATCTCAGTGCCAGAGTTCAATCGAGCCTGGTAAATGGTCTGGAGTTTATTTCGCAATCAAAGCACTTTTTAGAATTCAATTTTATACTTTTGGTTGTAGAGAGCCTTGGACCGCGCTAGTTTGGAGGTAATTTAAACAGGGTATGTTTTAGGGTCGCCGGCAACCGATATACTACTTTTGCAGTTCTACTTTTGTGTTTATTTTATGTTTATATTTCTGTTTCGTGGGCTTTTTGTTATTTGTATTAGGCATACATAAAATAGATTAATTGGAATTGAAAATTGATGTACCCGCCTTATTACTGGAACGAGACCTTGAACAGGGTAGATAAATAAAAATGAAAAATGTTTGTTTAGAAATAACTTTGACATTTTTTTTCATATCATCTTTCATAATGGTACACACTAGGTAATCCTGTATCGTGGGTACCTAAATATGGGAACACAAGCATCCCTTTGCATTGTTCCGACGACATCGTTAAGATCGTGAGGTTGACTTGAATGACACTGGCAAGAGCGGCAACACCATATAGTAGGCGTACAGGCGTGCACATAATGTCCCTCTCGACCGAATTTCGGTCACGGCGACTAATCTTCAAATAGGTAAACCAACAAGAGGCGGTGCGCGGAATATATTTAGTTCACAAGTGTGTGCATACGTAGGCCGTGTACCCTCTATACGCTTAATCTCATAATTCGATGGGACGGCAATCCAACAAAACCTAGGAGGGAACATGCGCAGGACCGATGGCGTTAAGTGCTCTGCGAGCCAGGATTTAGTCGTCTGTAGTCTACTATGCAAGCCACTTGACCACTTGATAATTCCAATCGTTAAATACTAAAACTAAGCACTTATGAATTTTCTTTTCACTTTTACTTTTAAATCTTATATTTCTAAAAATATGAGAGTAATGAATAAATATTGCAGATAGAATCGTAAGTAGGTATTTCATTAAACTCAAAGTCTATCCTTTAATATTTTTTCCATCGTAAATTCCAGGGTAAGCAGATCAATTTTACGCTGTCTGACACTATCCCGGTTAGGATGATCGATAGGCTAAAGCTAAATACTGGAATAGGCTGCATTGAAATAGCTATACATATCGTCCCTACTTTCCTACTCCTGACACAATATATATATATTTTTTCATATCGTGGTTAATAAAATTCATACCTACATTTATTTTCAGTACCTACTTAGATGATGCCCGCGACTTCATCCACGTGGATTAAAATTTTTTCATTCCCGCGGGAAGTCTTTAATTTTCCGGGATAAATATAGCCTATGTATTAATTCAGGTTGTTAGCTACCCTCCCCTTCATTCCAAATTTCAGCCAAATCGGTTCACTCATTGTGTGGCGTGGAGTAACAAACGTCCAAATATAGAAACTTACAAATTTATAATATTAATAGGATTTATACATCGATTTATATATCATACCAATATTATAAATGCGAAAAAGTGTGTCTGTCTGTCTGTCTGTCTGCTACGCTTCCACGACCCATCTTTTCATCCGATTTGGATGAAATTAGGTACAAGGATAGGATTTAACCCGGGGAAGTACTTATGGTACTTTTTATCCCGGAAAATTTAAGAGTTCCCGCGGGAATAAAAAACCTTAATCCAAGCAGACAAAGTCGCGGGCATGATCTAGTTCCAAATATTCTATAATTATTGGACAACAGAACATGATTGATGCTCATAATTCAGAAACGATTGTATGCATAGATTTTGGACTAACTTTCGGTCTTGGAATCTCTAGGAAAATCCTCAAATCATATATAACATAAGTGATTAGCTTCAATTATGTTACGGATACTTATTACTTTAACTTTCTGTGTCAATATTAAACAACTTTCTCCAAGTTTACATCTCTCTTTAATTCAATATGAAGTAGGTAATTAAAACCAGTGGAGTTTCAGGATTATTAAAACATCCATTTAAACGATTCGTTGGGTAGAAGCAATTTTGTCAATACTCAGTCCATGCTACACAGCCGCAACAAGCTAAATATTTGCTCGGTTAAAATTATGCTTAGTGGATAAAATATATCAAACTAGACGACGCCCGTGACTTCTTCCGGGAAACTTGTCAATTTTCCGGGATAAAAAAAGCCATATGTCTAGCCCCGGGATGCACCCTAGCTCCATTTCAAAATTTAATCTAATTGGTTGAAAAGATTGTCTGTTAAAGCGTAGCAGACCCACCGACAGACAGACAACACACTTTCGCATTTATAATGTTAGGTTAGTATGGATATTATGACCACATTTCCGTCTGTGTGGATTTTTAGTGTTTTGAAAATTCCGTGGGAACGCTTTCACCGTCCGAGATAAGACTTAATCCAATATACTAATCCATATCAATATTATAAATGCGAAAGTATGTGTGTCTGTCTGTCTGCTACACTTTCACGGTCCAACTACTCAACCGATTTTGATGAAATTTGGTACAAAGATAGTTTACATCATGGGGAATTTTATATGCCGGAAAATTGACCCACGCGGACGAAGTCGCGGGCATCATCTAGTAAATAATACCTCCTTCTTCGAGATGCAACCTCTCTATGTACCAAACGTAAATCCGCCGGTTGAGAAATATATGGACTGTGAAAATCTTATAGACACAAGACAGAACCATGAACAAGAATACCAACGCGACGTAATGAGAAATTTTCAAATATAAGTTATAACAAGTAATAAAAATGAATATTATCTGTAGCAGAGTAGGTATGTGCTGAAGCCAGAATTCAAGTGAAAGGTAACTTATATTGTTTTCTCCTGAGATATGACCCGCTGTATTCTTTGCTAAAGTGCTGCGTTATAAAATATGACGTACAGCTGCAATGCGATGACATTGTTCTATTACACGGGGTAGCTCCTCTGGGTTTTTACCGAAAACCGGGACAAAAATGTCTGAGTAGCTCAGGGACTTAATAGGCACCTACATTTTGGGGTGAAAATATTGGTTTATTCTATAAATCACTACTGGAAAATATACTTTATCAAACAAGAATAATAAAATTAACAAACTGACTACTATACTCTCAAAATAAGAGAGAATACCTAGGTACAATTTGGACTTTGCCTTTTAAGAAACTTTATGTCTTCTGCAAAATTCGGTTTTCTAAAAAGGAATTATTTAACGTTATAAGTACACAGAAACAATTTGTATTTGAACAGCAACCCAAAGGCAATTAATAAATAATATTATTTTTTATTATCAGTTTACAATTTCGCGATTTAGATTATAATCTAACGGTTTTTACAATCTTACGGTGACATATATAATTTATATTTACTTGCTAGATGATGCCGGCGACTTCGCCCGCGTGGATTGAGGATATTTGGTTCCCGCGGGAACTTTTTAATTTTTTGGGATGAAAGCCTATGTCCTTTGCCGAGATATAACCTAACCACCTAACCAACCTAACAAATTTCATCAAAATCTGTTAAAACAGATGAAACGTAGCAGGTAGACAGACATACTTTCGCATTTATAATAGTAGTATGGATTTACTAAGAAAGCGAATGCAAGTAAGTATATTAAATCTTATAGGTAACAATTTTGTGTTTTTGTACTTATATGCTTCCAATATTACGCATTGAGTTTCTACACTTAGGTACTCAGACTCTATCTACCAGCACACCCTCATCAAAAGTTAGCTAAAACTAAAGATATTTATTTAATCCGACCTCTTACGAAAGGTAACTGTGTGGAGTATGGGCCTCCAAAAGTATGCAAGTGATTTAAAATGTAATCCGGGTATCCCGCTATCTACTACTACAGCCCATTAACGTCCCACTGCTGGGCACAGGCCTCGACTCTCATAGAGTAAGGGGATTAGAGCTTAGATCCAACCCGCTGCTCCAATGCCGGTTGGCTTTAACGACTATTATCACGCTAGTGATAATAACCGGGACCGACGGTTTAACGTGCTCTCCGAGGCATGGGGGTAAAACACCGCCAACTTCCTGACTCCGGGCTAGAACTGAGAATTTCTAGTCAGAAAAACCCAATACTTAATTATGGCCCGACCTGGGACTCGAACCCGGGACTTCGTCGGCCGCAGTCGAATATGTCAACCACTAGACCAACGAGGCAGTTATCCCGCTATCATAGAGATAATAATACAGTAGGTACTCTAAGCCCGCTATGCAATGCTGGTGAAGGTAAGACGGAGGCAGGCCGCTAGTGCACTTAAAGACATCCAAGATATTAAGTCCGTTAGGTGTAGAGCTGCTCTTCGGTTAGCTATGGTGTAGATAGCTGTGACACCGATTGCACTATTTGAAAAAGCTTACCGTCAAGCTGGTTTCGCCGCTATTCCGTCAATATAGACCCTTCCACCCTCGAGAGGCGGGCTCATACCAGGTTCAACCAGGTACCGGGAAAATCGGGAACATGGTGGTGCTTCTCATACGGGAAGTTAGTGTTTTGGAAACGATTGTTTTGAATCGATTACTAACTTATCTTAATAATCCATGCGACTAATCTCAATACGTTATCAAAGCTGCCCTTCGCGACCAAAACTGTGTTGTAGAAAATAGTTCTAAGACTGAAATGACAAAGTCTAACATAGGACTTTTTAACTTAAATTTTAAACTCTAAAGCTACTTTAGCTACATTAAACTATTATCCTATCGCCTCAACATCGTTCATGAAGTCATGAATAACTGGATTGACTGATTATATAATGGACTTTTATGATAACGTAAAATTATTATTCGCTTATAATATTATATTATAGCTTTCTCTCTCGTGACATTTTTATAACGTAATAAGATGGAATTCGGATGTATAATCTCTGATCGTACGACTCCCTGTACACGAGAAGCATATTTAGTACGATATTTCTACGCCTATAAAAACGCCGCGGCTTAATAAAAGACGAAGGCATTGTGATCTGTGGATGATATTGCTCAGAGCTGTAACTAAGAGCCGAAGTATTATGGTGGGAGGTATAAAAAGAACATAAAAACTTCTCCTTTAATAACACGTTTTCTTCAGTTAGATACCAGAAGAATGTATGGACGTAAATAATTTGCGCATGTTTGAAGGCTCCAGTGGCTTAGGCTCAAGTTCAGTTCTCTTTGAAATCTATATATATAAAAGCGAAAGGTCACTCACTGATTCAACACGATATCTCAGGAATTATAAAGCATACAGACTTGAAATTTGGAAGGTAGGTTTCATCTATGGTGTAGACGTCGGTTAAAAAACGGTGTTGAGAAAATTTACCCCTAAGGGGTTGAAATGGGGATTGGAAGTCTGTATGGAAGTCCTTTGTTTTTGAAGTTAGAGACATGAAAATTGGCAATTAAGTTATAAATAGAATTGGCAGTTATAAATAATAAAAATCTATATAAGCAATCTTAAGAAAATCTATCCCAATAATATGGGGTGAAATAGGGGTTGAAAGCTTATATGAGGGTTTTAAGTTTTTGAAGTTAGAGACTTAAGAATTGGTATTTAGGTTATTAGTTTTGTGTAATAATAAACTGCATAAGCAATATTACGATTATCAACTCTAAAGAGCATGAAATAGGGATTGAAAATTTGTATGAAAGTCCTATGTTTTTGTAGTTAGAGACTTGAAAATCGGTATTTAGATTATAAGTTTATAATAATAAAAACCTGCATAGTACGCTTTTTGCAGCGGGAAAATTTCATAATCTAATAGGGAATCAGAAATTGTACGTAGACGAAGTCACGGGCGACTGCTAGTATTTTATAAAGACACGCCGAATTTGATGAAATCGGTTGAAAAGATAGGCCGTGAAAGCGTAGCAGATTGAGACATTTTTGCATTCATAATATTAGTATGGATTTTGTATGTTGTAAGTAGTAATAGTGTTGATATAGGTACATCATTCAGTCAGTTTTGACAACCACTACTGTAGGTACAAAGACTCAATCACGCGTGAATGCATATAGTTAACAAACAGACTGACACATATTTATTTCATTAGAAAGAAGATATCGTATATTGTGGGGCTTAGTAGTTCAAGGGCAAAACTTTCATCAATAAAGACACACTCAATGGCTATCAATTTCGTTAGCATAATGTCGATATTCCACCCATGGTCATTGTGAAACTTTTGTTATTATTTTCTTGCTTATTTCACGTCCGAATAACATTATGAGAACTCAAAGGAAATACGCCTAAGGGCATCCGTAACTAAGTTGTCTGTTTATTTTCCCTGGATCTGCCCGATTCAGTTGGTTGTTTGATATTTATATGTAAGGCTAGTTTGGTTAGTTATTTTGTAAAGGATTTTATATACAAATGAAGATAAGTTCTTGCGCCTGAAAATAAATATAGGGTATGGTTAGGGGTAATAGAAGCTGACTACGAGTGAGAAAACAAAAAGAATTATTAAACTTCTGACCTCACTTTTGATCTAAGACTTCGAGACTAAGGTATTGTATAGAGTATAGACAATGATTTCATAGCATTGCATAAACGTAGCTATCTACGGGTATAGTACATATCTATCTGTCTTAGTTGTCTAACTCAGAACATTTTTCAAAATAATTGATAATGATAAATGTAATGTTGGTTGATAAATCGTTTACTTACCAATTAAACTTCAGTAACCTTTGATCGCCTCGTTGCTGCTCTACATTTGCATACAGTTATAAAAATAAAAGTAAACTTTTAAGCTTACTTCGAGTATTTAAGTCATCGATGTTTCGATAATATATAGTTTATAGCGACTATATATAACGACCATATATTTTCCGCGAGTGCAAAAGCGAATATTTTTCATGTTGAAAACGTGACTTATAAAAAGGTGGTTAGGTCGTACAATAAATTGCACGCCGCACCGAGCGCGTTTGAAATTTATATTTCTATTAGCGAATACTTGAAAGCCGACGCCTTGCGCTGAAATCTCCTGAAATAAGCCCGAAATAAAGTATGCTCTACTAAGCTTCTGATGCATATATCTCCCCGTCTGGTATACAAATGAAATTTTAGCTTTTCACGTGTGGAGATTCGAGGCATTGTGGTGCAGAGAGACTCAATATAACCATCAAGATCTGAAATAAAATTTTCAACCATGTTTAAGGGGATATATTCAACATAGAAACTTTAGTGCATGCTTCAGTGCAAGGGCAAATCACACTACGGATAAAATAATTGGCTGGCGGATAAAAGTCTGCGCCATACTTTTATATTCGGTACAAACTAAGCGACCGGACAAATCCGTACAACGCAGACAATTCGCCAGGAAGTTTATTTTGCTGTCCGGTCCAAAGTATGTTTCGCTAATAAGCCACTTACGGGCGTTTGTCAAAATAGCCTTCTTGATGCTTCATAATATACATTAAAGCAATATGATGAGAGAGCAAGCAGTTATAGGGCTTCAAACTCAATTAAGAAAATATAGCAAAATTTTAAGTGGCGAAATAAAAACGATAAAAAATTTACTATCAGAATATCAGTGAGTTTTCGACCGTTTTGTTGAATGAAATAATACTTAGGTATCTACTACAATTGATTAGAATTATTATTCAATAGATTTCTTTTGTAAAAAATTCCGAGTCCTATCAGGTTTTCCAGGACACATTGCGTACCCGCCACTGCTTTACCATAATTTTTTTCAAAGTTTATGTCGTTGAAATAAAATAATGCCTTACATAATTCTGACCCTTTTGGATTTCTTACTTACGTAAGGCATAATATCTTATGTTTTGGATACAGCTACATTTCATGACGTTTTATGAAGGTTTTCAGAAAGGTTTAACATTGTTATTGCAGTCGTATTACTTTGTAACAATATTGCGTGTCGTTAGTGTTTGAGTTTTATATAACCCCTTTAGAATATTTTACTTAAATAAAGTCTATATTATATATATATTATACATATAGTGCTTGTGTATGAGACATATTATTTTCAGCGATAGTTTTTTATTTATTTTGCTTCGGCACCTATACAGGTAAATAATGGTTAGTTTTCTTGTAAGATATTTATCTTTTTTTTATAAAAACCGCTTTGTGTCTCATCCTACTTGTGTCACGTTAGTATAAGTAGTAAGTAGGTATGGTACATTCAAGGCAAGATTAAAAAAAATTGTCATCTTCTGTGAAAACATGCTCCAACCTCGACCTCATCGTTCCTTTCTTTCTTCTTCTCTTTCTCAACTTTAATGTCCGTCAGTGATTTATCTTCTAATTTTGTTTTCCTTAAAACATTGGAATAAAACTTAATTTCCCGTATTTTTTTATAATCTTGACATTTAGGTATAACATCTACTTGTATCAAACTTATTTTTTGTTATTATTTTTTTACCAGACATGCCTGTTATTTTAATTTCGCCTAAACTAAGGCATAACAAAAAAATATGAACTTTGTGACAAATCACTGTTTTTAACAAGCAGCGCTAAAGCTGTGCGAACTTTCACAATGCCGTAAACAAGTTTTATCTCTTTGTAAGGAGCCAATTTGCGTAACTTAAGGAAAATTATTATCCCACGCATCATCTCTACTTGAATCTTGAACGTAATCTGCGGTATTGTTTAGGAAAACAATATTTAGTAAGCGAAAATAAAAGTATTTGGGATAAAATGTATATTACGAGCCGATGCCCGCGACTACGTCCGCATGGATCCAGGTTTTCACAGGAACTCCTTAATTTTCCGGTATAAAAAGTAGCCTTTGCGCTATTCCAGACTATAATCTATCTATGTGCCAAATTTCATCGAGTTCCGTTCAGCCGTTCTGGCGTGATTGAGTAACAAACATCCATCCGTCCATACATCCATCCAAACTTTCGCATTTATAATATTAGTATAGATAAATCTAAAGCAGACATGCATTTCTCATTGCATGCTTTGTCATGGGAAATCTTTGATTTGCTAAATAAAAAGTAGACTTTGTCTTTCCCGGGATGCATCCCGGGATGCATGCCTGTACTAAATTTGTACAGCTGGGCCGTGAAAGCGTATCAGACAGCCATTTAATACATTAATTACAAGATATTTTTTAATTCCCGCGGGAATTCTTTCGTTTTCCCTGAGTAACCGATGTCCTTCCCCGGTATGCGTATTGTATGGTATACCTATCTCTTTACCAAATTTCATCAAAATCGGTTGAATAAATGGGCTGTGAAAGCATATAAGATAGACGTAAAGGTAAAAACTTTGGATTTATAATATATTTTATTAAGTTGAAACACTCGATAACTATTTTAATCATACTTTATTAGCAATTTACACACAAACGCTGTACAGCCATCTTTTACATTCCATCATAGATTAATATGCACCACCATTACACTTCGATCTCCCTCTAAACGCCTTCAATCGCCCGTCACGGTCGAGAGCGCTCTATAGGGAATCAGATCATAGATGAACCATAGATAGATCCGTCAATTTCAGTCTAACAATTTATAGTAGGTATGGATTCGTGTCTTAATAGTATAAGTATTTTGGTATCTACTGTTTATTAGTAAAATCCAAATTAAATTTTTTGGTCAGCTCTCTTCGACCTTCAATCTTTAAAATTGGTCTTATTTTTACATTACCCATCAAACCCGAAATTCAGCAATAAATTAATGCAAGCTTCATTTGTCAAAAGGCCGCAGTAAACAAGTGACGAATGTTCGTGACGCTATACACGAAAGTTAAACAATGATTAACGATAGGCCGTCAATACGCTGTGTTTCGTGTCACGGCCAAAATGTAAAAAATGAATTCATTAATTCATAATTTCCGGTAAAACCGGGAAAAAGAGTCTGCTACTATTGACATACCTGCTTTGAGTTTTATATGGCTTCAGGTGTTGTTTGTGCTGCTAAAAAATCTGTGTGAAAATAATCGACTTTTGACATTCAACAGACAAACAGATTCCTATTTTTTACAATAGAAGTAAGTACTCCTTACCCAAATAATTTTTTTCATATTTTATTAAAAACTATCACCAGTTTAGCGATTTTTTACTTTTTTACTAATGCAATCGTTCCAATCCAAAATGCTAGAACGTCGCGATTGGCATAAGTAGTTCTCAAGAATTCCTAAGTCCTTGAACCATTAGTTCAAATGGATTAGTCTGGCGAGTTTTTAGGCCAATCTAGTACCTAAAGTATAAATTCTTTGTACAGCGTACCAAAGCCGACATGGTAAAACGGAGTTTTAACATTGGGCCAATCCTGAATAAAGCAATATGAGTGTTTTTATGATAACCTTATATGCAGTTAACGTTTGCCTAATAGTTCTTGTCATAAACTAGCTCACACAGATAAATTGATAACTTTATAAAACTTTGATCAGCGTTTCATAGAAATATCGTAGCGGTCTGCTATCCAAAAGACAAACAGCAATACCTGAGTAATAAGTAGTAATTATATTATATAAGTACGAGTATGTCTAAAGGATATTCACCTTTAAATATGCTTAATGAGTGGTCTTTAAAGGTGTTTCTATACGGCTTCGCTGGGTTTAATTATGCCATATAATTTGACGGCGGCTGTGTGTACTCTGAAGGGCTTAAGTCCCTTAAATAATTAACTGCCGTGGAATCCCTTAAGATTACGTACCTACGAGAAACCCTTTTATACCTTTTCATACCGTAAACAAAAAAGATAATTTGTTTCAAATTTAGGGGTATTTATTATATATAATATTATAAAATATACTTTTTTGTCACTCTTTTACGTTTTCTTTTATTAAAACTTATTTTAATAAGAAGGCAATAAAAGGGATGATGACAATTCAATCAAATCAGCAACTCATTAACAGACTTAAAAACGCACTTCTAGTATGGAAGTTGTATGAAATTCACAATAGTGACGTCATCAAATTTCAACGCACTTTTTTATTTAATTTATATAAAAAAATGGTTAAAACTAATCGAGGATGTGAATTGTAGATCTTTTGGAAGACAATATATTTAATACTCAGTTAGAAAT
This sequence comes from Erebia palarica, assembly GCA_964035005.1. Taxonomy (NCBI): domain Eukaryota; kingdom Metazoa; phylum Arthropoda; class Insecta; order Lepidoptera; family Nymphalidae; genus Erebia; species Erebia palarica. Next base: position 14,461,396 of record OZ035983.1, read on the forward strand.
AATTTATTTTTGATATAGGCATCATCCGTATTAAGCGTGTGTTTTCATCAGAGATGTGCTTTGTTGCTAACCTACGGATGTGTCAATCTCACCAATAGGAGCTCAAATGTAACATTTAGTGATCTAAGCTATGAAAATCAAGCGCTCTTATTGGCGGCTCGTACTAATTGACACACATCTGCTTAGCGACTTAACACATCTCTGGTGGAAACGCACCCTAAAACCGTCAAAATAAACTGGTTTTAGACGTGTTCGACACAGTGATCGATAGTAACATTTTAAAAATATTGCTAGCAGTTAATACTAAAAATGTGTGTACCCAATTAGCAAATAAAACAATATTTTTAAAACTTAATTAAGCCCGCACAAGGAGTCTTAAATTTATTTAGTAAAATGTTTAAAATTATAATTTTAACTTTTTTGCAAGTGGTATTCTTTTGTCAAGAAATGACAGAATGTAACTAAACCAATCACAATGTTCTTGTGTAAGCAGTATTAGAAACAAGTCTTAATAGTGTCATATCTGGCTTCTTGAAAACCGTTATTATTCATTCTCTACATCCTGCAGTTAAATCTAATCCAGTATAATCCGTATATTAATTTAAGACGCATCATTTAAATAAATAGCCTGAAAAAGATAATTTTGAAAATCACTAAACCAAGAGAACACAACTAACTCTCAGAGATAGTAATCACCTCTTGCTCCTCTTTAGAACATTCGTAAATTGCACTTAGGGGATTTAGCTTAGTATTTTCTGGGGCGCTTTAAAATTATACGACATTCAAAGTTGCCGGTTTTCCATTACAAAAACAGAGTACCTAAGTGTTTGGAAATTAAGTCGTGCTAAGTATTTTACGTAATTTGCAACGGAATAAGGATTTAAAGCTGTTTTCCATTTTATTTATTTATTATTTAATTAGATAGTTGCCATTTTTTATATATATGCAAATTATAATAATAATAATAATTTATGAAGAATAAGCGCAGGTTTACATTAAGTCACTGAGTGGTAACAGATATTAGTTTGTTAGTTCTGTCAGGTCTTAATCGTTATCGTCTTTGTCGTAAGATATTAATATTACTGCGTCATCTCAACAAAAAGACCGCTCAACGGTTTCTACGCGCTAGGTGCTTTCCGGTATAAGGTGACGAATCCAATGCCTACTTTTTGCTCTGTGTAACATAATCACCATTTTATTTGCAACAATCGTGCCTGTTTTAATGGATATATAATTTCGTTCTATACCGACGCAAAGTAATTACCGAGTAAACTGTCAACTGATATAATTTGGTAACTCTTTTGACCAACCGAGTTCATGAACACAGTATCAAAGGTGTGTCAAACCACTAAGGCATGGAGATAAATTTAGGATTGGTCTTCAGTTCAATCCAATTCTAAATCTATGGGTGTGGAATACCCATCCGGCGTCTGTGTTTCCTGCTACGTACAACTTACGTGTCTATATTACAAGCCTACATCGTAATAAAAAGTCTGATTCAGAGACATTCAAAGTGATTGTTTTATAGAATTTAACTAAAGTACAAAAATACAATGAATACCTGGCCCCTAAACTAGGAGGACCCGTATCTTAGGGGCCAGGGGGATAGAAAATTATATTTCCACTGAGAAACGTTAAGGCCTGTAGGCCATATACGCGCCTAAGGTAGCCTAAGGTAGGCAGTAAATAATATGTCCTCCCCTAGTAAATACGCTATATTTTTGTTATCAGCATTATTACTACGAAATTTATTTGTATACATAGGTCTGTACTGTATGTAGGCATAAAATATCTAATATCACTTTGAAGGCAAAACTTGGGACGAATGGAAATGTTTGCTTCTTGTTAAACGTACTTAACTTCCAGTAACTTTCACGTACGAAATGAAAATTCCATTTGATATTTATAAAGTTGAGAGAAACTCCATAGGTTCAAAGTCTTTAAGAACGTTCGAATATTTTCAATATTTACTTACACGATATTTAGTAAGTATAAGATCGTATAAGTAGAATTCTTCGACTTACTAATTAATATTTTTTCGTTTTGAGATTGAAACTTGATGTTTTAATTAATATTTGATGTCTAATAAACTAAAATTAATAATACGTACATATCTAGCATAGTTATTAGGTAAACAAATACCCCTAGGTATTAAAGAAACGTAGCACATCTCATGTACCCATAAATAAGAATAATTGTTTGAACTCATGGTGTTCCTTAACTTTTAAGATGAAACGTTTGGTTGAGAGATTTACCTAATCCTCTACGTGGGTCCTACCAAATAGTTCATTAATGTCTATTTTTGTATCTTTAGTGGGTTCGATTATGGGCTCAGCGGTAAACTTTTAAAAAAATATTTGAATGCAGATATCCTTCACACTGCGCAAGACCGCGGCATGTGGAACTCCTTGCATGAGGCCTATGTCTAGCAGTGGACGTCTATCGGTTGAGGATGATAATGATAATGATTCTTATTTTTTTTTTAATAAAGGAATGTTTCCTTTGAGTCTTGAACTTCATATCTTCAATATTCAAAGTACTTTTCTACACCCTGCATTATTAATGGAAAGCATTAATTAGCTTTGACAGACCTCCACGGACGGATGACATTGTGGCGAAGACCCACGAGACCTACTGAACCCTCGGGAATGTCCGTTCCGACTCGCTTTCGGTCGGGATTCTCCCGGGCGTTCATAAATTACATTGGGTTTGTTTAACTTCAATCCTAACATTTCTCCTTAACTGGTGACCCCCGACGTTCCCATAAGTGATGACCCAGCGACGCGTCCCAAACTCTCAAGTGCTTGCATATTTCGAACATTTTTTGTGTGCATTGTGGCGGACTTGTTCCCGAAATAGAATCAGTTTAACAAAAGTTTTTTTATTTTAAATAATGGCATCGCAATCCAAGAGTAGCCTCGACTGGCTACACATGTGTATAATAATGCGATTGGTACCGCGCCGCAAGTTCATCAGCTGTGCGTGTCAACGTCGAATGATGAAATGAGCGAACTCAAACGATCAGTCGCTGATTTGTCGCGCCAAATCGCCGCACTTGAATCATCATCGCGATCCCGCTCGAGATCGAACAGCAGCACGAGATGGCACTGACGTTCCCGTAGCCGACCCAATGATGTTGCGACTGATGCCCACTGCTGGTATCACCGCAAATTCTGAAGTAAGGCTACTAAGTGCCGTGAGCCGTGCAACTACAACTCGTCGGAAAACGAAAAACGCAGTCATTGATGGCGGCTGAAGATGACTGTCGTGACGTCACACCGAGTCGCGTATTTGTAACAGACAAACACTCTAACTTTAAGTTCTTAATAGACACTGGTGCTGATTTGTGTGTGTTCCCTATTAGAAATGTAAGTTCTTATAAGACAATTGTTAAGAAGACTGACTATAAACTTTTTGCCGCTAATGGTACAGTGATTAATACATATGGAACAATAAACTTAAATTTAAACTTCGGGTTGCGTCGAGATTTTCGCTGGCGTTTTGTAATAGCCGACGTTACCCGACCGATCATAGGCATAGATTTTTTATCATATTATAACCTACTCGTAGATGTAAGGAACCACCGATTAGTTGATAATACGACTACGCTTATTGTAAATGCTAAACCCGTGTTGTCTTCTTTAGAGTGCGAAATTACAGGTAATTCTCGTTATCATCAGTTACTCAAACAGTTTCCTGAGGTCACGCGACCCTCTGGTGAGCCAATGGTGCGCGAAGTCAAGCATCAAACGCTCCACTACATACGCACCACGCCCGGTCCGCCGGTGTTCAGTCGACCTCGCAGATTGGCACCGGACCGACTCCGCCGAGCTAACCGTGAGTTTGAGGATATGGTAAGAGCTGGTATTGCACGTAGATCCGATAGTCCGTGGGCAGCGCCTCTCCATCTAGTACCTAAAAAAGACGGTACTGATCGACCTTGCGGAGACTACAGAGGTATAAACGCTCGAACAATACCCGATCGATACCCAGTACACCACATCACAGATTTTTCCCATAATCTACATAGCTGTACTGTGTTTAGCAAAATTTGATTCCAGTAAACCCTGCTGATGTACCTAAAACTGCCATAACTACGCCGTTCGGATTATTCGAGTTTCCGTTCATGAGTTTTGGTTTAAGGAACGCCGCGCAATCGTTTCAGCGATTCATGGACGAAATCTTAAGGGATCTGGATTTTGCTTTCCCGTATATAGATGACATATTGATTGCGTCACGTGACCACACCGATCACGAATGTCATCTCAAACAGGTTCTAGAGCGCCTTCGAGATCATGGTGCTGTTTTAAACTCCGCTAAAAGCGTATTTGGTGTTCCGGAAGTCGAGTTCCTCGGCTACTTAGTTACGGCAAATGGCACGAGTCTTAGGCCAGAAAAGGTAAGTAGTATCCAGAACTTCACGCAGCCCAAGACCTTGAAAGAATTAAGGAGATTTCTCGGTATGATTAACTTTTACAGAAGATATCTACCGAACGCTGCGAAAATCCAAGCACCTTTACACAAACTACTTAGCGGTACAAATACCAAACCAAACACTCCAATCACCTGGACGTTTGAGCTGGAACAGACTTTTAACGAATGTAAAAAGAGCCTCGTCGATGCAACACTGCTTGCTCATCCCGATACTACAGCGGATCTGATGTTGGTCTGTGATGCGTCCGATATCGCCATCGGCGCCGTATTGCAGCAGAAAGTTATGGTGGTCGTCGAGTCGGGCGTGGTTAATAAAACTCCCTTTTAGGACTACCACTATTATATTAGAGATAAGTTTGTACAGACAGGGAAGGAAACACGATTAGAATTAAATTAAATGACTAAACAAGAACAAGGACTAGGACTATCTAGGCACGCGCCTGGCGTTTGGCCACAAGGCGAGCGCGGACCTCCCGTCGCGACAGCGGTTCGGTAAGGACTAGTTAGTAAAATCTGAAGGCTCCAGGCGCGCGCGCATGGCGTGATCGTGACGTCACACGGGCCAGCTTCTCAATAGGTATAGACAGGCGGACGCATGTACCGGTGAGAGCGCGCGGCGCGCGGAATAGAAATAGGTAAATATAATAATTATTTTGTATGTCTGTATGTATGTATGTGTTTTATAAATATTATTACGTATATATTAAATATCAGGTTAGTATATATTATTATATTATAAGTGTGTAGCGTGTGAATGAGTGGAGTGTCCCCATATCACTCCCCCCCGGAGGCCGTACTTACGGACGATAAAAATCCGGGAATTTGCCTTGTCTACCGGATCTTGTTGTTCGAGGTATCTCTGTGTCGCTATTCGTGACTTTGGGAGCGGGGCTAGCTTCTCTGCGTACAGTGACGTTAGGCGGATCGGTGTTTAGTATATAGGCCGGTTTCAAGCGGTCTATAGAAACGGTCACCTCTTTGCCTTTTATCTTAACTTTAAATACCTTGTCGCCTCTTTCAGTCACTTCATGCGGACCGGGGTATGCAGGATGGAATGTACTTCTCAACGCGTCTTCTCTGATGAATACGTGGCTGGAAGTAGCGAGATCCTTATAAACAAATGTTTTGTTTCTACTATGGCGTGAAGCAGGACAAGGTCGCAGTCGTTCGCAAAATGAACGCACTCTGGCAGTGAAGTCGGTAATGTCTGTTGTGGAATGAGTGTTTGTTTCAAAGAACTCACCTGGAAGTCGTAAAGGCTCTCCGTAGACGAGTTCTGCTGAGGAACACTGTAGGTCGGCTTTGAAGGCGCTCCGAATCCCTAATAGCACTAGTGGTAAGGATTCTGTCCAATTACTATCAGCGTGGCATGTGATAGCTGTTTTTAGCTGCCGATGGAATCTTTCCACTAGGCCGTTGCAAGCGGGGTGATAAGCCGTGGTTTGCCGGTGTTTGAATCCGGCAATCTTGGACAAGCAGCTGAATAGTTCCGACTGAAACTGCCTACCTCGATCCGTGATGATATCAGCTGGACTGCCGTAACGGGCGATCCAGCCTGATAACAGTGCCTTGGCTACGGTTTCAGCAGTGCTGTCTGCTATGGGGATGACTTCTGGCCATCTTGTGAAGCGGTCTACTGCTGTTAAGCAGTAGCGAAAACCGTTGGAGTAAGGCAGTGGTCCGATGAGGTCGATGTGCACGAAGGAAAACCTGGCTCGAGGTAATTCGAATGTGCCTAGGGGTGCTGACACATGGCGATGAACCTTGGAGCGCTGGCAGGATAAGCACGTGCGTGACCAGTCTCGACAGTCTTTCCTGACAGCAGGCCATACGAAACGCTGCGCTATGAGTTTGGCTGTGGCGTTTGCACCAGGATGGCTCAAACCATGAAGACTGTCGAAGACCTGCTTGCGTAAGGATGAGGGGACGAAAGGTCTAGGTGTATCCGTACTTACGTCACAGAATAGTTCGACGCCGCTGCTGGGATCCTTCAGTTTGACGAAGCGGAGAAAAGACTCGTCGCTGAGGAGCTGTGAAAGTTCGGTATCCTCTGATTGAGCTTTGGCGAGTATTTCGAGTTCGACTGGATGTTGAACTTCATCCACGCGAGACAGGGTATTTGCGACGACGTTTTCTTTTCCGGATATGTGACGGATATCGCTGGTAAATTGGGATATAAAATCGAGGTGCCTATACTGACGCGGCGAGCAGTTATTTTTCCGAGTATGAAATGCGTAACATAAAGGTTTATAGTCAGTATAGACTACAAAGTGTCGAGCCTCGAGCATATGGCGGAAATATTTTATACCTTCGTATATGGCGAGTAACTCACGGTCGTAAGGCGAGTACTTCTGTTGTGCAGGGCTGAGTTTCCGCGAGAAGAAAGCGAGGGGTTGCCATGCGTTGTCTTTGTACTGCTGCAACAGAGCACCCAATGCTAGGTCGGAAGCATCTGTCACGAGGGCAAGTTTGGCTTCGCAATCGGGGTGTGCTAGCAATGCGGCAGTACAAAGACTATTTTTGGATTCCTCGAATGCTTTCAGGGCGTTACCAGTGAGATCTACAGGTTGGGAGGGTTTGGTCGAGCCAGACAGTATGGCGTTTAAGGGACCTTGGATTTTTGCGGCATTGGGTATGAATCACCTATAAAAATTAATCATGCCCAAAAATCGCCTGAGTGATTTTATTGTTCGCGGCTTCGAGAATTCCTTGATGGCTTGAACTTTGGACTCTAGTGGCTTAGTACCTGCGGCTGAGATGTGATAACCTAGGAATTGAACCTCGGATGCGCCAAAAACACACTTCGAAGTATTAACTAGAACGCCAAATTTTTTCATTCTTTCGAATAGTACTTCTAAATGTTTTTCGTGTTCTGTGGCATCCTTAGAAAATACTAAAAAGTCGTCTGGGTAACAATAACAGAAGTTAAGTCCACGAGTCATTTCATCAACGAATCTCTGAAAGGTCTGGCCTGCGTTTCGGAGTCCAAAGGTCATATAAGGAAATTCGTACAGTCCGAATGGTGTCGTGATCGCTGTTTTGGGAATATCTTCGTGAAACACTGGGATCTACTAAGTCGATGGTCGAAAATACCTTACATCCGGAAATGCCGTGGGCGAAATCGTGTATATGTTTTATAGGATACTTATCTGGGATAGTACGTGCGTTGAGCTGCCTGTAGTCCCCGCAAGGCCGCCATCCATTATCTTTCTTAGGGGCTAAATGCAGGGGCGACGCCCAGGCGCTCTCAGATGGTCGTGCCGTCCCGTTGCTAAGCATCTGATCGAATTCGTGCTTCGCTATTTTCAATCTGTCCGGAGCTAGCCTGCGAGGAGAACATGATATCGGGGGGCCGGGTGTAGTGCGTATGTAGTGTAATGTATTATGTGTAGTGACAGTAGGTGCGCCAGCCGGTCTAGTAATTTGCGGATATTTAGCTAGAATGGAATGGTACCGTGTGTCGCCAGATGGAATTTTTACAGAATTAACATTATTAATATTCTTATCTATAAAAACAATTGTTGATAAAGATGTAGTATTATCAATAAGTCGCTTATTCTTAACATCTACAATTAGGTTATAATGACAAAGAAAATCTACACCAATAATAGCTCTAGTTACATCGGCTACAATAAAATTCCACGAAAAGTTCCGGCGTAAATTAAAGTTTAAATTTAAATGTACATACCCGTAGGTTTCTATTACACTACCGTTTGCCGCGGTCAATTGAAACATCGACTTTGCCCGTCGTTCACGAAATGCGGACCGCGGAAACACACACACATCACTCCCGGTATCCACTAGAAAGTCCACTTTTGTTTCTCGGTCGGTGATGAACAGGCGACCCGGTGATGAGCAGTCGTCGGCCGCCATTACCGACTGCTCTGCTGGTTTTCCGGGAAGTCGCACGGCTTGGTACATCTCGTCGCCTTCGACCCAAATTTTCTGTGGTACCAACACGTTGGATACCTAACGGAGTTGGATCTGGAGCGGTTACGGCGCTGGCTCGTGGAACGCTCTCTTCTTCTAGGCTGCCTATTCCGTCGGTTGAGTTGCATGGTTAGGTTTTTGACCGCCTCCTTTAATTCCGCTATCTCCAATGCCATGGACATGCTGCTGGTGGGTGAAGGTGCTGGGGCGGAAGTGGTGGCGGAGGTGGTGGCGGAAACTTGTGGCACCGGCGAGATAATATCGCAGACGCGATCAGCCAGGTCCGCTAAATCGTCGAGGGGTCCCGCTGGCTGGGATGCTATTAGAGTCCGGATGTTGGCAGGTAGCCTGTTACACCAGATACTCTTGATGAACTGGTCCGGGACAGAAGATCCAGCCAATCCTTTTAAGTGACGCAAGAATTGCGAAGGCTTCCGGCTGCCTAGTTCTTCGTGTTCGAGGAGCTGTTGTATCTTCCGGTCCCGTGATGCAGTTAGTCTCTTTATTAGTAGTGTATCGGTTGGTTTCCGGTGGCGATGTTATAATATCCTTAACCTCCTTTGAGTATTGGTTGTCTAGGTTGCTCGTAATATAATAAAATTTTGTGTTTTCCGACACGACTCCGGCGATCTCAAATTGACCTTCAATTTGTGCGAATCAAAGTTCGGGGTCATCCGGCCAGAAGAGAGGTATTCTAATTCTCATTCGGTCCGACGTGGCTGCAACAACGCGTCGAGCACGTTTTTTATATGGTCGTACCGTTACGTGCTCGGGATCATCGGATTTTACTGTGACGTCGGTTTCACTTCCACTGGTCTCCATCTTGTTTTTCAGCGGGGTCACCAGTATGGTGGTCGTCAAGTCGGGCGTGGTTAATAAAACTCCCTTTTAGGACTACCACTATTATATTAGAGATAAGTTTGTACAGACAGGGAAGGAAACACGATTAGAATTAAATTAAATAAACAAGAACAAGGACTAGGACTATCTAGGCACGCGCCTGGCGTTTGGCCACAAGGCGAGCGCGGACCTCCCGTCGCGACAGCGGTTCGGTAAGGACTAGTTAGTAAAATCTGAAGGCTCCAGGCGCACGCGCATGGCGTGATCGTGACGTCACACGGGCCGGCTTCTCAATAGGTATAGACAGGCGGACGCATGTACCGGTGAGAGCGCGCGGCGCGCGGAATAGAAATCGGTAAATATAATAATTATTTTGTATGTCTGTATGTATGTATGTATGTGTTTTATAAATATTATTACGTATATATTAAATATCAGGTAAGTATATATTATTATATTATAAGTGTGTAGCGTGTGAATGAGTGGAGTGTCCCCATAAAGTTGAAGGTAATTGTCAACCCCTTGCTTTCTTCTCCAAGAAACTGACCTCAGCTCAACGTAAGTATAGCCCTTTCGATCGAGAGCTACTCGCAATTTACGAAGCCGTGAAATATTTTCGATTCATGGTCGAGCTGAAGCCATTCACGATCTGGACAGACCACAAGCCTATTGTTGCTGCATTCCGTAAAGCGTCAGAAAAATGCTCTCCACGTCAGTTCCGACATTTCGATTTCGTGTCACAATTCTCGACCGACGTGCGACACATTTCCGGAGAGGACAACGTCGTTGCTGATGCACTCTCTCGGATCGAATCTGTTACCGATAGCATTAGTTTAGATAAACTCGCTTCTTCACAAGAGACGGACACCGAGTTGAGATATCTTTTGCACACTTCTTCTTCGCTGGATTTACAGAAAATGAGAATTTCTGACTCTAGTGCACGCAAAGTGTATTGCGATGTTTCTGGTCCGAAACCACGTTTGTATCTTACACCCGAATTTCGCAAACAGGCTTTCGACGCCATCCATGGCTTGAGTCATCCTGGTGCTACGCCTACCATCCGACTGATGACCGAAAGGTACGTATGGCCTAGTATACGAAAGGACTGTAGGGCTTGGACTAAAGCCTGCCTCGCTTGTCAAAGATCAAAGGTTACACGGCACACCCAAGCTCCAGTCCATACTTTTACTCCTCCATCTTCTCGTTTTGACCACGTTCATATCGATCTCATAGGGCCGCTCACCATATCGCACGGCTACCGCTATTGTTTTACTGCAGTCGATCGATTTACGCGTTGGCCCGAGGTGATTCCTCTAGAAGATATCACAGCAGAAAGAGTGGCTCTCGCTTTTGTAAGTGGTTGGCTAGCACGTTTTGGCTGTCCACGTAAAATAGCGACAGACAGAGGGCGCCAATTCGGCTCCCATTTATTTAAAGAGCTGGCTAAATTTACTGGTTGCCAACACCTTATCACTACGGCGTATCATCCCGCCGCGAACGGTTTAGTAGAGAGATTTCATCGACAGTTAAAAGCAGCAATTATGTGCCACAATAATGAGAAATGGGTAGAGGTACTTCCACTTGCGATGCTAGGGATACGCAGCGCCTGGAAAGACGATATTGCATCTACCTCCGCTGAGCTGGTATATGGTGAAAGTCTTCGCTTGCCTGGAGATTTATTCTTGCCATCCGCACCAGAAGTCGTCGATTACAGCGATTTCCTATCTCGCCTTCGCAAACACATCCACGACTTGAAGCCGACTCCGGTAATACGTCACGGAATCGCCAGAACGTTCGTGCACAAGGATTTATCCTCCGCTACTGCTGTCTTCCTAAGACAAGATGCCGTCCGAAAACCACTACAGCCACCTTACTCTGGTCCGTATAAGGTAATCGAGCGATCGGAAAAAACTTTCAAAATCGACATAAACGGTAAGGTCATCACAGTTTACATCGATCGTCTCAAACCAGCCTACATTGTGCACGAATCTCAACCTACTTCGTTCACGCCCATTACTGCAGAACCGCCTGCCACCAAGCCTGACACAGTAACTCGCTCTGGCAGACAGGTAAGATTCCCTCGCAGGTTTATGTAATTAAACCCACTTGTTATTAGTATGTAAAACCATTTTCGAGAATATGTTTAGCTATTAATATTATACATAAGCTGATAATATTGCATTGTATCGTTTATTTTTTGTAAACATTCAATAGTTTAATACCAAATTTACTTTTATGTTTAATTTTAATTATAATATGTACTTTTGTAGCAAGGGAAACTAATTGTGTAAAAGAACGAATTCTTTAATCATCATGAACGATCTAAAGGTCTCCGGGGGGGCTGATGTGGCGAAGACCCACGAGACCTACTGAACTCTCGGGAATGTCCGTTCCGACTCGCTTTCGGTCGGGATTCTCCCGGGCGTTCTCAGTGAATCTTAAACCCCTACGCAGGGAGGCCGCGTACACGCAACTTGTCCGGCTAATTCACTCGATACCAATCTATTAATTATTATACTTATTGTAACGTCCATAGTCCACATATAGTGTTTTAAATCGTTTATTTATCATAATATATCAATAGACTTTTGTAACCTAAATTAAATAAGCAACTTTCAATATATAATAATCATAAATTACATTGGGTTTGTTTAACTTCAATCCTAACATTTCTCCATAACTGGTGACCCCCGACGTTCCCATAACATCAAGCGAGTCGCAACTTGTAGGGAGCCCCAAGCCGCTGGATTCACGGGGAACGGACAGTGCAAGACCGAGGCATGTGAAAGCTCTGGCAACCTATAGTATGTCTGTCTGTTTCTGTATGTAAGTGAGACCTATTATATATGTCGTTCAGTAGAACTGTCCCCAGATTGTGTAAGGAGATCGTAATCGTAATCGTTTGTGAAACGGATAATTCGACCGGTTTATAAATAAATAAATAAATAAATAATTTCTTTATTTAAGCAGAGGCCCATATTTGTTAGTACAACGCAATCTTAAAAAAAAACCTATGTTAGTATTTTATTTCTAGAATAAATTTAATATAAAGATTCCATTTAAGTCACCGAACGAGAACTTTAATAAAATGTTGCAGGATCGGTGACTCTAATTTACCCGCTATCATCATCAGGATACTGTTTGAGCTTGAACGCAGCCTTGCCAGGAGGGATGCAGTCTTTTTCCTGATGACGGCATGGAAATCATCAGTACGTGCCTCTGCAAACATACCTGATGCTGAGCAAAATCGCGGCAAGCCCAACAGTATCCTGAATCCATTGTTGTACTGGACTCGCAATGTATCCATAGCCTTTTGAGTGTAGTTAGTCCACAGGCCTCCCGTGTAGCAGGTTTGACAATAAGCTTTGAACAGCGTTATTTTCGCTTCCTTACTACAGCGAACGAACCTGCGGGCCAACATGTTACATCTTACAGCTAAGGCTCTCCGTTCTCGTTCTATATCTACCTGGTCTCTAAGATCCTCCGTAACATAGTGACCCAGATATTTAAATTGTGCCACTCGCTTTAGCAACACCCCATTGAGTGTGATTTTGGGTTCATATTTCACTTGCTTACGGGGAGTCTCAAAGACCAGGTTCACTTTTGGCCACATTATAGATGAGTCCATGTCTAATCGCGTACTGCTCACATGATTTAAGCAGCTCCCTGATCGAACCGGCCGTGGGACCCAGCAACACCATGTCCTCTGCATAGTTTAGATTATTCACGCAGACGCCATCTATCCAGCACCCGACCGGTTTGCTGCTGAGTTCCATGATCAGCTCGTTCACATACAGGTTGAAGAGCTTCGGCGAGGTCAACCCCCCCAGCCTCACCCCGCACTCCAACCTGTACGGTTCAGAGAGCTCCTTACCCCACCTGACAAGATTCACCTGGTTTGCATACCAAAATTGCATAATACTACGCAACTCCGGCTGCACACCTGCTTGTTTCATTTTTTCCCACAGCACATCGTATGACACAAAATCGAAGGCTTTGGAAAGATCAAGAAAACAGGCGTACACCGGCGTTTTACGGCTAGTATAGTATTGGGCAGTCTGTTTCAGGCTTAATATCGCAGTTTCCGTAGAGAGTTTCGGTTGAAACCCAAACTGTGCGTCATGAAACTGAAGCGTTTCGCTAAGTTTCCTGTCCAACAGACTATCCAAAACTTTTGAAATTATGGTAGCAAGCGATAAAGGCCTATAGTTAGACTGGTCTGAAATATCACCGGTCTTGTTTTTCACAATAGGGACTACTAGCGTTCTCATCATGTCACTAGGGATATACGAGTGACTAACGCAGAGCGAGTAAAACATCGACAGTACTCCGGGTAAGTGAAAGCCCGCGTATTTCAGTTGTTCGATGCTGAGGCTGTCATGTCCAGGCGATTTTCCCCTAGTCATTCTATTAATTATATCTGCAACTTGCTTACTTGAGAATCGCAGTAGCTCCCTGTCACAACATACGTCAGCATCGACCACCATCCTCGACGGTCCCAAGTTTAAGGAGTTCAGAGATACCTGCACGTTAAAAAGCATGTGTGAACTCCATAAACAGTTTCAGTTCGTTTTAAGCCATCAAATGATAACAATTTGTTTAGACAATTGGACCTCTGATGTCTATTTGTTGACGACGACGATTATTTTACGTGTGTACCTATATTTTCGTATTATAATTATGTAGTAGTGTATACAGTTTATTGTTTATTATTAAACCTTGTATAATACTCCGATCAGGTTGCTGTTATTGTAGCAAAATTTCTCTACCAACGAAACTCTGATGGAAAATTTATACTCAGCACAACAATGTACAAAGGAAAATAAGAAATACGTGGGCAAACTGCCCACGTTCTTTCTACCTGAAGAGTATCTGAAAATATTAGAATGTAAAGTTAAAATAAAATTCTTACTTTATGCGTCTGTAAACTAGGCATAGTTATAAGGCGTCAATTGTTTTAACCTACAGCTATACTGATTTTGTCGGCAGCATTGTAAAGTATTGCTGGCAACAACAGGTCAAAAAACTTGTAGATGTGGAAAAGCTTTACTTTAGGTTTAAGTATTTTTAATCTTAAGTTGCAAATTCGTCTCTAATTCTGTCGAACGTAAACTTTTCACTTTCGATCAAAAATTTTCCGACTTGGGTTAATGTTATGATGGTAATTATTTTATGCAAAGTAGCACTTCATGACAAGCATGTTCACAAAAAAAATATTCGGAAAAAAGCTCTAAATAAAAAGAAATAAAATTTAACTCTAACTCCCTCAGAATTCTCACGAAAAAAGTTTAAAAATTATAACTCGGATACTACCAAAAATCGCTGAACATACATGGGGTATTTTAGGTTTCTACACGTCATCGTACAGGAATGCTAAATCGCTTGGCGGTACGTCGCGTCGTTACCAGTAGGGTGGTAACTAACCACGGCCGAAGCCTCCCATCAGACCAAACCAGAGAAAATTCACAAATTATAAATTCTCAAATTGACCCTGCCGAGAATTGAACCCGGGACCGAATTGAAGCACTCAAAACTGCGCCAGGGAGGTCGTCCAACATCAAACAATTTGTATAGTCCCCCAAACCAGCATGAAGCATTGTTGCAGTAGTAAAATCGCCGTTCGCCGACGCGATTGTATCGGGTGCGTTGGCCCTAGAGTATAATTTCAGTTAGGAGTACGATTCGAAAGCTTTACCTATTTTTAATACATGGCACCGTTTTTTGTGAAAAAAAAAACTAAAATAGAAAAAACGCGGGTGTTTGGCAAAATGACCTTGCCCTACTTTCAAAATGAGACAAAAGCAGCAAAAGATAGTAATTATAATGACAAATACCTGTGGTTTCTAGATCTTTAATAGTTAGCTCAAGATGTTCTCTTTCACCGTTATAGTAAAAAGGTGCTTGCTGAGTACGTGGCCTAAATTAGGCTATAACTTCATTATAATAGTTAGGCTCGAATTTGTTGCGATCTTAAGTTTGAACAGTCAATAGGAGCGCGGAACTTTACTATTTTACTTTATTTAACTTCAGTAGAAATAGAAATGTACCAACCTATGCAGATTAAACTTCTAACTCTTGTTTACTTTGCAACGGTCGACTGAGGTGACCCTTACTTGCATAAATCAAATTATAAGAAAACTCTCCTTTTAAAATCTAGTACATAGTCACTAGCTAACTTAGTCAAGGGCTATCTTGTAGTACTTAAGCTTGTAATAGAATAAAAATAAAAATAAATAATAATACACTTAAGATACTGTCAAATTACCTTTAGCAAGATTCAAAAGTTAAAAATTCATTTGAACAGTCGTCAAGATTTTACAAGTAGGTACTACCTACTTCATACGTGCAAGGCCATAAACTTTATTTCCAGCCGTTTCACGGCTGAAGTGTTTAAGAATGCTTACATGACGCTAGGCTACGTTTGTATGCAGTACTTAGCCGTATTAATCTCATACAAAGTTGCAGGTCTAAATACTCGTACAGTGAAAGTAGGTAGGTACTTATTCTGTGGTTTTCGAGATTTGTATCATCATGTTCATTTGTATCTTATTCACGAGTATCTTGTTACTTTGTATCTTCATATTATAAGTAACATTATTTACTTGTTCTTATGTTCTATCGAAAACGAAAAGTAGATACCTACATTTATTTATCTGTGTCAATTTTTCAAAATTATATATAAATATATAGTTTTGAAAAATTTACACAAATAAATTTCATAATAAAATTATATATATTAAGTTTGATATATTTTTGAAATAGGCACAGAAAATTGTTACTGTAAGATTTTGAATCTTATTAAATTGCTTGATTAAATGGAAAATGTATTTAAATTCAATTAATTTAAAAGTCTCGTCATTTTCCCAGGAATAAAAACGTCGCTACGCTTAAATTGACAAAATGGAGGTCGCAATAATTCGGCTAATAGAATTAATTTTCTTTTTAAACAATTTAACAACCCCTTTTCCTTGGTAAGTACCTATTTTAATCATGGAACGTTCTGTTGCTGACGCTTAATTAGTCTTGATGTCATGATTGTGAGGCTTTGAGAGATGTTTAGACATGATTCTAACTTTTAATAAAGCTCTCAAGTAATTTCAAGAACAAATTGTCGTTTAAGATACGTTTTTCTTTTAATTTGTTTCATGACAAGTGCAATACTAAACTTACCTGACGTTTTTCTTTTGTTTTTACTCCAGGACAAGTCACCTGACGAAAAAATCATTGAGTTGGGTATTTAGGTAGATATACAATAGAAAACAGTATTAGTTTAAAATTGCAGTATTATATTATGACGTCCCTAAAATAAGGATTATTATGTCAAATATACCAAAATAGTGATATTTGGTATATTTGACAATATTGGTGAAAAGAGCCAGAAGGGCGCAGGCGGATTGACATGGCTAAAAATGCTATGTCCCAGGTGTCGAATATCTGGAGTAGCATAGACATATCGATACGCACAAAGTCAATATATATATATGTCACCGTAAAATTGCAAAAACCGTTAGATTGTAATCTAACTAGCGAAATTGTAAACAGTCGACAGATTACAATTTAACACATTATTTATCGGTATATTGTAATCTGTTAGGCATATTAACCCGATAACATATTTATGTCGAACCCTAACCCAACCTACAACATTGAACCGTTCAATGTTCCGAGTGTCAATTTTTGAAATATGCATTGTATTTACGTTTTCTTGTCTGTTTCCAATATATATGTCCTGTTGTTCTGCACCATGCCACGGACAGACCAAGATGGCGTAACATCGTGAAAGAAAAGATACTC
Organism: Erebia palarica; assembly: GCA_964035005.1. Classification (NCBI taxonomy): domain Eukaryota; kingdom Metazoa; phylum Arthropoda; class Insecta; order Lepidoptera; family Nymphalidae; genus Erebia; species Erebia palarica. Next base: position 14,478,394 of record OZ035983.1, read on the forward strand.
CGTGGCAAGGATCACGACCCTCAGCAATGAGGATGACGACGCATGGAGGATACTTAATAGTTTAACCGATGGTAGTAACCGATGCAAAATATGGTCAACGTATGACGAAAGCCCCGAAATTTTGAAATGTATGATTCTAATTGGATTTTCTTGCATCGTAGCACACCTACATGAATTGTGCGCCTTAAAAGCTCTATCCCGCTTCAGTCGACTGCAAAGCACACAAACAAAAGATTTCTTTATTAGGATTCTACGCGCTACATTGGCCTGTGGCGTTATCAATAAATAAATCTTTGTTCCGGATTAGATTTACCGAGATCGGAGATTTGTTTTTCGCTGGATGCGGAACGGCCGCCATAAACATTTCAACGTGCCATTAAAGTGGTCCAACCGAGAAAATGTATCTAGTTTTAGTCTGGGAACTTTTAAAGGAATTACTTCTCTTAGTTTGTTTGGTCATTTGTTGCGACGCCAACATAAAGTTTAGTGCCACTATTACGAAGGTAACAGACGCAAAGGACCTTTTAAACGTTTATGTTTGTTTTGTTCGTATTTATTTTAAGACACAACTTTGTTGGAGTGACCTTTGATCACCCGTTGACTATTTAATTAGGTATTCAAGCATTCTGTTTTTTTTCCTATCAAGACTTTGAATAGAATTAACTAAGTGAATCCATACGAATACCTATGATGAATGCGAAAGTGTGTCTGTCAATTCGTTTGATTGTATGTCGGTTGGTCTGTTACCTTTTAAGCCCATTTTGAGGAAATTTAATTCAGATCCCAGGGGCGGGCGTAGGCTCCTTTTTGTCCTGGAAAATTAAAGAGTTCTCATCGGATTTTTACGCAGACGACGTCGTGGGCATCATCTATTACGAAAAAAGTTTCTATTCATGGATTCGCTATCCTCAATGTTGAGCGTTGCAGCTAATTACACTGAAATCTTGCATACGAAGTTGCGCTGTGTGCTTCGAGTCATTAATCGTTGAGAATCAGGTACTTATTCAGTACCTAATTCCACAACGACGATCCCTTACGATATAGGATACGGTTAGGCCTTTCAAAATTAATGATGAACCAACTTATCTGGCAAAAATGTTGACTTTATTAGTGTGAATACTTACTAATATTATTTTTGTCTAACCGACACTGTATTTAATTATTGCATTGCTTATCCCTTTCATATTGTCCCCTGTAGAAAAGAGAACTAAATATTGTAGACCCGTAGCTTAGTTGAATTACAAACAACAAAGAATAGTAATTTTGACTGGATTATAATTACATAATTATGTTTTCTACCTAATAATACCTCATAAATCTGGTTCTTGTTTCATTTACGATGAATATCTTTTTTTGAAGTGAAACAACACAACGATTTTAAAGAAGTAAAATCGTTGTGATTTCAAAACTCGATGAAACAAAAACTGCACTTAAAAGAGACAAACATATTCAAAATATGATTTAGCCTGCGAGATAGAATAGAATATATAGAATGAGATAGAATACAATTATTATTTATTTCATTCTCTCCTAGGCTACTTTTCTGAGGTTTCACTTCTGCCATGTGTGAATTGCACACACAGTTTTTAAATTTAAATCAGTCTGCATTTCTGCAATCCAACCTGTATTATTACCACTCAAAGGCTGAAAAGAGTAAAGAACTATTTTCTCATCTTATAAAAATAAGGAATAAATCTAAGAAAATTTTCGTTTTTTTTTCATTAAGATTTGTCTAAATCCATGCAATTGTTTCTTACAAGCCCTGGCCGCTATAAATTTACCCATTACAGTGGTCAAGCTAAGAAATGTTTTTAGCTTTTAAGGAAGCTTTAAAGAAAAGTGTATCTATTTGTTGGGTAGTTTCTTGTAGCATAGGAATGATTTGAAGAAAATACGTGCCCCTTTCTTCCTAGAATTTTTTTTGTCGAATATAATACGACAATTGACACCATTGTAATTGAAACCGAAAACAAAATGAATGTTCTAACACGTTTTATTAGTAACTTTAATAAATTCTATCCTTTATTTTTTCAGGTTAGGTACTAAAATGTTGGTAACGTCCAGCAGATAAAAAAAATTGTGGGTGTCAGCTCCAACGCAAGACTGGAGTTTACTCTTTACGATCGATTATTAAATATATAGATTAGTAAATGAGGGTAAATGAACGCATTTTTATATTACTGAAAGCATACATTTATTTACATTAATATTATTATATAATTTATATTTATCAAAATACATCACATAGTCATGGAAACATAAACAACTTTTACCATGGAAACATAAAGGAAACGTAACGGGGAAATTTGATTTTACTCCCCATGAATTTTCATACCCCGGGTTTACATATGAGTATCGATTCTAAAGGAGGTAAACCGTTTTAAAAGAGGTTTATTTATAGTTGGTACGCTACGTAAAAACTGAGCTTGCTTCCTAATTGAAACGAATTCATTTGTATGGGGCGCGCTTGGGAGAACTCGTGGTGAGCTCTTTGCTCAAGTGAATTTTGTTAAATTACCAGTCGCATTGCGGCGCCAGAGTTTTTTTAAGGTTATTATATTGAGGTTCTTACACTACAATAAGGCGACCTCGCTTCGGCTAAAAGCCAAAAATAAACAATATAAACTTTAAAATAAATTCAGCAAACGCCACTTCATCCGCATTATCACGTCATTCTGTAGAAAGGCCTCCGTTTTGAACTATCATCATAATTTATAAACTTCAACCCCGGTTTTTCTGGCGATGTTTTTTAAGATCAAGCGCGCCAAACAACATTTTATGTCAAATCACGTTCCTATCATCAGCCAAGAAAAGTGTTTGGACTCTTTTACATATTTTTTCATAATTTTCCTTTGAATTCATATTTCATATCAAGTATCTATTTATGAATGCCGAGCACAATGGGTCTCCCTCCTATTAAAATGTCATATTTTATGCAGATATCATAGTATCATGCTAATTTTCGTTTGTAACGGATAATTTTTACGAATATTATTTCAACGACCTCTTTGGAGCGTAATTTGTTAGGGTTCCCCAGTAGGTAACATAAGGAAACTTAATTTTTTTCTTCCGGACCATTTTTCGTTTGCGAGTCAAATCCAACCATAAGAGCTGGTTGTAGACACCTGATACGAATCGTGACCTGACTCCATCATTATTTTCAATCTACACTATAAAATCCAGCCTTGAACATAACAACACGACAGGCGTTCGTCTCACTAGTACTATTTTAAATATATTTTGTACTAGCTGATGCCCGCGACTTCGTTCACCTGGTTTAAATTTTTTTGATTCCCGCGAGAACTTCTTTCACTCTCACTGTCTAGGTCCTCGACTATTTCCATGCAAAAATAACGTCGATCTGTTGCTTGCTTTTGCAAACCAACAAACTAACAAACAAACACACTTTCGTATTTTAATATTAGTATGATGTATGATTTTCCCACGCTATAAGGCCGATTTTCCAGAAGATCAGGCAAAAGATCTTCCAAAGTGCAGCCAAGCAATCAACATAAAACTTTAATGAACTAAGACTTTGTTTAAGCTTAAGCCAGCTTTAACGCTATTCTGTTGAACGTTGCAGCTAAATGCCGTCTTAATTCTGCATATAATAAAGAAAATCGTACCTACCGGTCGGCGCTAAAGTCCCGACTCAGCACAGTAATAATTTAGAAGTGACTCTACTTACCACTTACATCTATATGAAATAAAACATTACATATCATTATTTACATATTAGCATTAGGGCATCAGCACGCGACTTCGTCTGCGTGGATTGAGGTTTTTTTTGTTACCGCGAGAAGTCTTTCATTTTTCGGGATAAAAAGTATCATATGTTTTATTCCAGACTATAATATATCTCTGTGCCAAGTTTCATCCAGATCCGTTCAGGGATAAAACTTGGCGTGATTAAGTAACATACATCCACCCATCCATCAAAACTTTCGCATTTATAATATTAGTATAGATTTGGGATAAAAATATCCCAAATATTATCATACCTATATACATACATTCATACATTCATGCTACTAATTGACTTATTGTCAATATTCTTTGGGAGGCTTTAGTTATGAATAAAAACAAACAGAGGCTAACTTATTACCCTATTTAAAGACTAACTGGCAGTATTATGTGTGTTTTTCTACGGTTTTTTGATACCATTTTCATTTTAAATCGTCTGAGTCTATTTTTGGCTGGTTATCGAAAGAAAGAACCTTCCCGAGGGCACTGCAGTACACCGTAGGTGAAAAATAACTAATAAAACTAACCTATTTCATAAATTGCGTAAACCCAGAACAAGGAAGCCGTCGAATGTCTAAACCACTGAGGCTATTAACTAGTATTCGTTACTTTAGTCTCGGCGACAAGAAGTAGCATATACCGTAATCTCGAGAGTCGCAAAAGTATTTTCCCAATGTGCCCGTGCAAGTTAATGCTGGAAAAGCTAACTGTTATCTGCAAACGAGTGCGGGTAATGGCCGCTAGGGGTGTTGTTATTACCTAGCTTTTAGGGTTTATATGAAGGTATTTTCGGTGTAACGTTGTTATGGACTGTGATATGGGATTGCTAATTGATGTGATCTTTTATTTTTTTATCTACAACAAGTTATACCTTTACTGCGATCTCACATGATGGTAAGTGATACTGCAGTCTAAGATGGTAGCGGGCTAACCAGTTAGGGGCATGGCAGTTACATATTCGGTTTCTACACGGCATTGTACCGGAACGCTAAATCTCTTGGCGGCACGTTTTTTCCGGTATGGTGGTAACGAACCACGACCAACGCCTCCCAGGCAATCTTATTGATGAGCTTCTCCATTACTGAAGGTTAGCAGTAAGTTTTCTGATATACTTTTATGCATACAGGTGCAAGTCCTATCAACAATTGTGCTTTAATCTGCTAAAGTGTCTATTATCTTTTCGCGGGCCACCGGCTTTGAAGAATTTTTGCAGTAAGCTTGGATTTCACGGAAAAAACTATATTCCGGGATTAAAAGTAGCCTATTTCATTTATTATGATGCTTTTCATCCCGGATCCAGGAAACGGTTCCCTTCACGGAATAAAAAAGAAATAAACCAGGCGGACGATTTCAGAGGGATCATTTAGTTCTTTAGTTTGTCTTTAATAAAAGTTAGTTAAGCGTGGTAACTGAAGTTGTTCATTGAGCCCCTTTAATGTATTTTTGCTCTAATTTTGTCTCTAATTGAGATTTTTCGTTTCCCTTGCTTTGTAATTATAATTAGCGATATATAATGTGAGTTATAATTCGTAAGTTCGTAATGTTAATTAGTTTCAACGTATGCAAAATTTTCTACAAATCCCTAAGTAAGATTAGGTATACCCCTGATTCCTAACATCTATGAGCCTCATAGAGAGATGCATAGCGAGTTTCTTATCTAGATACCTAGTTTCCTGAACCGGTTCGCAGATGTCCGCTCATAGAATATTCCATATGAGTTAAGCGCAATATTTTAGCAACTTGTGACATAACAAATGACTGTAGTTTACTGGCAGTTTACCTGCATCTTGCGGGGACGTCCAACTTAGCGGAGCCGCTTATCCGTGAATAAACTGTGCACTGCAGTTGACAGAGCTTCCTGTTTTCCATTTTAGATTTTATTACGTAAGTTAATAAAATATAAAGCCCTATTGGATTGTGTGTTTTAAATAAACTCGGAGATTTACGCTTTACTAGCTGATGTCCGCGACTTCGTCCGCGTGTAAAAGTTTTTTGAGGTCCTCATAGGAAATCCTTACTTTTCCGGAATAAAAAGTAGCTTATATAACTTTCCAGGTCCTCAACTCTATCCATACCAAAAATCTCGTTGCTTTGTTGCTCAATTGCGGCGTGATCAAAGGACAAACCAACCAACCAGCAAACAAACACATTTTCACATTTATAATATAATATTTTGATTGAGTATGTCCGCGACTGCAGTTAGTCTCGGATCAGAGTTTTAAAAATGATTCTCTGGAAAAAGAAGTCGGTTAAAAAGTAGCCTTTGTCATTCGTTGTCCTAGGTGCCACAGAAGCGACGCCACACAACGCGACGCGACAACGTAGGCCTCGTGAAGGGTCGGCTGCTGCTCGATACCATCGGTTGCCGCGTTTGTCGCTCACCTAGGACAACGGGTCAATTTCGGTCCTGAAATAGACTCACGTACTAATCACGCCAATCTGTTGTTCTGTTAATTAAAAAAACACATTTTGGCAGTCATCATGTTAGTAGTAAGTAGGTACATAGGTACTAAAATTCTACATCAATGGTAAGAACGGATAAAGATCTCTTTCGAATCCCTCCTTAAAGATTTCAATCTAAAAACGTAAAAAATTTATGTTTGAATTGAGTTTGGGTAAATATATTTTTATTGCCTGGTGGGAGGCTTCGGCCGTGGCTAGTTACCACCCTACCGGCAAAAACGTGCCGCCAAGCGATTACGCGTTCCGGTACGGTGCCGTGTAGAAACCACATAGGGGTATGGGTTTAATATAACTGCCATGCCCCTAACAGGTTAGCCCGTTACCATCTTAGACTGCATCATCACTTACCATCAGGTGAGATCGCAGTCAAGGGCTAACTTGTAGTGGATAAAAAAAAAAAATTAAATTAAGTGCCTATTACACAAATTAGGGGAAGTGCTCTCGAGTCCTACTTTACAAAGCTTTTGTGGCCTGGGTACTGTGATACCCGAGATTCGAGTGATTTATGCTCAAAATTATTACAGCATAGTGAAAACTAAAAATTTTAATAACGTAGGAGTTTTAACTTTTAGCTCCTATTTTTTATATTTTATTTTAAAGGAGAAATTTTTATTCCTTAGTAGATATAAAATATGTAGATTATACATACACGTAGACAAATCTTTTCAATAAAAGGATTTATGTATGCCTAGATAATAAATAGGTAGAGACTACTCTAACTAACTCTCAGCAGTGTCGTTTTTACGATCCAAATTGTATGCAAATAGACCTATAGTTAAACATATATGGCGCGTTCGGTGATCTTCATTGTCAAAAAATAATTAATGGGTTATCACAATTTCTGAAATGCCCGAGTATTCGCCATAGTTACATTATATTCTTCCATAATTCTCTCTTCCAAAATGCCCTGCATAGTTCGATGTGTTTATCAGCAAGTTTTTCTTTTATTTTCGGCATAATGCATATTATGTTGTGCAATAATTTTCTATTATGTACAAGTAGTAGGTAAGCAGTAGATATGTATCGTCATTATAATCAGCATCTTTGTGTTTTTGTCTCTGCGCCGATGTGGGGCAAGGTCTAAGCTTTCCGCAAGGTCTCAACTTTTGTGTGCCGTATCCAACAGAAAACTCATGTCGCTCTAATTTTTGTTGCAGTAACATGTAATATTAGTTTCTAATACCTGCTGAATATCTACTGAGATATGCCTATCAAATTAATATTATAAATGCGAAAGTGTGTTTGTTTGTTGGTTGGATGGTTTGTCCTTCAATCACGCCACAACGAAGCAACGGATTGACGCGATTTTCGGCATGGGTACAGTTGGGCACGGAGATTGATATAGGCTAAAATTAAGGAGTTCCCGTGGGTATTAAAATAAACTTAAACCACGCGGACGAAGTCACGGGCATCAGCTAGTATGTTATATACTTTAATTCCCGAAGAAAAAATTCTTCAGTCTATGCTTCCTGTCCTTACGAATGGCAATGACTGCGTCGATGGACTAGTTAGCATATTCGAATGAGGAGGATCCCTAACCCCTAACCTATCTGAGACTTCATCATCACTTACAACCAGGTGAGATCGCAGTCAAGGGCTATCTCGTAATGGAATAAAAAATATGAAGGTCTTAGATTCGATTGCCAGGTAAAAATTAAGTACTTATTGGGTAATTCTCATAACTTTAATAAACACGAACGAAGTCGCGAAAAGTATCGAACTATATTATTGAGTATTGGTAAATTATTTGAAAATTTCTGGTTTCATAAAGTGGTTGTAAATAAAACGAACAAAGAATCCAAAACAATGGTTAATTATTTACATAAAAGGAAGTTTTGTTACTGCCCAATCTGCCTTTGGTCATTCCTTCAATAGTTTGTATATTTTCTACCACGTTCTATTGTACTTTCCACAATGTTTGAACGTCTCTGTAACCGTGTAGGGTGGAGCACGCTTCTACTCTTTGCTTTTATTCACTAGCTTAATAATAGCCTCTCTCAGTGCCCACTCTGAGCGGCCTTTTGACGGATTTGGTCACAATACAAGAAAAACCAATATACGTCGCGTACAGTGGTTTCTCTCTTTTCTTTCCCTTCCAATCCAACCGTGTTGATATTTCGATGTGGTAGGAAAACTTTCTATAGGCCATTGTTGAAAAATGTACTACTCATACTTACTCACCAAAACTATAAATCAAATTTTCATTCTAACGTTAAAAATGTACCTACCGGTATTTGATAGACAGTCAAAAATTCATGGAATTATATCGTCAGCAGCTATTAAATTTTTGTTAACTGAATTGAGAACTGTGGAAAAGGCAATTGGTTTAAAAGGTTTAGCAATTAGAATTGAGAATTTTTATTAGATAAAGTTTGATTGTTTCTAATAATTGGTTATCCCCAAGGTTATCTCCGTCTTCTTTAAAATATATTAGCATTGGATAGAAGCAGGCGTTACTTTACGGAAGTCCATGAAAATGAAGAAACTAGAAGTTTAATTCGCTATAATCCGCCACAGAAGGCAAATATATGTGGTACGGTGCGTATCTTGAACTTGATGCTCTCGATATTCACGTACGTTGAAGGTATTTTTAATGGTTTATGTGGTGTGGTGAATATCGAGGGCATCAGGTCCAAGATAAGTACTGTACCGCCAAAAATTAGTAAAAAAAATATACTCAGTGACCCTTGGGATGATGTAAGGCTAAGTCATTAAGAAGTTATGGTGGAATAAAAAACCAAACATTCATAGATGAAGCAGTAAAAAACCAGCACATAAAAAGTAATGAAAAATATTGGCAGTCATAGTGACTGCCGATAGAAGACGAATATTAAAAAAAAATCTAAATAAAAACAAATCTAATTATTAAAGATATAAAAATATAAATGAAGGCATTAAAGTTTAATTACGAATGTATTATATTTATATTTACGACCTTTTGTCTTAGCAACAACGCGAGGTGTCGGTCACGCTTACACAGCACTTATTAATATAATCCTTAAAACTGAGGCATTAAATTTTAATTACGAATGTACTATATCTTACTTAAGACCATAAGAAGAATGGTGTTGGTCTCGCGCGTTCCACATTTTTACCCCCTACCAAAAAGTGCTCTACGCGCCTAAAGAAGTTTTCACTTCAAAAAAAAATCGACCAACCCGGTCTTTTTTTTTTGTCTACTACAAAGATATTATTGGATATGTTGCAGTTTACAATTTCGCGAGTTAGATTATAATCTGACGGTTTTTACAATCTTACGGTGACAGATACAGAGGGCTAAAATTTTGCACATAATATTTCAGCTTTCTACATCCAATGATTTAACCTGATGGGTGAGTACTAAGGAGAGATACATTTAAACTAAATATAGATATAAAGAATTAAAAAATAAAACTGACCGTGTGTCAAAATACAGCCTAAAAAATTACATGCGATATGTCTGCATGTAGCTCGAGCGAATCCAATTTACTGACTTGTTACCCATTGTGTCACCTTTCACCGCAAAATATTTTATGGTTCCGTGGCGGAATGCCAATATCGGAACAATTTTGATTTTATGTACGTCAGTTTGTATAAGCATCAATATAAAATTAGCTGTGTGAATATTGTGGCATTGTGTGGATATAAAATAGAGATTGATGGTGAAAGAACGCATTGATCCAGCATGAAGCAACGCAAGAAATCCAGCATGGATAATTTTCTTCAATGAATGAATGAATGAATGAATATACTTTTATTGTACACCAAAAAACAATAACAACAGTAAACTTAGCTAACAACAAAGGAAGTATACAATTTGGCGGCCTTATCGCTTCACAGCGATCTCTTCCAGGCAACCAATGGTTTAAAAGAATATAGCTACAGAAACAACCGGTAGATGGTGCAGAAATAATAAAATAAAATAAAACATTGATATAAAGCTACAAATTATAATACATATACATATTTAAACTAAGTATAACAAAATAAATAAAATATAATATACTAAATAAAAACCATAAATACTACACATATAATATATAAATAAACATACATACTTATATATACTCACAAATAAACAAAAATATAAATAAATAAACGTTAACCTCAAAACAAAAAAAAGAAAGAAACAATAGGTATCAAAATATATAAAAATAAACTACAAGGTAAATAATATTATTGTGATAAATAGTATTTCTTTACAAGTCTTTTAAAGATATTTATCGATTGAGCCTCTCTGATGTCAAGAGGCAGTGCATTCCACAACTTAACAGCTTGTACAGAAAAGGATTTATGGAAGAAAGAGGAATTATGAGTAGGCGTCCTTAAAACAAGTTTCCTTGTAGTACGTAAATGTTCTCCTGGACGGCCTACGAATTCAAACTTCTCCTTTAAATAAGCAGGAGATGAAGGATTAAATAACACACAGTACAGAATAGAAAGGATATGCAAGTTACGGCGAAGACGGATGGGTAGCCACTTGAGACGAGAACGAAATTGAGATACATGGTCATATTTGCGCAATCCAAATATGAACCGAATGCTAATATTTTGAAGTCTCTCAAGTTTATTTAACTGATCTTCAGTCAGGTTAATATGGCTTGCGTCAGCATAATCAAGAACAGGAAGCAGTAGAGTCTGTGCCAACATAATTTTTGTAGGAATTGGAAGAAAAGATCGCAGACGACGCAGAGAGCTAAGAGATGCAAAAGTTCTCCTGCTAACCTGATTCAGATGATTCGTCCAACCTAAAGTGCAATCCATATGTAATCCCAAGTTTTTGACAGTATCACAAAACGGGATAACTATACCATTGTATTCAATGGGAGGAAGCACAAACCAGTCAACTCTAGAGATTAGGTACCGACTACCTATAATTATGGCTTGAGATTTTTTTGGATTTACATTAAGGCCATAGAATCTACACCACTCCAAAATAGAGTCAAGATCTTTATTTATTTGCTCAATAGCTACAGGAAGATTCTCAAGAGTTGCCTGGGTGTAAATTTGGAGATCATCTGTGGAGATCATGTGGTAGAGAGAAGATAGGTTTTGAGTTATAGAATTAATGAAAATAGAAAAGAGTAACGGTGACAGCACGCCGCCTTGAGGTACACCAGCAGTAATATTGCACCAAGACGAAAGAGTTTCTTCGATACGAATACGCTGCCGACGACCACTAAGGTAACTATGAAACCAGTCAGTTGCTGATGGAGATATGTTAAGAGAACACAGCATACTCACAAGTATATCATGATCCACCGTGTTAAAGGCATTACTAAAATCCAGCAAGGTTAATACTGTGAGCTGCTGATTATCCATGCCCCTACGAATGTCATCGGTAACTTTAATCAGAGCAGTGGCCGTACTATGCCCAGAGCGAAAGCCAGACTGGAAAGGGTTAAATAAGCAATTTTTGTTTAGGAAAAGGTTAAACTGATGGTGAATTAATTTTTCAAGGACTTTGGAAAGAAATGGTAGGATTGAGATGGGGCGAAAATCTGAAAAATAGGTGGGATTAGCCTTTTTTGGAAGAGATACAACATTCGCACTTTTTCAGGCATCAGGAAATTTGGAAGTCAGAATGGATTCATTTAAAATAAGTGTAATAATAGGAGTAATAATATCAAGTAGAGGAATGATCATATTACGGCTAACATTGTCACAACCGACAGCATTAGAAGAAATGGACAATATGGTCTTCTTAACATCACATGCAGAAAACTGACTAAAATTGAACGGAGGATAAGTAGAAGTTGGAGTTGTCAAAAGAGAATGGTTGGTGATTATTTTTTATTTTTTTTTCTTCAATATTCTTGTTCAATTTCTTCCGTTAACCAATAAGTAATATTACAAAGTTGTTTAAATGCATTTCATTTTTTTTTTCTAAAGATATGGTTCGCTCATCGATTTTAAGAATGTACTTTCAAAACTATGTTTGAATTTTAATTCACTAATTATAAGAATCTAGCCGATGCCCGCGACTTCATCCGCGTGAAATAAGTTTTTTTTAATCACACGGGAACTCCTTAATTTTCCGGGATAAAAAGTAGCTTATGCCACTCTCCAGGTCCTCAACTATATCCATGCCAAAAATCACGTCGATTCATTGCTCCGTTGCGGCGTGATTGAAGAACAAACCAACAAACAATTTATAATGCTATTATGATGCAAAAGTATGTCTACTTACCTACGTCTTTCCGTCTATCTGTCACCTTTTTACGGCAGCATGGATCGCCGAGACGAATATACGCTCAAAAATATCGTACTCTCCCCATGGGATTGGAAAAAAAACTATTCTAATCATTATTATTATTATTATTAAACTCTTTATTTGTACCACACATAACAAAAGTAAATTAAAGAAAACATAAAATAACACAAAGAAGTACAAAGGGCGGCCTTATTGCTAAGTAGCAATTTCTTCCAGGCAACCTTATTAGGAGAACACAAGGAAACCAGGCTGTAGGTGGCGCACAATTATACTAATACTACATACAAAAAACTACATAACAATACATAGACAAAAATACACAAATATCTTAATACATACAATGCATAAATATATAAAATAACATATATAATACATACATACCATATAAACTTAAATATACAATTACATACTATACATACACATACTCACATTAAAATTAAATATAAACTAAAGTTGTCTTCAATTTGCAAGGAAGTGCGTCTTAAGAGCATTTTTGAACACGCCCAGCGATTTCGACTGTCTTATATTCAGTGGGAGTGCATTCCACAGTTCAATTGCCTGCACAGTAAATGAATTTCCGAAAAATTTGGTTTTATGTGAAGGCATTTTCAGAGTAAGCGTTCGACAAGTTCTCATGTCTGACTGCACCCCAATAAATTGAAACTTCTCTTTAAGATAAGAAGGAGTTTTTAGGTGAAATAAAACACAGTACAGAAGAGAGAGAACGTGCATATCCCGGCGACGGCGAATAGGGAGCCACTTGAGCTTTTGGCGAAATTCGGATACGTGGTCATATTTGCGTAAGCCAAATATGAACCGAATAGCAAGATTTTGAAGTCGCTCAAGTTTGTTAAGTTGGTCCTGGGTCAAATTAAAAAAGCTTGCATCACCATAATCGAGAATAGAGAGAAGGAGAGATTGTGCTAACATAACTTTGGTTGGAATTGGCAAAACATTGCGCAATCGGCGTAGCGAGCTCAAAACAGCAAATGATTTCCTGCTAATTTCCTTAACCTGCACAGACCAGGATAATTCAGAGTCCAAATGTATACCGAGATCTTTAACAGAAGCACAGTAAGGTATAGAAACACCATTAAAAACAATCGGTGGGAGGCCTTGCAAATCAACTCTGGTAATGAAACCTGGACTGCCAATAATAATTGCCTGGGATTTGGCAGGATTCACGCATAGCCCATATTGTTTACTCCACCCAGAAATGGCAGCAAGGTCACTATTAATGGCGAAAATGGCAGAACCAAGATCCTCCAGAGGTGCAGACCGATAAATTTGGATATCATCTGCATACATGTGATAGAGAGAAGAGATATAAGGAGTAATAGAATTAATAAAAATAGCAAATAATAAAGGAGAGAACAGGCCACCCTGAGGTACCCCGGCCGTCACATCACACCACGACGAAAAGGTCTCGTCGATTCGAATGCGCTGACGACGACCATTGAGGTAACTCCGAAACCAATCAATCACCGACGGGGCCATGTTAAAAGAAGAACGCAACATACTCAGCAAAATATCGTAATCCACGGTATTAAATGCATTACTAAAATCAAGCAACGTTAAAATTGTGAGCTGCTTATTGTCCATTGCCCAACGAATGTCATCGGTAACCTTGACTAGCGCTGTAACCGTACTATGACCAGGACGAAATCCAGATTGCAAAGGGCTGAGAAGACAGTGCTTATTAAGGAATAGACTTAGCTGCTGATAGACTAACTTCTCAAGAACTTTTGAGAGAAATGGTAAAATAGAAATGGGACGAAAATCATTTACAGATGATGGTTTTAGTTTTTTGGGAAGAGGAATAATTTGCGCATTCTTCCATGCTTCAGGAAATTCGCTGGTGCCAATAGAACAATTCAAAATGTGGGTAAGGATAGGAGAGACAACGTCAAGGATAGGAACAATCATATTGCGGCTAACGCTGTCAGTACCGATAGCATTCGATGAGATAGACAATACGTTCTTCTTAACATCACATTCGGTGAATGACTCGAAACTAAATGGAAGAAAGTCAGGAGTTGATGATGATGAAAGAATACTAATAGTGTGCTGTTTCTCGTCACTATCAATTACATCACAGGTAGAAAAGTGTTTATTAAGGAGATCGATAACAATATTAATAGAAGGTTTATGGGATGCTTTACCAACTCCAAGTGACTCGAGAAATTTCCAGGTTTTAGCAGTATCGCCATGTTCGACTGACTTATGTATGTGGCGTCGTTGAGCATCTCTACACAATGTATTACAGCGATTCCGAATCATGTGGACGAAATCGCGGATATCATCTAGTTTCGTTCATAAGGTAGTAGGTATTGCGAAGTGTCAGCTAGTACTTGATAAATGAAAACAAGCCCGGGGGCAAAGGACACGAAAACTCGAGAGTGGACCTAATGGACATGGGTTGACGTTTCTCGGACATTATCCCCATATAAAAAGCTTCGACGTGACTTGTGTTGTGCCTCGTACCTCTGTTAAGTAATTAAGATAATTTCAATTGTTTGAAGGTTGAAGGGATCGCATAAAAGCCTTACTTTGTTCAAACATTAATTAGAGTTTATTCGTGAGATACGAAATGTTTATTCTAGTGCGGTTCAGCGCTTGTGGCATATTTTATTACTTTTGGTATGGATTTTCGGTTTTACTGTTCTTTTGAACAAAATGCATAGGTTTTAATTGGGTTATAAATCACTGTGATAAATATAGAAACTACCTTAGTAATTGCCTCGTTTGTCTAGGGGTTAGCATCTTTGATTGCGAATGAATTTGGCTCTAGGTTCCCCAGCTGGATCAAAAATAGGGAAGGTATACCTTTCCTATTCATTAGTACCTATGTATAATAGTTTTTCCGATTATAACCGTGGCGACGGTTGATACGTTACGTAATACGTTAACGGTATTAACCATAAGACAAAATGTATATTTGTACATTTTTAAATTGTTATTTTATAATCTTACTTTTTATACGCCTGCCTGAAAAAAATAGTATATTGTTTTCAGGATTCATCAAAAAATAGTATATTGTTTTAAGTATGTATGTATGAATTTGAGTTTGTATATTCCATCATAAGTTCTGAACCTGAACCGATTTTGATAAATGAGGTATCGTTAGAATCCCTATCTTATTCTGGGTGACTAAAGCTAGTAAAATTAAAAAAAAATTGATGGGGTGACCATGGTCCCACATTAAGACTAAAGTTGAAAAAATAATCGAAAATAAGATTACCTATATAATCATCATCTAGAAAATGATGAGTAGATTCCAAAAATATATAACACTATATTTATACTTTACACTATACTTTCAATATCCAGTGATTCACAAAAAAATATCATTTAATAAAAATGTGAATAAGATTCACATTATCACATTCTAAACTAGATTAATTTAGATTTTTAACTTTTTAGTGCGTTTTTTGGCAGGGCAATCGTGTTTTTTATTTTTTTAATTAAGACTTGTTTATTGATTTCTTGATCTTGTCATTTTATTTATTGACATTCGTATATATAGTCCGCGCGCGAGCTCTGAGGAATCCTATGGAATGTTAATGACCTAGAGTTGCTTAAAGTGCAAAACAATACTGACATCGCAAAATTACACGCGTCAAGCTCGAACCTAGTGCGTGGGAGCGAGCTGGATATGGAGCGACGATCGAGGGTGGCGTACAGCCGTCGTTTCTTCAGACCCCGATTCCTCGAAGCTCGTGCGTGGACTTATACAAGCCTAAATCGAAAAAATATATTAATTGCGAAGAAGCTCATTAGGCTACTTTTCTTTTGATTACCTACACTGGTAGTTGCCACTGGTAGTTGCCACTGGTAGAAAAAAACTTAAATTTCCCGAGAGTACACCTCGACTTAATATTTATGGTGGTCTATTCGTTTACTGTCAGTTATTCCAAACTTATGTAAGACCGGATTACAACTGCAAATTTAAAGTTTAAGTAGTCTCACGGGACTTTTCGCATTGAAGCATCTAATTCTAAAGCTTATAAGCCCAAAGGTACTTATTACTTATTAACGAAGGTATTTCATCTTGTCATCATCATCATTATCGTCTCAACTCATTTCCGGCCTACTACTGAGCGCGAATCTCCTCTCTGAATGTTAAGATTTTGCTCATCGTCCACCACGCTGGCTAAGTTTGAGAATATTATGAAGAACTGGCATGTCCTCACCTTCTGAGGGTCAAATCCCTGACAATCCGACTAGGAGCCCGATGTTTAGAAACCACTTGGCTATAACCGATGTGTTTGTCTTGTAGTATTTTCAAAATAAATTTGACTTGGGCTCTATAATTTAAAAAACGCATATCGATTTAAAATTTACGAAATTGTCTGCTAAATTCAACGTTGAGGCATGGACCTATTACCTATTCTGTGGTTGAGGCTAGATGAGGATTTAGGTTGGAGCGAGTGATATGCTCGACCGATGCAATAGGAAGATCTTCCTCCGAGCCGGTGTCATGCTCGGGGATCCCAGCTGGGCCAACTGTTGTAGGTTGATATTTCCATATATAGTACAATTCCGAAAGAACTTCGTTAGCGTGATTGATTGATTGATTCAGGCGGCGGCACGTGATTGGCTAACGTAGCCGCGTCATGTTTACGTCATCATGTAGGTATTGTGTGTCCCTACATTACTCCCCCTCTTTCTGAAAGTCGTTGAGCATCCATTGAAGCGGCGTCTGAGCATCCAGTGTAGCGGCGCCCGTGTAACATTCATGCGTAGCATCCAGAGTAGGTGGCGTGTGGCAGGCTCGTACTATTCTGATGCTGTGTATGCGACCCCATTATTGCTGCGTTACTTGCTGACCCGCTGTTTTCGTCTGATGCTGTTGCTGTCGACCCGCGGATCTGTGCTGATGCTGTTGCTGACGGACTTACAAATGTTTTCTTCTTGTTCTTGACTTTTTGTGACTGTAGACTCCATCCATGACTTTGACTTGTATGGTGTTGCTTGTCGGTGGTCACCAATGTCGGGAGCGAGTGATATGCTCGACCGATGCAATAGGAAGATCTTCCTCCGAGCCGGTGTCATGCTCGGGGATCCCAGCTGGGCCAACTGTTGTAGGTTGATATTTCCATATATAGTACAATTCCGAAAGAACTTCGTTAGCGTGATTCAGGCGGCGGCACGTGATTGGCTAACGTAGCCGCGTCATGTTTACGTCATCATGTAGGTATTGTGTGTCCCTACAATTTGGCAACCACAAAAAGGATGCTGTTAAGGATCTGGTATATTATGGTACTAACTTGTGCCCGCAACTTCGTCTGCGTAGGTTTTCTTTCCACGTGAACTCCTTGATTTTCCGGTATAAAGCCTATGTCACTCTCCAGGTCCTCAACTATACCCATCATCTCGATCCGTTGCTCTGTTGCGTCGCGATTGAAGATAAAACCAACAAACAAACACACTTGAAATTTCTAATATTAGTCTGATTTTATTAGAGTTGTGTTAATTTAGGGTACGCACTTCTATCTGCTAAGTAGTATCATTGTAGTAGCTTGATAAGTTGATATTATAAAAGCGGCGATACCCTGGTGGTCAAAACATCGGTCCCCTATTCGGGTGGTCCGGGATTCGATACTCAGGCATACGTTCTAAGCTTTCTAACTTGATGATGATGATTATGATTAAACTCAAGTACTGAATGATCTGTGTGTTGATAGAAATTCTTGGTCATCGTTACAGATTTATGCAGAGAGTAAATAAGACTTTGAAAATAATATATATCTAGGTTACTTACCTTATAACTAGGTCTACGTTTTTTTAAAACATTAGATACTTTTTTATTATAATAAAATTATTTTAATTGAATACACCCAAAAATTATCTTTTCGTTCACCAGTTCAATTAAAAAATCAGGAATAAAGGGAATAATAGAGAAGGTGTATTAAATAATATATGGTAAGAGCTTATGCACAACGCGCGGAAAAATTGTTCAAAAAATTTTCAGTTAATAAATCATATTGTAGCATTTGTATCACGCGTTGTGAATGCACGTAGCATTCACAACGCGTTTGTATTGAGTTGTAAATACCTACTACGACTCTTTTAATGACCACACAATCTTCTTCAGTTCATACGTAACAGGTGTCTGCGCGTTTGTATCGATACAACTGTACTGAATTTTTGGACGTGTGCAGTTGTTTTTGGCTGCGACTGACGCACGTATGACACGACTGGCGTTTGTATCGCGTCGTCTGCGCGTAGAAAACACGCCGTATGCATCTCGGCTCTAAAATAGATATAGGTATTAGGTAAATCTTAGCAAAATAATGTTATGTATCCAATTAAGGTATTCCAACTATATTCTTATAAGATTAAGATAAATTATTTAAGTAGAAAATTTAAATATTTTTTATTGTACTGTTATATTGATTTATATTGTTTGTAAGGATTATTTAATCATTAATCTGGGCTTACAACTAATTTATGAAAATGAAATAGTTAACTTGAAAATTGTACACCGGCTACGGTAGAACATGCAGAACCTACTATGTATTTAATGTAAAATCTGTAATATGTAACTATATTATAATGTACCATGTTCTGGACAATAAATGAAATATGTACTAAAAAAACGTAAACATCTAAAGCAAAGCCTAAGTTATTAGTTTCGTTTACTTCCACAAGAAGTTATGAAAGGCTTTCAATAGGATGTTAAGAAGTGGGGCATAAAATTTTTCAATATTGAATCTTTACTGAAAACTTTGTATAATTTACAACATGTAACTTGCCGCGTCTTTGCCCGGGCGGTAGAAGTTTACGGCTAGCACTGGAGTTGTGCCAATATGCCGAAGGCTGGGAGCATGTCTTGGACGTTAGCTTTGTTTTATGACGTAGTGTAGGAACGCAAGAGATCGACGAAGAAGGTTTTTAAATTAAGCTTGTGTTTCCGTTAATAACAGGTTTTGACGACCTCTCTGACGCAGTGGCGAGTGATGTGATCTTACAATTTGGAGGCACCGGGATAGAACCCGGCATGGGGAATTTCTGAATTTTCGCTTGTCTGGTCTGGGGCATTGCAATTGCCTCCCTACCGGCAGAGACGTGGGTTAGGGGTGTGGGATTAATACCCCTCTTCGGTTATGTGGCAGAATTACAAGGAGTTAATTTTAGATTTTGCAGCAGGTATGCTCATTTTCAGAATAGAAAAATGCGTGTGTATTCTAATGGTCTGTAAGATCAGTTTATCAATGAAAGACATTTTTCAGTGGAAAACGTATAAATTTCAATGTTTGATAGGTTACACACGGTCAAAATGGTTCCTCAATGCTAATTCGAAGAGATTCTCTTAAATATTTATGAATACTCTACTACAATAAGTACCGTTAAAGCTGGAGAAAATCTTAAAAGAGAGTAATGAATTCCAAGTGTTTGTATTACAGAAATATTCGCAAATAAGATCTCTTGATAAAAATGTTCCTTTCCGAGCTTAATATGAGATATATCTATTGCGTAAAAGGTTCACATGAATTTTTATAACAAAATTTTTGTCATTTTGTATTTTCGAGAACGACGACTTTTTAGATGAAATCGAGTTCTAATTCAAGACAGATATTTTTTAAAATAAAACTTAATAGATAACCTTATTACCAAATGTACAAATTATCTATACTAATATAAAGAGGTAAAGTTTATGACGTTGTAGGGGGTAATCTCTTGATCTTCTGAACCGATTTGGAAAATTCTGGCACCAATAGTAAGCCACATCATTTGCGAGTGTTATAGGCTATATATTAACCCGAAAATTTTGGGAGTTCCCGTGGGAATTAAAAAAACTTATTTCACGCGGACGAAGTCGGGGGCATCAACTAGTGTCAAGTAAATGTAAAGATCTTGATAGACCACCACATTAATTCTGTGCGCAAAAAATCCAGCTCATGTAATGATGCAATTATGCGCTAAGATTGACCCAGGGTCTCTATTTCGAAAATAATCAATTATATATGGGCGTCAATAATCAATAATATATATATATATATAATTAATCCACTACAAGTTAGCCCTTGACTGCGATCTCACCTGATGGTAAGTGATGATGCAGTCTAACGTGGTAGCGGGCTAACCTGTTAGGGGCGTGGCAGTCATATTAAACCCATACCCCTATTCGGTTTCTACACGGCATCGTACCGGAACGCTAAATCGCCTGGCGGCACGTCTTTGCCGGTAGGGCAACTGATTGAGACTGGAAACAGGAATAAATTTTTTGTGTGCACCTATATATTAGGATAATTCATACAATTTACTTGCTCCGATATCGGTTGGATACGCTCTAGCAACTAATTGAACAATCAGCTGCCACACGCAACTAAATAAGTAACAACATATTATGTACGTAAGTACCTATTTCCTCGCTTACGATAGCTTTATACTTCTGCAAAATTTTCAACACTTACGAAAACAACTTGCTTATCGGAGTAGCTGTCGGAGGTCGTATTTTTACATTCTCAAAAAAAATACTATTTTGCAAACTTACATTAGTGAACTTTATGTAAAACGTAGCCAAGTTACACTTCAAACTCACGTAGCCAACGATTAAATTTAAACTCATCATTCAAATATTCTAGAGTTGGAGCTAAGTCTTTATTTTATGATCGTTCCCTGGCTATTATCTGGTATAAAATTTTCTTATACTGTTCTTCTGGTACTCTTAAGATATGGTCGATAATCTTTATTACTACTTTAGAAATAAAATAACTTTTACCTTAATGCGATTTTTATCTTATGGGCCGTTTGTTGGATGCTGCTTTTTGTCCAAATTGCGAGTTGGATATGTCAGCGTGTTGCCTTATTAAAAAAAAATCTTATAAAACTTATGTAAATCTCTTGCGAACCTTATACATAAAAATAAAATAAAATAATTAAATGGAAGATTTTTAACATATCAAGTAGGTAATGATTTTGAAAAGTAGCAGTAAATGGAAGAACCTTGCTGGTTAGTGAAATAAAAGAACCGAAGGATTTTATTGTAAATGCAATATCAATGCTGGGCTATCAATATATATCTATAAGAATCTATAGTTCATGTTAGTTTTCCCCCAGCACAGATTTCAAATTCAAATATTTTATATTCAAATAAACTAATTATTGTACAATGCTTTTGAATCATCGAGTGCACTGGTTCGGAAT
Organism: Erebia palarica; assembly: GCA_964035005.1. Classification (NCBI taxonomy): domain Eukaryota; kingdom Metazoa; phylum Arthropoda; class Insecta; order Lepidoptera; family Nymphalidae; genus Erebia; species Erebia palarica. Next base: position 14,499,947 of record OZ035983.1, read on the forward strand.
GCTATTTCTAGCGAGAAAAGCCAGCAAGAAACTAGGTAGCTTCTCTTTTGAAGAAATAGTTAATCATGGTATGATCATAATATCAAAGGATTCTCAAAAAATTCCTCCAAGTGAATAAGGGCGACCAGAATATATATATGAATAAAAAAGCTTGAAAACATTTGTCAAATAGATTTAAAAAGTTTCTTAATACCAGTTTGAGGAACAACATTTGCGATGCTAAAACACTTAGGCACCACAGCTGCTCGAGCACCCTCTACAACCAATATTTTATGTTAAAAAAAGTGTTTACGAATCGGACAACATGCTAATTGTAATGTTCGTTACATTATATTGTACATTGTGTACAAACATAGAAAATGTACAAAATGAAAAATAAAATTCATTTTGTTCTTCATTAAATCCAACTAGATATTTAACTAAAACACACACACAAACTTTCACAAAAAAGTATGTTTCACTTTTAGTCACTAGAACAGAAATGTCACAGAAATAGGTCAAAGAATTCAAAGGCTGGCTTAGACAAGGCAAAGAAATCAGAGCTTGGACTTTAAAAACGCATAGGTAAAAGACAGAGTCTTTTTTCATATCAAAGGAGTAGTTAAATGAAATAATACCAGCAGGTTTATTTGCGCAGTGGTTTTTCTAATTGCACAGCTATGTTCAGAAAACAGAGCTTTAATTATTGATATCACGCAATGTTTCTTCCAGAGATAAATTAATTCTACGGTAATTTTTTTCTGCATAAATACCACGTATTTTTTTGTGTAGCTATAAATGTAATTATTGCTTAGTTAATTAATACTGCATTCAGTAAAATCGTGTTAAAGGATGACAGGACCGAAAATATAATGTTTTCTTCTGATCTAACATAATATTTTCTTTAATCGTATTAACATAATTAATATCTAATTAAAATTTAAGCATCTATGGTAAAATATTTTCTTTTAAATTTGCACTATAGGTAAATCATAATGGGATATGTCGTACGGTCTACTGTACTGTCTACCTACAAACATTGGGGCAAATTAATAAATTAATGACCATTTATTTATTAACTTTCAATAAAATGTTAACGAGACCAAGCGAAGAATTATAAATAAGGGTGCAAACTGATTCATGATTAATTTAGATAAAAGTGATCATTTATAATTGGTAAATTCGACACCGAATAGAAAATCGCCTAAATCAAAATATAAATAAAAAAGGAAACAGAGAAACAAAATAAAACATTTGCATTTGCTTTTTGCCAGCGTGATAAATATTAAACTTAAACTTGACGCTAGAATGCTGACGGCAGCTGTCACATAGCCAGCATGCACCATGAGGTGGTGGGCAATTTGAGGTTGCGTTTGAAATTGCGAAATAAAACAAAATAAAACTACAGTATGTGCTGTTTGTATGTCAAGATAGGGTGCTGCAGTGTGTGCGAATGTAATAGGTCCGCATTTGAAGTGCATTTTAAATTTGAAAATCGTAAGTTTACAGTTTACAGTTGTTTTTGTGAAAAAATTGTAAAACTATGTTCAAATCGCAAGTGAAAATGTTATCAAAGGTGCACAACATAAGAAAACTGTGAAAAAGACTTAAAATATCGAACATATCAATAGCTCACAAAGTATAAACAAGTTACAAAGAAAGAACATAGAAATATAGACTAAAGTAACTAATAAATTATATTCTACTACACCTTATCTCAAAGAAATCATATTTTAACGTGAATTTAACTATATTTTATGAAAATTATTAAAAAATGAAACAATAACATTGAAGGTAGTACAATAATAGTAAGACAAGCATTACAATTTGCATCACGGGTTCGAAGATAACGCTTACTACCTAGCGGACGGTTGGCTGTATATACTTATATACAGGGTTACAGGAAAAGTCGACCTAGATCCGTTAAGGGCGTGTAGTACACATCATTTCTGAATGATTTCACTATGGAACCCCCCATCCTAAACTTAACCGTTTTCGAGATATTCGAGTTTTAATTTTTTTTATGAAAATGCCCAATTTTTCGGCTATTGAATTGAATATTTTGAATTTTTTTGACTCTTATGATTATTTTTTTGGTTTTTTACATGAAGAATGAGATGCTTAATGACCTCAATGACTAAAATTGCACGTAAGTTAACTAAATAGGTCATTGTAGACGATCGAAACTTAAGAAAATAAGTACAAATTATAAAAAAATATTTTTCTTTTCTGGATATCTCAAAAAATTATTATGGCACTTGCTCTGCAGATGTGCTTAAAAACATCTACATTTTATCAGCTATGCAACGAGGTATAATAACCTAGGGTTGTATTTAAACTCATAGAAAAAAACATAGTTGAAAAGGTTCAGGTAGTAGGTCTAACGGGTCCCTCGGCTATTGTCCTTCAAGTTAATCCGGTGCGTGTGAGCGAGACAACTTACGATTTATGCAGGTGAGAGTGAGAAAAATAATGTGCAAAAACAAGTTTGGGGATACAACATGCCCATTGTTTTGTATTTGGTCGTTTGTTTGCTTGCCATCCATTTTAGTCTGCTCATGCGACTCGTCCATGGTAGATGCGAATTATTGTGCTTTCGGATTCCCACACGACTTGGCTTTGTTTCTGGACTGGCAGGCCTGTATCCTTATCACTACACGCCGGTACATGTAATTGAAGAAGGAGATCCCGCGAGACGCATGGACTTCTGCAGATTCATGCTCAATGCAGATATCGAGGACCCGAATTTCCTAAAATTAATATTGTGGACAGATGAATCCAAATTCGATAAGGACGGGATTACTAATTACCATAACGCACACTATTGGGCTCCTAAAGAACTAGGCAATCCAAATAAGAAAAGAATAAAGGGGTCACAACGACGATTTAGTGTAAATGTGTGGATGGGCATCATTTCCAACCATTTGATTGGTATTGGTAAGTTAACTAAATAGGTCATTGTAGACGATCGAAACTTAAGAAAATAAGTACAAATTATAAAAAAATATTTTTCTTTTCTGGATATCTCAAAAAATTATTATGGCACTTGCTCTGCAGATGTGCTTAAAAACATCTACATTTTATCAGCTATGCAACGAGGTATAATAACCTAGGGTTGTATTTAAACTCATAGAAAAAAACATAGTTGAAAAGGTTCAGGTAGTAGGTCTAACGGGTCCCTCGGCTATTGTCCTTCAAGTTAATCCGGTGCGTGTGAGCGAGACAACTTACGATTTATGCAGGTGAGAGTGAGAAAAATAATGTGCAAAAACAAGTTTGGGGATACAACATGCCCATTGTTTTGTATTTGGTCGTTTGTTTGCTTGCCATCCATTTTAGTCTGCTCATGCGACTCGTCCATGGTAGATGCGAATTATTGTGCTTTCGGATTCCCACACGACTTGGCTTTGTTTCTGGACTGGCAGGCCTGTATCCTTATCACTACACGCCGGTACATGTAATTGAAGAAGGAGATCCCGCGAGACGCATGGACTTCTGCAGATTCATGCTCAATGCAGATATCGAGGACCCGAATTTCCTAAAATTAATATTGTGGACAGATGAATCCAAATTCGATAAGGACGGGATTACTAATTACCATAACGCACACTATTGGGCTCCTAAAGAACTAGGCAATCCAAATAAGAAAAGAATAAAGGGGTCACAACGACGATTTAGTGTAAATGTGTGGATGGGCATCATTTCCAACCATTTGATTGGGCCTTACTTTCTTCCAAACAATCTGAATGGTGAAACTTATGAAAATTTCTTAAGAGATCACTTAGGTGACCTACTAGATGATCTCCCATTACAATTACTGCGGGACATGTGGTTTCAACATGATGGCTGCCCTGCTCATTTCAGAAGAAGCGTTAGGGAATGGTTGGACACTAACTATCCTAACAAATGGATTGGACGAGGTGGTCCTTTACCCTGGCCAGCCAGATGTCCCGACCTGACCCCCATGGATTTTTATGTATGGGGGCACATGAAGAGCCTCGTTTACAGTGAGCCCAACCCCATATCGTCAGTGGAAGTTCTCAAAGAAAGGATAATTAATGCTGCTAACGACATAAGAAGAACATTAACCACTGGTGTAGTGAAAAGTGGACTACGTGAAAGAATGAGAAAATGTGTGCGAAATAGAGGTGGACACGTAGAACATGAACTATAAAAATTTATTCAAAAACATTAGGTGAATAAATGTTATTTTGAACTGATTTATTGTTTCATTTAGCTTACTACAATCACCCGTTAGACCTACTACCTGAACCTTTCCAACTATGTTTTTTTCTATGAGTTTAAATACAACCCTAGGTTGTTATACCTCGTTGGATAGCTGATAAAATGTAGATGTTTTTAAGCACATCTGCAGAGCAAGTGCCATAATAATTTTTTGAGATATCCAGAAAAGAAAAATATTTTTTATAATTTGTACTTATTTTCTTAAGTTTCGATCGTCTACAATGAACTATTTAGTTAACTTACGTGCAATTTTAGTCATTGAGGTCATTAAGCATCTCATCCTTCATGTAAAAAACCAAAAATATAATCATAAGAGTCAAAAAAATTCAAAATATTCAATTCAATAGCCGAAAAATTGGGCATTTTCATAAAAAAAAAATAAACTCGAATATCTCGAAAACGGTTAAGTTTAGGATGGGGGGTTCCATAGTGAAATCATTCAGAAATGATGTGTACTACACGCCCTTAACGGATCTAGGTCGACTTTTCCTGTAACCCTGTATATAGCTAGCCTTACAATCTACATCACCGAGATCGATCCCCAGTACGGGAATACTTTTCGCTTTTTCGATACTATGAAGGAGAAATCGATAATAGGATATTGTGAAAAAATATATTATAAAAGAACTTAAGAAAGTATATTAAATATTATGGATTTTTCAAGACATTAATTCAAAACGGAATAAAAGGTACAACTAAACGGAATCGGAGGGAGGCCTATACCCAAAGGGGTGCCTTATCGCATTCGGAATACCTACTTAAATAAAATCAAGTTAACAATCAATTCATGCCAATTAAAAATCTGTATTAATACTAACAATTATTTAACTAATAAATGATGTATATTTAAAAATTATAATATTATATTAGCTTCACATTCACACTTTTTTTTTATAAATCTAACAAAACTAACATAATAATAGTAGCTTATTAATAGTTGTAAAACCACGTAGGTATAGCTATCTATAAGAAAACAATGTAACTTTATAAGGAATAATAAAGGCTTAATAATAATAATGTGCTTTTTGTCAGCGTGATAAATATTAAACTATAAACTCGACGATACAATGCTGACGGCAGCTGTCACATAGCCACCATGTACCAAGAGAAAGAATTTGTAAGAATTTACTTTCTTTACTTATGCACCTGCAAAATAATCTCCCATCAGTCCTTGGACCAGAATTTAGGTATATAAAGGGTGGAGAGGTTTCGCTTTGTGGAGGTAAACTTTCAACAATTTACTATAGCTACCTACTTATTGCACTCTGTAAATTAAGCCCGGAATACACTCAACAGATGTACTTTTCGGACAGGTACTTTTAATTCCGAAAAACTAAGGAGATTCCGCCGGAATTGAAAAAAACTAATCCACGCGGACGAAGTCGCGGGCATCATCTGATATATTATAATTCATTTTAAATGTAACACATATTATAGATTGCTCAGAGAATAAGAGATAATTAGGTGCAATTTTTAGATTGTGTGTGATTTAGGCTTTATTGCCCCGAACCATTCACAATTCCATTAATATTATGAAGAAATCAAAACATTTCCTCGGAAGTTATTATGATGCAAAAAATGCTATATTGTCAATAAATTCAAAATAATATATTACTAGTGGTTCGCCCCGAACTGAGGCCTCGCCATACCCATATGATAGTTTTAACTATATATTGTAATAGTTAACTTTTTTTTATTCCACGTAAGATGTAGCGTCTATTAATTGTAAGCACAAACGAATAAACTTTTACAGAGCGCCATCTATTGACATCATTGTGAAGTTCTGTTAAAAATATTGAAGCTCATCAAAAATTAAATTATTTCGTTTCCATATAATATTTAATTTTAATTTATTTTTTTTTTAATTAATTTAATTTTAGTATTTTTTGTTCAAGTACAGGATATAATTCAAATAATTGATCAAGTTTCAATCTCAGCCTTTCAGAAAATTGAGAGTTCTGGAGTCTCAACTTTGGACGTTACAAAATCTCCACTTTGAAAGCCCCCCATTTCGTCAATTTTAGGGGAAAAATTTAAAAAATATATTTTTGGAATCTATTCCTCATTATCTTTAAAATGGTATACCGCAACCCTACGTAACGGTATAAAAATATTTTACTTCGCATTCGTTTCTATGAGAGCTCCCATGAAATGAAGATTTTTATAACTTTTTAAGCCATATTCGGCTGGAGGCCATTGGTTTACATAATATATTTAAATTTGCCCTAATTACGTTCCAAAATTCAGAAGCTATAAGGCTTTGACAGACGGACGGACGGACGGGCGGACGGACGGACGAACGTACAAGTGCAAATTCACTCAAGTAGACTCAGAGACCTTCGCTTCGCTCGGTCAATTATACTCGTGATAAAATTCATGGTGTGGGACGTTGTTACAATGATAAATTATTTTACGAATAAAAGACGCTGTATACATACACGTAAGTATACTGTGTGCGTGATAGGATTTCCCATTACAACCTCTTTGAAACCATTGTACAGTAGGATGAATGGTTTCAAAGATCCATCTCTCAAATCATACTAATATTATAAATGCAAATGTGTGTTTGTTTGTTGGTTAGTCCTTCTATCACGTCGCAATGGAATAACGGATCGACGTGTTCTTTTGGCATGGGTATACTTGAGGACCTAGAGTGTGACATGGGCTACTTTTTATCCCAGAAAATAAAGGACTTCCCGCGGGAATCAAGAAAAGCTTAATCCACGTAGATGAAGTCGCTAGTAATATATTTTTGGGTAACCTGCAGCTATACCCATGTCCTCTGCAAAAGGGAAAAATACAGACTGACTGACAAACAAATAAACTGGCGGGTCTTGAAACGGGGAATTTTGCTCATATTTTCGTCAAACATTCACAAAAGTTTCTTAACGCGTTAGTGATCAGTAAAAGTCTAGCCCCACTACAAATGCGCGGCACAACAGCGGCACAACATACAACGGCAAGTATTCTTTGTATGCTGTATGAAGCTCAGCCCACTTAAGCGCCGCAGCTCCGTAAAAACAAACTCTTAAAACTCATATTTGCCGCTACGTGCCGCGCCGTGCATCACAAGTGGGACTAGACCATAAGAAAGGATTTAAAAAAAAGTATCTCCTAAAACAAGGGTCTCCTGTGCCAAATTCCATGTTTCTAGACTTATCAGTTATAGCTGTACATTGTCCGTCTGTATGAGCGCCGGAATGTTACTATGTGAAAGACATCTATTATAAATGATAAATAATAAATGTTGACAGACGACTATTAATTCAATACAAACAATATTAATGATACATGCTTACCTATATCATACTTCTAGAATCAGCAATACGAATTCTACTGTCGAAATATCGATACTTTTAATAGACATCGTTTTTTTCTTCAATAAATTATTCACTTTGATATTGGCAAAATAATATTTCAAAAGCGCTACGGATAGCGTTGGACGCTTCAGCAAACACTTTTAAACAGACTGGCTTTTGCTTCAGCTTCGCTCGCTTAAATATACTGGTAAAGTTATAATTATCTTAAACTTTAGTGAAATTATACTAACCAAAGTTTGCGCACAAATAGCATTTTGGCTATGCGTTACCGGACTTGTAAACTTTCATCTCACCGTTATAAAAACTGTTACTATGAAAATCAAAAGTAATTTATTTAAATTGGGTTTGAACGTCAGAAACTGATTTCCATAGTATAAAATGCATAGATATTAACCCAAAAATTGTTATTTTCACCAAACCACATCATTCAGGAATTTGGCACAACACGTCTTGTCCCTGTATTAATCGTGGATGACCTAATTTTGACTGGATATATCAACAATCGTACTGAAGACGCATCGATGAGCCTAATACGTCTTGGACGCCAGACTAATCCGATTATACCATCATTAGCATATCACAACAGTAAATAATATAACCTACCATTTGCACGAGAGACCCCTGCATTGAAAACCACTATATTGTACAAGTAAGGTATTCTATTAACATTGTCTGATAGCTATTAGAAAATGTCCGTCAAGGTTTGGCGGGTAGCCTGTTATAGCGACGACCTACCTACGATATTTTACAGCTACATTGATCACAATATACTGCGACTGGCTGATAAACTTGTCTTATATGTATCCATTGCATCCATACTTCCATACTAATATTATAAATTCGAAAGTGTGTCGCTCTGTCCGCCTGGTTGTCTGTCTGTCTATCTATCTTTTCAAGCGATTTTGATGAAATATGGTTTAGAGGTAGGTTGCAACCCGGTGAAGGACATTGGCTACTTTATGCTGGGAAATTAAGGAGTTCCGTGCAAGGGAATTAAAAACTTAATCACTGAGGACGAAGTCGCGAGCATCATCCTAATTTAAATATATTATTGTCTGCAGCCAGTCACAGTTGAGTAGGAAGTGATACGATATTCCCAACTTACTTGCATTAGCACCGGTGTGATTTTTTTGAGTTTTATGTTGATTATAAGTTGTGGTGTGTTAAAATTATGTTGAGTTCGAATTTTACTGATAACCCTAACTGTTAATATGCACTAACCTCATAAAAAACTGCTCTCTAAGTAACAAGAATATGAGATTATGCTCTTAACAGTTATAACCGGTGTTATCACATACGATTTTAGGTACCTAATATTATATGTTAAAATGATAGTTAGATGACAATGCGTGGGACTCGGGTCCTTTTCAGGCCTCTTAATTAGTTGATGGGGCAATGTTATACGTGTACGAGCTGTAAGGTTTTTATGTACATATGTACAATTTGTATATTGTCCTTAAAATGTAGACCCATATTATCCATTGAAGCCGTCATCCGAGTTACGAGGGTTTTTGACTAGGAAACATGTACCTACAGATATAGAATTATTATTATAATGATTATACCCTTTTTATACGATTGCCTGAAAAAAGGAGTATATTGTTTTCAGGGTTCATGTATGTATGTATGTATGTATGTATGTATGTATGTATGTGAGTTTGTATATTCCACCATAACTTCTATACGCCTGAACCGATATTGATAAATGAGGTATCGTTAGAATCCCTAGCTTATTCCGGGTGACATAGGCTAGTAATTTTTTTTTTTAAATTGATGGGGGGACCATGGTCCCGCATTAAAGACCAAAATTGAAAAAAAAATCTTTTTGCTTAAAACTATCAAGATTTATAAAACAACTTACACTCAGTTGTAAGTTGTTTTATAAATCCTGTCATCCAGTGTTTTAAAATAAATAAAGATTATGCGTCTCAGGACGCTGATGTCTCATGTTTGTTGTTTCATTACACAATAATCCATTTAAAATTTCAGCTCCGTAATATTATTACAAGTCTCCCTCTTTAACATATTATAAACTGGAACAAAGTTTGAAATTGTGTTTCGTGTAAGATAATTTCAAAAGCATAACACAACCTCATACGAGGTGTCTAATTTACAAAAATAAAGTTAAGTCTCGCTTAGAACCAACCACAGCTTTGGACCGAGCGAAGTTTATTTTATGTAAATTATTTAAAACATTGTAATATAATACGCTTTATAGAGACTTCGTGAGTTTCTTTTTTATTTTTATACTTATTTCCTGGCTTTTCATCACCTCCTTGAAGCTCCAATACTTTTTCCATGCGATGGCGATTTTCCTTTGTATTTCTTTTTCACTGCAGTTCTCGAAAGAAACGGATTGGCCCAAGTACACATAGTCTTCCACGTACTCAATGTTTTCTCCTCCTACTCTAATGTCTCTTTTATCTGCGTTGGTTAAAATTTTAGTTTATTGAGATGTTCAGAAGTAACCCAGCTTTCTCACTCTCCTTTGCCAATTCGTTTACCATTTTACCCACGTCTGATGCATTTTCAGCGAACACGACGATGTCGTCTGCGAAGCGCAAATAGTTCAAGTATTCGTCATCAATCTTCAGACCTTTCTGCCCCCAATCTAAGTTCCCGAAAATGGTTTCGAGGACTGCTGTAAAAATTTTCGGTGATGTTGGGTCGCCTTGCCTCAATCCACACCAAACTCGGCACCTTCCCTTTCTAGCTCTACTCGTGCCTTGCATTGCGAGTACACGCTTTTCATTACGTTTAAGTATGTTGGGTGGATACCTTGTTTCGACAGTGTCGGCCATATTGTGTTTTGATGTATCGAGTCGAAAGCTTTTGTGTAGTCGATGAAACACATATATAGATTAATGCCATACTCATTCGCTTTCTCAATTAACTGTGTCACAACTTGGATATGGTCCATCGTAGAAAAATTTCTCCTAAAGCCGGCCTGTTCGCGGGGTTGATGTTCGTCTAGCGTTTTCGACAATCTATTTAATAACACTTTTGCAAAAATCTTGTAGATGTTTGACATGAGGCTAATTGGTCTATAATTGCCCAACTCGCCTCTGTCTCCCTTCTTATGCAGCAGTATTATGATCGACTCTGACCACTGCTCTGGCGTCAACTCCGCGACAAGAATCCGGTTGAATAGAGTATGTAGCGGTTCTCGCAATGCATGCAGGAATGATTTCAATATTTCATTAGTAATTTGATCGTTCCCTGGTGTTTTGCCATTCTTTTGAGTTTTAATAGCGTATTCGATTTCTGAGTGCGTAATAGGTGGTATGTGAGGAACTTCAGACATGTCGGAAATGGGATGTGCTGTTGTAGGTATATTAGACTGACTGGCTGTGTATAATTTTTTATAAAATGTCGTTGCTTCGTTAAGTATGTCAGGTCGTTTCGACAGTATATTTCCATTTTTATTTTTTAGATTCGCTATCCATTCTAATTTATTACTCAGTTCTTTATAAGCTTTGTGTATGGCTCCTGTTTTAGATATGAACTTGTCAAACACTTGCTGCCTGTGTTTTTTTCTTTGCTCCAAAATATTTCGGTTTATTTTCTTGCTTATTTGGGCCAGTTTTGATTTAGTATCTTTGGTTCTTTTTTCAGCGTATAATAGTTTCCGGTCATGAAAGATCTCTGATGTCTTGATTGACGTATCTATTTTTTCCTTTTTCCTGGTAAATATCTTAATAAGAGTTTCATCGTATCCATCATACTACTATACTGAATTTGCACATTCTCACTTACTTTTAGTGACTCTATCAGTCTGTCTTCCCAGTACTTTGCACTCTCTTCCGATATTTCGGGTAAATTAGTCGTATATCTCGCGGGCTTTATGAATTTCCTACTTTTCCTTAAATTTGTCTTTATTCTGCATCTTATCATTCTATGGTCCATATTAAAATTAAGGTTGTTTATAATGTCAAACTTTTGTACTTGTTTAAACTTATTGGTAAGTATAAAGTCAATCTCATTGAAGTGTTTCCCATCTGGTAATTGTCAAGTCCATTTCTTATGTGTTTTACGTTTAAATATACTGTTTACTATCCTGAAGTTGTGTTCTAATGCAAACTCTAGCTGTTTCTGTCCTCGTGCGCTCCTTTTACCATGTGAACATTTTCCCAAAACTTTTTCTTCTCCCTTTTGTATTTTTCCAACTTGTGCATTAAAGTCTCCCAACATAATTATGTTCTTGGAGTCAACAAAATCTAGAGCTAACTCTACCGAGGTATAAAAGCATTCGATTTCTTCCTTTGTACTGGTTTCAGTAGGGGCATACACTTGAACGATAGATAGAATTTCGTTTTCAGTTGCCTGGATTTCCAATGTCGCTACTCTATCAGAAAATGATTTGAAACTCAAAATGTGATTTTTTAAAGTTCGCTTTATCAGAAATCCAACTCCGTTCCTTCCTTTACAAGATGAGGTGTGGTACAATATGAATTCTGAGTATTCTTCAATGACCTCTTTGCCTCTTCTTACCTCACTCAAGCCAATAATATCCCAATTAAGTTTTTCTATTGCTAGCTCTAGTTCTGTAAGTCTATTGTCCGAAAGTAATGTGCGTACATTGAGAGCCGCGATGTAAAGAAACGAGGTTTCATTTTTCAACGGAGTTTGTGTTTTGGTGGATTTATTTTGGGGGCTTTTTGGGGGGTGTTGGTCGTACTCCTCCACGGGGACCAGCCGGCTTGGAGAAGGTGATAAGTTATAGTTTATTTCATAATTTTTAGTCTCTATAATGCCAAGTTTGAAATACGGCTGTCAAACTTGGTCATTAAGAAAAGAAGAAGAAGATAAACTAGCCATTTGCCAAAGAAAGATGGAGCGAAGTATGTTAGGTATGAGAGTTAAAGATAAAATTAGCAATAAACAAATTCAGAAGACAACTAAATTAATTGACATAAGGAAGACAGTTAGAATTTTAAAGTGGAAATCGGCTGGACATGTTTATAGATTAGATAACACAAGATGGACAAAAAAGGTGACTGAATGGATTCCAAGGGATAAAAAGAGGAAAAGAGGACGCCAAAGAAAGAGATGGCGAGATATTTTCTCAGAGCGATGTGGACCTGACTGGATGAGACAAGCTAGGGATAGAAAGCTTTGGAAAGTTTTGGGGGAGGCCTACGCCGAAGAGGCGACTTTTACGTTATTATGACAAATTTAAAATTGTATAGCATTTTGACTCAATATTTTATCTGTTGACAAGAATATAAATCATAATTATAAATAATAGTAATAATAATCATAAATAATTGTTATGTTGTTGTAATTAATAATACTGGATAATAATTCAATTTAAAGGACTTGACCGGTGGAACTATGGCAGCTTGCCTAGGTGTCAAAAATCAATGTTCAGCAATGATTTCTTTATTATTGTAATTGTAATATTTCACTGTTTTCAGATAAAAAAGTTTGAGGAGTCTGAAGGCTCGGAAAACTGCGAAAATGAACAAAAAAGTTTCACCAAAAGACTGCTTTCCCACACTAGATGGCGCTATTCATTGTGTTAAGCGAGTCTAAAAAAATATTTTCAAGTATTATTTCTTTATTATTGTAATTGTTATATTTTATAGTTTTCAAATAAAAAAGTTTCAGGAGTCTGAAGGCTCTGAAAACTGAGAAAATAGATAAAAAAAGTTTCACCAAAAACTGCTTTCCCACACTAGATGGCGCTAGTTATTGTGGTGAGTCTAGAAAATATTTTTAAGTATTGCTCAATACTTTTCGTTAACAAGTTCAACTATTCGACCACAGATGGCAGCATATGCAATGTGACAGGGCGTTCCTTTAAACGTAGTATTTCAAAATGCTTTGTTCGATCGATTAGTTTGAGACTTGTCAAAAAATAAAAATAATTATAAACAAAACATACATTTCCTTTTCATTACTATTTAATTGATCAAAAATAAATCATTCCTAATATAATAACTAAGGTACTTAAATGGTATTCATGTAGGGTTACAAGATTATTATTAGGCATGGATATAATGGAACGTCAAAATGGAGTAGTGCTTAAAGTGGAAAGCGGACGCTCAAGATTTAAACAATAAACGTACTGTTTTTTTTTGTCATTTGAACCCCGACCTTATTTGGAATAATAAATCCATAATAATTTCGTTTTGAATTTTTAAACCTTACTGTAAAAACGGAAATCCTGTGCATTGTCCCGAATCGGAGGGCAATTACTGGTCATGTCCTTTAAAATTTAAGTCGTGTTGGTATTATGAGTTCAATGTGCCATGGTTCCATATTGCACAAGGAAGTTGGAGAGGTTGCTATGTTTGGGCTTTGACAACTTAGTTCAGAATGAAAAACTATAAAGGACTTGACCGGTAGAACTATGGCAGCTTGCCTAGGTGTCAAAAATCAATGTTCAGCAATGATTTCTTTATTATTGTAATTGTAATATTTCACTGTTTTCAGATAAAAAAGTATCAGGAGTCTGAAGGCTCGGAAAACTGCGAAAATGAACAAAAAAAGTTTCACCAAAAGACTGCTTTCCCACACTAGATGGCGCTATTTATTGTGTTGAGCGAGTCAAAAAATATTTTCAAGTATTATTTCTTTATTATTGTAATTGTTATATTTTATAGTTTTTAAATAAAAAAGTTTCAGGAGTCTGAAGGCTCTGAAAACTGAGAAAATAAATAAAAGCAGTTTTACCAAAAACTGCTTTCCCACACTAGATGGCGCTAGTTATTGTGGTGAGTCTAGAAACTATTTTTAAGTATTGCTCACTACTTTTGGTTAACAAGTTCAACTATTCGACCACAGATGGCAGCATATACAATGTGAAAGAGCGTTCCTTTAAACGCAGTATTTGAAAATGCTTTGTTCGATCTATTAGTTTGAGACTTGTCAAAAAATAAAAATAATTATAAACAAAACATACATTTCCTTTTCATTACTATTTAATTGATCAAAAATAAATATAATGACTAAGGTACTTAAATGGTATTCATGTAGGGTTACAAGATTATTATTAGGCATGGATATAATGGAACGTCAAAATGGAGTAGTGCTTAAAGAGGAAAGCGGACGCTCAAGATTTAAACAATAAACGTACTGTTTTTTTTTGTCATTTGAACCCTGACCTTATTTGGAATAATAAATCCATAATAATTTCATTTTGAATTTTTAAACCTTACTGTAAAAACGGAAATCCTGTGCATTGTCCCGAATCGGAGGGCAATTACTGGTCATGTCCTTTACATACTAATTGAATCGAATATAATATGAATATGACATGACTTACGTTAAATGAAATAATAACCGAATTATTAATTACTTAGTGTGTACTTATGACTAAGAATTTGTAACGTAATAGTAAATAAAGGCTTTTTATTTATTTATATTATTTAATATAATACGTTTCTTATATCTATAAAGCATTCAATGAAATTAAAAGTTTTATATCAGTAGGACAGCTTGTGTCACTAGTGACATACAACCGGACTCTAGCATCGGTTCGGAAAGCTATTCAACTGAGAAGAGCCGACAACAAAGTGAAGTTGTACTTTTGTTAGTTCACATAAGAAAAAGTACTATACTCAAGACTTAGTATAACTGGAAAATAAATTAGTTACTTATTTTGCTTTTTAATTTTGTCAAAGCATAACATATTGACATTAACGATTTATTTTAATTGGCTTAAAATTGGAATTGGTCAACAACCTCAATTTACATAGACGGGCCCTGTCAAACAAATAGTGGACTTATTTTACTAACGCCATCTAGTCTGAAAAGCGGGACAGAGCTATGGCGGGGACAAGGACAGGCTTATACAGGTGAGGGGCACATCCTACAAGTCGGGCGCCCAACTCTTTTCTATTTTGGAATTGGTATGTTCTTGTATAATTCAAATAATTGTGCGCATTTCGAATCCGCGTTGAAGATCTTTCGTGAAATGGTCGGGTTTGCCTTCCAACGACAACGACAGACATTCGCAAAGTTACGCTAGAGGCTCTTCATTAAAAGTTGACAGAAGGTCTCGTACCTACTTGTAAAGTTGTATAAATGAATGACATGATGTAGTGCTCTCCCCAACTGAGCAATATCTAGAACTCGTTTTGTAAAATAAAACATTGTCAAAGAGAAACTTTAACTTATACAAAAACTACATAATTAAAGCCATGCCATTAAAGTGAGGTCTGTATTCATCAAAATAAATGCTATTCGCGAATGGCACCGGAAAATTATTGTGGATATTGGACAAACTTTCTTTTTTTTCCAAAATGGGTTAAACTCTGGCTTTGGGTATACAATAATAGGTATAGGTTAAGGTTAATAATAGGCTTCGTTTGGTAAAAGGAGGCAATTTTCACCAAACACGCATAAAACTATTATGTGAGAAAATATTAATCTGAATCCGAAATAAGTTCCGATGAATATTTTTGCTTCTCGTCGTAAGAAAAAGTACCTATCTACAAGCTTGCATACAGTATAACTGAAAAAACTGAAAATTCATTAGGCATAGTCCGACGACAGACTTAACTGACCCGGTGACAGCGTCGCTAGGATCCATGAAAAATAATAAAAACGAAAACTAAACAGACAGAATAAGTCACATTTTGAAGCAATATTAAGTAATTAATTTTAGTAATAATTAGTGATTTACGTATGTTTGTTTTTTAAAAAATATTCTATCAATAACACCATAAATAAAATAGTATTTAACAATAAACTTATATAAGAATTATGTCTGCATACGGACGGCCAAAATTCTACAACTTCAACACCGGATGTTTCAGCTCCGATATGATATTAGGTATATTTAAGTACATTTACTTGAAGAATACTCCTCCTCGGTTGATCATACTATAATTATGGGTGGTGGTGGGTGGTATAATTATCAAAAATTACCATCGGGCCAAGCGTTTGCTGAGTATTGTTGATGGTTCTAATCTAAAACTGTTACCAACAAATGCTACCCATTTTTTCCCTAATTGTCTTCCTTCCCAGTTAGATCTCATGATAGTTTCTTCTGCTAGCCTTGTGGATGCTCATGGGCAGCTGCCAGCCGATGTGTTCTCATACCATGATTTGATATATATGTCTTATAAAATTTGACCTCCTAAAGTGAAACATAGCATTGTTATGCGCCGCAAATTTTGATAATGGCAAATTCATGGAGGATCTAAATAACATTGATTGGCAAGCTGTTTTTGATGCTCCTACAGCAGACGACAAGCACAATATTTTTAATACCCTTTTAACGGATCTATTTGATGTTCATGCACCTCTTCGACTCATCAAAGTTAAGCACCTTCCTGCCCCATGGCTTACCAGTAGTATCAGAGTGCTTAAGACTAAACAGAATGCGGCAAAAGGTAAATATAAGTTGAATCCAACTGACGCTAATCTTGTAAAATACAAAAAATTGCGTAATCGCTGTAGCAGGATGTGTCGTGTGTGCACAGTGTCAGTACATTCATTCGTCTGTTGATCACAATGATTCTGGGAAAACCTGGCGATTCCTTGCATCCTTAGGCATTGGGCGGCAGCGTCAAGTAGTTTCGAACATTGCTGACTTAGATGCTCTTAATAATAACTTTGCTAGTGCCCGTACTTTTGATGTGCTTATTAAACAAGGAACGCTTAGTTATCTAAACTCCATTCCAGTGCATGGTGGGCCTGAGTTCCAGTTCAATTCTACAACTGCAGCTGAGGTTCGAAAGCATGTTCTTGCAATAAAATCTGATGCTGTTGTAGTGATAGGGTAAGCAGGAAGATGATTAACCTTGCACTTGATGGTATCATTCCAATATTATGTCATATTTTTAATTTTTCACTTACCTCTGGTGCTTTACCTATTGCTTGGACTAAAGCTTATATTAAAGTTCAAAATCCTTTAATACCTTCTCATTTTCGGCCTATTTTCATCCTCCCTTTCTTATCCAAAGTGCTTGAGCATATTGTGCATCAACAATTAAGCATCTATCTAACTAGGTATAATATTTTGACAAGTTTTCAATCAGGTTTTCGGCGGGGGCATAGCACAGCAACAGCTCTTATCAAGGTCTGTGACGATATTCGTTTTGCGGTTGATAATAAGCTCCTTACAGTAGTTGTATTGCTAGACTTCAGTAGTGCTTTTAATACTGTAGACTTTGATTTGCTCTTAGCTATCTTAAAGACTATTAAAATGTCGCCTAGTATCATCAGCTGGTTTCGGTCTTATCTCTGTGGTCGTCAGCAGTGTGTTCGGTTAGGTGATAAGTTTTCTTCATTTGTGTCTCTACGAGCTGGTGTTCCGCAAGGTGGTGTTCTTTCTTCTCTTCTTTTCTCCATTTATATCAAGATTTATGCATCGGCAACCATTGATGATCTAGCTGTTGCTATTGATACTGTCAATGCGGATTTAAATAAAATTAGTGCTTGGTGTCGTTCTTATGATCTTTTGAAAAATCCATATAAGTCTCAGGTAACTATTATTGGCAGCAATTATTACATCTCCTTACTTTTCCATAATAGTGTACCACCTGTTCTCTTAGATGGCAAAGTCATACCCTTAAGTAGTGTGGTTAAGGATTTTGGCCTTATCCTAGACAATTCTTTGTCTTGGGTTCCACAAGTAATAGAGCTAAGTCGAAAGATATTTGCTGCTCTTGGGTATTTAAGACGATGGAAACATTTCTTGCCCATAAAGACTAAAATACTTTTAGCAAATACTCTTCTTTTACCCATTTTGGACTATGCTGATGTTAGTTATTTGGATTTATCAGAGACCATGCTTAACAAATTATTATTATTCGCTTCATCTATGGCCTGCGCAAATATGATCATGTGTCTGAGTTTCGGGCTCAGTTGAAGTGGCTGCCAATTCGATCCCGTAGAAACTTACACGCTCTTTCGCTCCTATACACTATTTTATATCATCCTCAAACGCCACCCTATTTGAAAGAGCGATTCACCTTTCTTGGCAGCAATGACATACATATTTATTTGCGGTCTAGGGATGACAACAAGTTGGAAATACCTTTGAGTCGGACTGAGGTGTATGCAAATTCCTTTACAGTAAAGACTGTTAAGCTATGGAATGCATTGCCAAGTGACATTAGACAATCAAAATCTTTGAGTATTTTTAAGGATCGTTTGAAGGAATTTTATCTCGCTAATAATATGCTGTAAATTATTTATGTATTTGTTTACTTTTTGTTGTGTAGGTCTAAAATATTTATATATGCATTATTATATTTAATTGTATTGGTATATATTTTAGTATTTTTTTATTCGTGTAATTGTATAAGTATTATTAGAATGTATAGTTTATGTGGTATATTGTATGTATTGTTGCACTATTCCGCTTCGTTGCATTTGTTTCTTTATTTAAAGGTTGTCTGGAGGAGATCACTTTTAGTGATAAGACCGCCTTTGCGCACTTATTTATGTTTGCTTGTTCACTGTTTTTGTTTCTTTTTTAATGTTTTGTGTGGCAATAAAGTATTTATCTATCTATCTATCTATTGATTAAACTATACGGTGGCATTACATACAACCCAAACCCCTTTGTTCCAATTTTGGCCATCGGGTCAGATAGTTTGTGAGACTATACTTATTTTGTTTTCTTTTCAAAAGTTAAACGATTTATTTGAATTGCCTTAAAATTGTGCACATTTCGTGTTTACGTTGAAGATTTTTCGTGAAATCGTCGAGATTACCTTCCAACGAAAACAACAGATATTCGCAAAGTTACACTAGAGGCTCTTTAATAATAGTTGACAGTTACGGACAGACAGAAGAAGTGTTTGTTTGTTGGTTTGTACCCGAATCAAACCGGAATGGAGCGTGTCAATGTTCAACGTCAATCTAATCTGGAGGGTAACGCAGACTACTCTTATGCCAAAAAATTTACCTAAATCCATGCGGATGAAGTTGCGGGCATCATCTATAACTAACAAATAGTGATATAATGTAGACTAAAGATTAGGTAATTCTGTAAAATTTCACCGATTCTTTGTAACAGAGTTGAGCTATTTTTTTTCCATCACAGTAGTAAGGGAGACATTCAGCGGAAACTCAAATTAGGTTATCCTTTTTTAGAACGGCGGAAAAGCTTGTTAAAATAAAAGTTTCCTCAAAAACATTCTAACGTAATGGGGGAGTTTTTACAAGAAATAATAATTATTATAACAATGGATTTGTCGGGAAACTTTTGAATTATCGAAAAAAACTTTTCACGCATTGGGGTCGTGTCGGGTACGTGATCTCATAAGACAATTTACGCAGCGTAGCTTTTTCATAAGTTTTAATTCGATTGATCGTATAAGAATTCGATGACATTAGCGTCAAAGCGTTTGACGATCTCCCTGGTGCGAGGTCTCGGGTTCGATTACCGATAATTACTGATTTTTCTCTGGTCTGGTGAGAGGATTCGGCCGTGGCTAGTTACCACTATACCGGCAAAGGCGATTTTGCGTTCCGGTACATTGTACTATTCCGTTCGTTCGTATCGGTACGATGCCGTGTATATGTCACCGTAAGATTGTAAAAACCGTTAGATTATTATCTAACTCGCGAAATCCTAAACTGTCGAAAGATTGTAAACTGTTCAATGTTCTGAGTGTCAATTTTTGAAATATTCATTGTATTTACGTTTTCTTGTCTCTTTCTTGTAGGTTAGGTTAGGGTTCGACATAAATAATCAAGTAGGGCACTTAGGTTTTATCGGGTTTAAATAACTATCAGATTACAATCTACCGGAAAATAATGCGTTAAATTCTAATCTTTCGACAATTTAGAATTTAGCGAGTTAGATTATAATCTAACGGTTTTTATAATCTTACGGTGACATATATACCGACTAAGGGGTATAGGTTTAATATAAGTGCCATACTCTTAACAGGATAGCGTTACCATCCTAGACTGCATCATCACTTACCATCAGGTAAGATCGCAGTCAAAGGCTAAATTTTAGTGGAATAAAAAAAATGAAAGTAAAATGAACTGGAATAAAAACCATCCTCAAGAAACTTTGTTATTTATAATATTGGGACGGCTAATATAGTTTGCTTATTAAAGATTATTGAGTTTACTTTAAATTGATAAACTTTACTTGTAAACGTATTTGTTCTCCATTAACCTCATTCTAACAGCCTAGAATTTTACCATTGTATATCCTTTTTATTAAATAGAAAGTATTATGCAAATATATTGTAAAGGATACGTCGACCCATGTCTGTTTACGAATATACACCTCGGCTGTATAGGTCTTTTGTTGTCTGCTTTGAATTTATTACATGCAAAATAGACACCATATTATTCATAAATAAATTATTTTTATGTCTATTTAGTTGTTCATCTATGACTAGCTGACTCACTCGGATCGCTTTAAGTAGGTATAAGAAGTTTTTGATTGTATCCTAATAATTAAAAAACAAAATTGAATCGCAGTGCAACGAGTGGTGAGTATAAGAGTGAAAACAAATATCTTGCGTACAAAAAGTTTTCGCGACATGACAAAACGTGTTTCTTGTGTTCTTTGTCGACGCGGATGTTTTACATGGACGTTTTGCCTGTCCTATACGTGTTTTTGTCTTCAGAGTCGCCGCGGCTCATACATGGTGGTAAACTATTAAGGTTTTCCAACGATATCCTACTTCCGATAGATTATATTATGGACTTTCGTACTCACTTCGTAGTATGGACGAAGTCAAATCAGAGTCGCTGATTTCTCGAGCACCGATCCTTTAACAACGCGGATTTGCACGATGCTTTAATAATATACGGAATCCTAAAAATCACTCAACCGAATCAGATATGAAATATAGAATCAGGATATGTTAGCGCCGCTCGATGACTACAGATGGCGCTGTACCTGTGAGGCGTCAAGGCAGTTGTTACGCGAAGTTTCCTCCAATCAGAGAAGTTTCCACTCATGTGGCAGCTGCGTTTAATGACGTGACGCAACAATACTGCCAGGGCCTTTGCACTAAGAACATTTTTCTGTTGTATGGGGATGTTAGTTCCGCAACTCCCTAAAGGATGGTGCTCATGGCGCTTATCTTGTACTGAAAGTATGTATACTTAAAAGTCTGTGATCAGGGTCTGTGATGGCGCTGAACTAAGTGTTCGTTCAGAAGCTTATGTTTTAGATAAATTAATGATTTTGCCATTTATATAAACACAAAGCTAATAATATATAATTTTTTTTTTGAGCAGAATATGAGTTATCTTATATAATTTATAAAGATTTATCTGTTATAAATTAAGTTTAGTAGAATGAGTTATATGTTTAATGAAACATTTGTTTTTTAATTTCCAAACGTGGACAGCCGCCATTTTAAAGTTTGAAATTCGACATTGACATTGACGTTTTCTGGCCTGCCGGATGCCGGGTGGACAAAATTATTATTTTTTTGATAAATTCGTTACAATGTGAAACTATATTAATAGAGTGTGTATTAAGTGTGTACGATGTGAAAAACATGAAACTGTGGAATAATTAATACTTAATGTATATTTTTTGTAATTGAGAATATAAGAGAAAATAATCAACATGCATTTCATTTACTAACATCTGAACATCTTTACAGTTTGTGTTTATCGTATAATTTATCTTAATTATTACAAGGTCACATAATTCTATAGTTGCAGAATTAGGTGATCTTGTAATAATAATTAAGATAAATTAATAAACAATACACTTTGTAATTTAAAGTACTAAAGCATTGTGCTATGGTTATATATATATACATATTTTAGTTGGACAACTTCCCGATAGATGGTGCTGTACATGGAAAGTCGAGTAGCAACTCTATACCAGTATATATAATGTATACTCTGTGAATACTGCTTAAGAATATTACAGTGCTGGCTGGACACTACTCAAAGTCATAGACCAAGAAAAGAAGAAGAAGAATATTACATTATAGCAACTTCAAAGTCTTTAACCATTCGATAATCAGATTTGACTCGAGTATCAAGTGTTCTACAAATTAGACCTATCTATACCTTGATTGCGAGTGGTTATGGAGTTCTTGTTATATTGCAATTACTTAATTTAATGTGTTCTTATGTTTCTTCCTAAATAAATGACCGAGTCTGTGTATTATATATTGTGCATCTTAAAAACCCTATCCATCACCATACGCAAGTAGGTCTATTACAGATATCGTTGAAAAAACTTACTAGTTTAGCTTATTGCTTGATGATAGTTTGATTTTGATTTACATTAAAAGCTCTCGGAAAGATCAGTTTCATTCTTGCAACAATATCGAAAGGTCTATCGACATCATTTCTCACAGTAGCAGATATTTTTCACCTATCGGTTTTATTTCCCATCGAGTCGGCAATAGTACGCGATAACTCCATGCGATACGTGAGATGTCGATAAATTCTGTTGTTAGTGCTCGCTGTCGTCACAAAGAGCATTTTTCAAACCTCTCAAGTCGTTACCGATGGCCATTTTATATCATAAACTCGACACTTTCTTTCTATAGATTTATTTGACTTTTTGATTTTTCGATGTATTCACGACTATGCATTTTGAATTCTAGTCACTGTCTCGTTGGTCTAATTCTAATAGATATGTTTAACTTCGAATGTCTAGGTACTGGGTTCGATTCCCGAATCAAGCCAAATATAGGAATTAAGTTTTTCTGTCAGAAATTCTCTGTAGTAGCCCAGAGTTCGGAAGTTGGTGGTGCTTCAAATGAGCATGTGAAGTCGATCAGGATGACGTTTTCTTTGTTTTAACTTACATCATACGCTCGAAACTTCAATTGAAATAATGCATATTATATTCTAGCGAGTTTTGTTAAACTTGTGTTACCAGTGTTGATTGCGGTATGGTAGATATGCAGCTTAGCTCGGGTGAAATTCTGAAAATCCTTTCAAATACTTAATTAAATCAAAACACACAAAACCAAAACTTGTTTTATTATAGGAATTAAAAATGTTGTAGGAAATATAAAAGATGAAAAATGTAGATCAGTGTACCAGGACGGGAGAAACAGTGCAACTGCATATTCTAGACATTGATGAGTGAATATGTCTACGTGGCAGCGCGTTGCGTAAATTTTGAATAGCTCGCATTCAATTTAATGCATTTCATCAAGTCACATTTATGCAAATGTATGCGGTAACCGAACGTTCTACATTAAAAATGAATACGGTCCCGCGAATCCCGGCATTAAAGCCCTACACTGCCTAACGAAATTTTGTAAAAGCGAAAAATACTATTTGCTATTCATGTTTTAAAACGCAGAACACATACATCAAATAAACGGACAATGAATATAAAAATAAATTTTCATTAGCATAATATATTTTCATTAGCCTATGTAGAATTGTTGAAAATTACTGATTAATTATTCTGATTTTATGAGTGGAGAGATTAATTTGTAAATAGAGTTGTTTATATGGCAGATAATGAATAATAGCTGTTATTGACTATGTATTAATTATTTCCGATAGGTTTTTTAACGATTTTTGTTTAACTACAAGTTGGTACAATCATTTTAATATCTTTGCCTTAGAATGCGCTATTTACGGAGGCGTAATGGAAACAGACATTAATAAACAGAAAATTGCATAGCATTCTAGATATCTGATAAGATAATAATAATGAGCTCAAATCAAATAGCTCTACAGCAGGTGACAGCAGCCAGCACAATGGGTCTGTATTAGACCATCTTTAGTTAGGGTGGTTAGGTATCAAAAAAATCGAGGAACACTACATTTCTTTTTTTAAATATGTATAATGGAAGTGCTTGTCTTATCTATTAAAAAGTTTTTCACAAATGAGAATAGACATAAGAACAATAGGCATGATGACAGTATCCAAGAATCAATGAAATTATGAATTTATGTAATGTAATAGGATTCATGTATTATAAAAAACTTATTTATTTTTCTATTTCGAGTGAGATTGTTATTTATTTTGATAAAATAAAACTATAAAATACAGCAATCCGCCATATTGTATAAAACACCACTGAAGCGAATGACGTCACAATTTATTTCGAGCTTTGACAATCGGTAAACAATCTCTATAAGTACAGGTGTTTTAAATGTTTATCAAGTATTTTTGTATGTTTTTTTGTTTCCTTAAGATCATTTCCATAATCTAGCTTTGTTTTACCGAATCCAAAATCAAGAAATTAAAAATCGTTAGCCAGGGATCAAGGATTTACCAAAGTTACTAGCTCTAATTTGCCCAGGATTGATTTGTTGATGTTGGTTGAGTATCTTGCATCAAACAAAGACTTTTGTTTAGCAGAATTTCGCAACGTCAAAACTTCCATGTAAGTACAATAATAACATAATAATATATAGGTCCTAAACCCGTAAAATCTGCTATTTTATATATTAAGCACTTCATGGTACTTAGTTATTCTAATAACAATAGGGAGTTAACCTCTAGGTTATGATAATTAAATGTTGTTTTTTAAAACTATACCGTATAACTTAATATGAGCGGTGATTGCCTAGTAAATATGACGTCTGCCTCCTATTCGGTGCGTCTGGGGTTCGATTCTTGGCACGCATCTAACTTTTTGCAGTTATTTGTGCTATGAGCAAAACATCATCACTACATAGTATAAAAAAAAGTCGCTTCCCGCTGTCTGTCCCTATGTATGCTTAGATCTTTAAAACTACGCATCGGATTTTGATGCGGTTTTTTTAATAGATAGAATGATTCAAGAGGAAGATTTATATGGACTTTTTATCCCGGAAAATTAAGGAGTTCCTGCGGGATCAGCTAGTATTAGAATAAAGCAAAAACTTACGTCAAGTGATCTTCGCAGAAATAAATAGCAGAATTTAGATAAATAACTTGTTTGGAGTTAATTTTGATGTGCTATCACACTGGGGGACCGCACACGACTTACACACTTTAGAATTCATATTATTCACACAAAATATCTAAATTGTTGTACGAAGACTCTTATTGTTTACTGCACGCAGTACATTAGAGTACATTGGTAAAAACAGTAGTGACGTCACAAACGACGCCATGACACCCGCGAGCGTTTTGGCGTGATTTTTAAAATTTAAATTTCAAATGCCAATTTTATCTACTAAACCTTATTTTTCTGCTGAAATAAGATATTTTTTCGATATAGTAGATACTTCCGAACATAATCTGACCATTTTTCAAAATCAGTCATCATGCCTATTAAGCAGATTCCTAGCTCCATGGAAATGAGAACAGATTATGACGTCACACGCCATTTCTTCTGTCAATGTCGTGTTCGCTAGACCGTTTGGACTATACACCGTCTGTGCGAAGCCGGGGCGTGCCAGTTGGTCCCATCAAAGAATTTCTATACTTGTACATTTTACCAACTCTATAATAATTATAATTTTATAAATGAACTCTATTGAAATATTAAAGAGTCGAAGAAGTGTTTTGTAAAGCCACGATAACTAGGCATTATCACAGTGTAAATTGCCGAAGTAATTAATACGTCGACCAGGTATACCATACAGACAAGTTTAATATAGTAAATGGTTGAAGTTTACCTGCACTTTGCTTGTTACAGTAAAAAACCGGAAGCGAAAGCGAAATACCATTGCTGCATAAACGATGCTCGCCTAGTTTCCAATTGCTTTAGACCTATTTTTATGAAACCGCGGTTTACAAAGACATAAAACAGAGCTTTATTTATTTACTAGCTGATGCCTGCGACTTTGTCCGCGTGATTTAAGTAACTGAGAAATTAATAAATAAGAAAATATAAAAAAACCGCAGGAAGTTCTAAAGCCTATGTCATTCTTCAGGTCCTCAACCTATATGTCAACTTATATATAGTAAGAACACACTATAGTCCAGTTAAGTTAGAATCTAGTAATCCACATACAGGAAAAATATACAATTAGAAAGTTGTCACCGAAAAAAAACAATTTAATGAATAAAATTATTGCATGCAATTATGTTATAGTGAAAATTCACTAACTACAACACGTCTTGTTTTAAAATGGTAGTTTTACAATGGTAAACTCGGGAACTACGGGAAATATCTAATTATTTTCCTAACACCATTAAATTTTAAATAAATGTGTCTTTCTAATTTGAAGGACTCAATAAATAAAAGTGTTTTATGATTTTAATACGCAAGACAATCCAAGTATTTTAATAAAATCAGTTTAGTACCTTTACGCAAATTAGAGGTTTAAAATAAATTGGCTTTGACTTTCGGGCATAGAATAAAAAACAATACAGCCTCAAACATGACCTGAAACCAATAAATGAAAATGGTACTGCGCTAAAAGCCACCCAACAAACTTTTACAAGCTAACTTTTGATGAGAAAAAGCTTGGATCAAATTAACTTTGTTGTACAGGAACAATATTTAATTCAATTTCCCTTATAGGTACCAATATCGGTTACTAAAAAGCTACGATAACTTTGCTTCTCTCTTCCTAGCACGTATTTCCTCATTGCTGAGGGTTGTGACCTTTTTTATTAAAAACAAAAGAAGGGGCTTGTGGGTATAATAGTAATAATGCTTTGCTTACCATTGCAACTATCCATTACTTTTTCTTAGTATTGTTTTCAATATAATATATTAATATTATATCTATTTATCTATTAATACTATATTAATATTATCTATACTAATATTATAAAGAGGTAAAGTTTGTGAGTTTGTGACGTTGTAGGGGGTAATCTCTGGATCTACTAAACCGATTTTTAATATGATACCA
Source organism: Erebia palarica (assembly GCA_964035005.1). Lineage (NCBI taxonomy): Eukaryota > Metazoa > Arthropoda > Insecta > Lepidoptera > Nymphalidae > Erebia > Erebia palarica. Next base: position 14,527,159 of record OZ035983.1, read on the forward strand.
ATAAAAAGTGCCATTATTTGTGAGTGGCATAGGCTATATATTAACCCGAAAAATTAGGGAGTTCCCGTGGGAATTTAAAAAACTTATTTCACGCGGACGAAGACGCTGGCATCTGCTAGTGATTAATAAATAAAAAAAATATATATATGTGGTATTGTCCCAGCTGTTTAAGCTTTTATTTTTTTATATAACTTAGCCTTTTCCTGCGACTTCGTACTAGTGGACTACAGAAAAAATATGATTCTAACTTAAAAACTTAAACACAAATTTCAAACCCCTATTTTTCCGCCACAGGGGTTGAATATTCAAAAAATCTTTCTTAGAATACTCTTACTCTACTTACAGTAGGTACTTAAGATAGCTCTGTAATCTGTATACCAGATTTCAGCCGAATCCGTCAAGTGGTTTGAGCGGTGCGTTAATAGTCAGTCAGTCAGTCAGTCACCTTTTCCTTTTAGAAATTAAAACATCAAAAATCGTGACACATTGAATTGATAAGTTCAGAAACTTTTTGAAACCTAATTAAAGCAAAAATATACAGAAAACTGCAAGGAAGCATAACCTCGTACCGCTCGCGACTTAGATAAATTTTGCAATAAGTGGATGCTGTCACCTCTAGCAGCATTTTGCGAAAGCTCGCAGGCACCATTGGTGCTACTTTATATAATACTAGAGTCGTTTCAACATCAATTTCTATTCGATATGTTATTGGTAGAAATATTACTGACGTGAGTAGGAAGGAAACCTAAGCTGGTTTCCTTTTCTTTCTATTTTTACATAACTTCATATTTTTGAAGTCCAAACTAAGATTCAGAGCAAACTAGTGCAGACTAAAATTCTTTATTTCCCAAACTATTAATATGTAATTTATAATTATAAAAAAACATGTCTATACTATTATAGCGAATAAAATTTCAAGTTTCTTCATTATCATGGACTTCCGCAAAGTAATGCCTGCTTCTATCCAATATATCTACTATAGTAATATTATAAAGAGGTTAAGTTTGTGAGTTTGTGAGGTTGTAGGGGGTAATCTTTGGATCTACTGAACCGATTTTGAATATAGTGGTACCAATAGAAAGCCACATTGTTTGTGAGTGTCATAGGCTATATATTAACCCGAAAAATTAGGGAGTTCCAGTGGGAATTTAAAAAACTTATTTCACACGGACGAAGTCGCGAGCATCTGCTAGTTAAGCAAAAAAATAAAAATAAAAAGAAAATAATTAGATTATTTACAAAAGTACGGAATAAAAATAAAATTATTTTTTTCAAGAAATATGTAATACCATCCAAATGATCATTAATACGCATGGTGTCTAAGACTCTGGCGCTAATACCTCTCTGAATTGCAGACTGAAAGAACTAGGTTATTTATACAGCCTTGTTGATCTAGTGGGTTATTCCGCTGCGAATCGTAAGGTTCTAAGTTGGCGATTACCTATTCTGTGGTTGGAGTCCCAATAAAAGTAAGTAGGTACAGCAACTCGTCGTGAAATTTGGCGGGATTACACGCCGTTTTTTTCCACTGGCACGGCTCCTGCATTACATCGCACATCGCATCGCCGCGTGTCGGATTGTAATCCGATTGGATTATGAGAGTAAGAAAAAGGTGAGTGTACTTGTACTGTTTGCGCAACATAATTGTGCACTTTAATACCTAGTTTGATGTAGTTGTTTTAAAGGTTGGTTGGTTGGTTGCTATCATTTTCCAAGGCTGAAATCCGCTCAAGAGAGCATTATTATTTTTGAAATTTCAAGGTCAGTTCTAACTAAATTGCAAAGGCTCCGATATTGTAGACATGTTCTGGGTTGCCTCATCGAAACCGTACATCCGTTACGCCATAAAGATTAAATTCATGTAAACCGATCCTATAGTGTCATGTTCGGGGTTGAGATACAACAGGAAGATAGAAGCTTTGCTAAATCTTATATACATTTGGCTGTATCGGAAACTTAGTGGAAGCTCTCCTATGAGTATGATACTTAACTCCCCATTTTCAAGATATTATGTTCTATTGTCACTTGCAAATGTCTCTTATATAACGTTTATACATAATATCGCTAGACTATTTACACATAGTCGTGGTCGTATTTTAACTACATAACTTCTAATAATACAACTTTCCAAAACTATTGGGACCAAATAATTATTTGTTAATAAACACAGAAATAGTTTAAGCATGAATATTTTTTATGTTTGAATAATACACGAATTATTTCAGAAGGATTATGAAAAAACAGACAGACTGCGATAAACTAATTTTCGTATTTAGGTATATTTACCGTATTAGTAACTTGAGACGAGTTGTTTTTCTAGCGAAATCACTCGAGTAAGTACCTAATCTAAACTTTGCAGTGCGATTGATCCCGAACATTGTTTGCAACGTATTTTAGCACGGGTACAACTTTTTAGGTCAACTTAGAATCATTGATACTAATTTAAAGTGTATTTATAATATTTTAGTATATGGAAAAATAAGTTTTTAATAAACACAACAGATTGAATTCGGGTATTTAATATGGTAGATAATAAATAATTGACTCAATAAAATTAATGACAATTTAATCTGTGTTAAGACCAAAGAGAAGTTAAAGGTTTGGTATAGCATAGGTATGTAAGTATTTTAAATTCATGAATAGAAAGAAAATTACAAATAGTGCACAGAATAAAAATGCAACTACTATAGGTGCGAAACACAATTTCGTACAAAATTGTGCCGCTTTATTGTTGAAAAGGCAAAGTTGTGGGAATTTAAAATGTAAAACAGAAATCGGTGCCGACTGCAGTGTTCACGTACAAGTGATTTCGCTTGGTTAGACGTCATCGCACGATACATGAAAATATTTAGTACTATGACTTTCAATTTCCTCATAATCAGTTAGTATTTGAGGCAAATGTGCGATACAACGCGGATTTTACATCGATCAAGTGCTGCAAAAGCTCTTTTATCGTACTAACTACTTACTTTTAATATACGTCGACAACGATGGTAGTACCAACACAGTTGTTTTTTTGTGTGACGGCCTTTATATTACCACACTAGTGCGGAAATGAATATCACCGCGCGGCTTTGTAGGCTAATAACTATGCGGTAAAAGGACTTGACCGGTGGAACTATGGCAGCTTGCCTAGGTGTCAAAAATCAATGTTCAGCAATGATTTCTTTATTATTGTAATTGTAATATTTCACTGTTTTCAGATAAAAAAGTTTCAGGAGTCTGAAGGCTCGGAAAACTGCGAAAATGAACAAAAAAGTTTCACTAAAAGATTTCTTTCCCACACTAGATGGCGCTATTTATTGTGTTGAGCGAGTCCAAAAAAATATTTTCAAGTATTATTTCTTTATTATTGTAATTGTTATATTTTATAGTTTCAGATAAAAAAGTTTCAGGAGTCTGAAGGCTATGAAACTGAGAAAATAAATTAAAAAAGTTTCACCAAAAACTGCTTTCCCACACTAGATGGCGCTATGTATTGTGGTGAGTCTAGAAAATATTTTTTGTTAACAAGTTCAACTATTCGACCACAGATGGCAGCATATGCAATGTGAAAGGGCGTTCCAGTTTAACTATTCGACCACAGATGGCGGCATATGCAATGTGAAAGGGCGTTCCTTTAAACGCAGTATTTCAAAATGCTTTGTTCGATCAATCAGTTTGAGACTTGTCAAAAAATAAAAATAATTATAAGCAAAACATACATTTCCTTTTCATTACTATTTAATTGATCAAAAATAAATAATTCATAATATAATGACTAAGGTACTTAAATGGTATTCATGTAGGGTTACAAGATTATTATTAGGCATGGATATAATGGAACGTCAAAATGGAGTAGTGCTTAAAGAGGAAAGCGGACGCTCAAGATTTAAACAATAAACGTACTGTTTTTTTTTGTCATTTGAACCCTGACCTTATTTGGAATAATAAATCCATAATAATTTCGTTTTGAATTTTTAAACCTTACTGTAAAAACGGAAATCCTGTGCATTGTCCCGAATCGGAGGGCAATTACTGGTCATGTCCTTTGATTGCCGTGTAGTAAGAGCAACTCTACGAGCAAAGACTTTACCGTAAGACAGCTCTTTATTTTAGACACTGTAATTAAACAACATTCCAAGTTAGAATTCAAAAATAATTACAAAAACAAAAGAACTTATTACTTAGTGTTGCAAGAATCCCTAGTTTTAACACCTCCGCTGCTCATAAGTTTTCCAAATTCATGGGCCCATATCTATATAATAAAGTGAATAAAGAAATTCAAATATATTCTTTAAGAAAAAAACAAGTTAGGACGTTCACCTCCAAACTTCTAGCCAATCTAAATTACACGGAAACTTAACAGTTTATAAAAACTATCATTTAACTTATCAAGATATTGCTACCTACACAAACACATTACTCACGCACGCACATACACACATACACAATCACACACTCACATATGCTCACATGCACGTAAACACTTCTACGATGTATATATTATATTATTTGTATGCATTATATTCTTCTAATAAACTGACCCTACTAACACTAGAATAAGAACAATTTATAAGTAACTTAATAACTATCGAAAACAAAAGACCGATATTATGTTATACAGAAAATATTGTGACAAGAGAGTAAGCAGTCAACTATAACGACAAGCTACGCTTAGTGTATTTGATAGCAAAACATTAAATTGTGACCTGTAAAATGTAAAAGTCGGTAATAATTTATTAAGTATACCTTTGTTACTTTACTTACAGCTGGAATAAATATTTTCATTTTAATTTTCAAATTTATTGAAAATTTAAAAATCCGACGTAATTTGTGTGTGGTCATCGTCGCAGTGCGGTCGTGGCACGACTGAAAGCACTCCAGGACTTTGAACTTAAGAAAAGTGTTGTGAAAGAATCACTTTATATAAACCTCTTCGCTAATACAGATTACAATCTTTGCAGTACTTCTGCTTAAGTAAATGCTTAAGTGTTATAAAAGCAAGCAACATCTTATTTCCCGAGTTAAAATATAATATTACTCCGCAAGATTTACCCTGTTTTCCTGGGAATAGCCGTAAAACCTTTGCCGATTTGTTTTTGTAATGGTCTTAGGATATTTTTATGAATATAGTAGAGCAGCATTTTAATTTTATCCTTTAAATATATCTGCTATAATAGTTTCCTGGGGGTTTCGCACTTAGGTACATTTTTATGTAAGTGCAATGTAGTACACAGCGTTATGCTTGATTACCAAAATGCGTAGGTATAATAGACATGATGACAGTAACCAAGAATCAATGAAATTATGAATTTATCTAATGAAATAGAATTCATGGATTATAAAAAACGTATTTATTTTTCTATTTCGAGTGAGATTGCTATTTATTTTGATAAAATAAAACTATTAAATACAGCAATCCGCCATATTGGATTAAACACCAAGTAGCGAATGACGTCACAATTGTTTGTTTTCGAGCTTTGACGATCACACAGAGTACATTGGTAACAACAATAGTGACGTCACAAACGGCGCCATGACACCGGCGGGCGTTTTGGCGTGAATTTAAAAATTTAAATTTCAAATGCCAATTTTATCTACCAAACCTTATTTTTCTGCTGAAATAATATATTTATTCGAAATAGTAGATACTTCCGAACATAATCTGACCATTTTTCAAAATCAGTCATCATGCCTATTAGGTACGCGTGCAACCGACATCAGTATATAGTCTAGGCAATAAAAATAGTGGACCCCTAATTCCTCAGGCGATGAAACTTTACAGTATGATGAAGTATCATAAGTTATACGTATTTTACAAATATCCAATAAAAAATCAGAAAGGGAGTAAATTCCCAATTAAAAAACCAAAGCATTTTAAGTCAAAGCAGGAAGGTACATTATCGCGTAAACGCAGTTTAGGTTTGATAATAAAATCGGTTTAAATATTGATGTATTGCATGATTATTTCCTTTATATTTCGGTTTAAAGTGTATGTATACTACCTACTATTATTTTAAAAAGAAATCGAGAAAATATTCAGTCATAAATATTAAGTTTTACGTGTAAATACCCAACTTCCGCATGATTTTTTGATATTTTTGTACAAGTTTTGTTTCATACCATACTACAACCCTGCCAAGGTTTAACGACTGAGGATTTAATGCGGGGGTCTCCATACAACGAACCGCCCCGTTGCCTATACTAATAGGAGAAAATACTCAGGTGTGATATTATTTTGAAAGCTGTTGATTTGATTGACTTCGACCGTAGCACCAACATGGCGTGTAGCAGCGTAGCCTATCATGTAGCACGTGTAGCGGGGCGTAGAGCTTAGAAACTTCGACACCCTCAGTCACAGAATAATAACTAGTACTAGGTCTCAGTCTATAGAAGTTATACAGACGTGTTCTCAATGAGTGCCAATCAAAGTGGGAGAGAAGTCTGTAGGTGCTATAATATTAATATTATACACTCTTTCAGTCTACTACTCTTGAGACTCAGTGTCGTAACATGTATTTGAAACTATTCCTAGAAGATTTTTAAAAAATGCGGTTGGATCCATTTTCGGGCGGATACGCCTATTTAAAGTAGCTTATTTAGCTTACTTAGGAAAATCCGGTCAATTCGACCAGAAAACGGTTTTCCAATTTTGGTATGTGTTGTAGCGATCACAGTAAAAACAGAGAGAGCCTGTTAACATAATATGTAGTGTATATTTTAATAAAACACAGTTCATTAAAAAATTTTCGTCATCAAAGATATAATCCTTTAGTATTAAACATCAGTAACTTTTCTGGGAATGCTAACATTTGTCGCGGGGTCATAAACATTTCCTCATTGGTTGTATGTGTGTTTTGCTCTAAGGGAGCCGATTAGGGATCACGTACAAGCACAATTGCTGCAAAACACCGCACGACCCACTCGTCCGTTGACAATTGGCTCCAAATAAGAGCGCTTAGCACGTTTAAGACGTATCGCAGACGACCCATAGTAGTCGGTACTATTAAAGTCAGTAAAAACATAAATTTTTCCATGTGCAGAAAAGGCATTTTCTAAAGGCAAGAGTGTAGTGGCATTTTTTATGCGCACTCCAACCTAGACATGAGGTCTAAGTTGGAGTGCGCCGAATTGCTTTTTATAAGCATGAATGATGTCAAGCGAATTACTATCTTGTTAAAAAAAACACAAAAAATCACGGACCACACAAAATCGTTCTACAAATACCTATAAATATGCTGTCCTACAAAAAGTAACAGCTATCGCTTACTTTAATTAGTGAAGGATTTAATATGTGATAACGCAGATAATATGTATAGTTTCTGCTCAATCTCTGGTCGTTTCTACATCGCTTAAGATCCCAGCCTTAAATGGATCAGGTTTGTTTGTTGTAGCTTCTGTCGTTTGTTATTTTTACAACTGTGTGCTTAGACTCTACGACTTTATCTTATCTCAATCCTCGCTCTACACAATCGGTAGTATTGGTTGAGTCGGTGAAAAGTTGGTTCACTTCTTCTCATCGTCAATAATCGGCCATTCTTAGAAATTAGGTTTCGCAAAAAGTTGGTCGTCTGCGTTTGATCTAAAACACGCGATATCATTGTTACAAGCAAGTTGATACTCTTGGTTACATAAACAACGTGGAACATTCCAGAATAAATTCTGAGGTATGTGGAATTGAGGTTGAATACGAAAGAACGAAATGCTTCGAAGTAATTTAACAAGCGAAGTTCTTTTTAAATTGTAGTTTCATTAACCCTAAAATCCACACTAATCCACTGAATGACTGCTACGCTTTCACGACCCATCTGTTTAACCGATTTTGATGAAATTCGGTACAGGGGTAGATTGTATCCCGAGGAAGGACGTAAGCTTTTTATCCTGGAAAATTAAAGAGTTCCCCCGGGAATCAAAAAGTCTTAATCCATGCAGACGAAGTCGCGGGAATCATCTAGTATGAAATACAATGATCGAAGACGTTTCGCACATAGGTTTTGTCCTGTCTGTTCATAGTACTTTTTTACCTCTTTAATATAATAGAGTTGACATCCCTATGTTTGGATTATCTGACACTCAATTTGTAACAAACACATACAATGAAAAGAAAGTAAAAGATTTACTACGCACGAGTTATTTATCGTTTCTGGGACACCTCGACCTTGCTACTAATACCTACCGTTCAGACGTGGCTTTGACATGTTGAGTGATGCCACAGCGATTGGTCCCCTAAAACCGTTTGTGTGGAAGAGCTCTTATGTACAGCCGCTGTTGTAAAATATAACAACTGAGTAGACTTACGTATTGTGCAAAAGTAGGGCTCTATCTCTATGCGTCGTATATCTCATTGCTGAGGGTCGTGACCCCTTTCCATTCATCTCGTAATGGCAGGGGTTTTCTTGGGATAATAATGCGGTTCCCAGGTCCTTTCGCATACGACTCGACTAAAGAGTACTATTGATTAGGAACCTAAGAGTTAACTCTTAGGTTCCTAATCATTATTATCAGATGTTAGGGATTAATAACCGGGACTGACGAGAGTACGAGAGGCAACGAAAAGGACTATACCAAATTCGGTCACCTATCCAGTTACCGACTTGGGTCAACGTTGCTTAACAATCGCAAACGACTGATATGCGTTATCGCAACTAGGCTGCTCGTTACTCAAATAGAAAAAATGTTAAATAATATAACAACTGAGTAGTCTTACGTTTTATGCAAAAGTAGGACAGAAGACACCATTTCCCAGGTGTGTATATTACACTGATGTAGCCATGCTACTTAATATTATAAATGCAAAAGTGTGTCTGTCTGTCTGCTACGTTTTCACGACCCATCTGTACAACTGATTTAGACGAAATTTTCTATGAAATTAGATTGAATTCCGGGAAAGGATGTATGGTAAAGATACTTTTGTCAGCTTTGCGTTTAAAGTTGAAATGAATTGTTACAAAAGTTAAAAGATTGTTAATTTATTTATTGATGAAGGTTCGATTGTACTGATATTTGACTCATTTGATGTATTTCACTCGGTTCGTTCCCAATGCCATATTGGATTAACTTGTATAAATACGAATGTTTTACCATCGGTAAAGCAGTCTCCACCGAGACTCCAACGATTATTGAATACCTTCGGTGTTTAGATCGTTACCTTGTTTACGAGCCTGCGGTAGCAACTGCAGCCTGGTCAAATGATTTGATACTGTAGTATTATTTAACTGAGTTTTATAAATTAACTAATTACATTAAATCTCTAGTGGTTAGAGTACAAATATATTAAAAGTGTTTTATTAATACCTACTTCTGGATTGTTCTCCAACACTTTTTATCCTGGAAAATTAAACAGTTCCGGCGAAAATTAATGATCCTTAACCTACGCAGACGAAGTCGCGGGCATCAATTGTTTTTTTTTAATATTTCAGCCCAAACTATAACGAAATTATATTGAGACACTTAACTTAGCTTATTTCACCTCTGTAATAAAACGTGATATGTTGTTTCTGCTCCTTTCAATATAATTTATGTGTTTGTTCCTACTCTCACGGGGCATTGCCCAGACCGTAATCTTGCACGAGGACAATTATAGGTCCAACACGTAGAGGCTTCACGAGTGAATTAATCTCATTTGTTGAATTGATAAAAAAATCAGATCTTGAGTGAATCATTAAGTTCCCGTGTTAGAATGAAAATAGCGGTTTTAAAATAGAAATACGTTAGTACCTTACAAGCGATGATAGCCCAGTGGCTTAGGTATACGTTCAGCCGATTTGGGATGTTCGGATGTTCGATCCTCGGGCACGCACTTCTAACTTTTCTGAGTTTATATGCGTTTTACGCATTTAAATATCATTTACTAAAACGTTGAAGGAAAACCTGCATAACCGAAAGGTTTTAAAAATATTCTCGAAGGTGAGTGCTAATCTCTGCCAATCCACACTTGACCAGCATGGTGTACTACAGTCAAACCGTTCTCATTCTGAGAGGAGACTCCTGCTCCGTAGTGAGCTAGTGATGAATGTGATGATGTGAAACTGATGATGAAGAACCTTTATGGCAAGACTAAATAGCCAACGTCTAGAGGCACTCCAACCTAGACCTTGTCATTGCTTCCTATGAGGCAAGATCTTGCGTCAAGCGCAAGACTTCCACGCAAAAAAAACATCAAAAAAATATTATCGAATAAAGTACTCACGTTCGAACTGTATCGATTTGTATTTTGTTGATATATTTTTGTTTAACATAAGTACCTGAGCCACGTGTAGGTGAACAACAGTTAGTAACAAAATTGGGTTCAGATCTTTTAATTTTGCGGGTCGTTGATTCAAAACAGAACTAATATGATAGGTACCATTTTTGGGCGTTGGTGTTCAATTTTTGATTTGGTTTTTGATTTTTATACTATGACGCAGCTCAGCACGGCGATGACTCACGCACGAACAATGGATAATCCACAGAACATTCGAAAAACCCCGCCGCCGCGCACCTCTCCCGCCACTGCCTATATAAGGCATCCGGCCTGCGTTCACACACAGTGGAACGTCGAGTCGCCCGAGCGAAAAGACGTCCAGTTTGTATTTTCGCTGTGCACGGATCGATTCTCATTCTTCGATGGTCTTGCACGTTTAATACAATAAACGCCGCCTGACATCGGCCCGTTCCGCGCAGCCGCGTCGCGACTCGCGTAACGGAGGGGAGCACCCCCCCCAATCCGAGCGTTCCAGTCCTCTCTCAGGACTGACGGTCGCACACCGGTGCAACTCACCATGGAGCCGAGTAACAAGGACTCCACAACACCCGGAGGCCCACCACCAGCCCAGGCCTCTAGTTCAGCGCGCAGCTTAGCACGCCAGCGGTCTCGCTCTTCCACGAGAGGGACGGAGCGATCGACGCGAGAGCGAGAGGTGAGATGCGTCGCCGACCTCTCACTTGCCGCGCGCGGGGGGCCTGCCCCCCTGCCCGCCGGCCCCGCACCTCGCGAAGCCCCACCACCCCGCACCCCCGGCCCTGCACCCCGCGAGGCCCCACCACTCCGCACCCCCGGCCCGCTCACGGCCGAGTCTACGGGACTACCACCGGTAAGTGCATTCACTGCACCGGATTCACGTCTCTCCACGCCCGTCCAGCCGCCGACGACGGATATTGCTACTACAAGGCCGACGGGATCCCCCAAATTGGACTTGGAGTCCGATTTAATCGTCGCGCACCGCCTCGTAATGGCGGGCATGATGTCGGAGGATCTCAAACGGGCGGTAGTTATCAATCTTAACGACCGCCGACAACGACTGGAGAAGGCCGGAGTAACGACTCCGACCGATGAAGAGATGGACGAGGCCCGGCGCTTTGCAGCGCTCACGCCTATCCCTGAAACTGCCCCAACTTCGCTCAAGCGCCAGCGCACAGAGTCGGAATTAAGGTTAGACGCCCCGAAGGTCCAGCGGGTAATTACTCCCGCAGTCGCACTGCCTCCTCGTGAGCGCGACCCTCGCCGCCGTAGCAACTCATCCACTACGCCACGCGTCGTGCCTATGGATGCAGATGAGGGCGGGTCGTCACAGGCCACGCCCACTGATCCGCCCCCGCAGGCCCAGCAAACCGCACCACAGGGCCCGCAACCGTCCACATCCTTTGCGGACGCCGCGAAAGCTCCGCGTCGATCCCAAGATGCACCAGCCCAAGGACCTCTGCCTCCGACAGGGGGCCCTACTCCGGCCGCCGCACCGAAACCGAAGACGCCGCGCTACCCGCCGCTTATTGTCGAGGCGTTACCCAATTGGGCACAACATCTACGGCAACTAAAGAATAAATTAGGCCGCGCTCCAAATGCCCGCCCTTTCGGCATGGGTATTAAATTCACTCCAATAGAGGACCAGGAGTACCGCCTTGTCCAGTGCTACCTCTCAGACCTGGAGAAGACGGAGAAAATCTCCTGGTTCTCCTACTCACTGCCCCAAGAACGCAGCCTCAAAGTTGCCATTCGCGGAGTCCCCGTTAATACCAACCCCATAGAGATTGAAGAGGAGCTCCGCACCCTGGGCTTCGAACCGGAACTTGTCCGCCCCATCAAGGCACGCAAGGGCCGCCCAGGATGCATTTATTTCGCCATCCTGAAAAGAACTCCAGATTTGACGCCAGCCATCTATGAGATTACTGAACTCATGTGTATGCCGGGCGTACACATAGAGGCCTGGCGAGGCAAGAAGGGACCAGCACAGTGTCACCGGTGCCAAGGCTTCCGCCACTCTAGCCATAATTGCCACCGCAAACAATCATGCGTTTGCTGCGGAGAGGAGCACAGCGCTCATGACTGCCCCCGGCCTAAGGAAGAGCCCGCCACGTGCGCAAACTGTGGCGGCGCACATCCAGCCAACAACCTCTCTTGTCCGGTTTTCCGGAGAGAGGCTAGAAACAAACGCGCAGGCACCGTCGCCACAACAACCCCCACCACTCCGAAAGAGCGTAAGGAGGACGAAAGCGCAGCGCCCTCCGCGCCGACTGGGTCCAATATTAGGACCCCAGCAAACGACCCCACACCGAGAGGTAAAAACATCAATAACAGAAAAAGAAGCAAGCCCCGTAAACAGAAAAGCGCTAAAACCACAACCGAGACCGCTCCACCCCCGAAAACTACCCCTGCAGCTCCCAAGACCGCTAGCCAAAAAGAGGCTAATAAGACGACACCAAACCCAGAATTAAGTGCACGTTTGGCCGTCATAGAAGCCGCAATTCAAATCATGACAGACGTGCTTCACGCTCTACGCGCCGGCGACGACCCCGCGGATGCTGTTCTCAGAGGGATGACCAAACTCCTCAATCTTCGATAGCCCCCTGAGAACCCTCTACTGGAACGCCTTTGGTCTCACGAGCAGGGTCACACTATTGCGCGCTCTCCTAAACGAACAGGATGTAGACGTGGCCCTGATTAATGAGACCCTACTTACACTGAAAAAGACTCTACGGTTCCCAGGATACCACGTGTACCGGCAAGACGATCCCACGCCCCCAGGAGTAGGTGAGCGAACAAAGAGAGGTCTCGCGGTCCTGGTACGCAGACGGATCGTGCACCAACTGCTTCCCACGCCCCAGCTTAGCTCTATGCAGGCCCTAGGCATTGAGCTACTGATTGCAGACCAACCACACCGTTTGTATGCAGTATACAGACCCAAAGGAACCCTTAACCTCACAGATGTCCACAAACTTCTGGACTCCGACCTCCCAACGGCGCTTGCAGGAGACTGGAACGCCAAAAACCCTGCATGGAACTCCAGCAGGACGTGCCCAAATGGACGACGTCTCCTGCATGACGCCGAGTCCCGGGGATACCACATCACCGGACCGGAAGCGCCCACACACTATCCATATCAAGACTCACACATGCCGGACGTCATAGATCTGATAGTGTCCAAAAACCTCCGACAACCTCCCTCACTTGAAGTGCTCAATGACGCCATGGGATCAGATCACACACCGGTCCTAGCCATTTTCTCTCCAGACCATGACCGAGTCCCTCGGATAGCGCACCGAAAGGCCGTAAATTGGAAGGCCTTTACGGAGTGCATCGGTCGCACGACACCATCTAAACCTACCTCAACACCAGAAGACGTAGAGACTCTTGCCGAAGATATAACGACCAGCATCAGGGCAGCGCTGACCGAGGCCACAACAGACCTTCCAATTTACAAGCCACCGCTGCCGCGAAGACTCCGAGATTTGATAGAGCGAAAAAGGAGAGTTCACCATCAATGGCAGACTACACGATACCCAACACTAAAATCCCAGCTTAACCAATTAATAGAAAGGGTAAAAGCGGAACTAAACGAGAAGGCCGCTGAGGATTGGGACGCCAGGCTCGAGACAGCGTCAGAGGAAACCACAGCACTCCACAACCTGTGTCGGCAGCTATCCAAATCCCCAGCTCCCATCAGACCTCTACTGCACAACGACGGCACCGTGAGATACCGAGCGGAAGATCGAGCTGAAATCCTAGCTGCCCATCTGGAAAGGCAATTCCAGCCGTTTCCCGAAGAGGACCCCTTACATTCGGAGATGGTCGAGGGACACATCCACGAATACTTTGCTGCCCCCATACCGGCCGGAATGGATCCCATCTTCTTCTCCCCGAACATGGTCACACGCGCCATTGCTAAGACAAAACCCAAGAAGGCTCCCGGCGCGGATGGTATTACAAATACCGCGCTCCGTCACCTACCGCGTCCAACTATAGCGGCACTAACCCGTCTATATAACGGCATCGTCCGCACGGGCCACTTCCCTAGCATATGGAAAGTTGGCGTTGTGATCATGCTCCCAAAACCCGGGAAGAACGTTCTCAAAGCCGAGAGTTACAGGCCAATAACACTCCTCCCAACCATGTCCAAGAGTTTCGAGTTGTTACTGTTGCAGAAGTTAGCGCCCCACCTTAGCCCTCGCCCGGAGCAGTTCGGATTTCGCGCTGAGCACAGTACAACCCTCCAATTGATAAGGGTGATACACCTCTTCACCGAGGCCATTAATAAAAAGGAGAAAGCAGCGGCGGTCTTTCTCGATATGGAAAAGGCGTTCGATCGTGTATGGCACTCCGGCCTGTTATACAAGATCACCATCACATCGACGCCTCCCCAGATCGCCAAGGTCATAAGATCATTCCTAGAAGGGAGGAGTTTTAGAGTAAGGGTGGATTCGGCTCTATCCTCCGAGAAGCCCATCCTAGCAGGAGTACCACAGGGAAGCTGCCTCTCGCCGGTGCTATACTCCTGTTACACCTACGATATACCCACAACACCTGAAACCACCCTCGCTCTATATGCAGATGACGCTGCATGTATTGCAAAATCACTAAACGTCACGCATGCGACGAAGAAACTGCAGCGTGCACTGGACCTCCTCCCGGACTGGCTGAAGCGCTGGAGGCTTAGAGCAAACGCCAGAAAGACCCAGGCGATTTATATCGGCCCTCAAAAACTGCTTCCCCCACCACGACTCACCTTTCTGGACGAGTCCATAGAATGGATGACCAAAGTGCAATACCTCGGGCTCACACTTGATCACCAACTCAACATGAAGCCGCACATAAAGAAAATATGTGCTCAAGGCAAGATCGCCACATATGCCCTCCGTCCGGTACTAACATCTCACCTCCCGCTACGTACCAAGATCGGAGTGTACAAAACGTACATACGCTCCCGCCTCACATACGCCGCACCAGCGTGGTTTGGGCTAGCAAGCGAGGCGAACAAGAAGACTCTACGTGCCCAACAGTCAAAGGCCCTTCGTCTCATCGCGAACGCCCCTCGATACGTAAGGAACTCTACCATTTCGAGAGACTTGCGTACCGAGAGTCTCGACGCTTTCATCACCCGCCTGGCCGATAGGTCTTCGCGCGGGCGGACACTTCCACGCTTCCGCACATTCGGAACATCGCACCCTGGCACGCCCGCCCACCGGACAGGAGGGCATATCCCCGAAACCTCCTGACACGAGACTAGGCTTTCTCGTGTCAACATCATTGAGGACATTAATGAATTAAAATTGAAAAATTATTCTCACCCACAAACACGGGGGCTGATCCACCGCCTACGCTGGTCGCTTCGCTGGGCCTCCCACCAGCGGGTTTCACCCGGCGGGGCTCGACCGCGATGCGGAAAGATCGCCCCAAGCTCGTAGGCCGACCAATGGCCGAAATAAGGACCGTGCCGTCTTAACGGTATACGCGGTAGATCCCATCCGCAGGGGGCAAATCGCCCCGAACGGATTTCCCCACACTCGTGAGAGTGTGTGCGAGGACCATGGTAGTCACACACAGTTTGCCAGCGACCGCTGTGACAGCACGTCGGCTTGGGGGTACCGGGCAGATGAGTGGCAGTGGTAACTGGTGAACGCAGGCGAGATCGGTCGCTCCGCCGCTTCGGCCACGGACGACCCATCTTTCCGTCTCCCCTTCCCCTTCGCCCCCTCTTGTCGCGGACACCCTCTGTGTCCGCGTACCGCGTGCGTCAGCCGGTGACGCCCCGCGCCCCGCAGGTCCCCTCAGGACCTCGGACCGTGTACTTAAGGTGTAGGAAGATCGCTTAGACTTAAGTACTTTCTGTAAAACCGTGAATAAAGGTTTGTTAAGTGTGTGTTTCTATAAATCGCGTTTAATTTGTGAGGGCCTCCCTACTTAGACACACGGAGCTACGCGGCCAGCCATATCCTGGAGCCTTAGCTCCGTTACAATACCGTTCTTAAATGACTCGGCCGTTAGTAAATCCCATCCAATCTGCATCAATTTAGAAAAATCTAACATCCTTTGCTAATATTCATAAAGGGATTCATTACAAAAATGGAACCATGTTTACGAATGTAAGAGAATTTTCGCTCTTCACTACAAAGCCGCAGTAAAACACAAAGTAATAATACTTTTAAATACGTAAAGGTTCAAAGAGTCTTCAATATTAAACACGCCTGAAAGAGAAAAGCTACTGAATCGTTTTAAGTGATTTCTTGTTCATAGCAATTTTAACTTGACTTTCTTTTTGTTAAGTAAGTATTTGAAGGAAACATAAGAGCGTTGCTTTTTAGGTCTTAAGCTTTCTATTAAAATAGCTTTTCTTTTAAAAAAGGGTGATCGGAAATTACAAACTTTTGATTGGCTGATTAAAAATGGGAGGTATTTTTTATATTGTATAGCAAAAAGTCAATGCGCTTATTTACCCTATAAAGGATAATTAGTTTAGTTAAAATTGGAATAATTTTGAATTTCAGGCTAATATTACGAAACGTAAATATTTTGAGCTATAAATTCAGCAATAGTTAGCATTATTTGGCTCAACTAGCAGTTGCAAAAAATTTAAGGGATTATAAAATCCAGTCGAACGAATATATTTTTTGGTTAAACGTCATTGGATCTGCTGAACAAAAAATGGTTTCAATTTCAATTGTTTTTCTCATAAATAAATTGCATGGACAGAATGTATTATGCAAATGATGCGACGGATTCAGCCCATGTCCGTTCTGGCAAGTATTCCAAATATGTACTGCCAACTGTCTACTGTAAATTCATTACGTCCAAAGGATATATTAACAGTTGAAATTACACAGTAACTATACAAAATGAAATTCTGAGAATTTCAGGCATGCCTGAGAACTCGTAATGATCTCAATGGGGAAGTCCGCCGCAAGGCCAATCCGCACTTGGCCAGTCTGTTGGATTTTTTATTCCACTACAAGTCAGCCACTGCGATCTCACCTGTTACGGGTATGGTAGTGGTAATTAAGTGAAGCCTTCCAACACACGTGTCCCCCGATTGTGTAAGAAAATCGTAATCGTAATTGTTTGTCAAACGGATAATCCGACCAGTTTAAGGAGTTCATAGACGACTGCCCGACAATAAGCGTGTATGACCTTCTTCATGTGTATGAGCTCCTTATACAGTTTGAGTAATACTTTAAGCTGTCAAATGATTACGATTTACTTAGGCAGTTGGACAGTATGATCAGAGAAAATAAAAAAATATATAATAAATATCCAAATTGACCTTGCTGGGGATCAAACCCGGGACCTCCAACTTATAAGACCACAATGCTCACTACTTTGCGAGGGAGGTCGTCACAAACTTGGACATGGGATAAACCTTTCTCATGGCGAGACTCGAGCTCAGAAGAGCGCGATGTGTTGTGATGATGACGATATTTTATTTGCTACTCATAACACCAATACTTAGCCACGCCAGATCATCCGTTGCAGCTGAAATAAAAATTAAAGAAAAATCCACGTTAACTAAGTGTTTATTATACGATCTTTGTAACAAAATCGTTAAAACGGCTTGTTTTGTTAGAGCCCATTAAAACAAAATTACGTATAGTTTGCGCGCGAGTAGAATGCAGAGTAAATGTATGTGTCACCATGTAGTAGGTGGCAAGAGAAAAAGCAACGCGCTTGTCACTTGTTAACAAAGTGTTATCATATACTTCACGTTGTCACACCCATAATACAGACTGCGACAGTTTTCTGGTTTTATATGGGTTTCATATTGTTGACGTGTCAACCAGAATATTACAAAATTTCGTCAAAAGATCTAAATTCGGTGAAATAGAGGTGAGGTGTAGAAATTTTGTGATAATGCTCTAATAAAGTTAACTTATATAATTTTTCTTAAAATAAAATTAACCTTGATGTGAGCAAGATTTAACGCAATAGTTTAGATTTTAGTGTCAAAGGACATTGTTCTGTCCCCATACAAAGTTCGCCTAAGAACCAACCGTCATAAAACATTGATTACTGGGTTCAAATTAATACCTTTTTATATTGAGAGCAGATTAAAACTACGGACACTTGCAAGAAAATTACTTATTACCAAAAATATTTACAATTTTGAGTTTATTTCAGCATTCACGATCAATCTACTTGAACAAATTAATATCATCTCTATCCATTTGTAATAGAGCTGTAAACAGTATGTAGATAAGACAAGATTCGCCGTAGTTCATCAAAAACATTACAGATGGCGTTATTAATAATGCAGGTATCGTCATAGTTCATCGAGAACTTCACAGATGGCGTTAAAAATATTAAATTATTGTACTTTATATAGATGGCGTTGCGAGATTCCGAATACTAGCGCACTTAGCACTTTAAGCAGCTTTTATTTTGTTTCTTACGATACAGATCTAGCGCTCAAGCGGTGGTATTGTATATTATTTAAAACTTAAGTTATTGATCTGTGGTTAATAATCCAGAGACGGAAACGTATAGTAATCAATTTAATACCCATTTACTTATTTTTTAATTAATTTGAAGTGTCCGTTAAATTTTGATATTTGGAATAAAGAGTATAAATTAAGCTAAGAATTACTGTATATTTCAAACGTGTGTTGATTCTTAGGCGAATTTGGTCAATGTCCTTTAGGGTTATAGTAAATCACGTCATATTTGTTTCCATAAATGATCAATACATTTTATAATTTATGATTGAATTGTATACTTTTATATGATCGATTATATAACCAGTGCACCCTGGAGTGAAAATTACACAAAAATATTTTAATGAAACCCAATACATTAAATTCAGTATCTTATGTGGCTAAATGAGAAATAGCATGCCAGGATTACCATATACATTTTGATTGGGGAAGCCAACAAGTTGCTACTAAATTAAAAACGAGTTAAAGCAAGCGTAAAATGCTTACTTGTCAGCCGCATTGCGATTTGCGAGCCAAAATCATCATCGTCATCTATCATCATCATCTAATCTAAGCGAATATAAATCTAGGGAAATTTGTGATAATAATTTCATCATTAAAGATATGATAGAAAATAGACATAATTATTGATGATTCTACATTTCGTACCGCGTAGTATGTAGAAATGTTTAACTGTTTGATACTGATCGCAAAGTTAGCACCATAAAGGCGAAAAAGAACGAATTTAAAGTAAATATTGAATTAAGTATACAAGATCACTCGGAAAGAGGGTTGCAACCCGAAAGGTAGTCACTGTACTCATTGCTATAAACAAATTAACCATGGCCACCTTTAGTTGCAAAAAAAATCATGCCTGCGTTTTTAAAAATTTCGTAAAAACTGTTTGTTTTCCGCGATTAACGTGCTGGGCCTATGTCCAGTTCTTAGTTATGTCCTTTCATAATTAATTATTATTTAATATACTTAAAATGCCTCGTTGGTCTAGTGGTTAGCATGTTTGACTGCGGCCGACGAGGTCTCGGGTTCGAATCCCGGGTCGGGCCATAATTAAGTATCGGGTTTTTCGGATTAGAAATTCCCAGTACTAGCCCGGAGTTAGGAAGTTGGCGGTGTTTCACCCCCGTGCCTCGGAGAGCACGATAAGCCGTCGGTCCCGGTTATTATCACTAACGTGATAACAGTCGTTAAAGTCACTTTCGCATTTATAATATTAGTATGATTAGTATGGCTTGGCCGCCAACCCGCATTGGAGCAGCGTGGTGGGTCTATGCTTTAATTCCCTCTCTCCTATGAGAGTGGAGGCCTGTGCCCAGCAGGGGGCCGTTAATGGGCTGTAGTGATAGTGATGATACTTAAAATGTTGATTAAAAATAATAATATCATATAATTTTATTAATTAATGCCTGCGACTTCGTCTGCGTGGTTTGAGGTTTTTGGTTCCCGCGGGAACTCTTTAATTTCCCGGGACTATAATCTATCTCTGTGAAAATTTCGGTCAGAACTCCCTTTTTGAATAGCCTTATATTGGTACCACATACACATGCACGGGAGATGACAAAAATGCGAAAAGGCTTGTATGGCGCATAACTATATGATCATCTTCTATAGGTATACAATAATTATTGTTCAGTTTTCATATATTGTATTATTATATTACGGTACTTGCATTGTATTTACTAACCGATTCGCGTTTTCAAACAATTTAAACCAGCGATAGCAGTCTTTTGTGATACAATATTATCGCATCGCGGAACCATTTGTAACTGAAGATAAAAGAATAGGAATAAAACGAACGAAGCAAAATATATTTTAGCTCGAAGAAGATTCTCGTTAGATGCTACAATATGTCTTACCTTACCGACTCCATTTGGAAAATCACTGGGAAGAGGCAGGCATATTTAATTTTGTTCTGATGTACAGTCGACTTCCAAAATTCAAATAGAAGCAGCAAACATGATACTTTGCCAATTGCCGTTTACAAAGTCAGGTTCATGTAGGTTGATATTGTTGACAGTTGCATGTACTTAGTATTAAATATAAATGGTTCAAACTATTTTTAATGATTCAGGCTTTAGAGTACCTATCTAATAATAATTTAATACGCATAATTCTGTGAGTAAGTGATTCACGGATTGTTTTCACGTGCTTAGTACAGAATAGGCAATGGTTTAAGCCTTTCAAAGTTGGACTTCTGACGTCGACTATACCTAGTACTTACCTATTCACATCAAATCTATTATTATCTTATTGTAATGTCTATTTTAGTGCACTCTTCCAACGAAAATGGCAGCGCACCGCGCTACTGAATTGATACAAATAATTGGCGTAGACCTCGAGTTAAATTATTGTACAGTTACAATAAATCAACGTAGACGAAGTCGCGGTCATGATCTAGTTGAAAATAATGAAACAAAACCCGCCATCAAAGTAAAGGAAGGTGTCGGACGGCATGCTATAAACAAAAATTACGTTCCATTAAACTTTTATCACGATTTCAAATTACTTTTTGGGTGTATATTTTATTCCACATTAAACATTGCAATTATTTTTACCTTTAAGGTGTTTTTGTAGCTGAGGTAATATTTTGTAACTGTTTTCTGTTTTATGATGGCTCACAAAGATTTTTATCAATATTATATTAAAAATTTAATTATCGACTAATGACTGTATTATTTAATGAAATAAAACCCAATAGCTTCAATGTCGCATAAGAAGATTATCAAATCATATCAAAATACGCGGCTAACGCAGAATTTCAGTGAGTTTTACTTAGTTTACTGGCATTTAAGTTTGTTGAGAGGCAAATCTAGTCTGCGAGCGAATACACACGTGCGGATTTCCGCTTCACTGTTGCTTAAAAAGATTATCAGAGAGACACCAGATAAAGCGTGTTTATACAACACGCGGGCGACGCACAATTTCAGCGAGTTTCATTTAAGGCAAACTCTGAGAAAGAATGGCTACAAAATGTCAGCGCGCACACAGGTTAATATAAAAGGAAAGGGTGACTGACTGACCGATTGATTTAACAACGCACAGCTCAAAACCATTGGACGGATCAATCTGAAATTTGGCATACAGTTAGGCATCCGCTAAGAAAGGATTTTTGAAAATTCAGCCCCTGGGGAAGTAAAATATGGGTTTGGTATGAAAATCGAACTTAACGTGCCGGGCGAAGCTGCGGGATGTAACTAACCTGCCGGGGTCCCTAAGAATCTACACCTTACTCTACCAATAAAATTCAATATTTCTTTAGAATGGCACGTGAATCATCTAGCAGTAAGACCCTCATACATCGTTGCGTCCATAATAAACCACGATCTTTTAGAGTTTCGGAAGCTTCGAGTCCAATCAATCCAACGACTTGATTATATACTAATTTAGATGAAATTTAGCTTACATATGACTGGCTTTAGAAGCGCGTTCGAGTTATAAAAATCTATAAAACGCGTTCAAGCATTGATTAATATCAATGTATAAATTCAGTTCGAGGTTATATGAATTATAATAATATGCGTGATCGAGTATTGATTCATGTCTAAACAATGACACGCGTTTTACACGCGTGTTGTATTGATTCAATACTGCCATGCTTTCAGTTCAAGTATATGCGCTTTGCTCGTTCTAAGAACCTTACTTCTTTAGCACATACACTAAGTGAGCCAGTCATTATTGTATAGGATAATTAAAGGATCATATCATACACCTTCTAGAGACATTTATACTTTGACTATAAGAGTGAGACATTTTATACTATAAGTTTTAACCCAGGGTTAAGATTTCTATCTTATTTAACAACATAAATGTTGTTCCATAAGGTCACCGTGAAACGAACTAATCCTAATGGTAGCATCTTCCTTTTATAAGATAAGGAAGATGCTATGAATGGCATCATTTACTTTTCTAAAAAATAAATGATGGTTGGCTGGCTCCGCCCCGCCACCAACGGTAGGCTTCTCCCCTCCCTTGGTATCCCAAGAGGCATATTAATGCGTGGACTAATAAGTCTCATAGAATACCAAAAGTCAACAGCCCCAACAGTATCGTCGAATACTCTCCAAACCAGGTTCACGAGGCACATAGTATCAAGGCTCCCTTCACCAGACAGCATCCAACGATGTAATGCGTTCGAAATGCTTCATTAATTGCACATAATAAAATATGTTATTATTATTTTATTTTCAATAAAATATTAATTCTATGAATCGCTCCCACTCGCGCCATCATGAGGAGGAGAAGACCCAGACATATAGAGTGCGCTTTGGCGGCCAACATCACCGCGCTCACTACGCATTACTTCTGTCGTCGAGTCTGCTACTCGCTTCCTCCCCTGGCGATCGGTCCGAATGACGGAAATCGCTTCGGCTGTATCCACGTTCGTTCCTCATCTAGATCAATTATACTATTATTATTTTATTATTAATTTAATATGTTTTTACTATTACTTTATAATTTATGCTATCAAATATAAATATTATTATTATATTTTTTTTATAAACTGATATGTACGTATAGTTACAGGGACAAAGCTTAGTATCTGCGGGCGCCCATAGTATCTGTCACTAATACACTGACTTTCCATTCAGATTAATAATTATTGTCGATTTCTTCACCATTCACCATTCACCAATAGGTTTTGGAGAAAATATGCAGGACTTAGGCTGGCTTGTGCAACAGCTGATTGCTAAATTGATTCAGTTAAGTTTTGTAATGCTGTCACAACATATATAACGGTCTTGTGCAAGTGTGCCTTAATTACTTTTAAATTAAGTTTAATGTCACAAAAAAAGTAGGTACCTTGCATTACCTACATATATAACTTTTCTCTGCGAGTCTCGTATTATTTTATTATATTGGACTGTTTTCTAGTGTAACTTAGAAACAAGTGCATTGTTTCACACCAAGCTCACCTTGGCCGGCTAAATATAAATTTCATTAACAGTAAAAGAGATTCCACTGCAGAGTTTTATTTTGTGCATATTATAATATTTTTTTCAGCATAAATGGAATTCTGCAGATCTGTTTGTGAGCATTTGTAATTCATTTCATCTTGGTTTAACAGTATTTATAACGGTTTTCATTTAGTTTTGAGCTGCTGAAAGCTTCGGTTAAAATGAGTGTAGAAATTTTTAAAAACTCGCTATGTCACGTTTAATTTTCAAAGAGAAGAAGGGGCTGAAAATCTACTGGAAGGGTCAGGTAGTCTTTATATGTCACCGTAAAATTGTAAAAACCGTTAGATTGTAATCTAACGCTTTTTATCTCGATAGATTGTAATCTGTCAATTTAACGCATTATTTTTCGGTAAATTGTAATCTATAACGTATATTCACCCGATAGAACCTAAGTTCTACTTGAATATTTATGTCAAACCCTAATCTAACCTGTAGTTCGCGCGCGAGTTGAATGCCGAGTAAATGTATGGTGGCCCATACATTTACTCTACATTCACCTCGCGCGCGAATTGTACAAGAAAGAGAAAAAAATAATTTCAAAAGTCTGATGGAAACAACGGAAACTTTTTGAATTTTTTCAAAGCAACGTTAATAAAAGTCAGAGTATCTTCATTATTGCCGAGGCATTTTTATTAATACAATAAAATGTAAATTGGGCTTTTTATGTTCATACATTAATTTCTTCTTTTAATTCTCAGTCTGGGACGGTAAATTGTTTCTAGAAGCCCTGAGTGATTTTAGGTTATAAAATGTGACCCCAGTTTCCCGAGTAAAGTATTTTTATAGCAAGTAGCCAAGTACCTACCAGTGGAGGGAGTGGAGAGGCCGCGTCATGATGTTAGCCTGTAGGCAACATAATATCATTACTAACGTCGAGTTTCAATAATATAATCAATATATCTGTGACGTCTCGATGAATTACTTAGCAACATTATTATAAATAATATTAAGGTATCTTATCGTAATTTACGCTTATATTATATAAAGCAAAGAGCTAGGTATTTTTCTTTTTAAATATCCTGTGATTGTCATGCGGGTGTGGCCTAGTTGTGACAACACATATATCAGTCGATCGCGATTGTTAAGCAACGTAGACCCAAGTCGGTAACTGGATGGGTGACCGAATTTGGAAGTTCAAATTTTGCCTTTTCGTTTTCTCCATGCCTCGTATAGCCCGTTAAGCCGTTGGCCCGGTTTTATTATCACTAACATCTGATTATTATCGTTAGAAACCTAAGAGTTGAAATAGTACTCTTATGACGATATACGTTAGGTCTATACATATAGTTCTTACAGTGATTAGGTCCTTCCGCACACGACTCGACTATAAAGTCGTGTGTAGAAGGACCTAAGAACCCACCCCATTATTATCACAAGAAAACCCCTGCCATTATGTGGTCTATGGAAAGGGGATGACCCTCAGCAGTAAGGAATACCATACTGCTGAGGGTCACACCCATTAGGGTGTGACCGACGCAGAAAGAGATTCAGTGATTACTAGAATACTTCGAGGTACACGGTTATAATCAAGGCTATCGTCAATCATTGCTAAAAGGTGCGAAAGCCACATTTTTTTACCGGAAGATTCAGAACCTGACGGACATAGGTATTTACTTAAAAATAACGGAACCAATTTCTTCTGTCTGAAGGACAGGCTCTTCAGTAAGCTTTGGAGTTCCAAGTGCTCATTTTGGAAAATCAAAGCAAAAGTAATAATACTCGGGCGTTGCTCTCGTCAAGTAATTTAACAGTCAAAATGAAATTTATTTGCGTAATAAGCTGAACGTAGCAAGAAAATTAATTCAAAGGAAAGCTTTACAACATTAATTCGTTGTAATCTGAAATTAGTCGCACCAACGAAAATATTTTTCTATATTTTTATTATTTCACTTACTTCCAAATTATCTTTAGGGAAAACAGATTCAAATCATAAAACGTTTATAATAATACCCCAAACCCCCACTCGTCCCCATCCCACTGCTACTTCGCCCCCATGTTTAAAAATATTTGATGAAAAAATAAATGAGACAATACTGCAAATTAAGCTAGAATTGTATTAATTTCACTCGAGTTTCATTTATCCTAACATTAATCATTTTTATGTTAAAACTGACCTCGTCTCTATTGTGTGTAGGCGTCTGGTAAATTCAAGCCAATAGTAAAGGCTGTTCTAGAATTTCACCTGGATCCTGTGATATTTGTATCGTCGTCATCAGATAGACATCCTCTCCTGGAAATATACCTTTTGGAGGAACTTCCACCCGATGCAGTCTTGTGCCACCTGAGTCCAGCTGCTCCCTATGACTCATCTTAAGTTGTCCGTCCACCTCGTAAATATACCTAAACCCCTAGCCTAACCTCCACCACCTATAGAAACATAAAACTACTAGACTAGGGTAAAAGCCAATGTTTGTGTTTACGTTGGCTGTGCACGTTGAACACATTGTACGTTGTACGTCATGTGTACGTTGACTCAAAGGCATCAAAATATAGTAGTGATTTTTCTCTATTCAACGTTTGAAATTTGGAATTTCGGTCGGGAAATCGGGCCCGCCAATATTTACTATTCTAGTCTCAATAGCTGTTCCGTAAAAGGCCGGATTGAAATTCGAAAGGTCATAGTTTAATCCATAGACGCGCCCTCTCGGAAGCCTTAGGTTTCCGGTTTAGTAGGAGGAAAAAGGGAATGGTCTAAAAATATTACTGTCATCCTTAATAGAGCATATTTTTATTGGTATATGACAATTATTTTTTTTTCCAGGTTCCAACAGCTAAGCGTTAAACTTGCATTGTAATATTAGGTATATAGTAATGTATTATGTTTTTTTTGTTTATTACTTTAAGTTCTTGCAGTAATTTGTTTTTATTTTTTATTTTAACTTTAAAACGTACTTATATACATAGTTTTATATAATACTAGCTGATGCCCGCGACTCCGTTCGCGTGGATTGAGGTGTTTTAGGGGTATGAAAAATAGATAGTAGCCGATTCTCAGACCTACTGAATAAAAATTCATAAAATTTCATAAAATAAATATCTAACATTGTGACACGAGTTTTTTTTTAAATATATTTATGATAATAGTTGTATAGTTTTAAAAGAGGGAATAATAAAGGCTTTTTGATTTATTTTATTATTTTGGTATGATAAGTATTTTTGTAATATTATAAAGTCCCTAAAACTCTTTTAAATGAAATGAATTAAGGTTTTAACCTTAATTCATTTCATTCAAAGAGTATTTTTAGAAGCGTTCAAATCTAGAAATTTGCGGGATAATAGCCTGTGCAGGCATAAAATAATAGAGAATAGCATAATAATATAAATACAGCTGGATGTGGTCCTTGGCTTTTGTCCGTCGATTTATGCTGGCAGCAGTAGTGGGCAGCGGGTTTTTATATTGGATCGTAGGATAACTGGGGTAATGCGGAACAATCCTATGTTTGGCACGTCCGTATACATTCCCGTTGCAGCTCTGTGCCCGGCATCTTTAATTTTATATGTTATTTATATTATATTATAGTCAATCTAATATGTGTCAATCTATTCAGTCATATTGTGTTCATGTTTTATCACCCTGTTTAGGTTATGTGAAACCTGCATTAACCATTGCACTGATTCTAGTATTGTGATCTTCTACTAATGGCTTATATCCATTTTAGCAACAACAATACCATAATAATTATAATGCTATAATGGATATGAGCCAATAGTAGAAGAGCAATCATAATATTTAAAAATTTCCAAAAGTTTCGAAATAAAAAATAAAAACCTCAGGTCTGACACCATAATACGTAAAAATCACATCGTTACACGATTAATTAACACACACATTACACGTTATTGATTTATTAAATTATTATTACATAATTTTTTTAAGGTCTAGATAGATAGGCGTAGATCTTACAGATGTCCATTTTATTTTTACCATTGAAAATGGTTATCAGATACAAATTGCCTGAGACGTATTTTTGGCCCTAGCTCCGAGGAGCATAGCGTTACATAGCATAGCATAGCATAACATGGTGCAGCTTAGCATAACGTGCATACCATAGCACAGCGTAGCACGGCGTAGCATAGCGTAGCATAGCATAGCATAGCGTAGCATAGCGTAGCATAGCGTAGCATAGCGTAGCATAGCGTAGCATAGCGTAGCATAGCGTAGCATAGCGTAGCATAGCGTAGCATAGCGTAGCATAGCGTAGCATAGCGTAGCATAGCGTAGCATAGCGTAGCATAGCGTAGCATAGCGTAGCATAGCGTAGCATAGCACAGCAAAGCGCAGCATAGCGTAGCATAGCGTAGCATAGCATAGTATGTTTGCACGTACTTTTGCAGTATATTTGCACACTATTAATTTAGTTGAATGTTTATGA
Organism: Erebia palarica; assembly: GCA_964035005.1. Lineage (NCBI taxonomy): Eukaryota > Metazoa > Arthropoda > Insecta > Lepidoptera > Nymphalidae > Erebia > Erebia palarica. The sequence continues at coordinate 14,555,144 of OZ035983.1, forward strand.
ACAGATTATAATCTTACCAACATTATGTACCTACAAACATTCTTGGAAATCAATTATTATTTATTTATTTATTTATATTTATGGCATAGCGTAGCATAGCGTAGCATAGCGTAGCATAGCGTAGCATAGCGTAGCATAGCGTAGCATAGCGTAGCATAGCGTAGCATAGCATATCATAGCGTAGCATAGAGTGGCATAGCGTGGCATAGTGTGGCATAGCGTGGCATAGCGTGGCATAGCGTAGCATAGCATGGCACACCATGATTTTTGGCAGGAGATATGTCACTCTATGGCTATGGCTATGGCGTCCTGCCAAAAATCACTTCGATCCGCTGCTCCGTTGCGGCGTGATTTGTTGGGTCCAAAAAACAAACCCTTTGCATTTATAATAATTGTAATGCATGAAGCTGTGATATTCTAGGGTTATAAGCGTCTGCCTTACTATTTTATTACTTAATAATACTACTACTAATAATAATTGTAGTATTATTATTAGTATAGTATTGTCTAAGACGCAGAGGATGTTTAAAAGATGACTCCGGACTGACTTATAATATGGGCATTATGAATAAATACCCACATCACAGCTCCACAAATTATACTAATAACAATATTATGTATGCATATAACGGAGTATACAAAACAACCTCTAAACTCTAATCATAGACTTTAATCAATCTCTAATCTTATCTAAAACTACCTAACAACAAGATAAAATTTAGTGTAGGGTTTCCTTAGCCTACATTGCCTGACCGGGCGTGCTTGTGGCGTAGCAGGATGAGCCGTTGAAGTAATTTGGCGGATCTGGGGCGGAGGCCGTGCTTCCTTTAAGGCATCTTGAAACTCCGGAGAAGCCGGAGGTTCGACGTGAGACTTACCCGCTTCCTCCGAGCTCGCTGGTGGCATAGTTGCTAATTCTATGTCACTTTGCGTCGACTGCTCCGACCGAACCTGCCCGAGTGAACCTACTGGTGATTGAGAATTTGCGCTTGACTCCTGATCTAAGCTTGTGGCAGGGTAAGCGAGAGAAAATCTTGTGAAACGCTTTAGAGCTGGTCAATATGTCTATGAATTACGTCCCCATCCCGGCCTCTAACTTTTACTTTTATAATTGTTAGGCCCCATACATTCAATAAACTGACCCGGGACTCTCTTTTCTCTCTTTAAATATTGCCTATACCAGACCTCTTCCGCGGGTTTCCTTTCTTTCCACTCCTTTTGCCAATTCCTTTTGATGATGTTGTACTCTAGCTACCTTCCCTCTCGATCCGGTTTTAACATATCTAATTTTGTACGAAGCCGCATAACTAACAGCAACATGGCCGGGCCATTAAGCAACATTCCACTACTGGAGAAATCCAGTAGTGGAATGTTTCTGTAATGCACCAGGTAAATCCAGAGTGCTCTGTCTACAATTTGTTTACCGCTTTCTTAATCCACGTTTTAGATATTTTTTTATTTTTACGATTCAGGCGCGGCCGATGTGGCCCCGGGTTCGGCACCGGGAACACACGTAATTCCGAAACCCACAGGTTTCGAAGCCGTGAAGGGGGAAGTACACCACCCCCTACACCTGTAATCCTTGAGTACCTCTATCCGTACCTCTCGACCCGCTCCTGCCTCGTGCCCCCGCGACCTTCAGCGCCGCGCGATCTGCCTGCGTGCTTCGACCGCGCGTGGCCGCCCACCACCACCGCCTGTCTGTCCTGAACATCGAATGCAGGCCCGCGCCGTCCGCGTCGCCCGTCACTTCCGAGGTCGCCGCCGTCCCCGTTGCACCCGTCGTGTGAACCGCTGCCGTGTCCCGCTCCGCAGCCTCCAGCGAGCTTGCAAGTTTAACCGCGCTTGTGAAACTTATCGATTCTTCCTCCGCGAATAACGTCTGTCGGATGAGATCGCTTCTCAACCCGCACACGAACTGGTCCCGCAGGTTTTCGTTCAAGTTTTCGCCCAGCTTACAATGGCGCGTTAACTTTTTCGACTTCACGACGTAGCTGGCGATAGTTTCATCCGCCGCCTGCTTCTTCTGCCTAAACCTGAACCTCTCTGCTAACCGATGGCGCCGGTTGCAAATGCCGATGCAGCTCAATTGCATCCTCATATTTCATCTCCGCCGGTTTCTTTGGACTGGATAGGTTAACTAGGAGCTCGTACGCCTCGTCACCCATCACAGCTATTAACGTTGGTAGCTTGAGGTCACTCTTAACGCTATTTACTGTAAAGTACATTTCGAATCGCTCGATGTAAGACGACCACACCCCTGTTTTCACATCGAACTCCTTCACTTTTCTTTCTTTTCCGATCGACATGATAACGAATATACTATACACGCACTATTTACTAACTATTACTGACTATAACACCAATTCTCGTTAGACACTGTGATATTCTAGGGTTTTAGGCAGACAATAAGACGCAGATGATGTTTACAAGATGACCGCTCATTCCAGATTGACTTATATTATAAGTACCCACATCACAGAAGCCCTCGTGTACGTTCGTAGAAACGGACACATCATGCTGGTGCGGGGCCGCCCGCAGATTGAACGGCACAGTAGCCGTTATGTTGATGTATGTATGTGGAGAGTAATGATTAGGTATTCCTAGAATACTGATCAGAAAGCCTCAAACTAGTCACGAAGAAGCAATTGAAATTTTTGAATTCGACGTTCTTATGTAAATTCGGGTCTGCACATAGAACTTGGTGGCAACAAAGAGGAACTCCATCTAACTCCAGCCCGGAACATTCAACCCATGTTATTTGGAATGCAAATTTCGTGCTATATATTGTTCGATTAGTTTTCGAGTGAGCATTGTTCGGTATAGTATGACAAAGGGGCTAAGCGTGGGCTAAGCTCAGGAAACTAGTATTTATGTGAATTGGCCGTTAATCGTTTATTTGGTTGCTTACGTTTGTGGAATAATTTAAAGGATTGCGATCGTAAATTCATATTGGCGCTTATCCGTTGCAGAATAAATTACATGTAGCTGCTTCAGATTCAAATATTTCGGCACATATAAACTTTTAGGTAAGTTTACAATGTTTACTTTGACAATTTTTTTTATTTTTATTATTAACATTTATTGAAAACGACACAATAGAATGTTAAGCTAGCTAGCCTTACTTAATTACTATATTGCTCGTGTAGAATGAGCTCCATTTCCGCGTTTGACACCTAAGCTGATCCTTTGCAAACGCTGATCCTAACACTGTCCCGAACGAATGGGAAACAAATCTCCCACTAGGCAACCAACGTTTAACAATTGACTTTGATAAAGCTAACCAACAAACTATATATTAATAAAGCTAAATGAGTAGGTTTCAACGGCATATAGGTATGTATAGCAGGCCTCATGTGTTTTACTGTGTATTGGTATAGTTGTTTTGGACATTAACATAAGACACGCTACTGTTATGTAAAATCCACTTTTATTAGATAACTAGAGCGATTTAAAGCTATTTTATTGCGCTTCGTATGATTTTTGCTACTTTTACTACACGATCCTTTGTGACCTTTGAATGATATTATCTACCCATTTTTTATTTTCGGAGTTTTTGTTTTATTTTATTAACGGAAGGTTACTAGGTTCATCTAGTTCAAAACTACCTGGTTGAGTCTAATATTGCGGGATAAAGTGTCCATGATAAAGAATATACTTATATTCTTTATCATGGACACTTGGACATTCTTTATCATGGATACTTACTTAAGTAGCAATCTCTGTGGGGCGAAATAGGTTCAGCGGTTGAGGAGTGAAAAGGTAACATACCTTCAAACACCTGAGGAGATACTTTCCTTTCTACCAGTCATCTGACGGAGACGTCCAGACAGAGCAACGGCACGACACAGACAAAGAGGAGGGTATCTCCAAGCTGCCAGAATTTTCATTGTAAAATTCAGCCATTCTAGCACAAAAATTGTGTGCAGCTTGGAGGTGTATTTGAAGGTGTAGATTGTAGGAGTGCATCTGTGGGCTGCTGTATTCGTGTTATTAGTAGGTATACCCATACGTAGATAAGGAGATCGTAAGATAAGCCAAGATTGTTTATTATACACTACAGTCCGTTTCAGCAGAAAGCGAACTATTTAGACGTATTTTTGTGGTTTCAGTCCACTTTTGTAAAAGAAGACAGAATTTTACAAATATTGTAAAAGGTATTTTGTCTTCTTTCTCCGAATTTCGATGAAAAAGGGACGGCGAAAAATATTGTTTAAAAAAGTAGCATTGCATATTTAATAATTTCAAAGCTTTCGAAACATACAAAATCAATTTATGCGAAGTTTAACCTTATTAAAACTCATTGATTAGATCTGAACTTCGTGTCTTTGAAAGATCAATTTCGAACTTATCTTAGATTTATATATTACACAATAATAATTTTGTAACTAGGTAGGTACCTAATCAAGTAATCAATGCTTGCAATATTATGTAAAAAAAAGTTTCTTGTGTTAAAATAATTAATTTAAGCTTAAAAAAATTATTTCGTGTCTTATTAATTAACAAGTAATTTATTTCTTAGCTGAGCAATATTTCAACGTTCTTCTAGTTTAGCTGATCGCTTAAATAAAAGCCTAAAAGAATGAGAAAATTTTTCTGCACACATGTTGCACACAAACGTGTGAGTATTAAAATTACAATGAAATTGATATTATGAATCTTAGTCACGTCAGAGTAGACCTCTGCTTACAACATCGGAATTTGATTACAATTATTAGTTTGAATTAGTAAATTCTTCTCAATAAATAGTTTGAGAAGAAATTGAAAATTGAGCTATGAGTCCCTCTACACACCCTAACCCTAACTCTAAGTACCCTAAGTATTCACTAATAGTACTAGTGGTTCGCTCCGAACTGAGACCTCGTGGTATTCATAAAACAATTTTAACTATATATTGCAATAGTTAACTTTTAACATTGACGCAAAAGAGCTAAACAGTTATAGGAGAAACGAATAAACTTTTACAGAGCGCCATCTATTGACATCATTGTGAAGTTCTGTTAAAAATACTGAATCACATTAAAAATTAAATAATTTCGTTACCTTATAATATTTAACTTATTTTAGTATTTGTTGTTCAAGTACGGGATATAATTCAAATAATTGATCTAGTTTCAGACTCAGCCTTTCAGAAAATTGAGAGTTCTGAGGTCAACTTTGGACGTTAGAAAATCTCCACTTTGAGATAAATTTATAGATTAAAAAAATGTACTCTATTCCTATTTATTTTGAAAATGATATACCGCAACCTTAAGTAACGCTATAAAAAATATTTAACTTCGCATTCACTTCTATGAGAGCCCCCCCTGAAATAGAGATTTTTATAACTTTTTAAGTCTTAATCGGCTGGAGGCCATCGGTTTACATATTAATAAATATTTAAATTTGAAGTTATTACGTTCAGTAATCCAGAAGTTATAAGGCTCTGACAGATGGACGGGTAAGTGCAAATTCACTCAAGTAGACTCAGAGACCTTCGCTTTGCTCGGTCAATAAGAATTCGATGATTAGCGTCAAAGTGAAATAAACCCTAATGGCATGACAACCTACAAATGATTGCGCATCGCCCATCTTCACAGTGATTCTACCGCCACCCGAGTCTCCACATCCCTAAAGCTGACAATTGAAGACAAGTTTAAGACTTTAGTCGCGATAAACCACAGAATAGGTAATACGGTTATACTTAAAGCTAAAATTTAATCCTGAATGTGAAATCAGTAAGCCAATTTAGCACAATGCCAACCCACTCAATAAAGTATTCGTATTCGAATACTAAAGTATTCGTAATATTTTTTCAACTGTAAATAATACGATTATTAACAGTTGCTTGTAGAATATATTATATTCACTATTCGCAAATCTAATACTAATCATATCATCCAGCTATATTCGTGTCGCCCGCACCTTCGTGGCGCCCACGGCTCGCGCGTTGGACACTTCGCGAGTCGGGTCGAGTCGAGTCTTCGCGGTCTCGCTAGGCGCGATGGGGTGAAACGTCCATCTCGACAATGCGGACGTTTAGTCTTATCCGGTTGGTAGTGTGTTTCCACTGTTATACAAAGCATCATGTCCAATGTCAGTGAGGGATTAATATACAATATCAATAACAATTATTAATTATGTTGCCTTTATAATAGCCGTGCCAACTGCCAAGCCTTCATCAGGTGAATTATTTAATCTGATGAAAGGCCTAAATTTAGTATGAAATTCGACGTAGAAAGCTTTAATGCTAAGGGGGGATGTTAAGTAGGTATATTTTGTTCGTAAAATTCATATGAATTTTTAAAGCTAAAGATCTACTTCCGCTTAGCCCTCATCTTTAGCTACAAAAATATTGACAGAAATTTATATTTCGTAGTCGATTCTTACAAGTAAATACTAGATGATATCCGCTGCTTTGTTCACGTGGATTTAGATTTTTGAAATCCCTTTGAGAACTACAGCGGGCCTATGCACACGGAGTGTTTTATACTGCGCGTTACCAGTTCAAAATGTAGATTGTAGCATTTGTAGCACACAAACGCGCCCATAACGCATATTAAGAGTGCGTCTGTATTGTGTTGTACTCGCATATTGATGGTCACACAATCTTCTTTACTTTGTACTTAAATGGGTCAAACGTGCTTTCACAGCGTCTGTATCGACGTTTCTGCGCTTTTGTATCGATTTAAACGCCCATCTGAGTTTGCGTTTGACTCGCGTCTCTGCGAGTGTTAAATACGCAGTGTGCATAGGCTCTAAGCTAAAGAAGCTTCAAATTGTTTGTAATGGATTACCAAAATACTACACTAAAAAAGCGTAGGAGTTACCTAGTGACCACTCTACTGGCAAAGACGTGCCGCCAAGCGATTCAGCGTTCCGGTACGATGCCGTGAAGAACCAATTGTTGGGCTTCAAGAAGTCTGGTGCGGTGCGAGATCATTGCGGCAGTTATTTACAAAGCGGTAGAAAAAGCTATGTGAGCAAGCGATAAAGATGTAAAGGCACCAACTTGTTTTTTTAAATCCGGGGCTAAATCTTTGTATTAAAAATAACCTATGTTATTTAACTATGATCCGCCAAAAATCCCGTTGTAATCCGTTGGTCTATTGACCGTGATTGTAAGACAAGGCAACAAACAAACACTTGCATTAATATTAGTATAGTCCCACAAGCACTGAATCGGTGGCCAAAATTGGAACTAACTTTTATGCCTGCTTAGTTTTTGTTTTTATTTTATTTTTCTTTTCTATTAGTGACGCTGTCACCGGCTGGATTTTTGGCGGATTATAGTTGATTAACATAGGTTATTTATAAGATGGGGTATAGTATGAGGAAGAAGGATAATATCATCAATAATCATCATTAACCGTGAGTTACAGTGTATAAGCCAAGTAATAACAGTTTATTGACAAAATTCCAATGAAAGTCAAAGTCATCTCACAAGAAAGCCAACGAACTCTATTAGGAAACCAAATTTGTAATTGTATTATAATTTAATCATTTTCATATTCATTACCATATTTTGTTTACCTAGTTACGCTATGCAAATACTGAGGCTTAATCATTGGTGAAGTTTCCTAACATTTTGATTGAAACTTAAGAGATGATTTGCGAAACAAAAGAGGACTGTAATTAATATTTAAAGCAACTCCTTCCCTTAATCGGGGCTTTCTTCTTGAATGAAAAGTGGCGTTGTCAACAAAAAATGTTTCGAGAAGTTAATTTTAAATGTTTTTTGGATATACTATACTATACTATAACTAGGAAGGGCGAGGATGGTATTTACTTCCTGTGTTAATCAATTGGGTATTTGACAAATAGTCAAATAAGTAACTTTTTTTCAAACATCAGAACGCGTCCCAAGTAAGAGAGATTAGAGATGAGATTCTGAAATGTGACGTCATAAAAGTTCGACGAACTTTTTTACTTTAATCAATTGTTTAAACTGGTTATTCAACATAAATCTATCAGGGGACGAAGATATTACTTTTTGGAAATCCCCTATTTAATAATCACTAAAAAATAATTTATTTGAATAGAAGTCAAATACCCAATTGCTGGGTAACATAAGCCCGCACTTTTGTGTAGCAAGTTTTCTCGGTGTGAGGAGAGTCTCTGCAGTTTTCCCTAAAAAAAATTGCATCCCCATCACCTCGATGCCTTCTTCCACCTCTCGTCATTCTAGTTTTCTCTACCATGTACCTGAAAATTATGGAATTAGCTCGCAACTGCCGTGTTTAGTCGAAATTATGTTGGGTGTCGATAAACAAATTCCTCAATTCCTCAAATTCAGCATAGGTACAACCAAGTGCTATCAAATTAGAAGGCTTACTTGTCATCAAAGAAAAAATAAAGAGTTTTCAAAGTGTTAAATTAACCCCGTTATTACTGTGGATTAAAGTGAACTGTCGACGTTTATCTGTATTCAGTATTAATGTTTACAATACTAATACGCTATGCGCTAAAGGACCAAATTGTAGTTCTTGTTAGACCATACTTATTTCCATTCATCCACTACAGCCCATTAACGTCCCACTGCTGGGCATAGGCTTCCACTCTCATACTTATTTGTTTGTGAAATATATTTCATTCCGAAAAATGCACCGCAATGCTAAATAATGCAAAATTATAAGCTATGGATGGTTAAACATATCCCCACCTGCAACACTCCTTAGCATTGATTTTTTATTAAGTTTTGTATGCTTCTGTGATTTCCTTTTTATTCAATACTAGTGAGCCCGGCAGATGTTGTCCTGCCCTGAACCTAGAACTCGATTACAGCGCCACCTACCGGGTCCAATTATGAATATAAACCATCCCTGGACCCACCCAATAATGCACAAAAAATTTCATCAAAATCGGTCAAGCCGTTCTCGAGTTTTAGCGAGACAAATGAACAGGAATTCATTTGTCTCATAATTCATTTTTACATATATAGTAGATTATATTTTACCTTTTACTTTTTTGATTTTGATAGGTACATAAGTAGGTACGTTTATATGCACACTCCAAAAAATTACTCTTCTTCCGATGCAGTTGGGTAAAAATCACTGTGCCTGTTTATTGACATTTGGAAATTAAAAAAGAGATGGTCAATTTTTGCCTCAGGCTGTCCAAACATACGAGCACATTAAATAATTTAATTAAAATAAACAATGAATTTTAAATAAATAATTATGTTTCATAGCAGTCGCTGAAAAAATATTGAAAAAAGAAGACTTTCAATCGATTTTTAATGTTAAAAATCTCGTGATCTTTGTCTTACGTCGAATTAACGTCTTACGTCAATTAGACATCTTATTCTAATGTCTATGATTATTTAAACTTATCCCATGGATGTAGGAATATCCTATGCCTTTAATGTTGCTAGTCTATATTATCTATTATCAACGATGATAGCTATACTAAAGCATTATATAACCGGTTTTTAATTTTCATTCAATTAATGCTCAAGAACCCAGAGCTGTAAAGCTAGTTAAAAAAAAATGCGGGACTTAATGCCAAACAGCGACATCTATAATCTGACATTTACAACTGGGTACCGATTACTTAATACTGGGACTTAATAAAGGAGATTTATAGGCGAAGATTCACCTATTCTGGCGAAACTTCAAACTTTGGATCACCGCCGTAAGGTGGCTGGCCTATCGGTATTCTATAGGATATATTTCGGTGAGTGTGCTCAGGAGCTGTTCGATCTTGTACCTCCTTCACCTTTCTACCATTGTACGGGTATCTTTAAATCAAGAGTGAATAAGCATCTTCTAGGCGAGCGCGTTCCATCTTAGGCCACATCATCACTTCCCATCAGGTGTGATTGTGGTCAAGCGTAAGCCTATAATGAATGTTAAAAAAAAAAAAAAATAGCGCACAGCGCCATCTTGGTCTCGATCGTGAACAGTCTCATACAAAATATATTATTTTTAACCAATAAAAGCTGCCCGACCGGTTTTTAAAGCTTAATCCTCGAATTTATATTACCTGAGATTAATTTAAATGATTAAAACATCACTCAATTGTTATAAGTTACTTGAGAAACTACTTAAAAACTGAGCAACATAATCAATTCTTTTTAACCTTCATAATTTTAATCCACGACTGCAAAGCTCTATGTAACTTTCTTATTATTTAAAAAGAAGATCTGTACTATTTAATGACATAGATTTCATCTCATACAAATTTTGACCATTTTTTTTTCCTGCTTCTCCTCAGATAAAAATTACACAAACGATCTTAAATATCGTCATGCTGAGAGTGCCATCTTAGAGAGTTCGGTAAATCGGAGGGAACCAATGGACTGACCAACATACCTACGTATCTAACTGCTAAATACCCTTCCGTATAGAGATGCCTTGTTAATTTTCGTAGTGTTCAACTAAATTACGTAATTATTTTGATACGGATGCCTACTGAACTAGATATTTTGAGCAAAAGTCCAGAGCGCACTCAAAAGTTACAGATATTAAAGACAGATTTCACTGAGCAAAATATGACCCGCTGACGTCGTCTTCTAACTTATCTCAATAACTAGCCATTGTTCTCTGTTTGCATTTAATGGAGGCCCTTCCCGAATCCCGACCCTTATCATATTGGCACAGGCTGTGTATTGATGCCTTTGATTCAGTCCGGGTTTTTCAATCATGTCTACTTAGTGGATGGCAAGGTTACCCTTAAGGGCTTTACAGACACAATGCGAAATCTCAGCGACGATGTGTACTCCTTATTCTACAAGCACTGTTTATGAATATGTTGGTAGAATGAACGAAGAAGGTTCACACTGTGAAACACACTATAAAGCCGCGCTTATGTAGTACGTTGTTGTTTTCGTCCTTTGGAGTCGTACTGTGCTTGATTCATTTGGTTTAGTTAGTGTCAAGTAAACGAGCCCTGGATGACTGTAAAGGTAAGAATATGTGTGCGCAAACTTTAATTATCTATTAAAAATTATTTGCGACATAGAAACCCTCTTTTTAATTTCGTCCAAAAAATAAATAAACCCACTGCACAGGTTTAATTCAGAGTTATTTTCCTTGACGACGACTGTAGGTTGCTTTACAAATATTACATATATTCAGTCGTCATTGAGACGTCCTTTCGTGCAGTACTCCGTGGAGAAATGCTGCGAGAGAATATTTCTGTCGCGGGTTTTACAATGCGTTGTTGATGCAAAGCTACAAGAAGGTAAATTGTCGTAATGATGCCCTGTAGTTGTCATCATGCGTAACTGCCAACGCGTGTTCAGTCTGGCTAGGGCTTTATAGTGTGTATAGTTAGATAAAGTTAGTGTGTGCGTGTGTATAGTTTTAGCTACGGAAATTGGGCTTCGATTTTATGGTAATGCGTAGTTTAGAGATGATAATGTACGCAGCGCAAATAAATATTGCAAAACTCTATGAATAATGAAGTAGGTGTTGATAAAATAAAATAAGATAAAATGTAGTAAAGTAGGTAGTGATAAAATGAATGAATTAACCCACCGCATAATTATTATTCCAAGAAAACTCTTACCACTATGTGATTAATGAAAAGGGGTCATGACCCTCACTAATGAGGAATACGACGCCAAGAGAGAGATGAAAGGGTATTCGTATATATGACTATCTGTCTCTCTCTCTGTTACCTTTACATGCATCATCACTTTAGCTGATTTTGACGAAGATTTTGTATATACTTTCCCACAACAACTAACGTAAATCAACGCGGACGATGACGCAGGCATCGTTTAGTATAAATTAATTTGCTCAGGATTTGCAAGATAAATTACATTTAGTAATGCCATCCGAGCTAGAATATAATGGTGCCTAAGTTCGCTAAAAGCTAATGTTACTCAGGGCTGTTTTGTGATTAATGAATTGCCTGCGCAGCGAGCGGCAGAAAGAGGAACGTCTTGAAAGAGAAAATAGGGAGAGCCAGTACTCTTTTGTTCTGCACGTTTTGAATACCTAAGGCACCTATTGGTATTCAGTTACTTATATATGCTGGGTAAGGCTTTTCTAAACACAAGTGTCCGATAGATTGTTACTATTGAGGTCAAATTTATGCTACCGATAGGACAGGAATAACCGCGGGAAATGTTCACGTCGTATGGGAAACATGTTTTGTGTATCGCGGTAGTCTGCTCTGTTCCATTTGTATTAGTGAGCGCGCTTCTTTATCCACCACATATTTTTTGGTCGAAGCGTGCTTTTGCTCAGTTTATTATTATATTATACATTTTAGGAGTTCTTTCCAAGCGGTCGCTGTGGCTGAGAGGACATCAATATCTTTATCAAACTTGTCATCGATCAATTAATTATTATTTTGACTGTATAGGAATGTACTTCATATGAACAACTAGCGAATGCTAGTTGTTCATATTATGCACCCACGGGAACTCATTAATTTTCCGGGATAAAAAGTAAGCCTATGTGCTATTCGAGACTAGAATCTATCTCTGTGCCAAATTGGGGCGTGATTGAGTAACAAACATCCATACATCCATCCAAACTTTCGCATTTCTAATATTAGTAAGTGCAAGACAAGATTGTTTCATGGATCAGAGATTAGAAGAATAGGGTTGATATGTAATAGAATACATAAAGTGTGACCAAAACGACGAAAAATCAAAAAAAACTATGAAAAAATCCAGAATCGTATTCTGGATTTTTTCATAGTTTTTTTCGATAGTACGATGGAATTTTGTAAGTATTGTAAGTTAATAAAGGACTGTTTTTTCTTTGCTAAAATAGTGATAGACGTTGGAACCCAGACGTCTTTATTTGGTGAAGCTTTAATATCCCATCAAAAACATAAATGTAAAATGAGAGCCAAGTTCAAAATTGTGATATACATATATGCCTTGGTTGTTGACTTCAGCGACAAAAGAAGTGAGATCTAAATGGGTGCCAAGTTCAATGGTCAGTCCTGCAATTTATTTATCCCATCAAAAACATAAATGTGAAATGAGAGCTAAGTTCAAAATTGTGATATATATGCCTTGGTTGTTGACTTCAGCGACAAAAGAAGTGAGATCTAAATGGGTGCCAAGTTCAATGGTCAGTCCTGAAATTTATTTATAACAATATATAATATTTTATAACAACTTAAAATATCATTTCTTCTTATAACTTAGTATAAAATGTTGAAGACTAAGGCTTTGGCTTGGCTAGTTTCCATATACGAATTATTATTAAGTAGGTACCTAAAAGTACAGTTTCTACCAGCAAGCCAAATTTTCGGAAGAATAAAATAAGAACTTACAACTTTACAACTTGTGAAGGCTTTAATTCGTATATGAAAACTAGCCAAGCCAAAGCCTTAGTCTTCAACATTTTATACTAAGTTATAAGAAGAAATGATATTTTAAGTTGTTATAAAATATTATATATTGTTATAAATAAATTTCAGAACTGACCATTGAACTTGGCACCCATTTAGATCTCACTTCTTTTGTCGCTGAAGTCAACAACCAAGGCATATATATCACAATTTTGAACTTAGCTCTCATTTCACATTTATGTTTTTGATGGGATAAATAAATTGCAGGACTGACCATTGAACTTGGCACCCATTTAGATCTCACTTCTTTTGTCGCTGAAGTCAACAACCAAGGCATATATGTATATCACAATTTTGAACTTGGCTCTCATTTTACATTTATGTTTTTGATGGGATATCATTACTTTTTGTACAGAAATTATTGAACTCAATCTCAAACTCAAAACATATTTATTCAAAATAGGTACCTACAAAGTACACCTTCTGAACGTCATGCTTAAAGAGCATAAGACGTGATGGTGATAATTAACTACGGTATCTTAAAACTAAAGCTACGAGGGTTCCAAACGTGCCCTGGTCTGAGAAGAGCCCGGAATAAACTCAGCTGTGTTTTTTTTATTATCACCATCTCACAAATATTTGAAATTATATATATGTACTTATAATATAACATTACATAATCAGCCGCTGTAACAATTCATACCCATGCCTTGCTATCATTCAAATAATCCTTTACACTGTAATAGGACTTTTCTATTAGTTTAGTTTACGTTTTAAATTAGTAGGTACTTATTCATAATAAAATTTATACAAAATGGTTTTGTTAATTTACTGCATTTTCCTACGTTTACGGGGTATAATTGTCTTTTTTGTGTTATTTTCTATATTTTCTTGTACCTTTGAAATATTCGAGTGAATGGCCCATTCAGTATCCGGATTTTTTTTAACGCGTTTTCTGTTTATACTTAATTTGGCCAAGTCGGGGCGGTATTACAGCACATTTCTACATCTCATCAATTTTGATTGCAAAAGTTCAAAATCAAAAGTTTTTAGTGAAACATTGAAAACAAGCACGGTAAACAGTCGATATAACTAAAACCACTAAATACAATGAATACAAATCACAATGACTGACAGCTTGACCTGACGACTTCAAATACTTTTCTTCTTCTTTTCTGTCAATGACGTTTCGTTGCACAAAATGCATGAATACGAAGGTAAGGTTTTAATGCAACTATATTATTATTCATTATTAGTTATATTAAAATAATAATTATGTGTCATTTTCAATAGTTAACAACACAAAATAACGAATTTAAACAAAGACCTGCAGTAGTATGATTTATGTAATCGGAGTTTTTTTTTACTTAACAACTCTTGTTTTATTTAGTTGTGCATGCACTATGCGTAGAATGTAATGCAATTTGCCGCAGGAAGTGGACGACGGAGTTACTACCACCGCTTAAAGCAGTATTGTTTCAAAATAACGTTTGAATGTCACGTACTTTGACGTCCTTAAAATAATGATTATAACACTACAACATGAACGTCAACAATATTAAAATAATACGGCTTTAAGCAATGGTAGTATGCCCCGTGTCAGAGTTTTGATCTATACCTTGATCATAAAAATGACGATTTTTGTACGTTTATATCTAAATAACCATTTAAGGTGTGCTTATGAAATTTGGAGCACATATGTATCTCACGGGTCTCAATATATGCGCCAAATTTGACATGTTTATGTGAAATAGTTTTTGAGTTATGAGGGGGTCAAAAGTGGCTCCAAATGGTTCGTGTAATATTACACACGGTGCTGCTCGCTAGTTTTTTTGAACTTTGGCTGGACACGCTTCCGCGTGTCTTGATCTACCCCTCACGAACTAATAGTACCTGTCTACGTTAAACGAAATCTTAAATTAGTCTGTTTTTAAAAGCTTTTATTTAACTTGCAATGTGTGTGTGTTTTCTTTAGGTCAAATCATGCAACTTAATATTGAAACGATTGAGCTGAAATTTTGCATACACGTTTATTTTGGATGATAATGCAAAGCTAAGTGACGTCATTCTAAATCCAATATGGCGGACTAGATATTTTTTATGCAACCCCGTTAAGTGGATTCCAATTAAAAGGGGTTTCTGAGAAGTTTACGAAAAATACACACACATCACACTAAATTTAACATAGCAAACGATAAAAGATTTTTTTTTTTAAAGATTTAAGACATTTGTATATGATCTTCTTTATCTGATCTACTTACGTAATTTTGTTATCACTTTTTATCCATATGAATGACTATGCATTATGCAACCAACATGCATGCGTGAGAAGTTGCATCTTTATGTTAGTGAACCCTATTGTAATATGCCATTTTGAGGGTAACAACCCTCAAAATGCATATTACAGTAGGGGCAAATCCTATTATAATACACACGATAAGACCGTCTTACAATATTGTGTAAGTGACTTATGTAATTAATACCTAGCACACTGCTAGTGCATGCTAAATTATTCACAAGGTAAATATATTATTAGAGATGTATTCCAAGACAAATAGAATAATGTATATTGTACAGAACTCAAATGTTCAAGGAAATGCTCTTTGATGAATGGATACCTACTATTTTGAAACGGGCGCTATTAAGAACTGAGAAATATCGTTTCATTATTCTGTTTTAGTAATCTATGTATTGGCATCTTTGGATTCAACATTCGACTACCTATCGAGTCTAGTATATAATTTTTAGTTAATTTTTATTTATTATTGGGGATGATCAACAATTACACATTAAATCTTATTATCCGAAAAAAAAACTAAATATTAACAAATGTGCAATCTACGACACCATCCACGGGTTAACAATTTGAAATTTTGAAAATGAAGGCGACACAATGTATTAAACTTATCTGAATTATCCCAGGAAGAACTATTTTTCCCCAGAAAGTGGAGCAGTTTCCGCAGGAATAAAAATAAACTTAAGCCACTCGAAGAAATGGTCGTGGGCATCTGTCTCTCTTCTTTCTCAACCATTGCCGGCTCACTACTGAGAACGAGTCTGATCTCGGAATGAGAAGGGTTTGGCTATAGTCCACTCCGCTGACCAAGTGCGTATTAGCCGACTTCACACACCTTCGAGAACATTATGAAGAACTTTCTGGCTTGCCCGTTTGCCCACGATGTTTTCCTTCACTGTTTGAAGTTTGATTTGGATTGATTTGGATTTTGGGTTCCAATTTCCCAATTTCCATGTTCACCCTCATCACTACATTTCCCAGCAGAACCCACTGTTAGTGTTTAATCAACCCTGTACAATCACATTGAGGCGGTCCCTAGACAGCTTTTATTTTTTAGGCCCGTAACAAATTTAATCAGCCGAGCAAAATATTACCAGTTAAGGACGGATCGGGTGACGACGGGTAGGATTCCGTAATCATAACAATACTTTTTTAACCCATAACCAAACCCATTAATCAGATTTTGGCACACTGGTGAGCGTTATGGTCTTACAAGTGGGAGGTCCCGGGTTCTATTCTCGGCAAATTCAATTTGGAAGTTGAGAATTTCTATATTTTCTCTGGTCTGGTCTATTTTTTATTCACTACAAGTTTGCCCTTGACCGTGATCTCACCTGATGGTAAGTGATGATGCAGTCTAAGATGGTCGCGGGCTAACCTGTTAGGGGCATGGCAGTTTTATTAAACCGAATAGGGGTATCCCTATTCGGTTTCTACACGACATCGTACCGCAACGCGCGGCTTAAATCGCTTGGCGGCACGTCTTTGCCGGCAGGGTGGTAACTAGCCACGGCCAAAGCCTCCCACCGGGCCAGACCAGGGAAAATTCAGAAATTATAAATTCCCAAATTGACCCTGCCGGGGATCGAACGCTAAGACAACAGCGCTCAATACTGCGCCACTGAGGTCGTCAAAGGTCAAGGGCGGAGGTGGTCTGGTGGGAGGGTTCGGCCGTTACTTACTAGTTGCCACCCACAAGAACGATGCCGTGTAGAAATCGATTAGGGGTATAATAAAACTGGCATACCCCTGTCAGGATAGAAAACTAAATTCTTAGACTGCATCATCACTTACCACAGTTAGATCGCAGTCAAGGGCTAACTTGTAGTAAAATAATAAAAAACAACAATCTAGATACAATAGCTTGATACAGTTGTTAAAGGATAACTTTTATTTCTTTCACAATATAGAGTTTCCTCTATCACAAAGGCTACATACACATAATGTAGAGTGTATATGTCACCGTAAGATTGTAAAAACCGTTAGATTATAATCTAACTCGCGAAATTCTAAACTGTCGAAAGATTGTAAACTGTTCAATGTTCTGAGTGTCAATTTTTGAAATATTCATTGTATTTACGTTTTCTTGTCTCTTTCTTGTAGGTTAGGTTAGGGTTCGACATAAATAATCAAGTAGTGCCCGGCCGCAGGCCGGGCACTTAGGTTTTATCGGGTTTAAATACCTATCAGATTACAATCTACCGGAAAATAATGCGTTAAATTCTAATCTTTCGACAATTTAGAATTTAGCGAGTTAGATTATAATCTAACGGTTTTTATAATCTTACGGTGACATATATACCCTTTAAGTTGCAAGTCCATATTATAAGTATTTTTGTACTCTTGTACCGTAGCTCTAACCACTTGTAAGAACCTGGGTGTTAGAACTTGAAATTCTGAGTTTGGCATTTCACATTCAATCAACTGTTCAATTTCAATCAAGCGACACGCTTGTCAACGAGGCACACAAACTTTCGCTTGACGAACGTTCTTCTGAAGCGATGTTCATATTTCTAGCTACTATAAGTGAAGTTATGCATAGTAGACAAAACAACAGTAAAAGCCAATACGAACTAAAGCAAAGTCTTTTAAAGTTCAATGTGCATAAGTATTATTGTTGTCAAGAGTAAGCTATTCTTAGACTTAAAAAAACAAAATACTTGACCGATTCGATGGTCGATTATAGCTCACAAAGTTGAGAAGTACTTTATTCTAGAAAGTCATGCCAATTTGTCTAATAGAAGGTTTCGGTCGTGGTGAGTTACCATCCTAACGGCAACGATATGCCGCCGAGCGATTTAACGGTACAAAGCCGAGAAACCGATGAGGGTATAACTTCCCCCTAAGAGGTTAGCCCGCTACCATCTTAGACTGCATCATCACTTAACATCGGACGATCGCAGTCAAGGAATAACTTGTAGTAGAATTTGAAAAAATCATGATAGCAACTACTAAACATTTAAATGTCAAGCGTAAGCTAATCCTTGATATAAAAAAATAATAGTAACTTAGTCGATCAGAACTCGTGAAGTTGTGGGATAGTTAACCCTAGAAAGTCATCATAGTAAGTATGAGGTATCGTACTACGGAACCCTAAAAATGTAGCGCGCAATACAACTGCACTCAGATTAGCTGCCTCGAAATATGTGCGGTTATTAATCATCGCGAGCCATTGTGGAGTGAAGACCCAACTTGTATGGGGCTGTTCGTAACAACTACTCTTATGAAGTTCACGAAACTAATCTATCATGCAGTAACGTCAAACTTTGAACCAGTATCTGGGATGGAAAGTTACATAATGAAAACATCGATCTTCGTCGCCTCTGGGAATCAATATGTGTGATGTAAATTTAATTTGAGTATGTTTTGTTCCAGTGGTGGGAAATGGACATGTAGACCATCAACGTGACTGCAGACAATATTATTATAGTTCTAATAAAAAAAAAATTGTGTGTGTCAGCTCCGACGCAGGACTGGAGTTTACTCTTTACGAACGATTATAAAATATATAGATTAGTAAATGAACGCATTTTTATATTACTGAAAGCATGCTTGATACTTTTATTTCAATTAATTATATAATTAATATACATCAAAATACATTACATAGTCATGGAAATATAAGCAAGTGTTACCATGGAAACGTCAATAACGTAACGGAGAAAATTTGATTATACTCCCCATAAATTTTCATACCCCGGGCTTATATGAAAATCGATTCTAAAGGTGGTAAACTCAAAAAAAAAACAAAAACCATATGTGTGATAAACGCATAAAGGAGGATGGCGAGAATGCATGTATTTTGGGACCCAGTGAAAAGGGTAGCGTTAATGGTTTCGTTAGTTGATATAAAATGAATTGAAATGATTTATTTTACGTAGGATAACGTGTGTCAACACTTTACCGTCAGTTCGGAAAACAGATTCTACTGAGAAGAACCGGCAAAAAATTCAGCAGTCCCTCCTTTTTAAAAAGAAAATTAAAGTTATAAGCATATTATATAAACTTCTATACTAATACTATATTATGAATGTGAAAGTTTGGATGGATGAATGTTTGTTACTCAATCACGCCTGAACGGCTGAACGGATCTGGATGAAATTTGGTGCAGAGTTACATTATAGTCTGGTATAACGCATAAGCTACCCGCGAGAATCAAAAGACCTGAATTTACGCGGACAAAGTCGTGGGCATAGGCTAGTTAATTTCTAAATACCGCGTGTGTCTGTATCGGTGTGCTGCATAAATAAACACTAAGCGGCATGTAAGGTGGGCATTAAACCATTTCAATACAAATGGTATAGATTACCTTCTCTTTGAGCCGCGTCACCAATTATAATTTTACGACGTCGTCATTACTTGACTAATCAAAACGCTCGTTAAATAGAGTGCGTAGTTAGAATATAAACGCGAAACATGCGAACAAATTCACGAGAACGCAATTTCTTACGACATCTACACCAAATCTGGCTGTTATAGAAATTGTTTTTTAATGTTGACTTTACTACAATAGCCTAAAAGATTTAACTAGTAAATGGTAGAAAATTGTTGTATATTTTTAAAAACTTGCTAAATATTGCACGTTATGCCAGTTTTACTGATTTAGAGGTGGAATTTCCAATTATCATTTCACAAAAGAAAAAAGAAATAAAAATGTCTACTTTTTAAATTTCAAGTTCAGTTTCTTGCCAGCTCTTCTCTTTAGGATCCGTATTTCGTCTCGGCGCGGCGCGGTGATAGGCTTGGCATTTTTTGGGGATCACTTTGTTTAAATATGTAGTACATTATTAGCACACAGTAACAGTATTGAGTTCAAAAAGATAAACTGAATGGGCCGCAGAATGCGAAGCCGATTTATCCATGTATTTTTGTCATAAAGAAATTCATCAACAGTATACAAAAAATTGCTGCTTTAAATAGTGTTTAAATGTTAACAATGGCAAATCTAAGAACTTTTTTGGTACCATATCACCATTGAAAATGGTTATCAGATGCAAATCGCCTGAGACATATTTTTGACTATAGCTCCGAGGCTTTTGGGAGGATCGAGCTGAAAATAGTACCAAGAATTGAGGAATTTATCGAGACTCGTGTGAGCGTTTGAATTTTGAAAATAGGCTGGTAACTTTTTTTTGAATTTTGAAAAATGAAAAATAGTCGGATTTTTTTAGGGGTGTTTGTTTACTAAATGGTAAATATTTCAGAAAAAAACCGACTGAAGAAAAAATGAAATAAAAGGGTCCTAGGTTTTAGCGAAAAATGGCGATTCTTTTGGAAATTGGTTAACAATTGTGACCTGTAGGTGGTCCATTTCGATCTGGAATTGTAGAAAAACGGGTATTTCCGTATATAAAAAACGATGTAGCTTCTATGATTATTGACCGATCGTCATGGTAATGATGTTAAAATATGCGAATGAAGGCGAGAAGTGCATTCGAGTTAGAATTTTGAAAATCGGTTAATACGTTTTTGGAATAATTTATTAACCGATTATTAATTTATTATTTTTAAAGAAGAGATTTTAATTGATTTTAATGATTATTGGCCGATCGCGTATTTCCGTTTGGGTCTTCAATAGAAGGCAGCATTGCCTCGAACCCTGCACGGGTTTAACGTGCTAACTCTTTATTCAAACTTGTGTTCAATATAAGGAACTCGTTCTCCAATCGCGCACGGGTTTATAACCAAAATTGTCTTTCAAACGCGTTTTCAATTCAAGGCGACAACGCTGTGCAGCATGGGAGTTTGGGAGCGTTGGCGACGGTATTTTATGGTGAATTTCATGCTATGAAACGGTCATAATATTATTAACAATGTAAATCTCTCCCAAAACCGAATCAACACAATCCGACTCCACGTAGTCTTGTCTGTGCTACCCCTAGAGTGTTTTTGTAAGGCCAAAAGCTCTCGAGGTCGTGAATGAAGTGACCCTACAAGGCCGAGTAGAGCGAAGAGGGGAGGTGGCGAGCGAAGCGGCCGGCGACCTCCGTAGTGAAACGAAGGTCGAATAGGTGAAGCTGAATGAAGGGGCATCGAAACGAGTCTTCTGGCGTAGCCCATCCATTTTACATTTTTATAAATCGTTATAAGTTTATAACCTACAAATTAAAATTAAAATTTTTGGGTTTCTTGCCTATTCATCAAACACCTAACATCAAACAAATACGGATTCCATGCATCAAGGCAAATACTGCCTTCTATTGAACACGGAAATAAATACGCCTATCAAGGCGCAACCCGTGCGCGATTGGGGGACTCGTGCCTCGAATGGAGTACGAGTTTGAAAGGAAGTTAGCGTAACAAACCCATGCGGGTTTCGAGGAAGTACTTCCTTCTATTGAACACGCAAACGTAAATATGCGCTGACCGACCGTCATGGTAATGGTGTTTAAAGATGCCTTGTAAGTAATGTATTCGTGTAATTTTAGGGAAGTAAATCTGAATAAAAATGTCTTATTATTCAACTTGTGTGTGTGTTATTCAATTTTTTTTCGTAAATTTTTGTATTCATTTTCAATGCTCCGATTCTTGTGGTGACTGCGAAATCTGTGAATTTTTTGTTTATGTTTTGTTCCTCTACAAGTTAGCTCTTGACTGCAATCTCACCTGATGATAAGTGACGATGCAGTCTAAGATGGTAGCGGCTAACTTGATAAATTAAACCCATACACCTAGTCGGTTTCTACACGGCGTCGTACCGGAACGCTAAATCTGAAAATCGCACCGGAACGCGAATGTCTTAGCTAGTAGGGTGATAACTAGGTACGGCCGAAGCCTCCCACCAGACCAGACCAGAGAAAATTCACAAATCGTAAATTCCCAAATTGACCATCCCGGGAATCAAACCCGGGACCTCCCACGGTAAAACAACAACGCTCAACACTGCGCCAGGGAGATCGTCAAACCATGTTAAAGAACCTTTTTAACCTTGTTACCATTTTAACGTCTTTGACCTATGCCGTATATTATTGTAATCACAGATTACCATTTAAAAAATTAAAGCAATCTGCCGGCGGCTATACAATCCTCTTTATAGTATTGCTTACCGACATAAACTTTCAATTAGTGTAATGAAAGGAACAACGATAAAACGTTTCATAGGCCTTCTTTACCGTTTTTATCAACATCATTTAGGTATAACGATAACTCAAACCAAATTATTAGTAGATTAACCTAGAAACGAAATCATAGCCTACTGGAAAGCCGATATCGGAATTGCTTTTATGATTAGCTTGTTAAATTCGACAAATGAATCGTGACGCTTTCTAAAGAGGCAATGTCGGGCCTTGAATGAAATTTGTTAGATTCACTGATGTGCTTTATGTACATAAATTACAAAATACTGTTTACGCTTCGCGCACCTTCACTTAATAATGAGTTTTACATTATAACATAACGTCATAAATTAATATAGGACTCTGGGGGTATACTACAACGGCTTAAAGCCGTATTTTTAACTTCTTGGTGTTCGTGTTTTATAATTTTAATCCTTATTTTAGGGAGGTTAAGGTACGTCACATGAAACTGTTATTTTATAATAACAGTGCCAGTGATCCCCGAGTATCTTGATAAAGCTACGCATGCTTTATATACTTAGTTTATTAATATGTTTTAAAATCGCGTCATTATTTATTTACCCTATGTCCGTTCTCGGGTTCCAACTTTACAAGCTACCCATGTACCAAATGTTGTCAAAATAGGTTGAACAGACTGACACCCCTTCGCATTTATTATATTGGTATGGACTTAAATGTTTTAAAATATCATTATATTTATAGTAAAAGCAGATCGTTTTAATGCCCGCGGTTTAAGTTTTTCTTATGTCCCGCGTGAACTCCTTAATTTACCGGGACTCCTTTATTAAAGAGTTCCCGCAGGAACCAAAAAAACCTCAATCCACGCGGACGAAGTCGCTGGCATCAGCTAGTTTATAATATTTGTGTGATGTATCTGGATTAGCATTATAGAGTCTTTTCATTACATTTTAGTAAAATGAATAGATAAATATATAAGCTTTTAGTACTGAGAGCTTTATCAATTTTTAATGTAGGCACGAGTAAGTAAATTCGTACTTAATTGAAAACATCGTCTGCTTTGATCTGGAAATCCTATAATTAATATAATTATTGTACTCGTAGCAAGTAGGTCACGTTATTAATCAATCACGCTGGCTATAGATTTAGTCTAATTAAGCCCTATTAGCGCGTTATATTGTGATAGGAGTTTTCCTGCAGAAAAGGATTCGGAATTAAGAAATGTGCGGGAGTATTATTTTTCTAGCGATTATATTTAAAAAAAGTGAACCAAGCTAAGCCAAGAAGTATTTTCGTATAAGGACAGATTAACGTCCTTTTAATAAATCTTATCTTGATGAGTATAGAGAGGGCTTGATAAGAATTCGAATTTATCACTCGATTTTGGCTAGCTTAGAAAATAAATAGCTCAGAAAACATATTATGCGATTCATTTTTCATGTCACTCGATGTTCACGAAACTCTTGAAAAACTGTCTAAACTTCCAAAGTCTGCACGAGACAGGAAATAGGATCCACATTATAATATGCATTATCAACTAGGAAAATATTAGCGCTACTTTTCCGTGTGGATTTTGAGATCCTACTGGAATTTATTAAAATACTCTGTAAGTGAGATTAAGAGAACCTGCAATACATACAGAAATTACTAATATTAAGTATTTTGTCTGTCTGTCACAGTACCTAATTTTTTAAGATGTCAAAAATGCAGCTATCGAAAGTCAATAACTATGTTTAAAGGATATTTTTTAATAGGCACCGAAGTCTCGTTAAGCTTTATATTTAGTTTTGCATTTTATGAATACCGTTTCCTCACCGAAAATCCGGAAAACAGATTTAATTTATTTGACGTCAAATAAAAATCTGAAATTCTAATTAGGTGGGGACTTTCATAAGACTCTCATACAAAATACAATTTTCGTTGCAAAAGAACATTTTAAAATTTCATAATGGCATAGCAAATAAAACTTAATCCTTTAATTTATGCAAACGATGAAAATATTTTAGTTAATTAACCTGCTTTCGACTCAAGCCGCCAACCGAACGGTCGACGGCGTTTTCGATTCAACATTTTGAATTTTTAATGAGTAGGTATTTTCTGCTTTTAGTTTCTGTTCAGACGAAATAAAGAGCAGATAGATGTATCTTATCCATTTTGTGATTCAAGTTTAATCTACACATCATGTTACAAAGCAAGTATTTTTTTTGTCAAAATTCACTCGGGAAGGCTTGGAAAAGTCAGAGCTGGATGAGGGGCGATAATTCGCAGGCGTCAGTGTAAGGTCGAAAAATCTAAGTAGAAAAGGGGTTGGCCCTTTTCTACTTAGATTTTTTCACCCTTGCCAGTAATTTTACCGGTAGAGATAATGGATGATGCACTCTAAGATGGAAGTGGGCTTCGAACTGATAGCGAAAATCTGTCTATCAACTCAATATTTTTACGACTCTGAACAGCGGAACTGGTCTTGACAGGTATGGAGTTAGCTTACATCCTTGCGACAGACATAGGTTAAGTACTTTTTATCCCGGAAATTATGCCCACGTTTAAAGTCACGGGTATAAAGTTATACGCTGGTATTTAAACACAATTCTAGTCATTAATTTCCGGTTCCACTGGTAATTTTGGATTTTACTTTCAAAGCCAACGCTGCTTTCGAAGGTTAGTGGGAACTATTGTTTTCAAACTGACTCCCGCAGTTGTGGCGCAAACTTACTAATGACCTTTTATAGGTAATGCCCGCGACTTCGTACGCGTGAAATAAGATTTTTTGATTCCAGCGGGAATTAAGAAGTATCCTATGTCCATCCCCTGGATACAAACTATCCCTATACCAAAATCAAAAAATCTGATTTGATCAAAAAGAACTTTGATCAAAATCGGTTTAAGAGATAATTTTTTGATTCCCGCAGGAACTCTTGAATTTTCCGCGATAAAAAGTAGCTTATGCCCCTCCCCGAGATGTAACCAACCGCTATACCAAATTTCATCAAAATTGGTTGAATATAGATGGGTCGTGAAAGCGTAACAGAGATATTAGTATTTATACTAATCTATATGCTACGCTTAGCAGATATTTATACTATTAGTATGGATAAATGGTACCTATAAACTATAGTAAATATTATATAATATAAACATACTTTAAATACACGTACTAGTCTTTGTGTCTGTCTAGTGGAAAGTGACACATTGTAATACTGGGAATACTCAACATATCGTTGATTTTTCTATATCATGAATGTCGGGCCTTCGTCCAGCTGTGGACGTCTATTAGTTGAGACGACGACGAAACCATGAATATTTAATACCGTAAATTGTTATTAAGCCTTTTTCTCATAGAGTCTAATACTCTACAAATTAAATCCAGTAAAAAGTAATTATAATCTCTGTGAATCACAAAGCAATCTAGCGTTACTTATAAATTCGAAGCCAGTAGGTAATTTATCTCGTTATGTTGTATCATAATAATTGACGACGTAAAATATTATAATGCTATCCTAAGCGAAAGTGTGTCTGTAAATTTGTCTGTTTATAACTTTTTCAGGGCTCAAACACGGAATCTCTGAAAATTTATGAGATTTTTGGAAACTTCTCATTTGTAGAATTAACTACGATATTTTAATTTATGCTGTTTTTAGTTTTATTTGGAAAGTGTTAAAGTTGTGGTTTTGGTATATTTTTTAACATGTAAGTAAATATTTAAAATTACCAAAAATATAATATGAAACTTTTACTGAAAGTAAAAATTCTGTAGTTCATTTTTAAATGGTTTAATAATTTGTTATTTTTCTCCCATTGCGGCTAAAATAGCTTTGGTGGCTCCAAAGTTTATTTTCTAGTACACCACGGTGAATAATGTTCTTACCTTCTTAGCTTCTTTAGGACCCTTAACAAAATTTGGTACAAAAATAGCTTGCAAAAACGGACACAATATGATACTTTTTATTCCAGAACTCTTAGAAAAAAAAAATATTGAAATCTTTGAAAATCAAAAACAAATTCCACATGGACAAAGTCCCGGGCAAAAACTAGTCATAACAATTTTTGGTGTAGGTATATTAAAATAAGTGGCGTGTTCATAATATTTTTATTTGAAGTGCTTTTTACAAAGGAACCCCTTAATTCTTATTTATTAGGCTTCAGATAGCATTTTACCTCAACAACTTCTGAATGAGTTAATGATTCATTTCAGTACCTCAGGAATGAGGTATTAGTTTTAATGAGATAATTAGTTACTAGCGGTCACCCGCGACTTCTTGCGCGTACAATTTCTGATTTCCTATGAGATTACGAAATTTTCCTGCTGCAAGAGGCCTGTTATAATATAGAGGTTATAATATATAGCTTAAACCGGTTTTTATTATTTAAATCTATGAACCTAAATGGCGATTTTCATTTCACTGCTTTGGGGGTGAATTTTCTCAAAACCGTTTCTCCGCACATACCTATGCCATAGAAGGAACCTACTTTCCAAATTTCAAGTTTGTATGCTTTAGTGAGTGGTAATTCGTTTTTATATATTTAAACTAGCGAATGCCCGCGACTTCGCCTGCGTGATTTGAGGTTTTCTGGTTCCCGCGGGAACTCTTTAATTTTTCTGGATAAAATTTTTCCGGCCTATGTGCTATTCCAGACTATAATCTATCTCTGTGTCAAAGAACAATGGCGAAATTGGACCCACATAATTTAAAAATTAAGAAGGCATCGTTCAAGTACAAGTTTATATTATTTATAATCATATGTTTATATGATGTTTATATAAAAAATATTGAGACTCTGAGATACGGGATTCAAAAGAAAGAAATTATTATAATTTATTAAAAAATAAGTCATCTTGCACTAATGGTACGCAATTGACATAGATAGACATTTTGTTGACATGACAACACTTGTCATTATTATTTATTTTTGTAGGGATGTTCCGACACCATCGATGTATCATCGATACCTACTGAAATGAGTATTCTTAATATTACTATCGTCTTGTGATACTAACATGAGTACTTTAAAAGTATCGATACCTAATCGTATCGATACTTTTTAATTTTTATGTAAATGATTTTATCAGTATCAGTGATCACTACTTATATGACACTAGCTGATGCCCGCGACTTCCTTCTCATGGATTTGGTTATAAGAGAAAGAGAGCTCTCATAGGAAAAGTAAATAAGTACTTAATGCAAGTGTTAATCAAAGTATATAGAGGAATAAAACGCTTAATGTAAGGAAGATCAGGCTATGGAATGGGAAAACAATCTGAATTATTGGTCAGCGAATCACTTCAACTTGGGCTATAGGTGTCGAAGAATTCATTGGCCAGAATCCGCATAGAGGTACCAGTGGTGCAAAAGAGATCTATTTTGATATTATTGTTACTCAATTTGTTAAAAGATAAGAAAGATCTAAGCAGATAAGCGTAATTTAGAAATATGGTGTGAGTAGAATTATTGCGGAATTCTCGCAGACATAAGTACCTACCTAATTATAACTAGGCATAAGTACCTACCTACTCATTCATACTAATACTGATACAAATTATTGATAGAAATAGTTTTTGATTAATAATTTTTAGGTTATATTCTACTTTTATGTGTATCTTTTTTCTCCCACATTTTTAGACATACTTATTATTTGCTTTTTTCTTAGTTTTGTTACGTTCTACAATTATTACTAAGTTTCCATGATGAACGCTACCCTTTTCAGTGGGTCCCAAAATACATGCATTTTCGCCATCCTCCTTTCAGCCAGATCCGTTCAGCCGTTGGGGCGTGATTGAGTAACAAACATCCATACATCCATCCAAACTTTCGCATTTATAATATAGTAATTTAAGATAGAAGATCAGTCATGTCAGGTTCATGGAACTAAATTTCAAAAATGTTCTATGTTGATTGGTTGCATTTGCCCATCCCTCTTTTTCTGCGTTTTTCTCACCATGATAGTGTGTCCCAACTCCATTTTTTTTTTACAAACATGCATATTTTTAATTTTTTTTCATTGTGGTGACAGTGTTTGTGAACTAAAATTGTAATTTACCAAGGTTTCAAACGCGATGAAATCGTTACAAAATATGTAGTCCAAAGCATTAACTTATTCTAAAGGCAATGCTAATTTTTAAATACCATTGATGCCATCGAACAAAAAACCAAGCTTAATTAACTGACGAAAGGTTAGTGGAAAAGTCGCCTAACGAACACTGTACTTTGAAGTAATAATATGTAGAACTACTACATCAAAACCGCACGTTTTTTAAAAATGTTCTCTAGGTTTACTTACTTCACTTTTGTTTTGGCGCTCGCTTGATAAATTTTGTTTTTAATTACTGCATATTTTTATGTTATGAGACTCAAGGAGCTTTAGAATGTTAATAATCCTCTGTACACGATGTCTAGGTTAAGCTAAGTTCCCATAGTACAGCAAATATAATTATTTAGAAAATTACATCGTGTATTTGAACTCGATACATTAATCCCTCTGGGTTACAAATTGGATATTTTACTATCGTAAAAACAAAACCTTCGGGATAGGGGATGAAACTTTTTGTCGATGAGACTTGCTCCATGACTCCTTCAAATCCTTTAAGTCTTTGGTTTATAAAGTTTGGTTTATTTCATTTAAATCCAAACTCAAATGCGAAATTGTGTTTGTCTGTCTAACTGCTACGCTTTAACTTGATCTTGATGAAATTTTGTACTTTTATTGTGATAGGGAAGAGCATAGGATTTCATCCAGGAAAATTAAAGAGTTCCCGTGGGAATTGAAAAAGAAAACTTAATGCCTGCGGACGAAGTCACGGGCGGGCGGAAGTCATCTACTAATAAGATAAGCCCTCCTTTGTAATCCTGGGCGGGTTAACTAGTACTCACATATTTCGTACGTACTGCGATAAGTTATCGTAGTTTTCATGAGGGTATAGCGTGAATAAATCGCAAAGGAGCGAAGGGCTTTCTATAATATAATCCATTCGTAACCACAGGAGCGCTTTAGATTGAAGTGATTATTCATGTTCTGTCGCTATGACTCCGCCATTTTGTACAGCCATAAATTATCGCGAGAATGTCTATGTCTCAGAGCCTATACAATTCTACGTCTGAGGAATGCCAGGCGCGTATATGTAGCTACTTATTTATGTAACAATAGAGGTTGAGTGTAGATTTCGTTTTCAATGCGACCTTTGAGCGAAATTTCTACCAAAATCAATTATTAAAAAGTAAGTCGGGTGATAACAGGCATGTACCTACTTACCTAAGTACCTACCACTAGTTGTTTGGCCTAAGTTATTTTTTCACGTAGAAATACAATGCAAAGTCTACCAATCAATCAAGTCTATAATGTAAAAACGCAGTTGATTACAGGAAAATAAACAAAATAAAAAATAAAACAATCGCACTTTGTCAAAGTAGTGGACTGTGGCCTAACTCTTCTCATTCTGAGAAGATCAAAGATTCACATTGTGACGAAATCCGTGCTCAGTGGTGGGCTGGCGATGACTGTAATATGGTAGGTACAGTCCGTCAAACTTATCTGAACCGGTGTCACCGTCGCTAGTATATATAAAAAATAAAATTAAACCAAAAACTACACATGCATAAAAATTAGTTCCAATTTTAGCCACCGGGTCAGATAAGTTTGTGAGACTGTAAGGTCTACGTAAAATTTTTTTTGACATAAATAAATCGAAATAAATCAACTGTTTCAGAATGTCTTTCCTACCGAGTATTGCCATTGATTTATCAAGTCCATTATATTTGTAAATACAAGTGCTCAATAAACGTTATTTCCCATAAGGGTAGTAGTATATCGTTGTTTGTTGTAGCCCCGACCTCCGGCTATGATTGATTGCGGCTTACGTGGAACTTCTCCTACACAAAATTACGATGTTATTAAGGGTAATATTTATATAGCGATTGTCAAGGAATATGAAGTATGGGGATACTGTTTGATTATATTCTGGGGCCTCGCTCTTAGATAGCTGCATTCCATAACAACCCAAAGATACGATATATTTTTACAAGTTTTTATTAAACTTGCAAAGTTAGTGTGCTTGTTTAGGTCAAATCTTGCAACAGATTTTTAAAACAGTTATTCACACCCGATTGAGCTGAAATTTTGCATATACTTTTTGTTTGGATGACAATGCATGTTTAGCTAAGTGGCATCATTTTAAATCCAATATGGCGGACTAATTATTTGATAAGCAACTCTATGAAATGGGTATCAATTATGGGTTTGCTGAACTTCTGGACGAGAGAAACGAACAGTAAAATGTCGTCTTTATCGTCTGTCATTTTGAATAGTGTGACTAAATTTAATATAACCGGACGGTATAAGCTTGTTTTAATAAATGCTTTTTAATGATTTAAGGCTATTAAACCCACTATCGATGTATTTTATTCCTACTTATCTAAAATATTATTTGAAAGAACGTAAGAACATATATTATCAAATAATTAATATTTTAGATGTATAGAATGCATGTAAAAATTATTTGACTTAAGTTTTAGTACCAAGATGCTGGAATGTTGACCCCACACTGAAAAGCACATCGTTGGAACCTCCAATAGGTGGACCGATGACATCAAGACATAATAATATTAATGTCATAAAATCAATCGTAATAACATTAAGCTCGTTAATATCAAGAGACATTATGGTCCGTAGAATAAACCGACATCAACGAAGAACAGATTCTTAAGTATCGGTCTTACGCGTAGATTTACTGAAAAGTACTTGAGAACGTCTACTTCGGTAATACCAGTTTATTAATAAGCAACCGCGTGGAGTGGTCCCTAGAATAGACTTAAGATTCTAAAAACACCGGTTCATTATATTAGCGATAGAAAGGGTTTATAAAATAAAAATGCCAAATATCTCAACACTTTTATTCTATTTTTAGTAACTTCGATACGTTTCTCTGCATCTATACAGTGTTTATTTACAATGAAATATGATTTCAATTAGAAATTGTCTCATTCATTTCCAACATCATAAATATAATACTTATCATTTTCCTTAGAATAACTATGTCAAGAACTTAAAAATATTTTTATTTTCATACAAGTATTACAACTTTACAACATGGTAAATTGCTAGAGCTGATTTTTTTTAAATAAAAATATAATATCATACATGTAAGTCAGTATGTAGGGATGTTTTATTAATATAATATACAAAAAATATCGTGTAACAATTATTAATATGGTGTATGGTCATAATATGAATTAAACTGAATTCGGAGTTCTAGTCCACTGATTTCAATTAAAACTAGAAAAATATTAAAGTTACTTTACACATTAAGACAGCAAAAGTTTGAACTTAATGCAGTGGTTTTTTAGGTTCCCTTTAAATTTAGAATGCATACTACTACATTTCCAATTTCAAGACAGTTCTAGGACAACTCTTTGAGTCTCTTCAACACGTAATGTTTCCCAAACTACAAATACCTGCAAGTTGAAACGAGTACCATAGTGCACATGAAGTTGAAAGAAACGCTCAAAGTTTGCACAAACTGCTACCGGCTTACGTGACATGAGTAGACAATGCCTAGCCTACATTCCCCTTTACGTCGACCGCGCTTTTGGGAAATATAGGGAAATGGCACGTGTGCAAGAGATCAAAGCTATACCCTTCTCTCTTTCAAATTTACGTGACGTTAGATTTTTTATCGTTTTGTAAAACGCACTCGTATTAGCTCAACTTCTCATTTTATATAATAAATACATATATATTTCTTAATTTAGTGTCGTCTTTTTTATGAATATGATGGTTGATATTTTTTAATGTATCCATTTTGCTCGAATTATTTTATTATTGAACTAATATAAGGTTTTATTTTATTATTGTTTTAGTTTTTTATTAACTATAATTAAATAAAATGGAATATTTACTGATTTTTTAATAATAAAACATAAGTGAAAACACATCGAAATATAATGAATTAATTATGAACAAATATAAGAAATAATAATAATATAATAAATAATTTTCATATAAATATTATAATTATTACAATATATTTCTTTAATTTATTTTCCAATAGAAACAATAAGGAACTTCAATTTACAGACTACTTGCATAGATAAATTATTAAGGATTTGTTACACGTGTTTTTAAATATATAAATAAGTAATCAGTCTTTGATAAGGTTACATTTCTAAAATAGGTAACCTATATTTTACAGCTTTCGCTAAAGAAATAAAGGGAGATGATAGAGCGGAATAATAATTTTAAAATACTCTCTATTAGTATTATTAAAGACCTCATTAACTTGAATGTAATAAAAAGGTACGCATGCATACTTTAATATGCATCACACATTTCTTATGTAATCTAATTGTATTATTATAATTATTAAATTGTTTTTCATTCACGCGTTTAATTTATTATCTTTAATTTGGCCAACCAGTTCTAAATCTAGATAAATATTATATATACAGGTTTCTTAAGGGCCGGTAACCACCACAGTTATTGTGTAGTGTGTACTAGGTAGATACAATATGCACTAGGCACGCATTGCTTAGGTATCATCCATGAAGTACGTTAAAGGGGGGGGATGGGGGGTCGACGAAGAGTGACATTGTGTGACAATGGGTGAGAGGGGTATAGGCAGGCAAATTCAAATTATTTTTATATTACCGGTAAACAACTTGAGAAAAGCACTTATTAACATTTTAATCGATAATCCTTTAAAGGTAATGTACCACGTGAAACTGGCTTTGGTGATTTTCAATTTTAGTGAAAATGAGCATTAGTGAATTTGTTGGTCTACTAGGCAGGACTGAACGGGGAGCGAAGGAATATCTAGCAAGCGGGATTACGTAGTTGATCAGGCAACAAAACCTCTTGTTAACCGCAATGCGTCGGCTTTTCCTCACTACGCTGATTATTGCACAAATGGTTTGCCATTCACAGTAACTTGCTCTCAAAAATGAGGTCAATAATGTTCATTCAGTTTTCTGCCATTTTCTGCCAAAAAAGCCATTTTTGGAGGGGCCGACTCTTAACAGCTTGCTATTGGATAATAATAGGTACACACCGGCATAGGCTCGTTTACATAAAGAAATCTTTGAGAGTTTGTCGAACGGCTAATTTGAATAATTTCATAATATTATTCTTTTAGATTTGGAAGCATCTGTAAAATCTTTAAAAAGTTCGTATTAGCCATTCGACAAACTTAACAGACTTTTTAGTTTTTCTTACACAAACGCACTGCAGAACCAGTGTAGTAGGCACCTATCGTAAATACTAAACCGTAAATCTTTGCAGTGGCCTGCCACAGTATTTTAAGCATACCTATTACATTTTTCCGAAAAGAAAATCCTTTATCTTTGACTGCATCATTACTTAGCGTTTGAAAATAACGCAATATTTAAAATCAACACATACGGATATGTCATATGAATTTGTACAATGAGACCCACACACTTTCTCTCCTTAAACTACATTTAAAACAACCCTATTGAAAAACTACCGAATCGTATATAAAATTATTGGTATAACTGTTGAAAATCGCCACACTATCGACGAACCTGAAACAAAGGAAAGGGTTTGATTTAACAACTCTTACTTTTTTCTGTCTCTTCAGAGCTTGCAAACACAAATAAATAATGGGTGAATACCTAATATTAGGTTTTTGCATGTATGTATAGAGTTGATCTAAATTCTTATCTTTATCTACGTAGTTAGACTAAGACTTCCTAGCATGTCGAATATTTTGAGAAATGTGTAAGATTATTTGGCTTTCATCTCATTAACAACCTGTACTTGCTACAATTAAAATATTATAGCAAAACTAAAAAGCTGTAATTTCTCTGATTATTCTAATACAAGTATATCCATACTAATATTATAAATGCGAAAGTGTGTCTGTCTGTCTGTTACGGTTTCACGGCTCACCAATTCAACCGATTTTGATAAAAATTGGTACAGGGATAGGTTATATCCCGGGGAAGGACATAGGCTTTACTTTACATAAATAAGACAGACAGACATAAGATATACTTTTATCCCGGAAAATTAAGGAGTTCCCGCGGGAATAAAAACATCTTAATCCACGCGGATGAAGTCGCGGGCAAAGTATAAAATATAAAAATTAATATTTATCTATCTTTCTGTATGCTACCTATGCATTCGCGCATCATTCATCTCTGATTGAGTTGAAACTTCTAGAGTTGTTGTTGAAACGATTTCGAAAATTTCTGATCATATTAGAATACCATCAATGTATAATATTAGCGCGTGGTAACTTTTGTCCCATTATGTGATTATGTTTAACTTTTGTTGTAACTACTTTACTGTAGTCAGTTTATTTATGTTAATGAAGTTCCATGTCGGATTTTGATACAGTATCACTTTTTTGAATCAATCGAACGACCCAACATTATACAATATACCAACGTACAACGTATCTTACTAATATTATAAATGCGAAAGTTTGGATGGATGTATGGATGTTTGTTACTCAATCACGCCCCAACGGCTGAACGGATCTGGCTGAAATTGGGTACAGAGATAGATTATAGTCTGGAATATTACATAGGCTACTTTTTATCTCGGAAAATTAAAGAGTTCCCGCGTGAACCAAAAAACCTCAAACCAAGCAGATGAAGTCGCGGGACTTCGCTAGTAAACTATAAAGGATAACGCATTGATTTGAATAATTTCCCAGTAAGCATTATCGATGATCCATCGGAATATAATCACAATGCCCCAGATTTAATGCTTAACCATAATATAGTCATAATGGAGTTTGAGCCATAAAATTTGTATATTAATGCCTCCTAGTGCGAACCATGACAAAAGGACTGGAACAAAAACTACTCATAGTGTTTATGAGTGAATTTGAGAAAATTAATTCATCTAATACCTTTAAACTTTATACAATAATTACTATTGTATATAATATATGTCACCGTAAGGTAGTAAAAACCGTTAGATTATAATCTAACTCGCGAAATTCTAAACTGTCGAAAGATTAGAATTTAACGCATTATTTTCCGGTAGATTGTAATCTGATAGATATTTAAACCCGATAAAACCTAAGTGCCCGGCCTGTGGCCGGGCACTACGTGATTATTTATGTCGAACCCTAACCTAACCTACAAGAAAGAGACAAGAAAACGTAAATAAAATGAGTATTTAAAAAATTTACACTAAGAACATTGAACAGTTTACAATCTTTCGACAGTTTAGAATTTCGCGAGTTAGATTATAATCTAACGGTTTTTACAATCTTACGGTGGCATTTAGATTCTTGTGTCACAGTGTAAAAAACACGTGAAGAGATTACTAAGTAGAGATGATTCTATGAAATAAGGTCTGGAGCTATGTGCCTTACCTTTTGTATCAAAACAAACAGTAATGTCATTGGCGTCACAGTCAATGTGTATGGACCCTTAGTGAGCCTATAGACCTACTTCAATGAATTTTTTTCATTGAAAATGTTTACAACACAGATTGCACTCGAAACATATGGACAAAATATTGGTAAGAATTATAAAGAAGAGTAAATTTGGATTAAGATAACTTAACTTTCCGACGACCTCACTAGCGCAGTGGTTAACGACGTGATCTCGCTTGTGGGAGTTCCTGAGAACGATTTCTGGCGGGTCAGTTTAGGAATTAAAAATTCCTTTTTTTATTGAAGATAAATACTAACATGATACTTGTTTCAGGATAAAGAAATGAAACTCAAGAATGGAATTCATTCCCTGCGATTAAGAATAATAACGATGGTGTCAGAGACGAGGTTATAAAAGGATGCGTGCGCAGCTGCTGATGGCTCTACCTTGTCACCCGTCGTTGCGTATCGTTCTTGTGTGATTTTATTTTCTCGCTGTAATATTTTTATTGTTCATGTTAATAAATGAGTCTGGAGAGCTTTTACGTCTTTCTTCTTCTAATATATAATATATATAATCTGATGAATCTCGGAAACAGCTCGAACGATTTTCATGAAATTTAGTATGCAGGAGGTTTCGGGGGCGATAAATCGATCTAGCTAGGATTCATTTTTAGAAAATTCGTATTTTCTGGCAAGGAAAAACAATATCACTAGAATACGAAGGTAAATTTTGCAACCATCTACAAAATTATAACAGCTCAGGTGGGAAACAGGTCGGTCCCGAAACCAGAAGACCCCGGTTAGAGTCCAGATGTTCTCCAGTCCGATTTTTTCCCCTTTTTTAATATATAATATAATATTTATTATTTTTTATTTATTGAAATGAATTTGTGTGTTACACGCCTGAAGTGGTAGAGCTGTAACAGAGTTTATGCAACTGTGAATACTGATTATGATGATGATAATATGCGTTACTTGAAATAAAATAATAATTTACTTTCCTATCATAATTATTATGTACAGGTATTAACAACAGGGTAAGTATTACAATTAGTTCTAACTAATGGACTCTTCTAGACGTATACGACATATTTATTATTTGTCATATAAATTGCCTTGGCAAAAAATCATTAAGTGAATTAAAGCAAAAATACTCATGATTGTAGTGTCTGTCATACACGGACCAAGAGAATCGTCAATTTGCATTTAAAGTTTCAGTGCTAAATTAATATTTATGAGAAATTTAATTTAATTTTGCATCGTGCGCTCTGGCTAAACTGGATGTAGGTCATACAAATTTAATAACACTCACCTATGGCACTATTACGGACGCCCAACACCGAAGCAACTTCTGGTTGTTCCATATCGAAAATTAGCTCCGCGCGTGCCGCATACAAGTTGTATATACTTGCTATGCAGGTCAGCCTTAGGGTCCCTCTCTCGAATGACTCATGTCGGACGACAAAAAAAACTTCGCCTACTGACGGCAGCCTATTATCGGGCCCCGTCCTCTCGAATACTAGCTTCATATCCTCTTTGGGCGGCCGCCTGATTTCCTCTTTGTGAAGGTTTATATAAGACTCGTCCAAATATTGAATGTTACTTTCATCGTGGAATATGTTGAAATTGATATCGTCTTCGGGCTGCTCGGTTGTCGTCGTTTCACTTTTCGGGGGCGGGTCCCATTTGAACCAGGCTGGTATTTCGTGCACGAATGATTCCATATCGATCTGTGTACAAAGAAATACATTACACGAAAAACCGGGACGTTATGATACAAGTGTTTATAGGCTATTGATGTCAGTATAATAATTTGATAGATCGGGCTTAAAAGTCATAGTAATATCTTCGTTTCCTTGTATATAGGCGAAACTATAATTATTATCAAATAATAAATAACTAATATGAAGTAAAATGCTCTTGTTATTAATAACTAGAGAATTTTACTTTACAATAGATAACTATTAGAGCTATTGTGATAAAAAAAATGTGTAGCAAAATAGATAGCGTGGATAAAATGATTACCACGATTAATAATAGAAACGTGATGCTAAGTGGATAGTGGTTAGTTTGCTGAAAGCTAATATTGTTCGTTATTTATTTCTTTCTGATTAATGACGCAAATGTTGCTGTCGGTGGCAAAAAATACAACGCAAGAAACGAAAAAGTATACAGTATGGAAGGATTCATGTACGGTCGACGTCAAAAGTCCATACATAGCTTAAATGCTAAAACTGTGTGCAAGCAATCCGAATCACTCATCCACGCAGACATAGTCTGTCCAAAATATTTACCTTAATTTAACAGCATTAGATCTAAACCATTGCTATTCAATACTTATACTTAATTTATTGCTATAAATTGTCAACTTACAAGTGACTTTGTAACTAACAAGCCATTTTGTTTGCTTATTCCAAATGGACTTTTGACGTTGACCGTACAATGTATTATTGTATGTACATGCTTTATTGGCCTCGACGAGCAAAAAATATTGGTTGAGAAAGTAGCTGTTTTTGTTAGGTTTTCTTCTCTCCACACAGCTGTTCACATAAACCCAAAATGTGATAACGGAAACTTTTGTATCGTTGAATAATAATCTTTTATGCAACGGGCAATGGTTAAGCATTCGAGGATTTTGGCCACAAAAATATCCGTAAAATAAATAGTTCATCATAACTATGTCAATGTTTTGGATGCTTTAAGCCCAGATCACAGTACTGTAGGTCTGTTTCGGAGGTTTCGAACGTATATATGTTCAAGCCGTGTTTGTGAGTTTGTATAATTAATATGGTCTAAAAAATGTAGAAACATTCATTTCCTCATCAGGGGTATGATTCAAAAATGATGCATAAATCGCTTTTCACATTACCCTCTTTACAGAATATACACATAAAAACACTACTGTAAGTACTTCTTGCTATTACATGTTCAAAGTACAGGAACCAAGTGTTTTTAAGTTACACACGTGTAAAATTTTTTTAGAAATGATTCCGTTCGCCACTGAAATATTTGGAGAAAATTATACCACGTATTCAATGTAAAATATATAAATTACGAAACAGGGCGAAACATGGTAAGGGTTTGAAAGAATAATGAAACTACCACCGTTTATTCATACGAAACTAATTATTATTTAACTCTTTGACACTGTAACAAATCTAGTAAGCAGCATAATGTAGAACCTATTGCTTCCACACTTGCTTTAAGCTACTTACTGTAAATGTTAAGAATAGGAGCTGTTGTGTCTACGTCTAAAGCCTACTAGTAATTAAAAAATGAAGTTAATTATGTTAATAATGGCATCGATGACATCAAAAAGACAACGGGAAAAAATTATTCAGAAAACTAAGACCAAGTGAAAAGACTGACGTGCAAGTAAATATGCCCTAATCCTGTATTGAGTGCTACGCGTAGCCCTCAATACAGGATTAGGGCATATTATATATAGGGTAGGGTAGAGTATTACATATAGGGTAACTGAAGTGAAAAGTCTTTATTTCACCTAGGACAAACTGTGCTACTTTTAATAAGTCAGAAAAAAGTTTCTACTAAGAAGAGCCAGCAAGAAACCGAGCAGCCCCCCGAATGTGTAAGGAAATCGTAATCGTTTGACAAATTAGTTTAAGGAGTTTATTGCATGCACGTCAAAAAGAATTTATTTTTTCCTCTAACAGTTCGAGTAATATGTTTTAAGCTGTCAAATGATTATGATTTGCTTATAAAATTGGGCCTCTGATTCATAATGATGAGCTCGGTGCAAAAGTAATTTCTCACCTCAAGGCCATTGAGTGCGAATGTGAGGTTCACTGGAGGTTGAGCAGGAGGCGAAGCGCAAGTGGCACGAAGAGTAGACCCGACTCCATACCACGACCGGTCTGACACCAGTTTTGGCCCCCATTCTGGAGGCTCTGCAACAAAAATATCCTGGATAATGTCCATACTTGCGGAAAGACGTGGAAATCCACCGCATTATTATCCCAAGAAAACTCCTACCATTATGCGATTAATGGAAAGGGGTCATGACCCTCAGTAATGAGGAATATAACTCAAAGAGAGATTCATACAAATGTGAAAGTGTATGTGTCTGGCTGACTCTCTGCTACGCTTTCATAGGACATCTTTTCAACCAATTTGACGAAAATTGGTACAAAAATATTCTGGCTAAACTTAAGCTACCCCGAAATTTTAATCCCGGAAAATTATAAAATTGCCGCGGGAATCATAAATTCTTATTGTACGCGGATGCAGTCGTGAGTGTCATCTAGTAAAGTAATAAATAAGCAAGTAGTGGATAGTAAATGGATTATAATACTAAGTAGGAACTAGTCAGTAGTCACCATCCACCGCATCAATTTGTGAAGTTTGGTAGCAGCATCATCCAATAAACCAAGTTTCAATTCCATGAATTAGTTCAGCATCTACCGGGACTGATTTTATTAAACGGTCTAAGGCCGGGCATCCACGGACTGCTCGAGCAGTTAGCCAGTGGTCAA
Organism: Erebia palarica; assembly: GCA_964035005.1. Classification (NCBI taxonomy): domain Eukaryota; kingdom Metazoa; phylum Arthropoda; class Insecta; order Lepidoptera; family Nymphalidae; genus Erebia; species Erebia palarica. Next base: position 14,595,548 of record OZ035983.1, read on the forward strand.
CATACACGGACCGCTCTTGCAGTCATAGTCAACAGCTTGAAGCTACCATTGATAACTGTTCCATGTACGTAGAAGACTAGTGCACTATGCAGGCTTGAAGCAGTCAGGATGGACTGCTTCAAGCTCTCCGTGTATGGCGGGCCTAACCTGACGGTAAGTGATGATGCAGTCTAAGATGGTAGGGGGCTAATCTGTTAGATTAATCTGTTAGACAGTAACATTAAACTTATAGCCCTAATCGAGAGTAGAAAAAAAATCAGAATTTATTTCCCAAGCTGATCCTGCTGGGAATCGTACTCGGGACCTCCCACTATTACCACAGCGCTCACTAGGTAACATCTGCATCTATTTTATAATTTATTCTAACAAGTGCTTCTACGCGTTGGATTTATGATGGATATTTGTTTTGTAAGCGTATCCAATAATTAATTTATCAATATTTACCATCACTTCAAGAGTGTGTCTGTATATCTGCTTGTTGTCGTTGATAAACATATGAGCTTGAATTATGAAAACGGAAACAGTCTACTTTTATGGTAAAAAAATATTGTAGCCGTGCAGGAAAACAAAATTTACACGTGGACGAAGTCGTGGGCGATGAATAAACTGTATTTTCGTATCCCTACCGGCAACCGATATATCAACGTGAAATCCCAAGGGCTGGAATGTGTCGACACAGAATATGATAATATAATATATACACTACCAGTAATACATACTGTATCGCATCATAGAGCTTGATACTGTAAGCACAAGCACATGCCTAAAGAAAATGAATGAACTAACACACCACACAAATCCTCCAAATCACTCTCAAATTTTTTATAGAGAGTGATTTGGAGGATTTGCGTGGTGTGGTGCTGTGCCGAAATACTGGGTGGTGGATGTCGCATGCTGTAGGTGAAAGACACGCACTGTACCACATAGATTTGTCTAGTGTGACGGATTATAGTGAATTAAACTTCTAGTTCATTTATTATCATGGACTTCCGCAAAGTAATGCCTGCTATACATGCCTTCAATACATGCCTAAGGAAATCATTTTTATACGACTGCCTGAAAAAAGGAGTAAATTGTTTTCAGGGTTCATGCATGTATGTATGTATGTATGTGTGTATGGATGAATGTATGTATGTGAGTTTGTATATTCCACCATAACTTTTATACGCCTGAACTGATTTTGATAAATGAGGTATCGTTAGAATCCCTAGCTTATCCCGGGTGACATAGGCTAGTAACATTAATAAAAATTGATGGGGTGTTCATGGTCCCGCATTAAAGACTAAATTTGAAAAAAAAAATTTCGAAAATAAGATTAACTATATAACCATCATCTAGAAAATGATGAGTAGATTCCAGCAGATCTATACACCATCTAACATAGGTAGCCGGCGGTATGTTATACCATTTACCTTACACCTTGTATATAACACTAGCGGCCCGTCCCGGCTTCGCACGGGTAGACATAAATAGGTACAGATATTTAAGTTACGAACGCGCGAATGAGCCGCGCGGCTACCTAGTGGCTAGTTCTTATTCTCCCCGTAGTAAATATGTTCCTTGTTCATAATGGTGCGCCCCCTTCTCCCGCACTGCCCCTCTCACGAAGAGTTAGTTACTCGATGCGCTGCGTGGCGGCCGCCGCCGGCATGTATTTTTATTTTAATTTCATGATATCTTTTGAATGGAATGTCCGATTTCAATAATTCAAAAAGTAATCATCAGGTATTGAGACAGTCTTGAATATTAAATTATTTATTTGGATAAAAATTTATAAATGGTATGGATAACACGGTCTGATTTTGATCGGCATTTCTATCAATTTGTTAAATGTAAAAAAGTAGTTATAGTGACGTAACTACAATAGTTAGACACATGGTCTTGCGAAGTTTTTTGTAGATATTGATATATTCTATAATATTGTCGAACATTTTTTTGTCCTATCATTAATACTCTTCGCAGCGTATGCGATGAAAGACATTTTATGGCAAATTTTTTTACACCTTCGGTTGGTTTTAATAGGAATTTCTAAAGATTTCTATAGTAATCTAGTACTAAATATAACCTATGTTACTCAGTGATAATGTAGCTTTCTAATGAAAAAAGAATTATTAAAATCGGTCCAGTACTTTTTGAGTTTATTCGTTACATACAAAAATACAAAAATACAAATCTTTCCTCTTTATAATATTATAGTGTAGACTATAGTTCAATGTCCAGTGATTCACAAAAAAATAACATTTAATAAAAATGTGAATAAGATTCTAATTTAACTAGATTAATTTAGATTTTTAACTTTTTAGTTCGTTTTTGGCAGGGCAGTCGTGTTTTCTATTTTTTTTTAATTCTGACTTGTTTAACTACATCAATGTACGCTATCTACTAGATTCTTGATATAAAACAACATAATAATAATATCTATTAGTGTCTATATTTTCTCACAAAAAAAACACTTCTGGCCTTTAATAAATTCATCTCGACTATGAACTTTGGAACAAAACACAAAGTACCTACCTATCTTTATTCATTAACGAAAACTGCTAATAACGGCTCAAAATTCAAATCACGCCGTTCTATAATACGAGGTCATAGACGTCTAAATACATGCTTAAAAAATCCATAAAAGATACTCATAGTTCTACTCATCTTAGAATTCATAAAAATATTATTCGTAGCAGACCTTTGACCTACTCGTAAGTTTTGTTGAGCCGTATAAATTGTAGTAAGTAGGTACACTGAATTTATACAGTAATTTAATTTTCGCACACATCAAAGCTAGCTGAGAAAAGCCATATTTATAGAAATAAGTCCTCCTTTGTGCGCGCCATTGCCTTTTTATAACGTTTTTCTTTGTAAATATTTGATACGAAACAAAAATATTATCCTGTATAATGTCTGTAAACAAACAAAATACATATCAGGTACGAGTATGATAAAAATAAAACAAATTCTACATTTCTACATATTCATTGTTTCCATAGAAATTTCCGGAAAATTTTTAATATTTGCAAAAAATAACAACAACCTTAAAATCATGCCCGCTACTTAATTCGCATGGGTTACGGTTATTTAATAATCTTTTGGGGAGTGGGGACAAGGGATCGTTTCATCAAAATAGGTTGAACCAATACGCCTTAAAATGTAGCAAGCAGACAGACACACATTCGCATTTATAATATTACTATGGATTTTGTGCGGGCTGGTAATAATTTAGGCTTATCAAGTTCAACATACATTGGGATATTAGTATTCTGAATGTAATCATAGGGACCATTCTCATAACGATCTGCAGGAGAGTAATCTATCACCCAGTACGTCCAACTTTAAGGCAGTATCTTGGATATAGAGTAACTTCGTATGATATAATGAAAGCATCGATCTTCGTCGCTTTTCGGAATCTGAGAGCCAATTCAGTCGACGTGATTTCTGAGTAACTAGAAACTGTTAAATAATTAAATTCAAGAGGGTTGTAATTGATTAAAAGAGATAAATAATGAATAAAGGGCCACCGCAAGTGCTTTTAGTGTCGTCAATCAGCTATTTGATCGCTTTTGGGAAGCGCAAAGCTGCAATTAGCTTCTAACTCTGCACATTTTGAACGTTAGTATCGATAGTTATGCAGCTATTTGCACGTTTCGCTTCACATACATTCAAATGCCAGTCGCAGCTATTCAGGGGCCATACTGCCATATTTAAAGCAATTCTTAAGCAATATTACTCATAATTACAGTTTGATATCACGTACCTTGACGTTCCTGAAATAAAGATTATAATTCTAAAACAGGAAAATCAACAATAATGAAACCAGTATGGCCTCAGAAACCTAATTTTATCTTACTAATAATATTTTAAATGCGAAAGTTTGGATGGATGTATGGATGTTGTTGGGAGAACACCATTTTAATTCAGCTAATCACAGCGATTGAGGTAGTTACAATGATTAGTGAAACTTTCCGTAAGTAAGGGGTTCAACCACAGAATAGGTAATATAGTCTAGGCAATAAAGCTAGTTGGCCCCAACAATATTTCCTCAGGTGACGAAACTTTATAGTATAATAAAGTATTACGAGTTAAACGTATATTATAAATATCCAATAAAAAATCATAAACGAAGTAAGGTTTTTTCATGCTATACCCAATTGTTAATGCAGGTAGGAACATTATAGCGTACACGCATTTTAGATTTTATAATAAAATTGGTTTAAATATCGATGTTCTGCATGATTATTAAAGGATGCATGACCAGTAATTGGCCTCCGATTCGGGACAATGCACAGGATTTCCGTTTTTACAGTAAGGTTTAAAAACTCAAAACGAAATTATTATGGATTTATTATTCCAAATAAGGTCAGGGTTCAAATGACAAAAAAAAACAGTACGTTTATTGTTTAAATGTTGACCGTCCGCTTTCCTCTTTAAGCACTTCTCCATTTTGACGTTCCATTATATCCATGCCTAATAATAATCTTGTAACCCTACATGAATACCATTTAAGTACCTTAGTCATTATATTATGAATGATTTATTTTTGATCAATTAAATAGTAATGAAAAGGAAATGTATGTTTTGTTTATAATTATTTTTATTTTTTGACAAGTCTCAAACTAATAGATCGAACAAAGTAGTTTAAAATAATTTTTAAAAAGAAATCGAGAAAATATTCAGTCATAAATATTAAGTTTTAGGTGTAAATACCTAACTTCCGGATGTTTATTTTTCATCTCATCTCATTCATCCATTACTAAAACCCAGCCAAGTTTCATCGACTGAGGATTTAATGCGGGGGTCTCCATATAACGGATCGCCCCATTGCCTAGCTACAGTGCGTGTCTTTCACCTGCAGCATGCGACACCCACCACCCAGCAATTCGCACAGGCACAACACCACACCACACAAACCCTCCAAATCACTCTCAACGACTGAAGTCCGACACCGGAGCATTTTCAGGAGATGTTGACTCGACAATGCACGATTGTGTCTTCACAATCGTGCATTGTCGAGTCAGATTCTGAAATCTGAGCAGCTAGGAAAAGATAATAATTAAGTTTGGCTAAGTTAAGTTACATTATAAAAGATAAACACATCAAGTTATCAATATTATTTTTATAATTTATCTGGCCTATAAAATAATAATAAGGATTACGAACCCAAAGAAAAACACATATTTTCGCTGTCTACTCTGTTACCAAGAAACTCTATAATTCATGCAATTGTAATTGAATTTTTAAAATATCTACCCCGCGATACACACTTATTAGGTATATGGGCCATATCGATAAAATTTAATCAATAATAAAAATTGTTTGAGAGATTTCAATTTGAATATGAGGATTATTTTAACGTATTAGTCGAGAGTTTCCAAAGCGGAGACTAAAAATCTAAAAGAGAGAAAAAAATAATTCGGCATGGTCATAAATTTTGGTGACATTTTTAGTCCTGAATTCAAATAAATATAATATCGCTACTGTATGTTATTCGTGTAAACGGAAATAATAAATATCTGACTTTATTCATAAATTTATTTTGTCAGGTGAATTTTATTCGAGCATCCAGTCCTAGTGTAATCTGTGCGATGATACTTTTTCGCGGCTTTTCCATTGAAAAAGTACCCAGTACAAAAGGCGCGAGACAAATTTGTCGCATCGATTATGCTATGGCTGCTCTAGCGCAAATACGGAAAATTCTGTCTGGCGTACTTCTTTCAAAGCGTATTGTTTTAAATAAATTGGTAAGTATTGTTTGCCAATCTACTGATAAATAGGTTCTTATTATTTACTGAATAATCTTTTGTGCTAACTCCCAGGTTTTTTTAGTAGCAGACGATTTAAAAGGATTAAGGACATTCTTTAGGTATCATATAACCAAGGGCATACTATTTTTATGATGAATGCAAACGTGTTGCCATCTATCTGCTACCTTTTCACTGTCTTCCCGTTTAACCGAAGGTGATGATATTTGGCATGGAGGCTTGCATTCCGGGCTTGCATAGGCTACTTTTTATCCCGGAGCTATAAAGTAGCCTATGTTCTTTTCCGGGATGCAAGCAATCTCTTTACCGAAATTTCATCAAAATCGGTTGAAAAGATGGACTAGACATATAAACATTTGGATTTATAATCTTAGTATGGATATGGATATTTTTAATTAAAATCATATGCCTTATAAATATTAATGTACCATGGAACAGCATCCTAATCTCCACCATTCGTTTTCTCTACAAAACATTCTCTCTTTTATCTCTTTACCTAAAACCCTTTATTCCGTTCCACGAATCTACTTGTAATTCATTCCCACATACAATATTTAGTAGATCAAACAGCTTTAGAAGAAAGTGGTATCGGTGTAGTTTCTTCGATCGGATTTAAACAAAAACTATGAAACCACTGTACCTATTGGCTTAACTTACGTATTTTTGATATCGAACCATTTTTGATAGCAACTTATATGACGTATGACTGAATGATGCCTGAAAGAAAGTAGGCACCTATTATTCGAATTATCCTATTCGAATCTCGGACTGAAATAAATTGATTGGGTTTTCTATCATGAAATTCAGCAACCTGTATATTATCTGCAATGCGTTGCAACAGTTAAGACATTTGGTATTGCGCTCAATCTCTCTCTGGTCATGTCATATTGCGGTTACATCGCACTATGAAAGTGAGGGAATAGAGACCTGTGTTTGCACTCAAACATGTGCAGCATAAAATTTCTTCTGTATTTGGCTAGTCTCCGTTGGGAGTAGCCGTTGTGGCCGAATAATTCCATAGGGAGGAAAATTTTAAATCATTTTTCTGCTTATTTTACTCTGAATTTACTCATAGACTAGCTGATGCCTACGACTTCATCCGCGTGGAATAAGTTTTTTTAGTTCCCATAGGAAATCCTTAATTTTCCGGGATAAAAAGTAGCCTAGACACTCTCCAGGTCGTAAAACGTACTCATGCAAAAAATCACGTCGATCTGTTGTTCTGTAACGGCGTGATTAAAGGACAAACCAACAAACAAACACACTTTCGCATTTATAATATTAGTATGAAGTATATATTTCTTGCCAGGTGAATTTTATTGGAGCAAAGGAGAAAATATTAAATAAGCTGTGTTCGACACATTCGTTTACATTCCCGTTGACACTGTTGGTATCTGAACATGAGAAAATAAACAATCTGCTAGACTAGATATTCTGCAAATATTTACCTTTAATAATGGTCATAAAGAAAACAGTGGATATTAACTAAATATTATTATTATACAAAATACTCGAAGGTGGATTTTTTTCGAAAAAGATAATTCGTAGAATCTTCATAATTTTATTTAGTACTAGACGATTTAGGGGTATTTTTCGGAATAAAAATTGTATTTTATTCCCCCGGGATGAGAGTTGCAACCCATATTTGTACCAAATTTCCTCAAAATCGGTTGAAAAGGTGGACCGTGAAAGCGTAGCGTAAGGACAGACCCCATCTTCCCTTATTTCGTCTATTTAGACCCTTTTAGGTCCAGTGTCCTTAAAAAAGGAACCTGCTAACATTTCAAGCTATTAACTTCTGCTGTTCAACTGCATGTGCGTTTGATAGATTAGTCAGTCAGTCAGGACAAGCCACTTTGTATATGAAAAAAGCCGTAATTACTATTTTTTTTTAATCAGAGGGTCCCCACCTTTTCAGCTGTAGCATCCGTTTTATAATTTTTTTGGGAGAAAAATGTAGCCTATGTCACCAGGACCATAATATCGAATCGATTCACAGCACATTCATCAAAATCGGCTCAATAGCTTCGGCGCTACGGTGGAACATACATAAATTAAAATCATAACCCTTCCATTTAGCTTTGCCGTCTTCAGATAATGAGATTGGTATCTCTCTACGTCGTATTCCTCATTACTGAGGGTAGTGACCCCTTTCCATTAATCACATAATGGTAGGAATTTTCTTGGGATTATAATGCGGTTGGTTCCTACGTCCTTCCGCATACGACTCGACTCGACTATGGGTATTTAACTGTAACTGTAACTCTTAGGTTTGTTACGATTATTATCAGGTATTATTGATAATAACCGGGACCGACGGCTTAGCGTGCTCTCCGAGGCACGTAGGAAACGAAGAGGCCAAATTTGATCCTCCAAATTCGGTCACCTATCTAATTACCGACTTGGGTCAACATTGCTTAACAATCGCAATCGACAGATGTGCGTTGTCACAGCTAGGTCATTCATCCAAAATGAGATTGGTATGCACGTCTAAAGGTCAATATTCTAACAATAAATTGCAGATTGCTATTGTTTGGCCATAAAATAGTAGATTTATATTGGCAGGCCCTTGGCAGGTGAATGTTATAGAGGCGACGGGGTAGACGCGGAACAAACGCGTCACTGACACATTCGTTTACACAATTTTCACAGCTCTGTGTTCGATCATAATATGCCTACGCCGAAGATATTGAATAAATCTAACTGGAGCTTAAATCTAAATATAGTTTTCCAGTAGAAATGTGTTTCATTGTACAATAACCTGGATTTGATCATCACTACCCTACTAGGTATATTATCTATATAATATAGTCTACTAGGTATATAAAATATTTTTTTTCAATTCCCACGGGAACTTCTTGATTTTCCGGGATAAAAATTAGCCTATGTCACTTTCCAGATCCACTTTCCACTTTCGCATTAATGATTAGTATAATGCGAAAGTGTGTCTGATTCTTGTTTTGTTCGTAATTATTTATGCTACTTTTTATTCCGGAAAAATCAAAAAGTTCCTTCTAGACTTTAAAAACTTTAATCCACGTGAGCGAAGTCACGGGCATCTGAATCTGTTTTAATATTTTACTAATACAAATTCTATTAAAAAGTGAAAGTTTTTATTTTGTATGTTTCTAAGATGTTTGTCACGACTCCTTGACGATACCATGTTTGAACCGATTTGGCTGAAACTTTAATGAATCTAACTTATACCCTGAAATAACAGCCTAATATTTTAATCCGGAAAGTTAAAGAGTTCCCACGGAAATCAAAAACTTTCAATTCATGCGGACGAAATCGCGGGCATCATCTAGTCATTCATAGCAGGTACATCAGCCTACATCTACCTGATATACCTACCAAATATACTATAAGTATTCTAGTGACCTAAACTGATTTTAAGAAAACCCGATCGTAAATAAAGGGGAATAAATGTTATCACTTTTGGCTTCTAGAGCTGGGAATCCATACGGAACTCGAACAATCCGTGGGAACCATTAAGCTTCCTTTGGGAAATGGACCTTCATAATTTATGTTTGTTGTAGAGACTATCCAATGCACCTGAGCGGATATCCCAAGCTTATTATTTATGCCGGATAACCCAGGGTACCGAAAGATGCTTTCAAAGTAAACGTAGAATGTAGAGTTCATTAATATTCTACACACACCTTTATATTTCGATTGTACCTACTACTTATACACTTATTAGACTTATTAAGTAAAAATATTTTTACACCACAGCGTACCGGAACGATAAATAAATATTTATCGTCACGTCAGCACGTGTTTGCCGGTAGGGCAGGTAATTAGCCACGTCCGCAGCCTCCTGCCAGACGAGGAGAGAAAAAAAAGGAATTTTTAATTCCTAAACTGACCCGCCAGAAATCGTTCTCAGGAACTCCCACAAGCGAGATCACGTTTAATCACTGCGCTAGTGAGGTCGTCGCAAAGTTAAGTTATCTTAATCCAAATTTACTCTTCTTTATAATTCTTACCAATATTTTGATTGCAATCTGTGTTGTAAACATTTTCAATGAAAAATATTCATTGAAGTAGGTCTATAGGCTCACTAAGGGTCCATACACATTGACTGTAACGCCAATGACATTACTGTTTGTTTTGATACAAAAGGTAAGGCACATAACTCCAGACCTTATTTCATAGAATCATCTCTACTTAGTAATCTCTTCACGTGTTCTTCACACTGTAACACAAGAATCTAAATGCCACCGTAAGATTGCAAAAACCGTTAGATTGTAATTTAACTAGCGAATCTGTATACTGTTGACATATTGTGAACCGTTCAATGTAAGTGAGTGTCAATTTTTGAATATTCATTGTATTTACGTTTTCTTGTCTCTTTCTTGTATAGGGTAGGTTACGGTTCGACATAAATAACCAGGTAGTTGGCGGCCGGGCACATAGGTTTTATCGGGTTAATATACCTAATAGATTACAATCTACCGAAAAATAATGCATTATATTGTAACCTGTCGACAGTTTACAATTTCGCTAGTTAGATTACAATCTAACGGTTATTGCAATTTTACGGTGACATAATTATATTATCTCTGTTTAAAACTTATGATAAAAGTGATGATACTCACAATTGATGTACTAGAAACCGTCATATGCTAGTGAAGGTGCAGAAATCCTTTGTGGGGTTGTACACTTTATAACATGTCTTCAAAAGAGTTTGCCGTTTCATACATTTAAAGACTGTTCTATACAGCATTTGTAAAGTCTAGGTTGTCATACTATTGATGATAAATGTATCTATTTTACATATAACATTTTTCTTTTTATGAAAAGAGCAACTGCTGTGTTTCTTGCCGGCTCTTCTCAGTAGAATTTTCTATTCGCACCGGTGGTAGAGTCTTAACTTATCATAAGTGACAAAACTAATTTTCCTGCGTGAAATAAATAAATCATTTATCACTAGCTGCTGCCCGCAACATCGTCCGCGTGGATTGAAGATTGGATATCTCTGTTTCAAATTTCATCCAGATCCGTTCTGCCTGCCATTCTGGCATGATTGAGTAACAAATATCCATCCATCCTTTCGCATTTAAATTAGTAATGCCTGCGACTACGTCTGCGTGGATCGAGGTTTTATGGTTCCTTTGGGAACTCCTTAATTTTTCGGGATAAAAAGTACTATAATCTATCTCTGTGCCAAATTTCAGCCAGATCCGTTGAGCCGTTGGGGCGTGATTGAGTAACAAACATCCATACATCCAGACATCCATACATCCATACATCCATCCAAACTTTCGCATTTATAATATTAGTTAGATAGTAAGTATAGATTTGATGCTCACCAACAACTTCTAGAGGTGCGGATCGGATCTCGGTGTGGAAGGTGGGCGCATCGGCGGAGACCTCGCAGCGGAACCGGCCCGCCATCGCCGGCGTCGCATCCTGCAGTACCACGCGCCGGGCGCCTGACCGAGATATCTGTTCAGATCATCCATTTTGAGTTACTAGTCTCAAAACCTGTACCTACAGGGTACTATCCCGCTCCTATCTTAAAGGTTCTTAATTAATGGTTGTCTGGAGGAGATCACTTTTAATGATAAGACCGCCCTTGCGCACTTTGTTTTGTTTTGTTTTCTTTATTATGTATTTTTATGTCTTGTGTAGCAATAAATAGTTTATCTATCTATTTATCTATCTATCTACAGTGTACCTATATTGAATAAATTATTTGATTGAAAAAGAAAACTCATATTCTGTACGCGATAAAAAAATCGCCGGCGTCGCATCCTGCAGCACCACGCGCCGCGAGCTGACCGAGATATCTGTTCAGATCATCCATTTTTAGTTACAAGTCTCAAAACCTGTACCTACAGGGTACTATCCCGCTCCTATCTTAAAGGTTCTTAATTAATGGGTTGTCTGGAGGAGATCACTTTTAATGATAAGACCGCCCTTGCGCACTTTGTTTTGTTTTGTATTCTTTTCTATGTATTTTTATGTCTTGTGTAGCAATAAAGAGTTTATCTATCTATCTATCTACAGTGTACCTATGTACCAAATCATTTATTTAAATAAATGATTTGCTTGAAAAAAAAATCATAGTCTGTCCACGATAAAAAATAGTGACTCATCACAGCCGGCAGGCTAAGCCACGTCCCCCAACCAATCACGTCGCAAGAAATCAAAAAGCTTCTTGGTTTCTTTCTACTACTGGTTCGGAAGGTCGTTCCGTCCGAGAAGAACCAGCAAGAAACTCGGTGGTTGCTCTTTTGACGATCACTATTTTCTTAACCTAGTCAGACTAATAATAATAAATTCGAAATAGGCTTGTAACTCCTACTTCTATTGATGAATGAATACGAGCGCCGCTAACGCGAGTGAAATGGTGATTTATGCATACTATAAAAAAAAAACATTACAGCCCATTAACGTCCTATTGCTGGGTACAGGCCTGCACTCTCATAGGAGAGAGGGAATTATAGCTTAGACCCAATACACTGCTCCAATGCGGGTTGACGGGCTCAAAAAAAAATTGCCAAGTGTCAACTCAGACAATACCTGTCATCATCATCATCACTACAGCCCATTAACGTCCCACTGCTGGGCACAGGCCGCCACTCTCATAGGAGAGAGGGAATTAGAGCTTAGACCCACCACGCTGCTCCAATGCGGCCGCCAACCCGCTTTAACGACTATTATCATGTTAGTGATAATAACCGGGACCGACGGCTTAACGTGCTCTCCGAGGCACGGGGGTGAAACACCGCCAACTTCCTAACTCCGGGCTAGTACTGGGAATTTCTAATCCGAAAAACCCGATACTTAATTATTATAATATGACAATACCTGTGGTGGTACATTATTCCTGTTGCGGCGTGATTGAAGGACAAATAACCACACTTTTGTATTTTATAATATTAGTATGAAGTATTAATTTAGCTAAAATATATACTTACTTTGAATTTCGGATAAATTAAATTACTGCAAAACTTTTTGAAAGTAAATTATTTTGCAATTCACAACGCCGCACTTACGACTTTGCAAAAACTAATTTCATAACTTTAATCGTATTTTAGGGTGGGATTGGCGAATTAATGGAGCCACTTATTGAATAGTGATTCTGAGATATTAATCCATACATCCATACGTAATATTATAAATGCGCAAGTGAATCTATAATATATATATATATCGTGGGAGAAGCCGGAAGAGTTTCGAGCCCATAATCCGATCTGAAGAATCTTAGCATAATATTAGCAATTTATTGTTAAAGTTTATTAATTTTCTAACAGCGTGAGATTTAAAGAATTGTTTATGGATTTAAAACTGAGGTCTTGGCCGCAAGTACCTACTTGATTATTTACTATTTATTTTGTGCAGAGATTTTGCTGTTTAATAATTGTAAATAGTTTTAATAATTTTAGAACCTAGTTCAGCTCGTTTTACACTGTACTTAAGTGATTTGTTAATAATAAGAGTTTCAATTGTTTATCCGCTATATCGTTCCGCCAATCGGAGCGAGTCGGCTATTGTAACGCCGCGAGCTGCCGAGTGGTGGCGCGAAAGTGCACTTAAATGTTGCACTGGCAGAGTAAGAATTATTATTGTTCGAGCTCTGGTAAGCGAAAGGTTGTAAGACCAATTTCTATTTGATTTTACACCTAAAATTGTGTTCCTAGGTTTTGCTAGGATTTAGTTTGAATTAAGACTAAATAAACTTTGTTTAAACAATGTTAGAGTTGTGATAAATATTTGTGAACCGGTTTCGATCTTGAATATCGTAAAGTTAGTTAATATTGTAAGAATTATTGTCAAACCTTTTAAAAAAAGCTACCGCCGAGTTTCTCGCCAGCTCTTCTCGGTGAGAGTGGCCTTCCGAGCTGGTGGTAGATTCATTTGATCATTTGAATAAAAACCATTTGAGTTTAAACATTTAAATCGGGGTTTCTTTAAAGTAATTAAAGATTTCAAGTTGTGAGGTTAATAAGTGCTTGTTCTTTATTATTATGAAACTACCTACGTACCTACCCACGTAAGGTAGTAATCGTAGTATCTTTTTCATTTGATCACCTTTGCTATTAGAGATTTCCTTAAGTATGGCTTTTGCAAGTCAGTGATGGATTAACTATTAGAAGCATTAATTACAATAACAACCTACGTCTTATAATAGCGAAGTGTTTCTATGAATTGCATTTCTAGGTAGTCTATTTATTTAGTGATTGCAAATGCCAGTGATAGACTAAGCAACTATTAAAATCAGTGATTAAAGCCATTCATTCAAATAGTAACCTTTAGTTGCAATCTGTGACGTATCTGCATTTGCGGTGGTCATATTGTCAAGATCGGACATCGCGGGAATCCGCGATGGGTGTTGATCTTGTTCTGCTTTTCGATAATAAACTTCAGTGCCTCATTTGGATAGCACTTGCTTCTAATATCAGTTTTATTACTGTAGATAGTGACAGCAGAAACGGTGACCTACTAAAGGTCAGCGGTTCTGCTGATTTAAAAAGAAAAATGAGACTCGCTTTCCCGACTCGTCACACGTCTTTTCTGACATAGGCCGCCGTTGATGCGACATATATAATCTATCTGTCTGTCTATCTGCTACGCTATAACGGCCCATCTTTTGAACCGATTTTGATGGAATTTAGTACAGAGATTATTATGTATACCGGGGTAAGACATGAGATTTATCCCGGGAAATTAAACAAAAAATCTAAATCTACGCATACAAATTCGCGGGCATTGATAAACAATTTGTCGACAGAATAATACTGTTCTTTTACTAGATAAATTGCCATTTAAGCTAATTAAAACGAAATTAATGACTTTATTGTTTGAAGCCTGATTGATTATGTTAAACTGAATATGCAATTATTTTCATGGAAAATGGCGCATTCGATGTAGATAACGTCCTTAGGAAATTTTAATCGATAATTATATTTTAACAATATAATTATGTGATAATAAAAAAAAACATCACTCTCAAAGCTTGGCTAGATGCACATTGGCTAGTGTTACCAGAACAACGTACATTATTTTTGTAGTAGGTAAAAAATGTTAGAAAGACGGTGGTGTTCCACCACGCACGTTAAGCCGGTGGTCCCGTTTATTATTACTAACATGATAATAGTCGTTAAAGCCCGCCGACCCGCATTGGAGCATCGTGGTGGGTCTAAGCTCTAATTCCCTCTCTCCTATGAGAGTGGAGGCCTGTGCCCAGCGGTGGAACGTCAACAGGCTGTAGTGGTGGTGGTGGGGGTAAGCCTACCGGACCGCGGTCCGCCAATTGCTAAACCCCTTCCTTCCAGGTCAGTAACCAAACTTACATCGACTTCAATTCCTGGCAGTGGAAAAACTCTTGTATGTGGCAGTTCTTTGGGTATATATCGGTAGAACTCCTCCCTTCCTCGGTACCATTTGACACTGTAAAGGGCCTCTTCGTCTTCGAGCTGCCAGGTGCATTCCAGAGTGACTGTCTCTCCGACCAGCACCGCACTCGGCACGTTGATCTCCAGGTTGTGAAGGCCTCGAACACCTTAACAAAAGAGAAATTCGATAAGTGATAATCATTGACAATTTATATGCATTTAAAGTGTACACTATAGAACTATGAATTTGTTCAAAAAGTGTGTCTAGGAGTAAAGATTGACTGGATACCATTAGTTGATAACGAAATAATAAACACATATAAGCTCACTCAACCGAACAAAACGTCGTTGACTACCGACGCAGAGTTTCGCGCGGATGTTTGATCCTGTCTAGTTCGAAGCGTGCTTTAGTTTTTGCCAAAACTTAGTTAATCATTTCCATTCAACAGTTCTCTTCTAAGAATTAAAAAAAACTATTTTAATAATTGTACACATTTAGCTTTAAAACTGTTCAAATCGTAATACTAAAATTCTTAAAAATCACTCTGATTTATTTCAGGAGGAATGTCTGAAAAACTTTTTTAAATGGGGACGGACGTGGAAAAACCTACATGCAAGATCTCAATTTTTTTATATGGTAGAAATTTCGCACGTAATGATGAAAATTATGACATCCCTACTTAATATGTTATACCTACATGTTATCTTATTAATATTATAACTGCAAGAATGCAAAGGATCATCGTGATTTTTTGCATGGGCCCTAGATACTTGTCTCGGAAAATTAAAGAATCTTAGAAAGTACATAAATTAAATTAATTTGAGGGAAGTCACGGGAATTATCTATTCAAAATTCAAACATGTAATGCCTGATTTTACATCATCACTCCCAAGCCATACAACATTGCGCACAAGCCATATAACTTAATAATTAGCTTACGAACTAATTATAAGCCGGACACACAGTTTGTATTGAGTTTGAATACACAACGCATGGTGCCATCGTCAAAGGAACTAACAAGGCTTTCCTATCTACTGCGAAGCACGCTTAGGCGCTGCGCTCATGTGCTTCATGTGTACCCTTGAAGTCAGCTTAAAAATATGCAGTCTCTCTCAGCTCCCTCATAATATATTGGTTTTATAGCATGTATTATAAGTGTTAAATGCTCTTCAGCTTTGCAAACTATAAGCTATAAGATATGTCAGTAACTTTATTTTCTCCGTAGTATAAGTTTGTGATTAGAAGTTACAACACGTAGAGAAACTCCAAGCATAGCTCTCTCCATCGTCCGCTGCGTGAGTCTTAAATTTCCTATGAGGCTCATTAAAAAACAGGGTTCCTAACCTTCTCCACCGAGAAGATACCTATAGATGGTCAGCCATCGACGTATATCAATTGATAACGACGATGCTGAAATGCTGATAGAGGCATCTCAAAACCAATCGCTTCAGTTGCAAAAAACCGGCCATGTGCGAGTCGGAGTCACGCGCCGAGGGTTCCGTACAAACCTGTAGTAAGTTCAAAATTATTAAAAATATTTTTATTATAGGTATAATTTAATTAAAAATTTATGCTTTTCGCAATTTTTTCTTTATCTGTGCTATAAGATGTTGCTTCGTACCAAATTTCAAGATTCTGAGTTCACGGGAAGTACCCTGTAGGTTTTGATTCCCTTGCGAGTGTCGATAATTCGCAGCATAAACGGCTGTATCTTTTGATTGCGTTGGCTTAAAAGTTTGATTTTTTCACAGCTCCAAGGGACAGTAGACCTGCGTATTTAATATGAATTTCAGCTTGATACCTCCATGCGTTCCTGAGAAAAAGGGTCTTGGCAGACAGACGGACGGACAAAAATGTGATCATATAAGGGTTCTGTTTTTTTCTTTTGAGGTACGGAACCTTAAAAAGAGGCCCATTTACTCTCAGCTCCTCGAAATCTTCCAGTAGGCAAACACAAATAAACACTATACAAAAAATGCCTATGCATTATGTGAGTGAATCCCAAAAACACTTTATTGTGAAAACTATATTTTTACTAGAGCTGACTCGTCTGTTTACGTACTATAGGATGAGTACATAATATAAAAGCCACTAATTGCACGGATTTTAAAACTGAGCCATAGACAAGGCTTTGTAAACTACTCGTTAGCAGTTACTACTAGTTAGCTACTTAACCTACATAATATTCGGGACGGAATTCAACATAACAGCTCTTCATTACAAAAAATCTGTTCTGATTTTTGTATTTAGTACCTACGTATTCGTTTTAACGATTTTTGATTTTATGTAGGGGTTCTTTGTTCAGTGCAAATGCATAACCTACAATCTTTTGGAACAAACGCAGGAGTCGAATATCATGGTAATGTGTCAGATTTTCAGGTACACTCATAGGCGCTCCTTTCAGTGTAACCAGTACGAGAGGACAATGTAACGACCAGTTAACCAGTACGATGAACCTTTACGCATTGATTTAGAGCTCAATTTCGTGTATGCTTTTTTTTATCCACTATAAGTTAGCCCTACATTAACAGCCAGCGCTCCAAATGATACGTTTTGAAATTAAAATCGGTTGTACTGAATTTGTTGTCATTAAAGTGGGTCCATTTTACTTTGACGCTAATGTCGAACGCTCAATACGATCAATCGAGACTGCAATGTTGAAACTTACCCTAAACGTACAGCATGTATGCGTTGCATTCGCATACTGACCGTGGAGCTATATTATACAGGGTTAATTTTCAAAAATATGAATAACTTCTTAATGACAATGTCTATAAATATTAAATAAAAATAAATTAAATACGCGTCCAAATAAAATTAGCTGCACGTAATCTTTCTTTGTGTCTTATGAAGTTCTTAATCTTACTAATATTATAAATGCGAAAGTTTGGATGGATGCATGGATGTGTGGATGTATGGATGTTTGTTACTCAATCACGCCCCAAGGGCTGAACGGATCTGGCTGAAATTTGGCACAGAGACTGATTATAGTCTGGAATAGCGCATAGGCTATCCCGGAAAATTAAAGAAAACCAAAAAAAACCTCATACCACGCAGATGAAGTCGCGGACATTCGCTATGAGATAATAAACATTTCCCATCTTATTGTATTTGATGTAAAGAGCACCTTGAAAACCTTTTCACATTTCTAGTGAAAATTCTTCGATAGCCCCTAAGAAAAGGAGCAAGCTCTTGTGGAACACTCTTATCATTGAACAGAAAGTTCTAATTAAAATCCCCTTGTTTCAGCGAAAAACATACTTTCGCATCCATAATAATATTATAAAAAATATAATATTATAAGTGCGTTGCTGTCTCTCAGTCTTTCTATCTGTTTGCTGCGCTTTCACGGCCCATCTATTCAACCGATTTTAGCGAAACTTGGTACAGAGGTAGGCTGCATACCGGGTATTTAAGTCTATTTGTTTAAAACTCGGAACAGCTTAAATATTTTACAAAATTACAGACTACGAAGATCAATCACTTAGTACTCAACGTCAATATTGATGATGTAGGATTCTACTCCACTTTCCGACGAGATTTCCGACGACCAACCCTCGCTTCGAAATTGCTCCTCTGCACTTTGGCACTCAACGTTGATTAATTAAGTTTAGAAACCATGAAGCTTTAAAAAAACATCGTTTAATTAAATGGTGTAATATGGATGCAATCAATCAATATCCTAAATACATAAAAGGAAACGGTAACTGTGTGATTGAATGACTGACTGATCTAGCTTGTATGACGTAGGGATAGGCTAAGAATTCAACTTCCAAGAGGGGTAAAATAGGAGTCAGGCAAATCGAACTTAAGTTGAGCGGAGCTGCGGGCAAAAGCTTGTTCCTAATATAGAATTGTATTACATGTACTTACGGTCTACACTCAATGAAGTAGGTGAAAAGATTGAACTAAATATCCATATTCAAATGAAATTAAATGTTTTATTTCACGTAGGATTACTTGTATCACATTTAATATTACGATAAAATCGGGGCTCTACCACCGTTTTGAAAAGCGTTTTTTAACCTACTGGAAAGAGTAGACCAAAAAATCAGCAATCATTCAACGATCAGTAACAGATATAAACACTTTGTATGAATAGATACTTCATTATACTTGTAGATAGATAGATAGATAGATGAACTCTTTATTGCACACACTTAAAAACAATAACAATAAAGAAAATCTTAAAAGATAAGTCAAAAGGGTGCAAAGGCGGTCTTATTGCTAAAGCAATCTCTTCCAGACAACCTTTCGGGAGAGGAGATTATAAAACGTGGGATAGTGCAACAACTAAACTAGTTATAACTAGCTAAATAACATAGCTCATAATTTGCTGCTTCAAAAAAACAGATTGGCCGAACGACTGTGACCCAAAAGCCGGCCTATTCCCGTTTTCATCGTATTAAATTAAATTCATTTTAGATGCCCGTTTAATAACATCTTTGAAACGGGACAACAGTGGCCGTAGGCGATATTCCTACTGTAATAATCATACTATAATATTATAAATTCGAAAGTGTGTTTGTTTGTTGATTTGACGGTTCATTGGTTTGTTGGTTTGTCCTTCAATCGCGCTACAACGGAGCAACGAATCGACATGATTTTTTGCATGGGTATAGTTGAGAACATAGGCTACTTTTTTATCCCGGAAAATTGAGGAGTTCCCGTGGGAATTTCAAAATACTTATTCCGCGCGGACGAAGTCGTGGGCATCAGCTAATATTAATATGAAACAATAACTCCACTGTAACATTTATATTTATTGACTTTCAACCGTTTTAAATACTGATACGAATTTAAAAACAATTACAATCAGTTTCATTGTTATTCGTTTTAGGAATTCTTACGTCCCATATTTTTGTTACTAATAAATAGGCTTTCTGTATTATCATTACATAATAAAACAACACAAATACTAAGCTACTCTACAATTCCCGTAAAAACAAGAAGAATAGAGTGGTCTACAATGTACAGTGATCAATCACTCAGCTTCGGCTGGATATTGATGACTGTGGACTCGCAACCCACCGTCCACCTCGCGATACAATGGGTACATACTTTATCAATTATTAACAGGGATTGCTTATTTAAGGTTCCTACATTAATTGAGAAAATTGGGTACGGCATGAGACCATTATCGATATTTCCATATGCATACTAATATTATAAATGCGAAAGTGTCTGTCTGCTACACTTTCACGGCCCATCTATTCAACCGATTTTGATGAAATTTGGTACAGGGGTAGGTTGTATCCCCGGGAAAGGACATAGGCTACTTTTTATCCCAGATAATTTAAGTTAATCATCTAGTTGTAAAATAAATTCAATTCAATTCAATTTATTTAAAATATGTTACGTCATGTTTTGACTCTACCACCAGTTCGGAAAGCAGAAAATGTTTTTTATCTTCTTATTTGATCACGATCTGCTTTCCTCAGTTATGAGCACTTATGTGATACATAAGAGACACCAAATCTATTGACGCGGAATATAATTATGAGTGAAAACGCCATTTCCGCGTCGATAGCCGTCGCGTCGCCTTTTTCACTATTTTTCTGTCTGGCTTAAGTCACCTCCGCGTCGATAGATGTGGTGAGGGAGATCCGGGACCTTAAGTAGAAGGTCCCGGATTTGATCGCCAGCAGGAGTAATACGGCAATTATTTTTTTACGGTTCTTTATTGTCTCTGTTCTGATCGATGGGTATTCTACGGCCGCACCAGTTACCACCCTAACAGTAAAGATGTAGTGTTTAGCAATTTAGCGTTCCAATACAATGCTCCGTAGAAAGGCGATTAGAAGTATGGGTTTATAACATCGGTAGGATAACGTCTTTGCCGGTAGGATGGTAACTAGCCACGGCCGAAGCCTCCCACCAGGCCAGACCAGAGAAAATTTAGAAATTATAAATTCCCAAATTGACTCTGCCGGGGAAATCAGTCACTATGTTAGTTATACTTAAATTACTTAGTAAAATTGACTGCCTCGTTGGTCTAGCGATTTGCATGTTCGACTGCGACCGACGAGGTCCCGGGTTCGAGTCCCGGGTCGGGCCACAACAAGTATTGGGTTTTTCTGGCGAGAAAATATCAGTACTAGCCCGGTGTTAGGAAGGTGTTGGCGGGGTTTCACCCCCGTGCTTCGGAGAACACGTAAAGCCGTCAGTCCTGCGCCTGATCTCTCTCCGGTCGTGTCGGATTTCCGTCCCATCGGGCTTTGAGAGTAAAGGAACAGAGAGTGCACCTGTGTATGTGCACTTTAATATCTCCCGCGCAGAAATTCGGTCGGGAGAACAATATTAATACTTAAATGTTAATACTTGGGAGTAATATAAATAGATTGGGTAACTGTATTGGGACCATAATACAAGGAATTTGAATTAACATATCCTACACTTATAGAAGTAGGTCAAAATCGATTTCCAAGATAGAAATAGTATCTTCAAGTAACTATAGGAAATCAGTATTAGTTGTGTAACAAGTTTCAAACTAATCCGACAATTCGAAGAGAGTATAACTCGATTGATAGATCCACTTATAGTATAGTTAAATGAAGAAGAAAATGTATAGTTAAATGAAAATGTAAACGTCGAGGCCATCCAGCTCCTCGACAACACTGATTTAGTGCGTAGACTTAATGGACTAAGCCTTTCGAGTTAGTGTAGTGAAGTGAAGTGAAAGTGTAGTGCTAAGTGCAATGCAAATAACACAAGAACACAGTGTCTCATAATAAAATCTAGCGTAAACTAAGATAGGTCAATGGACCAATTCTTAGATATAATTTTTTGTATAAGTTTAGGTAGGAAGTATTTATTGGAATTTTCTATAGTATTTCTTTAGATTTAAAAATATAAAATTAAAAGTACTAATTAAAAAGTAAACATTAAAAATATCATCTATGCCGCTGCAATAAAGCAATGTGCCCAGAACACTGGCTGCGTTACCCCGTTGAATAGCCAAACTTATATGTAGGCCGAGGTAACTGCCAGCCCTCCGGTCACCTATGGACTCTGTGAGACGAGAAGATAGATCCTTAAAAAAGGATCTAGCATCTTCGCCCCACGACCCCATGGTTTCAACACCAAAAAGCACAAAAATGAAATTATTTTCTATATAGTTTAGGTTAAAATAATGTAACTCATTAGCTTTTACTCATAGGCTAGATCGTAACTTCAGTAGGGTATTAACTGTTGCTAGTACTTTATGATATATAAAAAAAAATTAAGAAGATAGAGAAGATAGAAGAGGATATAGAAGCGGATTAACGGATAACCTGAAAAATGGTTAGTAACCACGGCCGAATCCCTGGACAAATGCACTATATTATCACCTCTCGGATATAATGCATTTTTCCCTGCTCTTCCCCTCAAAGGTCATAGCGCTCTCCACCGTTGCAGGGAGGTTGACAGAAAGGAAAAAACATGGTGATGATCTTATATCATACTATAATACATCGACTGTACTGTCATGTGTTTAATCATTATTACCTATTATAATATTCATTCATAGAAACTTGGTAAAAATATGCTATAGAATCATTGTAACGTAAAGAGCGTACCTCACGGTACATTCGGCTGACGATTGTCTTAGTCATATACAGTCGTCCATTTTAAGGGTTGTGTGATCCAGAGATATCTCACTTAAAGAGTACAATGGATGATTGGACTACCTCGGCCTGGATTCCTTCGCATCACAACCACTCGCAGACGTAGACCGTATCTAAAGCGTACGATCACCAGCCGGTGGACACTTCGTGATATATCAGTGCTGAACACGTTTTATAATTACGACACTGTTATGTTGTATTTCCGTTGGTGAATGTAAACGTTACGATGAACACTTGATGACCAGAATATTTTAATCGATGTGAGAACAATGACATGGCGATAAGAAGATCCAGAAAAATCGTTCCGGCCACTCGCCGCTGTCAATTCATCTTGGTGTATTGCGTAGTCGCGGGTACGCAGGGAAAAAGTTGACGGGTGTTTAACCTACTACCCGTAGGCATCGGACAGTTCAGTGTTGACCGTGTTTTTAGGAATTAATCTCAGTATTAAAAGTTTGTTATAGGGTTTGATTGTTAAATCAAATTAAACAGTGATTCTAAAAGGTTAATACAGGTATAGATAAGTAGTTAAGACTGTTAGGAGAAAAGATAGCATGCCATACCAGAGCACTGGATAGAAATGCCATTATTCCATCTAAGTAACAAGCTACTACTGCAGTGATTGACGACCACTTGTCGATTCAAAAGCTATTGTAAAAGTTTATATAATACCTTTAAACGAGCAACTCTATATAATCTGAATCTCGGAAACTGCTCGAACGATTTTCATGAAATTTAGTATGCAGGGGCGATAAATCGATCTAGCTAGGATTAATTTTTAGAAAATGTCGTTTTATCCGTGTTTTTAGGCAATAAAAAAAAATATCACTAGAGTACGAAGATAAATTTCGCCACCATCTACAAGGTTATATATAAAAGCTCAGGTGGGAGACAGGTCGGTCCCGAAACTAGAAGACCCCGGTTCGAGTCCAGATGTCCTCCAGCCAGATAATTTTTTTATATTTTTTTAAAATATAAAAGTAATATTTTATTTTTAATGTTTAGTTTTTAATTAAGTTTTTTTTTATTATTTAATATATTTTCCAAAAAACACGATTTACCAAAAAAATACCCAGATATTCAATAAAATGTCATTTGATTCGATTTGATTTCATCCATACTTCGAATAAAATATAATCTTCAAAAAAATATTTAGTTTCTCTGATTAGTTTTAGATTTTAATTTATTTCTTACTTTTAATTCTAATATATATGTATAGTTTATTAAAATGGTCTATAATCTACGAATAAAAAAAAAGGTTTCTCTGAAAGTAATTTTCATAAAAAATCATCTCTTCTTTATTTTACGTTGGATAGGTATCTATTAGCTTTACTTTATGAAATTCTGTTCTTGTAATAATAAAATAGGTAAGTATTCCTTCTTTCTATGAAAAATACAGTTTTGATTATTATGTATTTTCTAAGAACTAATTACGTTAGAATATTACATTCATGTTCCCAGAAAAATAATAAGAAGATACAAGTCTAGGAAAAACATACTACAGACAAAATGTCCGACCGCCCACTTTTAATTATGGAGCTGCACAGACTACGGCCACACGTGGACATGTTTCCTGTTCCCACGTTGCTGTTCTATATGTCACCGTAGGATTGTAAAAACCGTTAGATTATAATCTAACTCGCGAAATTGTAAACTGTCGAAAGATTGTGAACTGTTCAATGTTTTGAGTGTTAATTTTTGAAATATTCATTGTATTTACGTTTTCTTGTCTCTTTCTTGTAGGTTAGGTTAGGGTTCGACATAAAGAACGAGGTAGCCGGCCGCAGGCCGGCCACTTAGGTTTTATCGGGTTTAAATATCTACCGGAAAATAATACGTTAAATTGTAATCTTTCGACAGTTTTCAATTTCGCGAGTTAGATTATAATCTAACGGTTTTTACAATCTTACGATGACATATACATAGAGAAACAGTCTAGTAGCAGGTTCGAATTTTTCCGCGACCAATAGTTAAGAAGTCACCTACAGCCTTATGCGTGTGTTAAGTATCATACTTTGATATCATAAATAATACTGCGAAAGTGTATTTGTTTGTTGGTTTGTACTTCAATCACGCCGCAATAGAGCAACGGATCGACGTGATATTTTACATGGGTATAGTTGAGAACCTAGAGAGTGACACAGGCTTATTAAAGCATAGGCTTTTTATACCGGAAAATTGAAGAGTCCCCACAGAAATTAAAAAACTTAAACCAGGCGGATGAAGTCACGGGCATCAGTTAGTACTTACCATATTTAAGCATTCGTAGCATATACATCTAGCCATTCTATATTGCAAAGCACATGAGTCACAGCATGCTATTTTCATGAATATTTAGAGTGCGTTTCCACTACGAGATGTGCGAGGAAGTGTTGTGTTGTCAGGATGCGTAGCAAACTCTTTTCAGTCAACTGTGTGAGGAAGTAGTGTGTTGCGAATCTTGGGACGACAGTAAGGTCCAATGGGTAATGTCTAAATTATCCGTCTACTTCTACTTGTTATACGCATTTTCCCTAAAATAGAAATGTAATTCAAAGTCATACTACCACCACTACTACAGCCCATTAAGGTCCCACTGCGGGGCATAGGCCTCCACTCTCATAGGAGAGAGGGAATTAGAGCTTAGACTCACCACGCTGCTCCAATGCGGGTTGGCGGCCAAGCCATACTAATCATACTAATATTATAAATGCAAAAGTGTCTTTGTTTGTTGGTTTGTCCTTCAATCACGTCGTAACAGAAGAACGGATCGACGTGATTTTTGCCATGGGTATAGCCGAGGACCTGAAGAGTGACATAGGCTACTTTTTATCCCGGACAATAAAGGAGTTCTCGCGGGAATCAAAAAAAACTTAAGCCACGCGGTCGAAGTCGCGTCAGCGAGTAAACATAAATACTTCCATAGTAATATTGTAAAGTGTCTCGGTCTGTACGTCTGCTTGTCTGCCTGCTACGTTTTCACGACCATCTGTTCGAAACCGATTTTGATGAAATATGGTCAACTAAAACGGTTTGTATGATGCATTCCGGGGAAGGACATAGGCTGCTCGTTATCCCAAAAACTAAAAACCGGCCAAGTGCGACTCGGACTCGCGCACCGAGGGTTCCGTACAAACCTGTAGTAAGTTTAAAATTATTAAAAATATTTTTATTATATGATGTAACTAAAAATTTAAGCTTTTCGCATTTTTTCTTTATCTGTGCTTTAAGACATTGCTACGTACAAAATTTCAAGATTCTGAGTTCACGGGAAGTACCATGTAGGTTCTGATTCCCTCGCGAGTGTCGAAAATTTGCAGCACATGCGGCTGTATCTTATTAATGCGTTGGCTTAGAAGTTTGATTTTTTCACAGCTCCAACATGCTGCAACTGTCTTAATTTAGCCATAGATCTATAACAACATAAAAGTACAGAATATTTTGTGCAAAACGTGTGTATGGAGAAGCGCATGAGAAGTAGAATATACTCCCTATGTTCCACTAGGTCGCCGAATATTATCCGTGTGGAATCGATTTTACTTTTATCATCTGACATCTACATTTTTAATGTGACTAAGCTGCGTAAGTCAATTTAGCTGTAGTCTGAACACTATCTAGATTAATCTATACTAATATTGTAAATGCGAGTTTGGATGGATGGATGGAAGGATGGGTGGATGTATGGATCGATGAAAGTTTGTTACGCAATCACGCAAGAACGGCTGGACGGATCTGGCTACTTTTTATACACAGAAAATTAAAGAGTTCCCTCGGGAACCTAAAAACCTCAAATCATGCGGATGAAATCGTGGGCATCAGTTAGTTTATTAAATAACCCTTAAAAAAGAGTATGTGTAATATAACACAGGTGTATCAAAGAATAGAATCTGTGAAAGAAACTCATGACTTGTAAAAAATCCAAACAAACTATATGGAGAGTTGTGTAGTAAGAGCATGTAGTATATTTTATGTATAAGTGAATACAAATGTATTTTCTAGAGTCTTTAGTTCTTGCAATTTCTTTCGCAAAGTTAGTTGTTGACTTGAAAATTTTGTACACTTAGTATCTCTCAGTAGCTCAGCGGGAAAAAACCGCGTCGTAAGAAAGATGTCGCACGTTCCCAATTACAGTCACTAAATTCGCTACTTTTTTAAAACAAAATAACCGAACAGTGAAAGTCTATGTTCTTACTGGATGTTCCACAACACGGTTTTTAAAATTCTATTTGAATTTCTTGCTCCAAGTTTCATTCAGTTACAGAGAACCCCCAAGCAAAAAAATTAATTGCCAATCAATTATTACAACCTCATTAATAACATATATTATGTTTAAAGATATATCAATCATTAGTAATTCATACTAGTATCGGTCCAACTTTTCAGCATTGTCAATAAACCTAGTTATAGTATTTTGTAGACCCTGAGGTCAAGCAATTTTAATTACGTATATTTTTTCACTTTCTGACCTCAACTACGGTGCCACTCTAACATACGGTATCACATGTGTCTTGTACGTGGACGCCCGGTTTACCAAAAGGTTATTTACCTAATCATCTTACTAATATTATAAATGCGAAAGTTTGGATGTATGTATGGATGTGTGGATGTTTGTTACTCAATCACGCTCCAACGGCTGAACGGATCTGGTTGAAATTTGGCACAGAGATAGATATAGTCTGGAATAGCACATATGCTACTTTTTGTCCCGGAAAATTAAAAAGCTCCCGCGGGAACCACAAAACCTCAAACCACGCAGACGAAGTCGCGGGCATTCGCTAGTATCATTATAATTTAAGCGATATATGGCGATTAGGTTTATTTTTCGTCAACCGATCCATTGTAATATAGACGATTCTTAGTCAAGGAAGTCTCACTACAGTGTTAAATTACACTTGAATGTACAAAATTAAGTGAAGTGCAAGTAACAGAGTCGCGCATAACATCTCAGTTTATTAACAATTGCCACTCAAGTTGAGGCGAGCAATTGCTAGTTTCCTGTCTATGAGAGATACAAATGTAGTTGTAATGACTTTGACCGAGACGAATATTGTTCTCGTTTGTGAGGAAATGAAAATTTGCCATCCCATATTTTCTTGTTCATTCGGCTCTGTATTCCGACGCACATTTAGTTGTCTAGATGAAAAGTACTGTGTGATTGTAAATGTACAGTTAAGCTTCAAAGCTTGATATTGGTTTTCTGAATAATGCAGACTTAAACTTAGAAATTATTTTCAGATCAAAAACACATTAACGACCGTAGAGGACAAAATATCTGCGCTAAACCTCAACGTTAGAGGAGAACGACGATTTGTCTTGTCACGCTGAAGTTCGCGCTCTATATAAAAGTAACGTGGAGTTTTTGTCTGCCAGACCAATATTTTTGTAGCTCTGTTTGCGCGCTAAAAATCCGAATTGAATCAACTCTTAACTAATTTGATACATCAATATTATGAGTATCTTAGTAACAGATAATATTAAGTATTAGACAAGCACTTTGCGAGATACGTTCCTAATAATTTATGCTCGAAATTTGTAATTAAGTTAATAGATTTGTAGAACACACTGTGGTAGAATACATGATACCTTCTGTAAAACTAACCTTTAAGTACATACCTAACTGTATTCACAAACAGATAAATTTGATTGGAACAGCAATAACTACTTGCATACTTACAACGAAGGAACGGAAACAATAAATGATTACTTTAAAACTATGTCACATCTACCCTATTCAGGTCTGTAATATTCACTATTCATTGTGTTACGTCCTGCTTTAAAGCATTAATCAATAATCCATTTCCCGTATTATAAAATGTAATCACCGTAGATTCAATTTATGCTAGATCGTAAACCGCTTTCACCGTGCGTGTAAAATCGCAATATTTTCACGTGTCACTTGAAATCAAATTTAATGCTTGATCGGACCGAGTTATTTAATGTATTCACTGAATAATTGTATATATTGAGAGAAAAATACTGAGCGGTATTATTTACTGCTTCAATGAGAAATATCTCTAAATATTTTTCAATTTTTTTAATCTCGCTGTCTCTATTGCACCGCCATTTATGTAGACGTTGACGTCTTATGCTGTAAATTGTCGGAAAATTCATAGCTTCTTATTTTGAAGTAACTTCTACCTTTAAAATTAGTTAAATTTATTTAATTTGAGGAGACTTAATAAAATAATAATTAAGTACTTTAATTTTTCGAACTTACAACATACCTTTTTTATGAAAGGATAACGTTATCCTTTCATAAATATATTATAAATGCGAAAGTTTAGATGGATGGATGTATGGATGTATTGATGGGTGTTTGTTACTCAATCATGAAATCAATCACGGCTGAACGGATCTGGATGAAATTTTGACACAGAGATAGATTATAGTCTGGAATAGCACATAGGCTACTTTTTATCCCGGAAAATTAAGGAGTTCCCGCGGGAACCAAAAACCTCGATCCACACAGACGAAGGCGCGGGCATTAGCTAGTCCTTTCATAAAAAATTACAATTTTTTCAGTCATCTCTCCAATGATAAACGATTTTCTCTGTATATTTCTTCGCGTATCTTTTTACAATAGATTTCTCGTGCTTTGTATTGTAAATAGTGATATTTCACATGAGACTTCATATCAAGTTATGCCGCTTGATTGCATTGAGCTGTCATATTTATTCATTGAAAATTTTACGACGATGATGCACTGCAGCGGAAAAATTCCAGTCAATTTTTATTTTACTTTTACAATGGAGTTGAAAATGTACCAATGAGAAAAATATTGCAGATACTATTGGCTTCAGAAATGCATGCCTACAAGCATGCATTGTCGAGTCAACATCTCTTGAGGATGCTCCGGTGTCGGAGTGAAACGTACGTTGAGAATAATTTGGAAGATTTGTGTGGTTTGGAGTTGTGCCGGTGCAAATTGCTGGCTTATTGGGCGGTTAATATCGCAGGCTACATGTACTAGCTACTCGTTGTACCACGTAGATTCGTCTGCATTTTGTCAGGAAAATTAGACAGTTTATATTGAAACGGCTAGGCTTGTCTACTTTGCCAACTTCCACAGTGCATTTTATTGTGGGGCAGAGCAGCTGATATCCAAACAATTTTTATATTACAGAAAAGAGCTATCCG
Source organism: Erebia palarica (assembly GCA_964035005.1). NCBI lineage: Eukaryota > Metazoa > Arthropoda > Insecta > Lepidoptera > Nymphalidae > Erebia > Erebia palarica. The sequence goes on from OZ035983.1 coordinate 14,625,369, forward strand.
TCCTATTTATAAACTCGGATCACGCGAATCACTTCATGAAAATTTTACTGATATACTTACGGTGCCTTCATAATAGATTTACAATAATATACTCTTTGTCAGGCGGAACATTAATCTATAGAAGCGAATAAGTGTTACTCACAATCGATGTACTAGAAATCGCCATAAGCTTGTTGCAGCGTCATATCGTGTGCGCAAGGTACAGAAATCCTTTGTGGGTTCCCAAAGAGTTTTTAGATTTGCCATTACATAAATTGAAAGACTGTGTTAAACAGCATCTGTTAAGTCGAGGTTATTACACTATCGATGATTTTCTGAATGACAAAGTTGCATGGAAGCAACTGGCCTCGCATCCTGACCCACAAGTCAGTATAATACTTATTGTAACGTAATGTACGTGTTGTCATTTCATTGGCGGATTATAGCGAATTAAGCTTCTTGTTCCTTGATTATCATGGACTTCCACTAACGCCTAACTAATAGTCCTATTATACTACCCTTGCATTTAAATTAGTGTAGTGTAATAAGATTTAGGGAGTAAGGGTCCCTAATTTGTCCTTATTGCTGTGTAATAAGCGACGCTCTAACTAGCGACCACGCCCACCCTTACCACAGGGCCCTTTGAAAAGTGCAGTGTAATAGGCCCATTACGCCTGATTCTATACATTTTTTTTAGCCTCAGCCCCCAGTGATGTCAGTATCCAGAGACGTTGAAATAATTGATTCTCAGCTCTCAAAAGATACGCTCGTTTTTTTTTTATTACATGATCATAATTAGTAAGTTATTATTTTACGGCGAAGCAATTTTATAACTTACTTAATTAACTCTAGTATATCTCTCTATAACTATAAGATATAATAAATATCTTAATGAGTATTAAGTAACTTCCCGCGGGGATCACCTAGTACTTAAGATTGTATTAAAAAACTTGATTTAAAGCAGTAGGCTCACGTATGCTTAGTTCGAAATTTATTTTAAGGTTTTCAGCGCTATAAAATACCTTGGTTTGACTTTATGACACTTTGCTAAGCACTCTTGCCGGGTGTGCGAAATAGCGCAACTCTCTCGTGTAACCCGAAATGAAATTTGATGCTTGATTGAGCGCAGTTATTAAATTTATTCAATTATTCACATCGACTATACTAGGTTCATGATTATTCACCGAATAACTTGACTCATCGTAAACAATATTTTTGAACTTTGATATGAAACGGGCTTTTTGCAACTGCTGAAGAATCTAAAATCTTGATACTTTAATGTAAGTAAATTTTCTTCTTAACCTAGAACATGAATATTCTAGTACATCACTGCTACTACTTTCCCTACTATTTTTAATTAATGAAAGATCCATGGTTAAGGTTTTTAATTTCAAATGGAACTTTCTTGGGTAAATAGTGGAAGTGTTAAAACAAACTATGGACAAAAAATTGCAGACAAAAAGTTTTAGCGACATTACCGCGACACGATAAAACGTGTACCACTTCGCGCTCACTTCTGTTAGCATTATTACTGTTTTTCATTATATCTCATAAAACAGGAAATATACTATCTGTCAATTTGACTCGTTTCATGTCATTCGGTTTCATGTCTTCGGATACGTACGCCATATTGAAAATAGTTAGTAGATACAAATACGAGTGTTTCAACGATGGTTATTCAGTCTCCTGCAGGCAGACTCAGCGGTTATTGAATACTTTTGCGTTTAGATCGTAATTTGATGTAGAGCTTAACGATGGCAATCGTGGCCGGATCAAATGAATATTGTCTTTAAGTTTAGCCAACTTTTATCTAATCACATTAAATCTCTCGTGGAACCTCTACACGTTTAACCATTTACTCGTGCAAGTTTCAAATGTGAAGATAAATATATTAAAAGTGTTCTATTAATACCTACTTCTGGATTGTTCGTACTGTCTAATACTCCATTAGCTGTGTTTTCGTTTTCACATTTCCATATTATATACATACTTTCCGAAAAATATGTATTAGTCCGAAGTTTCCTAAACTATCTTTATTACATTGCGTATAATATTCGAATAGAAGCGTATCCTTTATGAGTCAGCCAGCTTCATTAGCCATTCGATCCAACGCATCCATTCAATACAGCTGTATTCGCGGTAGATTACACTTTATGTTAGGCAGTAAAGCTCGCCTGCCGTGGGAAATTGTGATATTTTCAGGTGTCACTCGAAATCAAATTAGAAGGTTGATTGAACCGAGGTATCTAATTTATTCTCTGTATAATTTGACACAATATCATGACACCTACGTTAACATACCCTATCACATTGTGAGAATTATATTCTATTTATTAAGATGAGAAAAGTTGTGATAATATTATCACGTGTCACTCAGAATCAAATTAGAAACTTGATTGAACGAAGCTATCTAATTTATTCTCTGTATAATTCAATACGTTATGATAGGGCAATGTACGTGAATGTACTCATCTATCACATAGTAAGAATCTTTATCTTTATAAAGTTGTTGGAAAATGTGATATATTTCGAGGTGTCACTCAGACTAAAAGAAAAAATTTGGTGGAACCGAGCTATCTAATTTTTTTCTCAGAAATAATTTGACACATCATGATAGGTGAAAATACCCACCGATCACGTCGTACGAATTATGTATTTACAGGTGCAGAAAATAGACTAATTTACAGTCACTGTCACTCTCTGTGCCAATTGTGTACCTGGTTGAGCAGAGCTATCTAATTTATTTTCCGTTTACTTTATTATTTGCACTGAAAAATCTTTTTTGTTACCTATTCAATTTCAGTTCACCGTAGGTAATGAAATAGTCTATAGCGACAGCGGTCAAACAAAGCGCACTAGCACATTTAATTAGCAATATCGCTGCATAAACAACGCAATATATTTTTATTATATTATTCAGATGTCTGTCCCGCTCGTCACTGCCGCGCCGGCGAAATGAGATCCCCTCGCCTCGCCCTCGCCCATTGCGAGAATATTTCGCTTCATTCCATTATTTTGAATAGGGATCATTCGTTACTTGAGTTGTGCCTTGTAATGTTTATCGCACATTCACATCACGCCGCACGCATCGCCAGAACCGTACACGTTAAACCGTTTTCAAACATAAAACTAGTTTCGCAACAAAATATATGAGGCTGAAAGTTGATAGATGTGGTTATAAGATCAAGTTTTTTTAAAAAAAGACTCCAACAGATACGGAACATGCATAATAATCATGCTCCATATTTATTTGTGTCATTTTTACGCGCATAGGTACAACCGACTCGTACTGCTGAAAGTAACATTTTCAGAAGGCACTAAAGTGCACCGAGGTTTGCGCTTTCGGTACACTGGCCTATTTTGTAATGTGTGCTCAGCATACTTCATGCCTTGTAAAGTAGAAATTTTAGATTTGAGATTCAGCCCTGGATTACACAATCCAGTACAAAATGTTATTGTTCGTTATTTAACTGAAAGTAGGTAGCCTATTTCTATTTCTCTCAATTTCTCTTATTTCTACAAAGGTCTACGATTTAATTAAACAATGAGCCTACCTACGCCGTTGTAGGTAAGAAATGATATCAATATTTTGGCTTAGAATATCTTAAATCAGAATCGAATGAAAAATGTAACTTTCCACTCAGCGATTTTAATTTTAGGAATCTCCGATTCCATTACCTTTATATTTATTATATTATTAATTAATAACTTGTTCCTCTACTATTGGTAATAAAAGAATAAACTGACTGCAAATTACAAAGTCCACGAATCAATCACCACCAACCATCAGCTCAAAACGTGAGATTTTGCTCTTAGGTTCTCTTAATGTAGAAAAGAAAGAATCTTTAATGTAAAATCCCACTAAATAAGGATTTTGTGATATTCCAACAGGATTTTTGAAATACCTGAATTCACTTGAATATCAGATTCGTGAGCATCAGCTTCTCGTAGTTTTTTTTAAAATTCACTCGTTGGCATCATTATGACATGTCATATTATGTCAAAATCATGTATTCGGAAAAAAAATACAAGTTTAGCCATAAGCTTCTTCATTCTTATTTTGAAAGTAATAACTTACGGGGCATGAAATACGGTAGCCACATTGTACCCAAAGGACATTATACCTACCAGTTCAAAACATTGAATACAAACTAAACTAGCGGCACGCTATGATGGCCGGTTTGACGTTTGTCCGCTCATGAAGTTCCGTATTAATTGATAACGACTTTGAAGGAAATAATTGTATTACTTTATTGACGATAGTGATGTGCAGAGATTCATAAATTTTATCGAATGTAGTTTCTCATGAAGTTCCGTATTAATTGATAACGACTTTGAAGGAAATAATTGTATTACTTTATTGACGATAGTGATGTGCAGAGATTCATAAATTTTATCGAATGTAGTTTTAGGTTTAGGACTCAAAATTTATTTATTAAATTGATTTCTTAAATGTATACAAGTGTAGAAAAATCAGTTTGCACCATTTAAGGGGTGAATGTACTTGTGAATATGAACAATTTTCACTATGTGGACAAACCTCTGAAATCGCAAAAAAATATCAATAAATTTTTAAAAATGGAATCTAATACGATCGTCACATAGGATCGCTGGCTAGCACAACTACTACCTCCGGCAAACTCGCGTCAATGCTCAATGCAAAACAAAGCAGTTTCGAATTGACGTTGCTTCGAAAAGTATAAACTGTCAGTGCAATGCGATTGTGATATAGTTTTGACCTGGCTTTGGATTTCAAATATTGATACTGCATTACTGTTGACCCTTGCTCGTTAATTTGGACTCTGTTCAAGCCCTTTGTTGTGGATTTCGTCGATATGACCGAACGTACGCAGAGAACTGTTCTAAATAGTCAGACACGTGAGTTCGTAATACGCCTTCGTAACAGGCCGTTCTTGGAACGATGACACAGCAGCATCTACTTCCAAAGTTCCTGTAGGAAAAGGATCGCGACTTATAATTTGTCACGCCGGAACCATCAACGGGTTTGTCGAAGGTTCTCTCATGGCTTTTGCGTCAAAAACCACTGGAGACTATCATGAAGACATGAATGGAGAAAAGTTTACTGAATGGTTTACCTCAATGTTGTGTAGCCTCCCTGAACCATCTATTATAATTATGGACAACGCCCCATACCACTCGATGCAAATTGACAAGCCACCTGCCCAATCCCAAAAGAAAGCTAATATCGTCGCATGGCTTCGTAAAAATGGCGTAGATGCAAACATGAATATGTTAAAAGCGGAAATAGTACGTCTTTTAAAAGAAAACAAACCAACCAAGATCCGATACGTCATTGACGAAATAGCATTAGAACATGGGCACAGAGTTATACGGTTACCGCCTTACCATTGTGAGTATAATGCGATTGAGTTGGTGTGGGCTCAAATTAAGGGATATGCTGCAAGACACAATACAGAACCCCCATTTACCACAAAAAAAATGCTAAAATTATTAGAAGAAGCTTGTGAACATGTGACTAAAGGAGACTGGGAAAAGGTTGTGAATAGAACTGTTAAATTAATAAGGGAAGATTATGAAAGAGATGTGAAAATAGATAATATTATAGAAAACGAACATATAATTATTAATGTATGTGATGATAGCAGTGACGACAGTGAAAATAGTAGTATGGACGAATCTGATTAATTATGGCCTTTTGTGGCACCTTTTTTGGTATCTTTTGTATTCATATGTTTCTTGTGTGCATATAAAGTATGTATATTCATTTTCGTTCAAATATTCAGTTCGTTCAAATAAATTAAATAAACATATACATTTTTGTTTTATTAAACCTATTTAATCAGGTACAAAAACAAAACTTAATTGTTTTTTGTTCGAGAATAAATTGACATTCCACATCACTATTGTAATGTGTCAAACCGGCCATCATAGCGTGCCGCTAGTGTAGTCCAGTGAGTTGATTGCATTTCCATGCTATAAGACTGCCAACCCTTACAGTTTCTCGCTGCTCTTAGGTAGAACAGTGACGAAAGAACAAGGCTGTTTTGGAGATCATTTACCTCATATTGTAAGGTAACTTACCCATTCCCCAGAAGGCCGTCGCAATGAACGCCACGAAAATGCGGCTCCCCGTAGAGAGCATCACCTCCATACCACCTGACATGCGATATCGCCGCCGTCTCATATAGCACCACTTTCACATAACTCACTTCAAACACTTTCAGCGTGAGTAGTTCGCCACACACACAATCTCATTATTGCGTCAACGCCCCTTCACGGTACCTGCAAAGAAAACAATGGAGAACTCAATTATTTTTTCCCATTTTCTCTCGGCAAACATTTCTCTGTGCTATTACAGAAAGTGGTTCGTTATTTAGTAGTGCTATTTCTTTATTAGCAATTAAAAGTGATTACGTGGTGGAGGCTTGGGTGTAAGCATACGGTTCAGTGCAAGTACGTGCTTAACGGGATCAAGTGGGTTTCCACGAGATTACCAGTATCAATTGTTTAGTTTTATGTGTTTAGGCAATTTTTTTTTATTAATATAATTATACTCTTTATTTGTATTACGATTACAAAATTTAAAAAAATAAAAAAAAAAAAAAACACTGACACAAAAGGCGGCCTTATCGCTCATTTGCAGGCAACCTTAGAAAAAGGAGAAAATAAGAAAAAATTGACTGCAGGTCCCAGGCAGGTGCAGGTAAACTATAAGTAAGTATTTTATCCCCTTTTTCCTCCAAATAAGCGTAAAGTAATTATATGAAATTAGAGTTATAAATTTTCATGTACGTATTACGGTAGCTCTACATATTATGTAATTTGTACATGTAGCTCAAATATGGACCTGGCAACAATATTCTAAATAATATTCCCACGTCCTGTATGCCTGTTTTTCTGTCTATAAATTATCTTTATTCTAGATGAGGCCCACGTTTTTTGATATCCACGGGAATAATTTTCCGGGATAAAAAGAAGCCTATGTCCTTCCCCGTGATATAACCTATCCTTGTAGCAATGCTCATCAAAATTGGTTAAACAGGTGGGCCGTGAAAGTGCAGCAGACTGACATACACTCTTTCGCATTTAAAACATTAGTATGGATCCCAGTCCAGAGATAAAGTTCTAAAGAGTTAAAAGGGCTTGTAAAAGTATCTGAATAAAATATATCGAGTTAAAAGTTTCGTTCGTTTCAATTTGCCACAGTTCAATTGCGGTTTTTTCAAAGTTACAATGAAGCTGCCGGAAAAGTTATTTTCGACGTGAACAAAAGGAAAACCAAAATGTCAAATATCAAATGGGTTCTCGGTTCCCGTTCGCCTCCATTGAAAAATTCGCTTATTGAAAATTGATTTGCATGAAAATTGATTTGATGAAACTATAGTACCTATTACTCACATAACGTACCTAGATTTATGTTTTTAAAATCCCACGGGAACTCATTGATTTTCCGAGATAAGATGCCTGTGTCTGTCCCCGCAATATAAGCTTACTCTGAGCCAAATTTCGGAACAATCGGTTGGGCAGATGGGATAACTAATAACTCAAAAAGTCAGCAGACAAACACTTTTGCATTTATAATAATACCATGAAAGTATGGAATCCAGTAAGAGTTAGGAACATAATTAAAATCGTAAATAAAAAGTAACTCTGGCTACTTTCTGAAGTTGTTGCCCTATACCATATCAATAAAAAAAAAGATTATTTCACAAAGAGTTACTCTTAAGGAGATGGTTTCAAGCGATAATACCGGTCCACCTTTGCGCATTAAAAAGCATAAACAACGCTTCATATTGTTTATGAAATTTGGTAATTTTTTACACGAAATTAATAAGAGTAAATAGTAAATCTCCTGATTGGAACTTACCGCTGCTGTATTTTATAAATACGATTTAATAGAAAACTAGATGATGTGATGTAGTTAAGGTTTTGTTTTTCAATTATTTTTTTAAATAAAAAACATAGCATAGCTCACTCACCACACTGGCCAAGTGCGTACTGGTAGACCTGACAGCATTAATTGAGACCATTGGGTATATGCCTAGGTACTAATCAAATAAATATTTGTTTAATTAAAGTAAACAGTGTGTCAAACTTTGACAACGTCAGAATTCAGTAGATATTTCATACAAAATCCTAAGCACGTGTTTTTTAGAATAGACCTCTCAGAACATGCAAGTTACCTCGCGATAGGAATAACGAGGTGTAACTTAGATACTAACAGCGCTCCCTATATGTATGGGCAAAAATATCCACTGTTTGGCTAGCCCTTTGTACCTAGAATGTTTCGCGATCTCAAGAAGGTCACCTACGAATAGCTTGTGGAAAACTGTCTTGAACACGTTTAGTTACAAAAATAAATTCAAGTTTTGCGACACTATGACGCTTAAGTCTGAAACAACACGACAGGGCCCATACTGCCAACTCTTAAAGCCATATTGTTTCATTCGTCAAGGTACGTGACATCAAACTATCATTTTGAGTAATATTGCTTAAGCATTGCATTAAGCGTTGGCAGTATGGCTCCAGGTTCTGAAATGGTTAAGTATTTTAATAACAATTTTATTGCTCAAAGAATTCCACGTAAAGTATTAAGACCCACTACTATTAGGAAACTCTGGGTACATTACACCTTAAAGCTAGATCGCTTGAGTGATTTATTAAGTTAAATTAGTATAGATTTCAATCATGGCTTGAGCATAATAAATCACTATTTCATTTCATAATCCATAAAACATTCACGATTCTCTCTTTACAGCTGCATAGTATTGCTGAGTGTTGTGATCCCCTTCCACTAATGACATAATTTTAAGGGTTTTCTTGGGATAGTAATGCGGTTCGCTTCCAGCGACTAAGTCCACATACGACTAACGTAGGTGTACTATAATTACAACTCTCAGGTGTTTCAAAAATTATTAGCGACCTGCAGTTCTCGCTCCCATGGGATTTCCTAAAAATTTGGCCTCATTCCTTGTTTAAAACTACAAAAGAAACTTAGAATATTCACTTGGAAGGTAGGTTAATAGTCAAAGAAAAGGAGACTTTTCTTTTTAACCGACTTCCCAAAAGGAGGAGGTTATCAATTCAGCTCGTATGTGCCTATTTTTATTTAGATGTTAGTGTTTGAGATAATAACTGGGACTAACTGCTTAACGTGCTCGCCAAATCGCGGAGGAAACGAAAAGGTTCAGTCCTCCATCCAGTTGGACAAAATTGCTCACAATCGCAATTGGATGCTATGCGTCCGTCATAACAAAGCAACGCGTCGCTCTATATTGTCATAACCATAGAGGTATTATACTATATCGAAGTGATGACGCTTGAAGTTTTGATAGATTTTACTCAATTGCCGCCCGTCAAATTCCGCCAAATCTGAACTATTTTAACCATTCTTTTTTCTTTAGACAGGTTCTAGGTACTATCAGGTGGGTATCGTGTAATTTTATTGTATCTATATTTATTTATTAATACTTTATTGGGCACAAAATCTGGAAATGGGTTACTAGAAATAAACATAGTCAAAGCTTTTCATGGAAGAGTTCTTCATTGCACAAACTTCATTTATTCGTAAATTAATTTTATATAAGAACTGATGAATAAAGGTGGAACTCCTCAATGGCGAACAGCAAATCAATCACCATCAGTGTAATAGCGCTGTGATTTTCAACGTTTTTGTGTAGGTACATTAGGTTAACCGGTACGCAGTGTCACCTAGTATTAAATATTAATCAAAATCAAACGGCCGACGGGTCCAGAGCACCCGTGGCCGGGCACCCAAAGTTTTGTAAAGACGTCCTCGACATGAAACGCTCTCCATCCCAGCTGTTGCCAATCGCATCTTGCCAATCTCAACGGGCGCCTTTGTACCCCATCGCGTTTTATGGAACCCCGACATTCCCCAGTCCTTATCATATTGACACAGCCAGAGTTAAGGCCTATGCACACAGCGTATTTCTACTCACAGACGACGCGATATAGACGCTATTCTTACCCACGCCAAACGCGCGTCAATCGCAGCCAGAAACCTCTGCATACGTCCCGGGTCGGGCCATAATTAAGTATTGGGTTTTTCTGACTAGAAATTATCAATACTAGCCCGGAGTTAGAAAGTTGGCGGTGTTTCGCCCCGTGCCTCGAAGAGCACGTTAAGCCGTCGGTCCCGGTTATAATCACTAGCATGATAATAGTCGTTAAAACCCGACCGAAATGCAGGTTGCATTGGAGCAGCGTAGTGGGTCTAAGCTCTAATTCACTCTCTCCTATGAGAGTGGAGACCTGTGCCCAGCAATGGGACGTTATTGAGCTGTAGTGGTATTGTTTATCCCATTAAAGAAGGTACAAGCTTCACTCAATCTCAAACTCATATTTTTTTATTCAAATTAACTTATTAAAAGTCCTTTTGAGTCGTCGAGTGAATCTTCCACTGGTTCAAAATGCCATTCCTACCGAGAAGAACCAGCAAGAAACTAAAGAAAATTGCGTGGAAATTAAAACGCGCGTACAACACGATACAGACGCGCAGATAAATAAAATCCGCTTTTTTTAATTTAAAACGCGCAGGAACAGCGCGATCGTGAAACGCGCCGGGTGGAGGCTCTAAAATCCTTCAATTTAGACTTGCCCTTTCCAATCTCAATGATGATGAGGTCGGGCACAAACAAAGCCCATTTTAAAAGAATTGATGTAGATACGTCTCTCATACTTTAAAAGGTTTCTTGATAGTCAATATCTGATTTTAGGGGGCGGCTCGGGCGTCCCTATGGAAACACTAATCGTAAAATTAATATAAGGATTAATTTTAAATTTTATTACTATTCCCGAGACTTCATCTGCGTGGATAAAGGTTGTTTTATTTCAGCAGGAAATCTTTAATTTTCCGGCATTAAATGTAGCCCATATGTTAGTTCACGTTGAAAGCTACCTCCATCCCAAATTAAAGCCAAATTGGTTCAGGCATAAGGCATTAGTACAAACAAATATCCATACTTTCACATTTATAATTTTAGTAAGATAGGCAAATTTTCAGTTGACCATAGATTAAACAGACTGTTATCAGCGTGCCGGTTTATGGATTCAAAGGATTCATAGGACTTGTAAGTTACGTCTTTTTTTTAATTTTAATGTGGTGTTTTGTCAATTTGGTAATGAATAATATTTTGCGTACCTATAATCACTATAATTCAAGAAGAACTGAGTAACAATATAAAAAAAACTAATAGGTCACTGGTAGAGTTATTTACCACTATGTTCCTGTTTTTCTACGTATTTCATAACTTTTTGGTACAAAATAAATAAAAATTAGCAGTCATAGGGACTGCCGATAGAAGTGAAAACTAAATTCATTCAATTTTAATTCACATAAACATTTGAGTTTCTGACTGGAAAATGTAGAAAAAGGTATTAAATTAGCAACAACTTCAATGAATTTTGCACCTTAGCACTAACACATAAAGCTACTACGATTATAGAATATTAATCTTTAAGACGTTCTGCCATCATAGAAAACGTACGAAATACCTTTAAATCCAAAATAAAAAGTCATTTTTAAAATATGTACAAAAATATTTATTATAAAATAAACCTTAAAACTAAGATTATTAAAGTTTAATTTCGAATGTAATATATTTATATTTAAGACCTTTTGTCTTGGTTACCACGCGAGCATGTCGCTGTTCGCGAGCATGTCGGTCACGCGAACATTTCGGTCACGCGAATCCACAATTTAACCCCCTACCAAAAAATGCTCAACGCGGCTAAAGAAGTTTTCACTTCAACAAAGTACTTACTACAACACAATTTGTTGGGACCCCCAAAACCCCCCTTTGGACTTTGAAAACTCAGCAACAATCGGAGTAAGTACATAATATGTTATTATTATATCAATAACGCTATATACTTAGGTACGTATATTAAGGAAGCCCATAACATATTGATACAGTGAGAGCGAAATCCTTCAATTTAACTCACCCTCTCCAATCTCAATAGACTGGTGATGAGATCAGAAGCAAACAATGCTTATTTCCAAAGAAATTGATCGCTTAAGTTAGAATCCATTTCTCAAGTTAACGGGTTCCGTGATCGTTATTTACCATAGTTACATAGAATAACATCTCACCAATATTATTGAGTATGCGAATGTGTATTTGTTTGTATTTCAATCACTCTGCTACCACCTTATTATTAAGTTTACCTACTAGCAACGGCGCAACAGATCGATATACGTTTTTGGTTAGATAGAGCTAGAGACCGTGACATAAGCTACCCATTTTTTCCCGTAAAGAGAAGTTCGGAATTAAAAACAATTTAGATACACGTGGGGATTAGAGCTTAGACCCACTACTACGCTGCTCCAATGCGGGTTGGCGGGCTTTAACGGCTATTATCATGTTAGTGATAATAACCGGGACCGACGGCTTAACGTGCTCTCCGAGGCATGGGGGTTAAACACCGCCAACTTCCTAACTCCGGGCTAGTACTGAGAATTTCAAGTCAGATAAACACAACTAACTGCCAACTACTAGACCAACGAGGCAGTTAAGTCTTAGCTCTAATTCCCACTCTCCTATGAGAGTGGATGCCTGTGCCCAGCAACTAGTTGATATTACATTTATAACACTGCTGCAAGTGGCACAGTGAGCAATGGAGCGTGCCATGCTCGGCATATCGCTTATTGAATGTGTTCCAAACACCACATTGCGCCAAAGAACTGGACTCACCGATATTGTTTTGAAAGTGTCCAGGTCAAAGTTTTCTTTTTTTATCCACTACAAGTTAGCCCTTGACTGCGATCTCACCCGATGGTAAGTGATGATGCAGTCTATGATGGTAGCCGGCTAAACTGTAAGGGGCATGGCAGTTATATTAAACACATATCCCTATTCGGTTTCTACGTGGCATCGTACGGGAACGCTAAAGTCGAGGTTGGCAGGGCATGTCTCTAGGATCAAAGATAATCGATGGACCCGTTTGCTACTGGAATAGAGTCCACGTACCGGAAAACGAAACGACAACCATCTCGTTGGTTTGACGACATCATCAAGCTTGCGGGGAAAACATGGAGGAGGCTTGTCCAACATCAGGAAGAGTGGCGTGCACATGAGGAGGCCTATATCCAACAATGGATGAAATAAGGCTCATAAAGAAGATTATATTTATAACAATGCTACCAACATTTTATTCACATATTTGTATCGGATACATAATCTAAGAGCGCTTTGGATACTATGTTCAGGTAGACAAGAAATTCTAACGAAAATGTAACGCTCTTTGTTTAACCATTTGGCTCCGGAACTCTAAATACATTATAATATTTTCTGGATATATGAGAAGAGCTCGATCGTTCAAAAAGCTCTCAGTGTAATGCTTCAGAAAACAATTTTAAAGTGAACATCAATCGATATTTCATGCTGAAGACAAATTACAGGCGCAGGACCTGTGAATATCGAATATTATTATATAAATTACTAGCTGATGCCCGCAACTCCGTCCGCGTGGATTAAGGTGTTTTGGGGGTATGAAAAATAGATAGTACCCGATTCTCAGACCAACTGAATATGCATATAAAAGGACATTGTTCCGTACCCGTACAAAGTTCGCCTAAGAACCAACAGCCATAAATCATTGATTACTGGGTTCAAATAAATACCTTTTTATGCGTGAGAGATTAAAACACCGGACACTTGCTAAGAAATGACTTATTACCAAAAATATTTTCAATTTTGAGGTTATTTCAACTTTCATAATCAATCTGCTTGAACAAATAAATACCATCTTTATCCAATTGTAATAGAGCTGTAAACAGTATGTAGATAAGAAAAGATTCGCCGTAGTTTATCAAAAACATTACAGATGGCGTTAGATATATTTAATTATTGTACTTTCAATAGATGCCGTTGCGAGATTCAGAATACTAACGCACAGCACTTTAAGCTGCCTTTATCTTGTTTCTTACGATACGGATTTAGCGCTCAAGGGGTGGTATTGCATATTATTTTAACCTGTAAGCATAAGCTGTAAATTGATCTGTCATTAATAATCGAGAGACGGAAACGTAGAATAATTAATTTAATACCCATTTATTTCTTTTTTAATTAATTTGAAGTGTCGGTTGAATTCTAATATTTGAAATAGAGGTTAAAAAATAAGCTAAGAATTACTGTATATTTCAAACACATGTTGATTCTTAGGCGAATTTGGTCAATGTCCTTTCATAAAAATCGGTCAGGCCGTTTCAGGGGAGTATGGTAACTAACATTGTGACACGAGAATTTTATATAAAAGACTAGCTGATGCCCGCGACTCCGTCCGCGTGGATTTAGGTGTTTTAAGGGTATGAAAAATAGATAGTAGCCGATTCTCAGACCTACTGAATATGCATATAAAATTTCTTAAAAATCGGTCAAGCCGTTTCGGAGGAGCATGGTAACTAACATTGTGACACGAGAATTTTATATATAAGAAGATTAATAGTTATCCGTTTATGTCACTTTATACGTCCCATGATAAATTCAAACACTTATGTTTTTCCAATAGAAAATTTATCACAGCTTTTGTAGATAATTTTTTTTTCTATTTTTATGGTTCCGTAGTCAGCAAGGAATTATAGTTAATGTCACCGTAAATTTGCAAAAACCGTTAGATTGTAATCTAACTAGCGAAATTGTAAACTGTCGACAGATTGTGAACCGTTCAATGTTCTAAGTTTAAATTTTTGAAATATTCCTTGTATTTACGTTTTCTTGTATCTTTCTTGTATGTAAGGTTAGAGTTCGACATAAATAACCAGGTAGTGCCTGTGACTTAGGTTTTATCGGGTTAATATACCTAACAGATTACAATCTACTGAAAAATAATGCGTTAAATTGTAATCTATCGACAGTTTACTATTTCGCTAGTAAGATTACAATCTAACGGTTTTTGTAATTTTACGGTGACAGTTATAATATTGAATGAACTAGAAGTTTAATTCGCTATAATCCGCTACAGTAGATCTGTGTGGTACAGCGCGTGTCTTTCACCTGCACAATCTGAAGTCGAATCTCTGAGTCGAAGTGAATGCACGATTGTGAAGTCTTCACAATCGTGCATTGTCGAGTCAACATCTCCTGAAGATGCTCCGATGTCGGAGTGAAACGTACGTTGAGAGTGATTTGGAGGATTTGTGTGGTGTGGTGTTGTGCTTGTGCGAATTTCTGGGTGGTGGGTGTCGCATGCTGCAGGTGAAAGAAACGCACTGTACCACACAGATTTGTCTACTGTAGCGGATTATAGCGAATTAAACTTCTAGTTCATTCACTATCATGGACTTCCGCAAAGTAATGCCTGCTTCTATTCAATAGTATTATAATATTGACTTTTCCTACTTCCTTGCATCTTGAACAAAAAGTCTGGATTATAAATGTCTGAATCAGAATATTTCAATAAAATTTTGCAGGCTTTTGAGTGTCCATTCCACTGGCTACATACTGATATTCGATATTTATTGGGGCCATATTTTTTATTCGATAATAAAATTTATTGCCGTTTTATGTCTCCATCCTGATTTTACAATTCTCCTCCTGTTTCTTTTTGAAAAACATATTAAAATGTATGGACTTTGTATGTAGTATCGAACCATACATTCAAAATAATTAATTAAAAAATCTCAACAGTTTTTGGGGTGACTGAAATTCGTAGTTCATTACGTTTAAACTACAGAAATAAAAGTAAGGTAAGAAAAACATAATAAAGGCATGAAAGAAATGGTATTTGACAAAGGCGGCGTTAAATACTCTTAGTCGAGTCGTTAGCGGAAGGACGTGGGAACCCTCCGCATTATGATCCCAAGAAAACTCCTACCATTATGTAATTAATGGAAAGGGTTCACGACCCTCAGCAATGAGGAATACGACGCAGAGAGACTATAGGCTGGTACAAAACACACTCGATTATGCTATTTCAAATTCTGTGCTTAAAATTCATCCCTTACCATGTTACACAAGTTTCGTACCAAAATTAAATTCAAATTCATGTTCACGTGTTGAACACCACTCTGCCCAAGTACGCAATGGAAGACTTCATAAACCTTTGAGAGCATTTAGGCGAATTACTCTTGGACAGAAACTCCCTTGTTGGTCTTGTGGTTAGTATGTTCAACTGCGGCCCCGGATTCGAGTCCCGGGTCTGGCCATAATTAAGTATTGGGTTTTTCTGATCACAAATTCTCAGTACTAGCCCGGAGTTGGGCAGTTGGTGGTGTGTCACCCCTATACCTTGGAGAGCACATTAAGCTGTTGGTCCCGGTTATTATCACTTACATGATAATAGCCGTTAAAGCCCGCCAAACAGCACTGGAGCAGCGTGGTGGATCTAAGCACTTATTCCTCTCTCTCCTGTGACAGTGCCGAACAGTAAGACGTTAATAGGCTATAGTGGTACTCTCAGGCGTGCATGTTTCCTCACGATCTTTGCCTTTACGTCTAAACTGATATTTAATTGGTTAAAATGCATACAAGTCTTAACTAAAAAACCTCGCAGTTAATTAAAGGTTAATAAAACCTACCTTCACAACCCTGCTCTGTTTTTTATCTACAACTCTGTTTAGTTTGCCACGGGTCCCCATCGCCGGCGAAATTTCAATTTTAATAAGACTAACGCTGATGAAGGCAAAGCTTTGTCTCTTTTAAATAGCAAGCCAAACAGGCAACATCCTTTGTGTAGTTGTTAAATGGACGAAAACTGCCGACTCATTATTTTTCAACCGTTTTAAGCAATTTTGCAAGACCTTTAAAATGTATTTAAAGCGGAACAATTTGTACGTAACACGGTTGGCAGATATAATGGACTTGTTATTTGGGGTTTTTTAATGGACATTTAATGTAATTGGAAATTGTATTTTCTGCAAATAATTTTACTAGGATTAGTGAACTTTTTATTAAAGACATTAGGTAGGTATAATATACGAATCTATATAACGGAGAATAGCTCTTTGAACTCAGAAATTATTGGAGAACTAAGAGAAACAGACGTCGATAAACCAGTGATAATGCATTTTATTTATTTTCAAACAACTTAGCTATCTAATCAGGTGGTAAGTTTAGATACAGTCAAAGATAGAAACGGGCAAAGGTAGGGGTCTGATACTTTATTTTATGATTATTCCCATATTGATAACTATTTCGTATCGTAGCAGAACGCTAAATCACAAATTGATTGTATTTTTTTTACCAGCCCACGGGCATTATTGGCATTATTAGCTTTTCCCTAGAATAAGAAAGAAGACAACTTTAAATAAGACCATAGCATTCACTATTACCTCAAGAAGGTCGTCATGTTGAACTGTAAGTAGGTGTAACTTGAACCTGCTACTATGGAATATATACACAGGAACAGCAAGAATACTAAAAATTGCATCAATCACAATCGTTGTGATGATCATGCATCCAACATCCGTACATAGGTACGGCGATCTATTATATCTGTTCTGACTATGTACATCCAGGTATTTCAGCTCCCATAGGTATTACTTACTTACACTGCATTGAAAAATGCACAGCAAATTCTCTAGTCAAATAAAATAAGGGAACTTTTGCCGTCAGAGGAATACGGGTAACATTATTGTTCTTTGTACTTTCTCAGACGTCCAAAGTTCTCAAAAGCAACTACCTGCAGAAATTGACAAGGTACAAAAGGAAAAGTTTTCCGAGACGCTTTTTAGTTAAATGATAACTAAGTTTTCGCGGACCATAAAGCAAGTACTAATATAATTCATTCTCATAGCTGTTGTGAAAGTGTAGCTGTCTATCTATCAGTTTTTTTTTCCCTGGGATGGACACAACATGGTAATTTTTATCCCGGTTTTTTTAAAAGTGAGAGCTTCTTTACCTTTACCTTTACTTTTTTGGTAGGGGGTAAACTTGTGAATTCGCGTCACACCGTCGTTGTTACGAAGACGAGGTTTTAAATACTACATTCGTTATTAAACTTTAATGCCTTAGTTTTAAGGTTTATATTTTCATTATTAAAAAAAATTAAAACAATAAAATAAAACTTAAATATTCGTTTTCACTTCTATCGGTAGTCCTCATGACTACCACTTTTATATAGACTACATGTCAGCCCTTGTCTGTGATCACACCTGATGGTAAGTGATGATGCAGGCTTGGTAACGGGCTAACCTGTTCAGGGCATGGCATATTTGTGCACTTGTACTTGATTTTCGAAAACTTTAATCTAGGCGGCCAAAGTCAGACTACATCTAGTTGCAAATGTTTCAAGCAATGTAATTTCACCTAAATACCCACACATTATTCAGGAAAGTGCGAGAAACACGCCGGCCCATCACCGTGTTAGGAAATATGGGCCACAGTGCGAAGCGCTCAGCGAAATGTGTTCCATTGCTCTTTGTGCCGTGTCGCCCCCTTTTATTCAGTGATACACCCTCGAGCGAGTTAAGTTCGCGTTCATAATATTTACAGTCCCAACCAAACATCACCGACGCGGCGTTTCACTAGTTTATCAACTAGACGAGTTTTGTTTGCGAACGGTTTGGACGAAATATTGATGAATATGTGGACGTTTTCATTGCTGTCGAATTGCTAGTAGCTTTAGCCTACGGCCCTGTCCGTTATTAATTCGGACATACCTTTTCAACTGTAGAGGTATATAAGCTTAAAACGTATCAAGTACGTAATTTTATGTTAGTTTGTAGTAACAATAATCGGGCCATAATTAGGTAATGGGTTTTCCCAACTAGAAATTCTCAGTACTAGCCCGGAGTTAGGAAGTTGGCGGTGTTTCACAATTCACCCCCGTGCCTCGGAGAGCACGTTAAGCCGTCGGTCCCGGTTATTATCACTAACATGATAATAGCCGTTAAAGCACGCCAACCCGCATTGGAGCAGCGTGGTAGGTCTAAGCTCTAATTCCCTCTCTCCTATGAGATTGGAGGCCTGTGCTCGGCAGTGGGACGTTAATGGGCTGAAGTGATACCTTTTCAACTGTAGAGGTATATAAGCTTGAAACGTATCAAGTACGTAATTTTATGTTAGTTTGTAGTAACAATAATCGGGCCATAATTAGGTAATGGGTTTTTCCAACTAGAAATTCTCAGTACTAGCCCGGAGTTAAGAAGTTGGCGGTATTTCACAATTCAGCCCCGTGCCTCGGAGAGCACGTTAAGCCGTCGGTCCCGGTTATTATCACAAACACGATAATAGTCGTTAAAGCCCGCCAACCCGCATTGGAGCAGCGTGGTGGGTCTAAGCTCTAATTCCCTGTCTCCTATGAGAGTGGAGGCTTGTGCCCAGCAGTGGGACGTTAATGCGCTGCAGTGGTAGTAACAATAATTGCAATGCTAATTTAGAGCTGCTTATAACAGAGACAAAGACCATGGATCACTTTTGTGTAAAAAAATACACTTACCATAAATGAAATCTTTACCAGGAGGTAAATATTTTGACTTACGCAACCCACTTCGTTTTTTATGCCCAGCAAGCCCTTAGAAGAGCATCATCACGATCTATTCATACTTACTAGATGTAAGTAAACTCCACGCTTTTTCGTAAGTTTTTCAAAATTTATCAACGACATCTTCAAAAATTAATTAAAACCAGCTATAGTCCGCGCGCGAGCTCTGAGGATTCCTATGAAATTTTTAAAGTAATGACCTAGAGTTGTTTAAAGTGTAAAACAATACTGATATCGCAAAATTACACGCGTCATGCTCGAAACTAGTGCTGGGAGCGACGATCGGGGGTGGCGTACAGTCGTTTCTTCAGACTCCGATTCCTCGAACCTCATGCGCGGACTGTAGAAACTCGGTTGCTCTTAACTTTAGTCTGACGGCTGTCATTTCATGACCTAGCAACTAAGTTGATCTTGACGAAATTGCTTGCATACCAGAGACACGCGTGAACTACTTACTTTCTTAAAGCCTGGTAAAAAATAATGGTAAGTAACAAATTTTACAAACCAAATAAAGGCTTAACGTGGATACGTAAGTACGTAAAATTCCCTTCATTACAGATTCAAACAAAAAATAAAGCGTCAGATATCAGATGTTACCAAAACTCGACAGACTGTTTCAAACTAAAATGTTTTTGTAATTTTTACAAAAAAAAATAAGCTTTTTCCTCGGAATCCCGGAATCGTTTAATCGGAGTATTCTTAAGGGAAAACTGGGCATACCTAATTGAAATTTACTGCAGTGTCCAATATTTTGAGAGGACTCGTTTTAATTTTTTTTATTATTAGATAATTAAGTATTGCGTCTGGTCAAACGGAATTCCAATTCTGTAATTCAAATCAAAAGTTTAAATCTATATGATTTCTGTATTATACCTACCTATACCAATTGGATAGTAATATTATCAACATTAGTAGCTCACTGTTTGAAATCCACAACCTAAACTTAATTTCTGGTTGGTTGCATTGCATTCTGGTCACGAACATATTACCTATACTTCTTTGCGGCATGATACTGGAACGCAGAAAATCATACTAATATTATAAATAATTATACTATAAGTTTAGGTTAAAATAATGTTACTCATTAGCTTTATTTTCTTAGGCTAGATCGTAACTTTAGTAGGGTATTAACTGTTGTTAGTACTTTATGTTATATAAAAAAAAAATATAAATGCGAAAGTGTGTTTGTTTGTTAGTTTGGCCTTCAATCACGCCGCAACAAAGCAACGGATCGACGTAGCTTTGGCTAGGCTTTGGCATGGGTATAGCTGAGGACCTGGAGTGTGACCTAGGCTACTTTTTATCCCAGAACATTATGGAGTTCCTTCGGGAATTAGATCAATCTTAAACCACGCGGAAGAAGTCGCGGGGATCAGCTAGTGATAATATATTTCTTAACTAGCTGATGCCCGCAACTTCGTCCGCGTGGTTTAAGTTTTTAAGCCTATGTCACTCTCCAGGTCCATATATATACCCATGCCAAAAATCACGTCAATCCGTTGCTCCGTTGGGACGTGATTGAAGGACAATCCAACAAATAAATAAACCAACAGAAAGAAACACACTTTCGCTTTCATAATATTATTATAGTATGATATGATGATGATTATTAAAATAATCCATCTTAGCTTTGACTAACACACTTTGATTAATCTTCTATCCGTAGCCAGTTTATTGTCTTGCCGAATTCGGCTTAATTCTGACTCGCAGGCCAAGCAGAATCAGCACGGCACATCTCCCTTACGGTTTCGTAACGCTTTGTCAAGAGAAAATCCGCGAGAAAGCTTTGTCACACGAGTCGTGTTTGGGCTGTGATAGGCTTACGTTTGGATTAGGTTGGTAACCATTTAACCAAAAAGCCACAGCTTTGCTGTCAGTGCCCATTGATTTAACGTTCCTGAGGGACACCGCGTAGAAATCGATTACAGAACTCCTAACTCAATGTCTTTGATGGTTCAATATACACAATGATGATGCCCGCGAGTTTGTCCGCTCGGATTTAGGTTTTTCAAAATCTTTTGGGTATCATTTGATTTTCCTCCTCTTTTGATCCTTTGATTCCTCTTTTGATACAGGGAATCCTACTATGAAAATCACTGCCCCGCTAACTGATGTAATGTATTTATTACAGTGATCTTTAACTAAATAATGGAAAGTAAATAAGTAAATGAAAATTTTCTCCCTCCAGATCTTTATCTATATCCATGCAAAAAATTACGTCGACTCGTTGCTAAGTTGCGGCGTAGTTGAAGGACAAACTAAAAAAAATAATTTTAAAATTTTAATTCAAAATTTCTATCCGTGCGAAGACGGGGCAAGTAATCTAGCTGTATTTTTTTTCGGAATCGACTATTATAATATATTCTGTGAATGCAGAATACAAGATATATAGCATAGGTCACCAAAGTTCATATTGCCATGAAACTTGTCATGACTCATGAAATAAATTTTGAGTTGGAGTTGAACGGTAAGCACTTTAAAAATTGACGCACTATTTATTTGTACAATTATTTATACACTTGAAACGATAAAAAGTTACACTCGCCGATGGCATCGGTCGCGTCTTAGAAAAGCGCATGACGTCAGCAACTGCAATTATTCGGCACATGTTGAGGGAGTAATGATGACGTCATTCCGTTTTCAGTTTCAAGTTTTCAGTAGCTAGGTGTTGGAAAACGCGTTTCGTTTGTCGTGTGTAACTCTTGCGTGACCACCTCAGTGTGACATGGCTTTAATATTAAGCTAAGCCGTTTTTTTGTTTTAAGTATCTCTACATGGAAAATTTTAAAGAATTGCTGATTAAATACAACTTGTTCGAAGATGTTCGGGGAATTTTCATGGGGATTGATTTTGTCTAGTTATCGCACTTAGTGCCATTCTTCACACGTTAAGCCTTGGTTTCAACGCTGGTGCAGCGATGAAATAAAATTAATGACCTTAGTCTCAGTGATCTGTTAATATATTTGTTTTGGTAAACTTAACAATTAACACTTTCGTACTTCATACTAATACAGAATACTAACTATGCTTATATCATAAATAGGAAAGTCTGTTTGTTTGTCCTTCAATCACGCCGCAACAGAGCAACGGATGGACGTATTTTTATTTTAGCATGTACCTACTTAGTTTAGACCTGAAAGACGAAATAGGCTTATTTTAAATCGAATTTTATGCAAAGATATTGTAAGTAAGATTAAATACTGTACGTCAACTAGTAAATGTTATAATGTAAGGTAATGTTTTAAAACATTTTATAACTGCTGTGTGACGTTATCAAAAGAAGTCCCCTGGGATTTTAAAACTTAAGTACCTATAAGAACATGCGGTCGAATTCTTATTTTCTCGCACATAATCTAGTATTTTAAAAAAAGTAACAAGGCAATAGGCGTCATATTTGCCTAAACTTTATTTGACACAATACATGTACACAATATACCGCCTGATTTATTTACTCATTATTTCTTAAATTAAAAGATACCCAAAATATTTACTTATTTAAAAAATTATTGATATTTGTCCCCATTGAAAAAACAAATGACAACCATTTTAATGGACCATAAAAACAAACAATAAATTAATTAATATACTACGAGTAGGTAAATTAAACTCACCGGATAATAAGTCATTGAAATCCTGCAAATATATACTAGAGTTTAAATACACACGTCCTAGAACTTTAAAATTCACTAATTATGTCCAACTTTGATAATGCCAAAGTACTGATCCCTTTTGGAACACAAACAAAAGCTTTCTTTGAAGTTCTTCAAAGTTTGTCGCTACAACACAAGAAATTAATTTCAACTCAGTCAATTATTTAATAACTCAAAAGTTCATGAAAACTTTTCAAAGAGTCTGGTATTAATTAATTTATTCATTCAAAAACATTTTCACTGATCGTCAACGTCGTAAGCAATACGATGTGATGTTGAATTTGATTTACGGTGTAAAGAGTAAGAGGCGTTCAGAGCAAACGGGCTTGCTTTCGGCACTGGCGGATAGAGCGGCGCTGTGGGCTCGTCCCGCCGCCCGCCCTTCGCCCGTACCAAACTCCGGCTTAGCCGAAGCTTTCCTAGATTGTGTGTCCTTACTGAACATTAATTACACCCAACTTAGTCTGATTAAACCTTGAGGAATTATCCGGATTGACAAAATTAACTTTTAACTTTAATTTATGTCATTCTGGGGGCGGTAATGCAAATCGAGTTTGAGAGTTCAAGTAGATACTTAAAGTTTTTGATTTAATTTCGTTTCTAGAGGAGAATTTAATAAAAGTTTTATTGAGTCTTTTTGAACAGTCGTCGCAATTGAAACTTTAACTTCACTGACCATTGTGAGAGTATAATGGATTGGTAACATAGTGACTTTATTTCACCCACGCAGAGTTTAGGTTGCGGTCTATTTGGACTATCTTGATCGTTTAAGTTATTTTTCAATCTTGACACTTCAATTGATAGATTTATTCATACATTTTTTCTTTGAATTTGATATAACACTAATGTTGGTTAAAAATTCTGTGTGGGTAAGATTATTATATTAATAGATGACGCCCGTGTCCGCGTAGATTAAGTTTCTAAAAATTCTTTGGGAACTCAGATTTTTTGGGATAAAAGTTATATTCCTTCCTTCCTAGGGATAAGTAAGGATCCAACCTATATAAGTACCAAATTTCATGTAAATTGGTAGAATAGATTGGCGTTAAAGCGTAGCAGACAAACTGAGAGACATACAGACAGACATACTTTCAGACAATATTAGTAAGGCACATTAGTATAGATAATTCTTACAGGCCAGTTTGTGTAGTAACTACGTGAGGCTCAAAATCAAATGAATATGCAATTTCTCCGTTTATGTCTGGCAAATGGCCGGGAGGTGGCTAAAGGTGTTTTGGTATATAACGGGCAAATAGCCGGCAAATGGCCATGCATGTATGGCGGATCGCGTTGTGCGCAGTTGTCGTGGGTATTTGTTTCTTCAAAGTATAACTGTCTCGATTCCTCTCTAACTTTAGTAGAAACTAATAGGATAGACAAGGAAATAGTGGGAATTTTTTGGAGGTCCTACTCAATGACATAAATGTATAGGTAGAAGTTTCGTACGACCTGTAATTTGATACTTTTTTTTATTTTTTATTGTAGAGTGAGAAAAATAGAAAAGAGTCTTGTTTCGTGTTTTCTGTGAAATGACTAACTATAGAGTGAACCACAGATTTAAACAAAGATACTGGTTTTATTGTTTATTTTTCTGAGTTTTTATTTTTAAAAAGGGGGTCATTTTTTTTTTGTAAACCATATAGAAGAGCGATAGATAACCTTTTAATTAACTTTAATATATTGCTTTATTTCGTAACGATTTGAATGACGTATGAGCTAGTTAAAACAGTAGTTTTTACGTAGCTCGTACAAATAATACGAGATATAAATACCTATTTATATCTGCACGGGCCGCGAAATTCCGAGACCACGTGACCCTCCGCAGACCTACCGAATCCGCGTTATGGCGGCCCGCCGACGAGGGGATATTATTTAACGTATTAAAAAAACTAATAATATACGAATATAACAGCTCTATTTCTTGCTACAAAAAGTCAAGTTTCTTAGGCTAGTACTAAACTTGTTGTAGTTTAAAAGGTTGGTATACCAATTATTCAATGCCCAACTAATTGCTAGTAAACATCAAAGTTTGCAGAAAATCTCTGAGAACTTGTGACTTCGAGTGGAAAATTAATTGAGAAAACCATTACTCGTAGACCTTAAGTGCAGCATTGAGATATTTACTTGAAATGTTTAATTAAATGTTGAGCTAAGTATTTTGAGACGCGATTAGATAAGCTTTGCCAACGCTTACACCGGGAACGCACGCTTATGTTTTACAACCTAGGTACTAGTAAAGTTAAACAACTAAGCTTATTACCTTGTGTGTGATGGTGTCGTAATTGATAGTCTAATTTGAAATGGTCTTATTGGTCTTTTCGATATCTGAGCGGCTATGTAATTTTGATGTAGAGGTCGTCTAATCTAAATATGAACGCCTCCATGTGTATGCTCACGTGCAAAATAGATATGATACTATGATAATGATACTTCAAAATCGTGCATTGTAGAGTCAACATCTCCTAACGATGCTCCGGTGTCGTAGTGAAAAGTATGTTGAGAGTATTTTGGAAGATTTATGTACTGTGGTGAATATCGCGGGCTGCAAGTACAAGATACACATTGTACCACATAGCTTTTACCTTCTGTTGCGGATTATAGCGAATTAAACTTCTATTGTTTTCATTGATAATATTTTGTTTCTGAAATTATGATTTGAAAACTGATAAATTTGGTTTGTTTTGTTTTTTTGTCCCTTTCCGACAAGTTAATCATAATTTTAATTATATAAGTTTGGACGTGCAGTCACCGGTGATTTGGAGATGAATTAGACCCACGGCCGGATCTGTTGATAAACTAGTGCACTGACGCGAAAGTTTCGTATAGACGATCTCACTATATGAATATGGAAATTAATTATGTGCGATTTGATGACCATACTATCCCTATGAGCACAAATACTAACATTACAATATTGGTTATCTGTGTCAATCAGCAAAATTCTGCGCTTTTGATGTGACCACGGTCCGGTCGGTAACTATATAAGAAGTTGCTAGATATTTTCCGTAGTGTACTGACTTGAATTGACTTGACTTCGACTTTGAAAGAAGTTTATTTTCTTTCGTGAACGAAACGACGAAAACGAACAAAATAATTTTCCTTGTCACTACTGGAGCCAAACAAGTGATTCATTTAAAATAGTTAAGTATCTATATGTTCAGCAAAGTTTTTGTTACATGTGCCTAGTTCACTACACTCGGGATCCTCACTTATACCAAAGAGCATAAAGAACCAGGGGTAGAGGTACAACTCCATACAACGGGTACCATAGTTCTAAACTAAATTCTAGATGGCGTTACTTGTCTCGAATAAGTATAAATTTAGTTTAAATCAACCGAAACTCAATGAAAACATGTATTTTGTTGTTTTACTTTATTTTACCTATTTATTTATTAAGTTTAATTAACTATTAAATATAATATTTTCATAAAATCCGATAGCAAAAAGTTTATTTCAAAGCTTTCGTTTTAACGCCATCTAGAGCTAAGCAGAAGAACTACAGGGTATCAGCGATGATAAGCAGATTTTTGAATGCTTTTTGCTTAAGTATGGAGTTGTATCTCTACCCCTGGTTCTTTATGCTCTTTGCTTATACTTACTCGCTACGTTAGTGATTCTATTATTGAATCCTTCGATCGCTCGGGATTTAAAGGCACTAAAAACTTTGCTATCGCTATATGCTATTTTAATATTGCTAATATGTGGGAAAATAGCGCGTTGTTCAAAGATTAATAAGATATAAATATAACAAAATACTTCCTTATAGATTAGCTTGACATTAAGACTAAACTTCACTGCAGTTGCTAAGCTATTACTCACATTTCCTGAGCCATGTGGCTAAAATCTATTTTATATAAGTTGCGATAGCTTGTTATACCAACAAATAGCTATAGTTTCACAGATTTATATGCAGAAACTTTAAATCAAGATATTGGTATCTTCAAATCAAGAGTGAATAAATAGGCATCTTCTAGGCAAGCTCGCTCCACCTTAGGCTGCATCATTACTTCCAGCAAGGCTGATTGCAGCAGGCTATAAATAAAAAAAACTTGTAATGACACTACTGTACAAGTAATCGTTTAAAATTTGAATTTGTTACAAATTATATTGTGCATCTTTATCTTTAAAAGATATGAAATCCTAAACTGACTATCTATTATTCAATTATTTTATTTTGCACAGCATGAACATTTTTGTCAGAAACAGAGCAGAAACATAAAATGTTGCATTTAGGTGACATTTTATTTAGCTTAATCTAATAAATTTTCGCCGTTTTTGCCAATGTAGATATTATCGCCATCGCTCTTCCTGAATAGTATGAAGTAAGCATCTTTTGGCAATGGATGTGACAGGGGCCGTATTCGGCGCAAAAGAAATTGGGGAGCAACCAATTGGGTATATATATATATATATATAACTGTGCCAACGACATTATATTACGATACTGATTAGATTTTGTTATTTTATCGGTTATTTTATCGTGATTTATTTCAATAAACATCCTTTTTTATTCAATTTGCCTGCTGAACCTTTTGCCTCGGGTTCTGAAATTGAGATGAGATTACGCGAGACCCCTAACACCCTAATTAAATCACAATAATTCCTGAAGCTATTACGAAATCTTAAATGTATTCAACAAGTAATTTTTTTTTTAATTAATTTTTAGCTTGGTGCGAAATACTCGTATAGACCGGGATATATATTTTATCGGGAATGAGACGTCTATCTCTTCATTTAAATTAATACTCTCATTTATAAAAGCATCTACTATGTTTTCGCAACTAGGTACTCAGAATTTTCATTATTTTTTCAACTAAAACAATTATTATCTCTCAGTAAACTTACAATTTCAAACGTAATTTACTGGCTTCACATTTTAACTTGAAATTTAAAACACTAAATTATGATGTTTTAAGAATTTATTGGCTGTATTTCATTTTGCTTTTAAATATTACCATAGACCAAGCTACTTCAAAATAATATTTTACCAAACTTAATGACATGTCTGATTTTCAGTTAATTACGACTATAATTTATAATAACTTCGAATTCGTAAAATGCTCGTATAGATAAATACTTTCGTGTACTTGATTTTTACATTGGTAAGGGATATTAATTCAGTATTATAATATAAGAAATTGAAATATATAAGAATGTTTAAGGCGTTCACATTTTGAACAAGTACAGTGGAAGTAAGTACATAGTGAGTACATGTGTACAAATTGTACACGCGTGATCTTTCTTTTCATTGCGCAATGTATTTGCGAGAATTCCTCGTCAGCCTACGCTACGTGCTTTGTGTTCTGTATTATCTACACGCAAAACCACAGCAGTCCACAAATACATTTTAGCAATCAGTCAATCAATCAACGCCTATTCGCATTCAATACTGAACATTTATACCTATACTAGCTGATGCCCACGACTTCGTCGTCGATTGAGATTCTTCGGTTATCTCTTTAAATTGATAAAAAGTTGCCCATGTGTTATTACAGACTATATATATTACGTACAACACACACTTATCTATATATATAGGTATCTTCTTCTGTGCCAAACATCCAAATCCGTTCAGCCGTTCTGTCGTAATTGAGTAACAAACATCCATCCATCCATCCATCCAAACTTTCGCATTTATTATATTATAAGTAGTAGTATATAGGTACTTAGGTAGGCATTCCCGAGAGCTCACCACCACAAACATTATTTCCATAACATTAGTTACGACTAAATAACACAAAACTATTCCAAAACAGCCGTGACTCAAGTGCACTGACATTATTAACAGTCCGCACAGAAGCGGCTGAAAGAGCTAACAGAGTACGCGTTTAACGTGTTTATGATTTAGTTGGCTTCTGTGTTTATAATAAAGCGAAGATTAATGGCGCGAGGGCGGTATCCGCGCCCGCCTGACATGCTCGTTAGCTTTTTATACGGCCGCTAGCAAAAAGCACGTGGTTTCGCCTAAAACTGAGCGGTTGAATCTGAAACTTTTTGCCTTCGGGCAGTTTGAACTTGATACTGAGCAATAGATATAGACAACTAGCTGATGCCCACGACTCGCGGAACTCTTTCATTTTTCAGGATAAAAAGTAGCTTATGTCCTTCTCCGGACACAATCTTAGTGTTTTTACTTACATTAAAATCAGTTGAAAAAATGGGCCAAAAATAATAACGAGGTCTAGGGTAACTGAGACTGTGCGGTGGATACACCCATAGAATAGAATAAACTTGTCAGTCTTTGGATGCATCTACAGAATAGATAAGATATATATTTGGAGTGTAAAATTAAGACAACGATGGTATTATTATATTCTATTCAAAATGTAATTTAAATTCTCAAAAATGTCGCTGTATAGATAAAGAATTTGAATAATATTTGATACAAAAATGGTCCAAATAAAAATACGTACTCATATATTTTTACGTGGATTATTTCTAGATAAATTTTTTTTAATAGTATTTGGGATAAAATTATAAACCATAAACATTGCAATAGCCATAAGGTTGCTGTCATAAAATATATATAAATTACACTATATATATTTATATTATTGTAAAAAAATAACACCACTTGGCCAAAAAATAAAGGAACAATATAGGTAATTTTCTTTATTAAATGTACAGACAGATCTCCAACCCAGTGTTCTAATGTTAACACACATTTGTACTTTTATGTCGAGGGCGACCTCATATGTCTCGAATACTTTATTGCCCTTTTTTCCAAT
Source organism: Erebia palarica (assembly GCA_964035005.1). Lineage (NCBI taxonomy): Eukaryota > Metazoa > Arthropoda > Insecta > Lepidoptera > Nymphalidae > Erebia > Erebia palarica. Next base: position 14,655,154 of record OZ035983.1, read on the forward strand.
CTCTTCTCAACGGAAGAGTGAAAAGCAAATGCGGTGTTCCGTACGTTTTTTAGTAGCCATAATATAGTACACATATATTTATAAGTATACCTCGTCAATACTCGCTACGTAAATGGCAGGAGTCGGTCTTAGCAAAGTTGTGACCAACTGATAGATTGAGATGAAACTCGAAGTTGAAAAGAATACAAAGGCTTGAGTACACAATGTAATTGAATTGGTGATTAATAAAATGTACTTATTGGGGGGCGTACTACCATCGCTTAGAGCCGTATTGTTTTAATATTGTTGACATTTGTGATTGAGAATTATAAACCTTATTTTAGGGACGAAAAAGTACGTGACATTAAACTGTCATGTTGATATAATATTGCTTTAAGCAATGGTAGTAAACCCCTGATTTGATAACACCAGAATTAAAAATTACTCCGCTGTTTTCTATTTATTTTGACACAGTATCATCGTCTTTGTCTTTTAAACTCGCTTACTTGTAAGCCATTTCCCTAACGCTAAGTTTAAGCATTGTTAAACATGGTAATGGGGCTAAATACTGCGGCTTTGATGTATTAGATGCCCGCCCCCAAGGGCCCAAAACTCGCGCTGACATAAACAGAAAGTGACAGTTGGCATACACCCCGGAAGAGTTACGCTACGCTATAATTTGCATATTAATTTTTGGGGCTAACACGTAAATGCTGAATGTAATTGTTTTATTGCAAGAACTTTCCAATTTTGGGAAATATTCTGTATAATACTGTAATCGGGCAAGAAAATTTTAATCTCCTTACTTCTCCTATTCCTAAGGTTGCCTGGCAGAGATCGCTACTAAGCGATAAGGCCGCCTTTTTGTATACTACTTAGTTCTTTGTTTTCTATGTATTTTTTGTGTACTTTTTATGTGTGTTGTGGTGTACAAAATAAAGAGTAATAATAATAATAATAATAATAAAATTTTGATTTATTAGATGGCCCACCCCCGAGGTCTTAAACTCTTATTGTCATAAATAGAAAGTGACAGTTGGCAGACACATCGGATAGTTATACGTACTTGCATGTATGTATTTGCATATTTTGTTATAATTGTTTTATTGAAAGAATTTTCATATTTTGGGTATAATACTGTTTAACACGGTAATGGGTCTAAACACTTTGATTTATTAGGTGCCCCGCCCCCGAGGCCCGCAACCCGTGCATACATAAATAGAAAGTGACAGCAGGTAGACACCCCGGAAGAGTTACGTGATGTTATTTGCATATTTATTATTCGGGCTAACCATATTTATATTGCGGTTAACACGTATACGGAGTATATAGTATATATACGGAGTGTATTTTTTTATTGTTTTACGAATTCTAACGAGATTTTTAACGAAATTGCTGGCGCAGTGATCAGAATGAGCCGTGAGAGTATGGGATTTAAGTGGGAGGTCCCGGATACGATTAATGTACTTTGCTCACACTGAGTTTCGTCTGGGTGAAGGCTTCGGTCATGGCTAGTTACTACCCTACTGACAAAGCGATTTATGATGCCGCGTAGAACTGAGTACTGAGGAAGTTTTTATACGACTGCCTGAAAAAAGGAGTATATTTATTGTTTTCAGGGTTCATGTATGTATGTATATATGTATGTATGTATGTATGTATGTATGTGTGTATGTATGTTTGTATGTATGTATATATGTGAGTTTGTAAAAAAAACATCATCTAATAAAAATGCGAATAAGATTCTATATTAACTACATAAATTTAAATTTTTAACTGTTTAGTTGGTTTTTTGGCAGGGCAGTCGTATAATTTAATTTTTGTAATTATGACTTGTTAACTTTTTTAGTTCGTTTTTTGGCAGAGCAGTTTAGTTATTAGTTTTATTTTTTTAATTATTGCTTGTTTAATACTTAATAACTCATGCAACTCTTTCAGCTATAATAGCCTGTAGCTGTTTTTAAAATAATTAATCTTTATTGAACAACACGGGCATGACATAATACTAATGAATGTTCCATTAATTGCTGGAATAGACTTACTTTACGTATGGGTCCATGTTACCCCGCTTCCATTTTAAACCACATCATCAATTACCTACCACCAGGTGAGATCGCAATATGAATCCATATCCATACTTCCAAACTAAGTAATATAAATGCGAAAGTTTCTCTGTCTGTTACGCTTTCCCAGCCCATCTTTTGATGAAATTTGGTACAGAGATACTTAGGTTGCATCGCGGGGAAGTACAAAGGCTACTTTTTATCCTCGCGGGATTCCCATGGGAAACAGTAAAACCTTAATTTGTGCGGGCAAAGTCATCACCTAGCAAGAAATAAAAATGAGTGTGCTTATTTTGATTTAAATCAGAACGACATTATTCATGATTGATATTATAAAAAGAACGGAACCTTTTATCTCATGTTTAATATTAATAAAATATTATAAGTGTTTACCCGAATGGCAAACAATGTGGGGAACTTTATAAATATTTATAGAAAGGGAGTTAAGCTCTTTTATCAAAGTGACACATTGTCCCCTGCGAATTTAACGGCGCCTTACCAGGCAATATCCTTATTCCACCTTGCTTAAAACTCTTTAAATGTAGTATCGCATTTAATATACTAATATTATAGATGTGAAAGTTCGAATGGATGGATGTTTGTTACTCAATTACGCCAGAACGACTGAACGGATCTGGATGAAATTTACTACAGACATAGATTACCTACAGTCTGTCTACTTTTTATCCCGAAAAATAAAAGACTTCTCGCAGGAACCGAAAAGCTTTGTCAGTTAGTATTTAATATAAGAGATAAGAGACCTAAAACTCTTGACTTTTCAACGTTAAAAAGATATTTACTTGGTATTAAAATTACGAAAAACTAATGTTTTTCGTTATTTTAATACCAAGTTTGTGTACGTTCCCATTATTTCTTCCTCAATCCTTCTAAGAATTTCAAGTAGGCTCAGTATGGTTATTTTGTGAATATTTATAACATACTATACATCCAGATCAGAAAGGTCCCTGTACCTAATGGAGAAATATGACATCTATTTCGGGACATCCGCCGGTCCAGCTGCCCACTTCGTCATAATGACAGCCGTTCTCACACTCATAAACACACGACTTTGAAAAGAAAAAAATTAAATGGAACACCTCGTGAAATCACCAGGAAATATTTCAATTTACACCTCTTCCACGAGCGTTGTTTGTATCCAATTAATTTTGTAATTAACACTGTCTTTTGGTCGTTCACATTTTTTTAAACTTGGTCTAGTTTCCAGAAATATTAAATTAAGCGGTGACACTTACAGCAGTTTCATTAATTGTTGTATTACTTATACGTACTTATCTGTCGATCTTCTTCTTTATATTATATAAAAGCGAAATACCACTCACTGACTAATCACGATATCTAGGAATTATAAAGCATAGAAAATTTAAAGCAAGGTTCCTTCTATGGCGTAGACATCAACTAAGAAACGGGTTTGAGAAAGTTTACCCCTAAGTGAGTGAAATGGGGTTTGGAAGGTTTCATGAAAGTCCTACGCTTTTACAGTTAACTTGCAGCGGAAAAAATTTCATAATCTCATAGGAAATCAGAAATAGTATAGGCTATATAATAATCTTATACATAAAATTCTCGTGTCACAATGTTATACACATACTCCTCCAAAACGGCTTGATCGATTTTTATGAAATTTTATATGCATATTCAGTAGGTCTGAGAATCGGTTACTATCTATTTTTCATACCCCTAAAACACCTCAATCCACGCGGACGGAGTCGCGGGCATCAGGTAGTATTATATATAGTAATAGTATAGGAATAATAGGGCTAGTTGGGTATATACCTTCCTAGTAGCACAGAATAGGGAATGGTACTTCAAGTAGTACAGCACATAATAGGTAATAGTAGGTACCAGTAAGATTTTTAAGAGGTCGTTTGTTATTTCAACAGAATACTGCTGCTATTGATGAAATGATGGATGTCTGCTGACGTGGAAAGGATACGGCTAATTATATCTTTTTATTAAGAACTCACATAAATACTACGTGCTATGTTCAATGTATTAGCTACTTTACTGTCGATTTTTTTTAACCGTCATGACAGAGTAACAAAGATTTTTCTTTTTACCTCATTATAAATTCTGAGTAAAAACCAATGTTCACTTAAAACTCGCGCGTTTCTTAAAAAACAAGTGAAAAAAAAAAACGACCCTTATCATGGAATTAATGGGATCTACGTTAGAGAAACATATGCCATCCCGGTACCCACCAATTTTCTGCTTCATCGTCAGATACTGACTGATCAATCGGCTGAACAGACTTTTACTAAACATAGCCATGATTAAATATACTACCGATAAAAATATCTTCGGCGGACACAAAGAAAGCTACTGTGGAGCTGTACACACACAGTCACACATACAATGAAATCAGTCTTAAACTTAAAGCACTAAGTCGTTTTTTGCGTCCGAGGTTGAATAATCATACTCGCCACTGCGCCCGCGTTCGCTTCATCTAACGTGAACACGCGCTTTGGATCTGTTGATAATACGTAGTATTTGTATGTTCGAGACGTCAAAAGGTTATTATTCACTTCTTTGCGGCGACGAAAATGGAAATCTCTTGATTCTTTCCTCGATCTCTCGAGATCTTTGAGCTGAATTCAGTGAAGGATCATTTAAGTTCGCTGAAAGTAATCTTTATTTCATGTACTCTTATACTTAATATGGCTACAGATTTTTCTTGGCGTATTTTTGTTTGTCATGTCCTCCATGTTGGATTTGTAATAACATCATAATAGTCGACACATAAAATGCTAAGACTGAAAAACGACATCTCAAATATATTAAAAACCTCTTGAGCAGTTTGTATAGTTACAGCAGCAGTATAAAAAAAATTGGCAGTCATAGGGACTGCCGATAGAAGTGAAAACTAACGATTTTTTTTGATTTCTTTTTTTTAATATTTTTATTTTTATTTTTATTAAAATATAAAACTTAAAACTAAGTTTTTAAAGTTTAATTACGAATGTAGTATATTTATATTTAAGACCTTTTGTCTTCGTAACAACGCGAGCATGTCGCTGTTAACCAGCATGTTGGTCTTCGCGAGCATGTCGGTCACGCGAATCCACACCCCCTACCAAAAAGTTCTCAACGCGACTAAAGAAGTTTTAACTAGAACGACGATTTTACATAAGTAGACCACAGTAGTAGACACAGACACTATTTAAAATGTCAGACGAAAATAGCACATATTCACAAATAATATATATGTGAATCGCTAAATACTACAGTAATTATATAGGAGTTCAACCGGTTCGGTGCGTTAGTTTAGCCCACCCATTTGTATATTGAGCTCTCTTTAGTGGTTTTATAATATGGTTTCTATTAGTTATTAGAATTAGGTATCATTAATAATATCAAATATACCAGAAAATGATAAATCTCCTAAAATGTCAAATGGCTGGCGCCTGATTGATGGGTGTTCAACGAATGAATGTGTTGAACTTTATTGCATTAATCCGTAACATCCAAGCTCCGATCCGAATTGCTATACTTAGTATAGCAACCGGCAAGGGAAATTCATATGGAATAGCACTTTGTAGGCAAAGCGATCGGGTACGTCCCGAGGGAGACATAAAATTCCTAAACCTTCGCCAAAATTGAGAAACTTGTTGAAAAATCTCACTTGAGGGATGAAACAGTTTTATATGCTATTTTTCTTCTGGAATAAATTCACACTCCCACACGGATTCGTTGAAAGTTCACGGTAAGTATGCAAATCGTTTTGATTTGACCACCCAAAGGTATTTGTGGATAAAGGCTGTAATACTGGAACCTGGAGAACCCTTTCTACTTACTAATAACTTTCACCACAAAATACCTCGTGCAATTTACAAGCTTTTTAGTGATTGTGATACAAAATATAAGGAGATTAAGAAAACAGACAGTTAAAATTATCAAGTGTAGTTTATTATGAGACAAACCAACACATAAAACATTTTCTAATAATAATGTGAAGTGATACGTAATGCTTCAGAATTTCGACCATTTATGGACATGATCACAAAGTACATACCTAATATTATTGGAACGAAGTTCCTTATGGGACGATGCGGAGGGGTACCCTAGCAGGCAATAAACGTCCGTAACGAAATGCGTGGAGTAAGATTTGTATGTATAGTTTATTCGAAATTAAACCTTAAAACTAAAGGTTTAAAGTTTAATTTCGAATGTTGTATATTTATATTTAAGATCTTTTGCATTCGTAACAACGCGAGCATGTCGGTGACTCCTACCAAAAAGTGCTCAAGGCTGCTAAAGAAGTTTTCACTTTAAAAATCATAATAAAAAATTAAACCTGAATAATTATTTTCTTTTTACCTCGACTAAAACTTGAAATTAATATATATGTATTATGGAACTTTGTTCTTATCTGGTGTCCCACGGCACCACACATTTTTTTAAATATAGAGTACAAAAATGTTTTAAAAATAAGATTTATATTTTTATCTATGTAAAAGGGTAGTACATAAATGTCGCTCTCGTATTAGTAGTGTTTATACTTTAGTTGCTCTGAAGCAAAGCTTTATAACTTGCTGCGATTGTATACATAGAATTAATGATTTTAGCAAGATCCATTTTAAAATGAATTTAAATCATGCAAATTGAAAATCCAAACTTAGGTACCATAATTCAGAATTTACAATACAATCTGTCTACAAAAATATTATAATCAATCTAGCTAGATTCTCTCCAAACCTGAGCATTATTGTTAATCACATCACATGCTGGATGAATCTTACTACATAATATAATAGATTTAAATCATTGATTGAAAGTAAATACATTAGGCTTAAGATCTCTCTAAGCGTATTACAAGTATATTAGATCCAGAGTATCTGAAGCAATTTAAGGGCTTGCGTATCGAAAAGTATTTATGGTAAATTCATATTTTTATAATTAAGAAATTTTAATTATAATTTTATAATTAAAATTTCATAATACGTACGTATTTACGTACGTTCAACTTCGTAAATATTTCGAATGAGGACTAAACAGAAATAGGTTACGCGAAAATAAAAAGTGGGCTTAGAGTAGTAACACTAAGCACCGGAAAAGGCAAAATAAATGCGCGAAACGTCTGCGTCAAAAGGAAACAACGTCCTTTCGCGGCAGTGTGGGCAGCTCTTCTATACCTATAAAAGTGATATCCCGGAAAAATATGGAGTTCTTCGGGTATCAAAAATACTTAATCCACGTGGACGAAATCGCGAGCATCATATAGTAACTAAATATTTGTCAGGAATATGGCTATTAGCTATGTCAAACGTTTTGCGATTAACATGATATAGTAGTGAAGTTGTTTAGAGAATGTTATTAACAATGTTTCTAACAATACGTAGGTATACAGCGTTATAAGCTATTATTTCGCAAACTTTTCTACTAGAATTTACGCTATCGTAATGTTTTAGTAAATTGTTTATAAGTTTCGTTGGAATTTTGGTAAGGAGAGCATTTGCCAAGAATTGTTTGAAAATACTTTTTTATTAAATATATTTTACATACGGCTTCATATGCATAGATTTGGGATTTTTTTAATTCCAATATTATGAATTAAACAATTTTTATATCTTATATTATATTGTAACCAATTTTATTTGAGACGCTTTCATGTTTTGTATAAATGAATTCCTAAAATAAACCACGAGTTTCCAAAAACAAGGAACATGTAGAACTAAACATTGATGTAAAAGTAGTACATAATACTATGTACATAATAATTAAGTTCTATTGTATTATTTTCAATAAAAAAAAAGATACTAAAAAAAAATACTATGTTATATTATTTACACGTTAGGTATAGCTAAAGGCATCCATCGTACAAGAATATTTATGATAGGTATATATGTAGTTTTACATCGAAACAAAATGGGCTCTGATTTATTATGTTTCCATCCCGAGCCTCCACTGACATAAATATACAAAAAGTGGTACGCGGACAACCCGGAAAATTTATGTGGGTCTATTTGCAGAGTATAATAGGTACATATTTTTTTATACATGCAAGGCTTTAAAACTTTATGCTTACATGGCATAACTTAGTTGTGATTTATACAAAAATGTACCAACAAGTTGACGACTGTTTACAGTTTGCGTGTATGACGTGCATAAGCTTCTGGTAGCGTTGGACAATTTACAGTCACGCAGTGTGTTCAGATAGTCCTACCTACCTACCAACAGTTCGCGCGCGAGTTGAATGCAAAGTAAATGTATGTGTCACCATACATTTACTCTTCATTTGTCTTTGTTAGGCTGATCCACCTTATCCAAATCAATTAATACTTTTTAAATTAGTCTTGGATCAATCGTTCGACGATAGAAACTTCCTAACTCTGTCACAAATTATATAAGTAGAATGGTGTACTAGTTACTTCGTTTTAAATGTGTTTATTGTTACATGAAAAATACAATAGTCATGAAAAAACTTATTGCTAACATCAAGAATCCTGTACTGTTACTTACCTATTCCGTGTTAGAATGTATGTGCCAACAAAATACGACAACGAGTCATCGAATCGCACGCGGCGATCGGCGATTGACGAATCCGTTGTTTTGAGGATGCTATCCGTTGATCAATCTGATTCAACGTACCTAAATCGATCCATATTAGAAGACTATATCTTTATGGTTTCTAAAAAAATTAAAGAGAAAAAAAAACTAAAATTTATTCAAATACATGTGGCGTTCTTCTTTCAAAATGCGTTCAAATCTGTTAGGTAAGTATATCTAACGTGTAAAGGTGGCGTCTCACCTAAACTTGTATCGTAACATTTGCAACAAAGGCGATATGCTACGATACCGTCTGGTTCTCGTAACGAGCAGCTTAAGACTTATATTAACACGTTGAAATGATACAAGTCGGTCGCCAGCTTAAGATGCCCGCCGGATGTCTAAAAATAGTCTTCACACATTAAAAGGTGTCACTTGTATGGGGACGTGTATCTTTCGTCCCCTCAATATTATGTGTCAGGAAGCATTCTTTGCGTGTAACGTAATCTTTCTTAAAAGGTTGAATGAGCTCCGGTACCTATTAGTACCTATAATGTAATGAATTCGGAGGGTGAGTCTGACTCGCATCTGTCCGAATTTTTTACTGGATTTTCGTAAGGTTGTTAAACTAAAAGATGTCTAGACATAACTAATCATTTTAACTTGGACCAATATTTAATTAAATTATATTCTGTAAACTAGACATATTTTGAATTTTGTTATTATATATACATTTTAATGTAATATAATTTTTGCACACTGTCTCTGACAGTAGATTGTGTACGGGAAGATTCTATTTTTATTTATTTATTTATTTAGACATCTTTATTGCACATACAAATTATACAGAATACAGTTTTAAAGCATTCTACTAATATTACACAGCTGTTATTACCCACAATTTTGCAAAATAAATGATTTATGATTTTTTTATGATTTAGAGTAAGTGAATCGTTATACCCTATTCTATGAAGTGAATGAAAATAACTTTAAAGTTTTGACTCCGAGTTTAGTCTATTTAAAGATTCCGTTGGAGTTTCTGAAGCTCCTTTCTTAGTGGCCAAATATTATTCGATATTCGGCTCGATGGTACATTAGCTGTCGCTGGATTGGTTAGGGTTCTTTCGAAGAAAACACTTCTTTTTGATTCTTCCTCTTTATTTCTGTTGCTACCACTCCCGAGGCCTGTTACCGGCGAACTGTGTCCGACCACAGATTCGGCCCCGCGTATATACTAATTTAGCCCGGAAAATAAAGGCCCTCTGATTGGTTATTGGCACTCGACCAATCAGAACGCTTATTAATGTCCAATCAGGATAGAGGGGGTGAGAGCGCGAGAGGTGCTGGTCGCGCGGGTGTGAAGGCGCGGGGAGCGCTTGTCTGCTATCCCTCTCTACCCTCCACTACTCTAACAATTTATTTTATACAACTATTTTATTTTATACAATTATAAAACTTATCCTATTACAAATTATTACCTTACTTTACTATAACTATGTTCACGCGTCCGAGCACTATAATATTTAATAACTGTTTATTTAACTGTCCCGCACAGTACTTTAAACATTGCAACATCGGCTTTGGTTTTCTCGGAAAATATAGACGTAGCGACATCATAAGGTTTTCATTTACCTTTACCATTTTCCTACAGTATCCTAAAAGCGTCGAATGAACTTTATAAGTCGCCGAAGTTCCTGTTTTCATCGAAGGTTTTCATTAGAATAAGTGAAGAGTTTTTTCTTCTTACAAAAGTTTTATTTGAACAGATTGAAAAGAATTAGATAAGGCGAACACAATTTTCCGTTCCTTTGTCTCAGCAAAATGCTTGCATAAATTCAATTGTTAGAGCGGCGGAGACAAAGAATATTAGTTTATTTCGAACCGTTTTGTGGAGCTTATTAGTGTAAGATTAAATACAATTTCAACATCATCACTTTATTACATTACTAGACCATGTCTGCTACTATGTCTGCTTGGTCTTTTTTCTGGGATAAAAAGTAATAAATATGATTTCGAGATGTCTTGTCCCGAGATACAACCTATGGCTGTACCAAATTTTATGAAAGTCAGTTGAACAAATGGGTCGTGCAGAATCTTAAGAAAACGTAGCAGACAGACAGATATATATATCTACTTTCGCATTTAGGATAAATTATGGATTAAGTTTAAAATATTGCATGTTACAAGGTGCAAATACATTTAAGTGTAGACCAATTATTTAGGTAGTTGTAATAATCGAAAACTTCGATAACTACAACTCCGCTTAATTCTATCTATTGGGGAAAGCTAAAATTTTTTTGTAAGCGCCTTCAAATCAACAATCATAGTTACGCGTATAAAATATTCGATTATTCAAGACTGTCTAAATTATTTGATTGTACCTAACCAATCAATTGTGCCCGAGGTAGTAAATTCAGGTAAGGTATCTAAACCTAAGATGCTAAAAAGGTAGGTACGTCCATACCATTGGCGCTACTTCTTTTTATGATCAAGTGGTCTTCTGCCCACTTACGTAAAATATTTTTTCAGAATTGACGCGCTCGATGAAGTAGTTATTTAGGAAGCATTTGCCATTCCTCATAATGTGATCAAAGTAATTCAACTGCTGTACTTTCTGGTCTTTAGTATTTCAAGATCACTTATCTTAGAAAAAGGGGTATTTTCTCATAAATTCAGCAGCCATACCTACTCCTACTCAAAAGTTATTGTTACAGATAAGAATCAAGTAACGAGCTTTTATGTTAAGACTTAGGATGCAAATACATCTACGAGTAAATATAAAATAAAATGATACAAATACGTATTTTGAATAAGTCTCTATCAACTTAAATGAATATTCATTGTTTCCTTTTGTTTTAATGAAACATATAGTTAAAAAAAACAGAATTTTTCTATTGCGTGAACAGAAAATAAACTGTTTAAGTCACGAACCTCGGACCTAAATAGGTTCACGCTAGGGTTAATGGCTGAAATAACTTGGTTTTAAGTATCAATATCACGCTTATTGCTTAAGCTTCAACTTCGTTGTTGTTAACTTCAACTTGTGCAGAACTTTAGTGGAACAGAACTTACCGATGTAATTTTTTATCAAGAACTCGATGATGCCGCGATTGTATTACCGTGAATAGAGGTTTTTGGAAGATCCCTTGGGAATTTTATGATTTTCCGGAATAAAAAGAAGTATATGTTGCCGCGCGATACTGCCTGATATTTAGATAACTAGGTATATTACAATAGAAATGACTAGACAACTGTAAAATTTTGTAATGATAATTGTTTCGGCGCAGACGCCCGGCAAGTTCAGAATACTAGTATCAAGACACGCGGAAGCGTGTCCAGCCAAAGTTCATAAAAACTGGCGAGCAGCACCGTGTGTAATATTACACGAACCATTTGGAGCCACTTTTGACCCCCTCATAACTCAAAAACTATTTCACATAAACATGTCAAATTTGGCGCATATATTGAGACCCGTGAGGTACATATGTGCTCCAAATTTCATAAGCACACCTCAAATGGTTATTTAGATATAAACGTACAAAAATCGTCATTTTTATGATCTACCTAGGTATAGATCAAAACTCTGACACGGGGCATACTACCATTGCTTAAAGCCGTATTATTTTAATATTGTTGACGTTTATGTTGTAGTGTTATAATCATAATTTTAAGGACGTCAAAGTACGTGACATTCAACCGTTATTTTGAAACAATACTGCTTTAAGCGGTGGTAGTAACTCCTTAACTATTGAAAATGACACATAATTATTATTTTAATGTAAATAATAATGAATAATAATATAGTTGCATTAAAACCTTACCTTCGTATTCATACATTTTGTGCAACGAAACGTCATTGACAGAAAAGAAGAAGAAACGTATTTGAAGTCGTCAGTTCAAGCTGTCAGTCATTGTGATTTGTATTCATTGTTTATAGTGGTTTTAGTGATATCGACTGTTTACCGTGCTTGTTTTCAATGTTTCACAAAAAACTTTTGATTTTGAACTTTTGCAATCAAAATTGATGAAATGTAGAAATGTGCTGTAGAGGTAGTCTGACCATAGATGTAATCTGTCAATGTCAGTGTAACTCTAGGTATACTATATATTTTTCTTGAGAATTCTCGTCTTTAATTATCTTGTACAATGGTGCCGATTCTGTAATGTAACATCTCTAAACTAAAGTAAAATGGCAGCTTTAAATCTAGTTCTGTCCCTTTCCGTAGGGAGTATTATGAAAGGGTTAGCAATATTTATAATGCTCTAATTTTAGTTTAGTTTAGAGATTGTGCACTACAGAATCAGCCCCAATGAGTCGTACAATAGAATTACTGGTGGGTGACACACTGACCTTACACCGAATAATAAGTACACCTACTAATGTAAAACGTAAACTAAACTAATAGAAAAGTCCTATTACATTGTAAAGGATTATTTGAATGATAGCAAGGCATGGGTATGAATTGTTACAGCGGCTGATTATGTAATGTTATATTATAAGTACATATATATAATTTCAAATATTTGTGAGATGGTGATAATAAAAAAAAAGCGGAGTTTATTGCGGGCTCTTCTCAGACCAGGGCACGTTTGGAACCCTCGTAGCTTTAGTTTTAAGATATCGTAGTTAATTATCACCATCACGTCTTATGCTCTGTAAGCATGACGTTCAGAAGGTGTACTTTGTAGGTACATATTTTGAATAAATATGTTTTGAGTTTGAGATTGAGTTCAATAATTTCTGTACAAAAAGTAATGATATCCCATCAAAAACATAAATGTAAAATGAGAGCCAAGTTCAAAATTGTGATATATATGCCTTGGTTGTTGACTTCAGCGACAAAAGAAGTGAGATCTTAATGGGTGCCAAGTTCAATGGTCAGTCCTGCAATTTATATATCCCATCAAAAACATAAATGTGAAATGAGAGCCAAATTCAAAATTGTGATATATATGCCTTGGTTGTTGACTTCAGCGACAAAAGAAGTGAGATCTAAATGGGTGCCAAGTTCAATGGTCAGTCCTGAAATTTATTTATAACAACATATAATATTTTATAACAACTTAAAATATCATTTCTTCTTATAACTTAGTATAAAATGTTGAAGACTAAGGCTTTGGCTTGGCTAGTTTCCATATACGAGTTATTATTAAGTAGGTACCTAAAAGTACAGTTTCTACCAGCAAGCCAAATTTTCGGAAGAATAAAATAAGAACTTACAGCTTTACAACTTGTGAACGCTATAATTCGTAAATGAAAACTAGCCAAGCCAAAGCCTTAGTCTTCAACATTTTATACTAAGTTATAAGAAGAAATGATATTTTCCGGGAAAATAGCCCAGGCATGCAGCATACACTGGAGCAAATTTCGCTAAAATTGCTTCAAAATATGGGCCGTGAAAGCGTGGCAGACAGTCAGACACACTTTCCTATTTATAATATTAGATTTTCCCTTAAAAGCATGTCATAAAGACGGTAATAGGTAGTTTTAAAAGCGTATCTATCTAATAACATGCCATCAGACTGTGTTATACCTGAAACCCACGTGTAAGCGTTGCTCGGTCCTGAATATTTTATGCTTCGCCTTAACGCTTCAGCGCTATTTAGTGCCTTTGTTAACAAAGGAGTTTGAAGTGTGACGTGATGTGATATATACCATGATGTTTGTTATACAAATTCTCTATATTGATATAATAGCCGGATATACAACGACCTTCACCGATCTATTTACCAGATGAAACCTACTTTTTATTTTTATTTATAGTTAAATTCGCCTAAAATAGGTTGAGTTAAATATCAAAAAATATAGATAATTTTATAAAAAAACGCGATGGTATAGCATTGGCTACAATAAACTTCGCAAAAAAAAATTAATTAATTTAAAAATAGCCTGGACCGGATTTTGATAGGCAACCTATTTTAGGCGTATTTATCTATTATTAAATAAAACTAAAAAGTAGGTTTCATCAGGTAAACAGATCGGTGAAGGTCGTGGTATATCCGGCTCGAGTACTATAAGATACGAGGAAAATATCCAACAACAGCCTTTTTTATGACAAGTTATATAACCACGCAGTCAAGCGCTGACATAGTACCGAATAGGGCTTAAATTGTATAAGTGAGGATGATCGTCTAAAATAAATGTGGCCTAACTTCGAACGATAAAAGGTATGACAATAAATGTTAGCTAGCGGAAGCTAAGTTTTTGTCGTTAGGGTGTTAACTAATAACAACCAAATCTTCTCACTAGGCCAGAGAGGAGAGACCAATTGGAATTTGGCGAAGTATAAAATTGCTCCTGCAGGGTATCGAACCCAATATCTCCAGCTCATAACCACAATTTTCACAAGAATTGTGGTCTTATGATTATCACAGAGAGAGAGGTTGTCAGCAGCTTAGCCTATGCTTGTAGTATTTTCCACAATCTCTACTAATTAATAAACTGTTTTTATTCGATATAAAACAGAAAGAACTGCAGGACTTTTCCAAATCAAAATTGTGAAAAAGACTTAGTATAGTAACAAAATAACTATATTAATAGTATAAATGCGAAAGTTTGGATGATGGGTGGATGTTTGTTACTCATTCACGCCCATACGACTGAACGGATCTGAATGAAATTTGGCACAGAGATAGATTATAGTCTGAAATAACACAAAAACTTAAAAACAAACTACTTTTTATCCCGGAAAATTAAAGAGTTCCAGCGGGAACCGAAAAACCTCAATCCACGCGGATGAAGCCGCGGGCATTAGCTAGTAGTTCATAAAGCCTAGTGCATTAAACCAACCAACAGGCACAGCTATAGATAATATTCTGTGATAATATTGTTCCAAAGCAAACATAAACATTTGGCTACTATGCGTAACAGAGTCACAAGTAGCGGGCGCTTGTCACACCAATATAGCGAATCAACCTCTTAACTGGCAATGCGGACTTGTACCTACTATACATACAAAAAGAAAGCAAAATGTAACAGAAAAAATTATGTGTCGCTGCAACGCTACACAAATTCAATTTCAATTTATTTCAATTTATTTATTTTGAATACAACAATATGTACAAATACTATATACTCCTTAAAAAACTAGACAAGGTTAGTCGGGTATAAGGTTATTTCGGTACTTATGAACAAAGGTGTGCTTAGACACCCGTACTAAGTTAACTTGCATTACGCGTGTCGTCACCTTCCTCCGAACCTCTTACAATAATATAATGATTTCATTGATTCTAGTTAAATAAATAAATATATTGTAAAAAATATTTTAGCACAATATTATTTCAATATTCTTTATTTATTTAATTATCTGTAGACTTGGCCGAAATTTGATTGGGGATACCTACCTACATAATTATTGAAGGATAAAAGTTTATCAAAACATTATCAATTTACGCTTACAATTTCTGAATTTTTCCTGGTCTGGCTTGGTGGGGGGCTTCAGCCGTGGCTAGTTACCATACCGGCAAAGACATGCCGCCAAGCGATTTAGCGTTCCGGTACGATGCCGTGTAGAAACCGATTAGGGGTATGAGTTTAATATAAATGCCATGTTCCTAACAGAGATCGCAGTCAAGGGATAACATATAGTGGATTAATAAAATAAAGTTAAAAAATATCGATGATCCCCAACCCCAAACAAGAATCTTAGCCAACCCCACTAAGTAGAAGTCTTGATGATCCTGCGCCGCTTAACACCAGTCAGCTCATCCAATGGTTTATTTGCACGCTGGGTTGTTTATTTAAGTATTGTGCCTATTATACTGTATAACCGTGTTTTATCAGGCTTGATCTTGGCAGGCTTGGTCGGCTACATCAGTCGTCCGTCTGCGGTCGAGACAAACATCCAGCGGCACCAAAATTTTCACTATCATAGCTTCCAAAGCACAATATGCGAGGTAGGAAATTACTTTGAAACAATATTGTTGACACCGAAAAAGAACTTTACGGACATTTTATCAGCCCGGCCTGTAAGTAGTGGTTTTTTCATTTCATTGTAATCCCAGGTTTACAGTAAGTTGGTAGGTAGATATACCTACTTATAACTTACTGGCCGATACCCGCGACATGGCAAAAAAAATATACTTATTATGTGACGATGCCACAAAGAAATGCGAACGTCCGCGATTAGCTAAGCTGAGTTTCTTTGTAAAAAAATATCTCAGCTATTCTTGTCATCCGAAGGACCTTAATCTAAAACGGATCTCTTTAAAAAATAACAAAGGCGAGAAGTCTCTTAAAATATACATCTTCCTTACCGCTAAGTCGAACGCAGGGCAGGAAGGAGATAATTAAGCACTTCCCATTCTCAGTAAAGTAACCCTTTAAAATATGAGAGGCCATGAAATCATTTAAGGCGATCGTATACCACTAGGGCCCGTATTAATAAACTGACGTCAGCCAACAACATGTTCTTAAGTACCTATCGGTTACTCTATGATAAAACCCGGTCTTGACCAATACTTGTAAATATGTTCTTAGCTAATATCGGTTTATTAATACGGGCCCAGGAGTGCAGCTACAGGCGCAGCAGCTGCAAGTACTAACTGCCGAGATCGCATACTGAGCTGAAAATTCGCGTGACATCAGCTGCATTGGACGTATATGAAAAAAGTTGAGCTAGGAGAGTTTGGCACTGACGTTACCTCAGTCTTAATTACCGCTTTTTACTCTCGCGGCTGCAATCCGCCGACGCACTGGCGTTTGTTGGCGTTACGAAAGCGCAACCATTCGCGTGTTATTTAGAGCAATTATAATGATAGATAGAACTCAAAAGGAGCTATGTAAAATTTGAGTTCACTTCGTTTCGCAGCCAATGTAACCCAATCGTAACGGCCTTCGTGCCCGTGTACGATCTCCTTAAAAAGTCCCTATCCCTTTAAAAAATGACAGCGGAAAGAAGCCGTGAAATTGTTTTAAAACTTGTTGGACGCATCTTTTCGGCTTCTAAATGCGGTATGCGTAAATTGATCGATGACGAAAAAGAATCCCTGTTTACGTATTTGTTACGCCACTTCTGCATGCCGACGTTTTTTTAATGGGTGACATAATTTTCTTTACATCCAATGTAATCCGTGGGCGAAATGGTAAAATACTTTAGGTGATTGACTATATTATAGTTCCTGAACTCTTATTTTCTTGATGAACTGGATATTATGGACCTTGTGTCAGGATCCACTTGAAGAGAGCTTTGAGTTCGAGTATGAGAAAAGCGCTATGAATCAGTTAGCCTTGTACCGATCACTTTGAAACTTTCTGGTGGCAAGTTGATGATAACTTTCTGTGGAGTAATCTTTCTTAGATTTCTGACTCTAAACGCTATGAGCAATGTTCGATGATGAGCAAAATATAAAAATATTTAAATATATGAATAAAACAAAACATTAATTATTAAAATCATACGAGTTTGATATTATTAAGACTCCATTTAAATTTCATTTAAAAGGATGCATAAGATGGATAATAGATATTATTAAGTCTTCCTAATGTGGTATCAGTTAATTGTTTGACGACAAGAATATAGTTAGTTTACATATTTGTCACGCCACTTTAACATTTCGACACCTAATTTGTCGTGATCGGCGTTCAAACGCCACGGCTAGGCTTCAGTCCCACAAACTCATGCGGCCCGGTTTATTTTATTTTTCATATACAATAGCAACGCTGCCACCGGGTCAGATAAGTTTGACGGACTATACCTATGCGTATAGTCACGTCGTAACTGCAAATCGGTTGAATACTGAAAATGTTTCCTATCAATTTATAAATGGCAATTTCATTATTTCCACAACTAATAATACATACCCATGTGATTGTACTTGATAACAATAATATTGTTTGCTTCAAACGATTGAAAATTATACCTACTCGTGTGCACGCTGTGACGGGTTTTATAAAGTGTTTATTTATTTTCCAATCCCAGGTCATACATACCTCTGCCTACGGTTTATTTAATAATTATAATGATTTTTATTTCACTTTTAGCCACAAAGCAAGCCACTTTTAGGCATATAATATTATATTTTACATCAATCCTTCTCTTGAACGGAAGCCAATAAATAATGAGGCTGAATCATAGGTTTCCAAACTATCTTAGCTAAAAAAAAATTGGCAGTCATAGGGACTGCCGATAGAAGTGAAAACATATATGTTTTTTTTCATTTATTTATTTTTAACGAATTAAAAAATAATAATAAAAATTAAAGTTTAATTACGAATGTACTATATTTATACCTTTTGTCTTTGTAACAACGCGAATGTCGGTGTTCGCGAGCATGTCGCTATTCGCGAGCATGTCGGTCACGGTCACGCGAATCCACATTTTTACTCCCTACGAAAAATTGCTAAACGCGGCTAAAGAAGTTTTCACATTAAAAATCTATTCTTATTATATTATATTATAAATGTGAAAGTGTCTCTGTCTGTATGTCTGCTACGCTTTGTCTTTTCAAAAGATATTTATGAAATTTGGTACACACCGGCTTGTTAGAAATAAATGAATATAAACTCGAAAAGATTGAGAACCAATGCGTTAGTATGACCTCTCCAAGGGACCTCAATTTCGCCTTTAATATTCTATGAACATTTCGCTTTTACTCAAGGATTCATCAGGTAAACACGTCTTAGCTACTTTATGAAAATCAAAAACAATATTTCAGGACAAATCTTAGTTATAGCAAATTCAAATATATATTTCACCGTAAGATTGTAAAAACCGTTAGATTATAATCAAACTCGCGAAATTGCAAACTGTCGAAAGATCACAATTTAACGTATTATTTTTCGCGGCCGGGCACTACCTGATTGTAAATGTCGAACCTTAACCTAACCTACAAGAAAGACACAAGAAAACGTAAATACAATTAATATTTCAAAAATTGACACTCAGAACATTGAACGGTTCACAATCTGTCGACAGTTTACAATCTCGCGAGTTAGATTATAATCTAACGGTTTTTACAATCTTACGGTGACATATATAAGCACTGTCCAACAACTATCATTTCGCTTCGCTAAACTACCTACCACCAAAAATATTACCATCAACTATTCGCAGGTACTTTACGAGTCTTCGGTTTTCGGCCATACTCCACTACACTGGTCAATTACAGGTTGGCAGCTTCACCCACCTTTGAGGACATAAAAACTTCCAGGTATGGAATATGGTAGCATCGTTAGGTTTTCTAACGATGCTATCACATTATCACACATCACATATCACGACACATTTCACCACGTATGTCCGTCCGTCCGTCAGAGATTATGACGGGCGGATATTAGAAAGCTGTAATTTGCTATGTAAAATAAAATTAGAAAAAATAAAATATGGTAGGTATCTCCCTTACAAGTACGCTGATTCTTTTTCTTCTCATCAATCACATGGTCTGTCATTGGGTAGGTCGTTATAAAATGGGTGTGGGAAACCCATTTTTCGATTCAGGGATCTAAAGTTTTAGAAGCTTTAAATTTAATAATAAAAATAACTAAGCTTTAAATTTAATAATTTAAGAAACAGCTAAAAAAACTTTGAAAGGGACTTAAGATTAAAATTGTCAAAATATAAATAACTGTTTTTGGAGATGTGAAGAAATTCATGGAAATTCATTCATTCATACAATATAACAAAATTAAGAGTCAAACTACCACAGCTAAGTAGACCATACTGTACAAGATAATAGTAAATAGGTGGTCGTTAAGTTATAGTCAGCCAACGTATTACATGCTTGCATATTGTCCGACACGCACTTGGCCGGTTTTATTATTGGGATTTAAATGCAAGCTCTTAAACTCTGTTTGTTATTAATAAGCGGTGAGTAAACTCAGACCTTGAATAAATTGCGACGAGATCATAACATTTTTGATAGTAGAAAAGTTTGTCTTATTGGATTATTTTAAAAGTGCTTTCGCCATAAAAAATAAAACTGTACAATGTTCAGATGGAGTAAGTACCTACCTACTAAATAAAATATTTTTAAAAATATCAAGCAAAATAGAGCGAAGGTTGAATATACCTTTTACCAAAGAAGCTGTGCTATGAACATTTGGCAGCAATTTTCATTTCGCTTTTATTCATACGAATTACAAGAAAATGAACGTATTTAGTTAAAATACAAGCACAGTCTAAAACCACGATCACACGTGTAAGTTTTTACCTAAGAAAGTCAGCGACTTACAAGACTGAATACATCTCGTAAGTTACTCATATACTTATTCTGTGCGGTCAAGCATGCAGTTACAAGCGAAGCACCGTTTACCTTCCCAACCAAGCAAGAAAGCCAAGTTCCCAAGCAAGCAATGCTTACGAGAGTAAAACTTACAAGTGTAATCGTGGCATTCAAAAAGTATTACCTATTTATACTGTGATTTAAACAACGGTTATTTTTCTAGGACCTAGTAGGTATTTTCAATTATGACGTTTAACTAGAAATGGCAAAGGCGTGGCGGTTTTTAAAAGATTTCCAGCAAGGGTTAGGTGCATTACACACTGCCTATGTTGTTAGATTTCCATTAACAAAAAAGAAATCCCATTTTCGATACAATCGATTTTCAAACAAAGTTCCATGCCATTTACTTCCGTAATTACGTGGAAAGTTCTTTTTTTATTAGATGTAGGTATAGGTACTTGACCGTTCCGGGTTGCCACAATTAAGTTAAATGGCTACCAATAAGCAATGTTTATTTTCTTTCTGTGGGCAATTTATTTTATATATTATATTATTATATTTATATTGTATTTCGCTAATAAATGCTAAAAGACAATGGGGACTTAATGAGATAAACATATTTTTGATTCGTTAAATTTTGCAATTAACATCGATGTATTTGATGAATTAATAAGTAATTTAAAATTTGCAATGCCCTGACAGGGTCTCATGCCAATGTACCTACTACATGAACGCAATAAATAGTTTATCTATCTATCTGATTTGGACGAGATACAGAGAAAGTTTGCATCCCGGGAAAGGACATAAGTAATATGCTTTTTTCTGAATAATGAGAAAATATTTATAGTTATTTAGTTTAAAAAGAAAAAAACACTAAATCTACACGAACGATCAACGAAGTCACAGGCATCATCTAGTTGTATATAAGTATCGGTAATATAACATAGTTATTCTGATAACGACCTCCGTTCGTGATTCAGATATCCTGTAAGTTACCCAACCGGATTTCTCATTATGGCAGTCTCCTGCGAGGATATTTACGTTGATTATATTACTGCTTTGGGCCCCGTAACTAGGGACGAATACGATAATAATGAATACTTCTACCCTTGGGCTTGTTAGAATGCTTGTAATCCATACTAATATTATAAATGCGAAAGTTTGGATGGATGTTTGTTACTCAATCACGACAGAACGGCTGAACGGATCTGGATGAAATTTGGCACAGAGATAGACTATAGTCTGGCTACTTTTTATCCCGTAAAGTTAAAGTTCCGCTAAGTTTCCGCGGGAACCAAAAAGCCTCAATCCACGCGGATGATTTTGCGGGCGTCAGTTAGTTTTACAATAAAACTTAGGTACACATTTTATTGATAGAGGCCTGATATTGTAAGAAAATCGTAATGGTTACTTTTTGTCAAACAGAAAAATCAGTTGAGTTCATCCATGCTTTTCGACCATGACGCGGGCGAAATTTGGCGCCATTTAGAATTAACATGAATTGGATTGTTGATCGATGACGCGATATTTGTTTCGAGTTGCCTGTCAGAAGTCTGGTTGGCCGGTTTAGCACATCTCTACTCCTTTCCGCTTTAATGAAGAGGCACGATAAAGACCGGACATCATAAAACATCTGCGCGATACTTCCTTTGTCTCTAGTAGCTTCAGCTTCAAAGTCGGTTCCACCTGCTCAGATCTATTAAAAATATAATAAAATCATACAAATTAATTATTAATTAGTTATCAGTTGCCGACTTAACACTGTTTATAATTGAATGATTTAATAATGTTTCCGCAAGAACAGCGCTATACATCGATCCATCTCTCCCCGGCTTATATTAATACGATCGGAGGGAGACCGTGCCGCCCGACATCCATCTTTGTTTCAGTAACCCGTGGTTAATTAAGAATTCGTCCACGTGAAGCGATTTATTCACGTTTGCTACTTCTTTTTAGGGTTGCTTACCTAAAAAGTAGGTTTGCAACTCTTATGGTGGGAATATGTTCGGTTCTGGTTTAAAACGTTTATATTTCAAAAAGATTTTATTATTCACTTGGATGAAACTTACAGGCTAACATAAAATATTGAATGTAAACAACATATAGCATTTTGAGCGTACTAGATTCAGTTAAATTAGTTTATGTATTTTTTTACATTATGTTATATTCCAGGCAATGTATATATAACTATTGGTTCGCGCCGAATTGAGACCTCGCGGTATCCTTATGATAGTTAGTACAGAGCGCCATCTATTGACATCATTGTGAAGTTCTGTTAAAAATAATAAAACTCATTGAAATTAAATAATTTCGTTTCGTTTCGTGTTTAGTATTTGTTGTTCAAGTACAGCAGGGATGCACAGACTTATTAAGACTAGGGGCCACTCGGGCAAATTATGAACTGATGGCGGGCCGCCAGAAGTATAGGTAATTAAAGACAATAAAGAATTGATAAATATGTATTAAAATTGAAAAAGAATTTATTAATTTGAAGCGTGGCAATGCATAGTGCTTACAATCTTTTTTATATTTGGCTCAAATTTACTTGTAGCAACACGTAAAACTGCTTCCAAACTTTCATTTGCAAGGCGGTTTCGATTTTTTGTTTTATTATTATTTAGTATTGAAAAGGTTTGTTCACATATATAGGTAGAACCAAATAAGCTGGCACATTTCAGAGCGTTTATACGCAACTCTTTGTACGTATTTTTATCAATGCAGCGGTAAAAGTTCAGCAAGTCTCCTTCGTTGAATTTGTTGCGTAAATCTTGGTCGTTTTGAATGTCGATAATTTCTAACTGCATTGACTCTGGCGCATTTTCAACTGAAATCGTGAAAGGATTGCTGAATATGTCCAACAGAGGTTTCAATTTTTTAAACTCCGAAAATCTGTCTTGAAAAGATTGAATCAAAATATCTAGCTTTTCTACATAACTGAAATTAATCGCAGTTTTGTTGAATTTTTCAGCCATTTTCTTATAATTCGGAAAATGATTGTAATTTCCAGAATTCAATTGCGATCTGAAAAGTGTCAGCTTGCATTGAAAGGATGATACATGAGCGTAGAGCTGGGATATCAGTTGATTTTTGCCTTGAAGCCGTGTGTTCAAGACATTCAAATGATTTGTAATGTCAACTAAAAAAGCCAAATCACACAACCAATCAGGATTTTTAAGTTCCGGGACATCCCTTTGCTTGTCCGCCAGAAATATTCCAATTTCTTCTATTAAATTTAGAAATCGTTCCAGTGTCAATCCACGACTTAGCCACCTTACTTCTGTATAATACAGTAAATCTCCATATTCGCTTTCGATGTCATCAAGGAATTGTTTGAATTGCCTGTGATTGAGTCCTCGTGATTTTATGAAATTTACAGTCGAAACTACCACTTTCATGACATTTTGAAATTCAATTTTTTTAGAACAGAGGGCTTCTTGGTGTATCATGCAGTGAAACTGCATGAGATCTTCAGCGTTTATGTTTTTTTCTTGCAGATGCTTTTTCAGCAAAGTAACTAGCCCAGAATTGACACCAATCATCGAAGGAGCACCGTCAGTCGCAACTCCCGATAATTTTGATAAGTCCAAATTAGTTTTTGAACACTCATCCAAAAGTACATTGAGTATATCAACTCCTCTGGTTTGACCTTTCAATGAACACATTCCTAATAACTCTTCTAAGACTTCAAAATCTTGAGTAACACCTCGTATGAATATGAGAAGTTGAGCTGTGGAACTAATATCAGTGGATTCGTCGAGTGCTAATGAAAAAAATTCAATGATATTAGTTTTTTCATTTAATTGTTCCGCAATATTACCTGACAAAGACATAATTCGTCTTTGGATAGTCATACGATTCAGTTGAATTTTCTCAAACTTTTTTGCTGCTTCTGGGCACATTTTCTTAGCGGCAATTTCTATGCATTCTTTTACAAAATCCCCATCATTGAAGGGGCGACTTCGCTTTGCTATCATTCGAGAAATTTCATAACTAACTTCTGTAGCTGTTTCTGAATCTTGAATAGGTTTTGTAAACATAGCTTGCTGACCAATAAGTTCCCGTTTTAAAGACAACATTTTTTGCTTTCTTAATTCGCCTGTAAACTTGGTAAAAGTAGGATGCTGCGTTTCATAGTGCCTTTTAACATTATATTCCTTTGCAATCGCAACAGAATTTTTGCAAATTAAACAAACGACTTTGTTATGTGACCATACAAAAAAGTATTTCTCGGTCCAAATTTCTTGAAACTGCCGATTTTCATCTTTAACCTTACGTTTATTACTAGGTCCTGGCTTGTCCATGTTGCGTTCTAATCCTGGCTAGGATTAACACAGCACCTAAAAACAATTACAGTACCTACTTAAATTACCCATCCTTTTTTAAATTACCAAAAATAATTGATTAAATAGGTAGGGAAACACTTATTAATAACAGAGTTTTACTTACGATTTCACAACACAATTATACACCGGCTAGTCGAGTTAAAATCTACACTAGAACTATTGACACTTCACTCAAATTAAAACCGAACTGTCGGTCGCTGCGGTTAGCGTGGCTTTTATACCGCGCGTATAGAGTCGAAAACTGTCTGGAGAAATCTCGAAACCGACTCTGGAAGCTTCGTGTATCTACCTACGCGAGCAATCGGGAATTCGGGACTATTGCTATCTCGCTTGCTCTAACAATATAACCCGCGGATAACGCGCCGCCGCGCCGGCCGCGGCGCTTCCTCAAGAAAACGAATTTAACCGAGATCAGCACGAACATTACCGACCGCTGTTACCGACGCATGCACGGCGCATTATTCTGGAATAGAATTCAATATTTTTCGAATATACGAGAGTATTATTTTTGCTGTCGGCGGGCCACCAGTATTCGACCGGCGGGCCGCATGCGGCCCGCGGGCCGCGGTCTGTGCATCTCTGAAGTACAGGATATAAATCAAATAATTTATCAAGTTGCAGGCGCAGCCTTTCAGAAATTGGGAGTTCTTAGGTCAACTTTGGACGTTAGAAAATTTCCACTTTGAAAGCCTCCCTATTCTATTACAGAGACTTATTTAGTCAATATTGTGTCGATATGATAGCTAAAATGATATCAGAAAGATTAAATTACATATTTCGAAATCAAGAACGGCTGACGATTGATGACTACATCCACCTTAGAGATGCTCTCAATCAAGACGTGAGTATTGACCCTTATGATCGGTCAACATGTAATCTAGCCATCGTCATTGACAGGTTAACAAACTTAGCTCAACTTTGACAGTAATTACTAAAATTACTTACTCACATTAAAAGTATTAATTTTCATTAATTTATATTTAAGTAAATATAGTACATATGTAAAATCTATAAATTGTTTACTTTGTTTTTTTTACGATTAAACTACAAATCTAAATTGCGCCCGGGCGAAGCCGGGGCGGGTCGCTAGTAGGGTATCTTTACATAAGCTCAGTGGCTTAAATTTTTTGCTAGCCACTAAATCAGAAAATAAGATAGATGGACTGTAACCTAAACGGATTAGTTAAGTAAAGTTTGATGAAGTCAGTACCTTATTATTGTTCCCACAAAGTCGTACCGCAGTGATCCATTCAACCCTGAACCCTGCTAGGCTTTTAAACGGAGAGAGTGAGAGAGCATGCCGTCATTTCATCTTCGTTTTAGCATCCAGAATATGGTTATATGGATATATTAGAGCTCATTTAGACGACCCAATGTATGTGCTCATCAATTTGGACAATTAACGCCATACGTGAACCTTGTATTGATTGCCGCAAATGTTGGTGTTTTTGAGTTCACTTTAGATGGATGTGAAACTTTTTTTACACATTCACTCTGCTATTGGCAATGCTAACAATCTTACTAATATTAGAAATAAATCATAAAAGTTTGAATTTATGTATATTTGTAAAGTTATTTGGATCATTCACGCCACGTTCTTTTAAAGTAGGTAATTACAGTGTTTTACCTAAGCTGTAATGTCATAGCATAGGCTGCTATGTAAATGGGCGTATAAGTAATGGCTTATTATAGATAAAAGGCAATTTAGCGGATGCTAAATATGTAAGAGAGAAAGGCAGTTGCCGGCATGAAAATTATACTTTTTAGAGGAGTAACCTACTATATTACCTATAATATGGAGGTAACCCTGTTAGTACGGTCTACGATACATCATTTAACAAATACTAGCTGATGCCCGCGACTTCATTCGCGTGGAATATTTTTTTTTTATTCACACGGGAACTTCTCAATTTTCTCGGGATAAAAAGTAGCTCAACTCAACTATACGCATGCAAAAAATCACGTCGATTCGTTGCGCTGTTGTGACGTGATTGAAGGACAAATCATCAAACCAACAAACAAACACACTTTCGCATTTATAATATTAGTATGACTAGTGTCCTTCCCTGAACATAGAACCCGATTGCAGCGCCCCCAACCGAGTCCAATCTTAAAGATAAGCCATTCCGGGATCCACTCACACACACAAAAATTGCACTAGATCAGCCACGTAATTTTCTATTAATCATGTCAAGTTAAATTGCAAAAAAATGTATAATCTGTCAAGAACAAAATGCAGTAGGTAACATCAGAACAAGATGCTTCTAAATCTGTATTTTAAGGGGCATCCACGGTATCAAACGAGGATGCTTTAAATAGTTATCTGGATATTCTGGAACGCGGTGACATTTTCAAAATGAGTCAGCTGGTAACTGATTCTTTATTTATATACCAGAACTAAATATATTTTATACTAGACTAGCTGAAGCCCGCGACTTCGTTCGCGTGGTTTAAGTTTTTTGATTTCCGCGGGAACTTCAAATTTTCCGGGATAAAAAGTAGCCTATGTCACTCTCTAGGTCCTCAACTATACCCATGCCAAAAATCACGTCGATTCGTTACTCCGTTGTGGCGTGATTGAAGGACAAACCAAGAAACAAACACATTTTTGCACTTATAATATTTTATGTACTTGATGATGCCCGCGACTTCATCTATGTTGTTTTATATTCCACGGGAACTTCTTAATTTTCCGGGAAAAAAAGTCTATAAGTAGCCTAGTGTTCTTCCCCGGGATGCAATTTATTTTTCTACTAAATTTCGTCAAAATCGTTTGAAAAGATTTTCGTCGGACTGAAGGCGAACTGAACAAGATAGACATACTTTTGCATTTATAATATAAGAATGGAAGTAAGTTTAGATTATGGATTTAGCAAATATACTACGTGGATTCAATATAGCCTCGTGGGCTGTATTGCTGGGATCCGTGGTAACACATCGATTTCGTGCAATTTTGTGTGGTATATTTGTATTTTTCAGGATAAAAAATAGCCTACGTCCGGCGTCCATCCCCGGAATGCAATTTATCTATCTCTGTGCTAAATTTAGTCAAAATATAGTTGAAAATAGTAGATCGCTAGTTGAAAGGTAAAATACCGACAGACAGATACCTCCACGTTTATTATATTAATCATATTTAGTTTCTATACTATACTAAAATATTATATATGCTAAAGTTTGGATGGATGGATGGATGCTTTTTACTAAGTCTCGATAGAACAGCTGAATGGATCTGCATGAAATAGATTATCGTATGGAATAACACAGCTACTTTTTATAAATAAATATAAATAAAAGACCTCCTGCGGGAATCAAAAACCTCAACTCACGCGGAAGAAGTCGCGGGCATTAGCTAGTAAAATAAAAATCATTTATTTTGCCAAATTAGTTTTTTTTTTATCCACTACAAGTTAGCCCCTGACGGCGATCTCACCTGATTGTTAGTGGTGTAATGGTGAAGATGCTAGCGGCCTAACCTGTGAGGGGTATGGCAGTTTTAAGAAAACTACACCCGTAATACAGAATAGGTAACCCGTAATCGGTGGTTTAAAGATGTTTTAAGATTTAACCAAAATTGAAACAAATAATACTTTCCTTGCAACAGCGTTTCTTATTTAGTGGAACGCTGATTACGGTGATCCTGCCCCAGCGTCGAATTTCTTTCAGTTTCAGGAGTCATTCAAGAAGGGGCTATTTATTTTCTAATTAACGCCATGGACCCTTTGAGCAGAGCGATAGTGATCTCTTAATTAAATTTCTGTCATTAAGGCGAGATAACATTTTTTTTAATTTAGGCTGCTTTTTTTCAAAAAAAAATTCAAAATTTTTTAACATAATATTATATTATGTGAAGCTCTAGGGACTTAAAACAGGAAGCGGCCCGGGCGCTTTTTCTTTTTCTTTAATTATAATTTCAAACATATTTTATATCATTCAAACAAAGAATTATAGGAAGATAAAATAAAATACTAGGTACTACTTATTATGTTTACAATAGTTTTAAAACATAAAATACAAATCATCCGGGCAAGTGCCCGGATGATTTGTATTTAGAATTAAAATGATAATTGATGCCCAGAATTAAAATGATAATTCTCAGTTCTTGGAAAATCAGGCATAGACATTAAAACCCATCTAAATACTTACTCTTAATTCGATCAGGCTTTATAGGGCGCTGCCTCAGCTTAAAACTAGAGTCGATTACAAGCATTACCTTAAAGTGACTACATTGATGAAAATTTAAATTTTTGAGTTCAGACTGGAGGAAGCATATCGTTCCTAATTTTACAGGCAGGTTTATATATTAAGTCCCCAGCATAATTATTTCTTGCGTTTTTCACATTGTAAAAGCGTTGTTAAGAGACTGTCGCTCTGGTTACGCTTGGACTGATAATGCTACAGTAAGCATTGAGCTTCGACGCAACATATGTTAGGTTAACAAACGAGTGGTGTCACTCTCACACAGTGTTTGTCGAGAGAATTAATGAGACGGCCAGATGCCGGACGCACAAGCTGTGACTGGACATGTGCCCATTGTAATACGAAGGAAAACGTATAGAAATCGACGTCATGACCCCACCATGATGATTTGATGAAAATTGTGGATTAAAGAGGTGGAATTCATTCGACAATTCAAAAGCACTTGAAAAAGTCTACTTGAATAATACTTTAGTAATGAGTTCAGACTGGTGGAGGCAAATCATTCAAAATTTTACAGGCAGCTTTATCGATGCTTTATCGATGACAGCAAGGATGTGAAGATTTCTAATAAGCTTAGTAATGTCAATGTAAAATTGCAAAAACCGTCAGATTGCAATCTAACGCTTTTTATCTCGATAGATTGTAAACTTTCGACAGATTTTGAACCGTTCAATGTTCTGAGTGTCAAATTCAGAAAGTATTTACGTTTTCTTGTAGGTTAGGTTAGGTTAGGGTTCGACATAAATAATTAATTAGGTAGTGCCCGACCGCAGGCACAAATGTTCTATACGGCTAATATACCTATAACAGATTACAATCTACCGAAAAATAATGCGTTAAATTGTAATCTTTCGACAGTTTACAATCTCGCTAGGTAGATTGAAATCTTACGGTGACAGTAATAAGGAATTCCTTTTTTTGTTATAATATCGATGGCAGCAAAGTACAACAAGGCATCTACAAAATCAAATTTTATTATCATTAAAAAATAGGGACTTTTTTGAGAGTCAATTAACATGAAGTTTTCTATGATGCATTAAAATAACCTTCTATATCCATACTAATATTATAAATGCGAACGTGTGTCTGTCTGTCTGTTTGCCTTCTACGCTTTCACGGTCCATCTGTTCAACAGATTTCGATGAAATTTGGTACAGGGATGGGTTATATCCCGGGGAAGGACAAGGCAACGGGGCTTTTTATCCTAGAAAATTAAAGAGTTTCCGCGGAAATAAAAAAAACCTCAATCAACGCGGACGTCATCTAGTATTCCTACACTGGAAACGTACACCCCCACCCCCTTTAGGTACTGTTCAATATTGGTGAATTTCTACTGGTACTAACATAAGTTTGAAACAAATGTTCATGTTCGCATTGCTGACTTTACGTGAAATGAACCTTGAAAATTGAGCTTTCAGGAGAATTTTCGAGCTTTACATTTTCAGCAATCATTGTACTTAATAATTTTTCGATATAAGATTTTTGGCTGAATAAAATTATCCGTTCCAATATTTTTTCAGCTGACTTTTATTTTAAATCTTTTATCTTTGTTTCGAATTGTAATAATATTATCATATTAACATCTGTGCCATATCTGATATGCTCTTCTTGTGTTTTTCTGTTGGTTTGTCCTTCAATTACGCTGTAACGGAAGTTGAGGACTTAAGGACTTCACTTAAATCCCTTGACGACCTCCCTGGTTGAGAGCGCTGTGATATTATAAGTGGGAGATCCCGAGTTCGATTCCCGACAGGGTCAATTGGGGAATTTATAATTTCTGAATTTTCTCTGACCTGGTGGGAGACTTCGGCCGTGGCTACCACACTACCAGCAATGACGTACCGTCAAGCGATTTAGCGTTCCGGTACGATACCGCAAAGCAACGGATTGGGGGTATACTTGTATTTTTATAATATTTTTCTTCGATTTAGACTTTATAAAAGCTCTTATTACGAAAGTCAGATGGGTATTGTATACAATTAATAAAATAAGTCTGCAAAATAGGTCGTAGGTTCTAAATAAAAAACAATACTAATCCATACTAAACCATCCTAATATCATAAATGCGAAAGTGTTTCTGTGTCTGTCCAGCTGTCTCTCTGCTACGCATTCACGGCCCACCTGTTCAACCACTTTTGATGAAATTTGGTACAGGGATAGTTTGTATCCCGGGGAAGGAAGTAGGCTATTTATCCCGGAAAATTATGGAGTTCCTGCGGGAATTGAAAAAACTTAATCCACGCGGACGAAATCGCGGACATCATCTAGTTACTAGTATACTAAAGTGATAATTAATACGTTTCGTGTTCATTATATAAACTCATCAACGCCAGCGTGGTAGGCCGAGGCCACGGTGGCGTGATGAACTAGACCAATTTTATGCTCAGTGGCCCATAGAAGCACAGAATAGAGAGTTATGGAAGAATCGGAGAGAGGACTTTGCCCAGTCGTGGGACAGCATAGGCTAGAATAGAATAGAATAGAAAAATTAATAAGTTACTCAAGTACCTAATCAAACAAATATTTAATAATGTTGTTTACGGTGTTGTATGGTTTTATTATGACGACCTCCGTGGCGCAATGTGTAGCGCTGTTGTATTAACGTGGGGAGGTCCCGGGTTCGATCCCCGGCAGGATCAATTTGGAAATTTATAATTTCTGAATTTTCTCTGGTCTGGCCTGGTGGGAGGCTTCGGCCGTGGCTAGTTACCACCCTACCGGCAAAGACGTGCCGCCAAGTGATTTAGCGTTCCGGTACGATGCCGTGTAGAAACCGAATAGGGGTATGGGTTTAATATAACTGCCATGCCCCTAACAGGTTAGCCCGCTACCATCTTAGACTGCATCATCACTTACCATCAGGTGAGATTGCAGTCAAGGGCTAACTTGTAGTGTATAAAAAAAAAAACTATTATCAGATGAGATTGCAGACAAAGGCTCAGCTGTAGTACTATTACCTATTCTGTGGTTGTAGTGGCGTAAAACAAGTCATAATTAAACACGACTGCCCTGCCAAAAAACGAACTAAAAAGTTAAAAATCTAAATTAATCTAGTTAAATTAGAATCTTATTCACATTTTTATTAAATGATATTTTTTTGTGAATCACTGGATAATTGAACTATAGTGTTATATATTTTTGGAATCTACTCATCATTTTCTAGGTGAGGATTATATAGTTAATCTTACTTTAGAATATTTTTTTTCAAATTTAGTCTTTAATGCGGGACCATGGTCACCCCATCAATTTTTTTTTTAATTTTACTAGCATATGTCACCCGGAATAAGCTATGAATTCTAACGATACCTCATTTATCAAAATCAATTCAGACGTATAGAAGTTATGGTGGAATATACAAACTCACATACATACATATATTGTTGGAGAACAATCCAGAAGTAGGTATTAATAAAACACTTTTAATATATTTGTACTCTAACCACGAGAGATTTAATGTAATTAGTTAATTTATAAAACTCAGTTAAACAATACTATAGTATCAAATCATTTGACCAGGCTGCAGTTACTACCGCAGCTCGTAAACAAGGTAACGATCTAAACACCGAAGGTATTCATTAATCGTTTGAGTCTCGGTGGAGACTCCCTACCGATGGTAAAACATTCGTATTTATACAAGTTATTCCAATATGGCGTCGGGAACGAACTGACGAGTGAAATACATCG
The DNA here is from genome assembly GCA_964035005.1 of Erebia palarica. Classification (NCBI taxonomy): domain Eukaryota; kingdom Metazoa; phylum Arthropoda; class Insecta; order Lepidoptera; family Nymphalidae; genus Erebia; species Erebia palarica. The sequence goes on from OZ035983.1 coordinate 14,688,089, forward strand.
AAAGAGTCAAATATCAGTACAATCGAACCTTCATCAATAAATAAATTAACAATCTTAACTTTTGTAACAATTAATTTCAACTGTAAACGCAAAGCTGACAGTTCGGCCGTCCTGAGAACAACACGTCCTCGTGTTTATGTCATATCACGGGCGTTTATGCCCCAAATCATATAAATCATGATCAGACGTTTTTGCCTGGGGCGTTCTTGCCCATAATTACTAATAATAATTACTTGTAACACACTAATCAAACTGCTGAACTTCCAGTCTTATCAAACATATGTACATAAACTATTCTCAAGAAATTTTAAATTGATACAACTAACCTCATTCGTTGTACTTTTCAAAATCTGACACAATTTATGAACTTTTAGCACAAACATATTTAAAACATCTAAGGTTACAGCCACTAATCTCAAAAACTTATCATCACATATAATATGAATACTTTCACAACTGCGAATCTACCACTGGTTCGGAATGCCACGTCCTAGCGAGAAGAACCAGCAAGAAACTCGGTGGCGTCTAACATCGAAAATAATTTTGACACAGCTAGTGTTGACGCCGCAACCGTTGAACAACGAAGGTACCGTTGCTCGGAAAAATACAAAATGGCGGTCGTCAGCATCGTTGTTCAATCAAATAATAAATATGACAATTCGTTAATAAAGTAATTTGTGTTAGGCACGTAATAATTATCAGATATCCGCTAACAGATTCGGCCATCCGTTATTAAATGTGTCCTCACATCCATGTAACGATTTAAGTTATTTTTCATAAAAACAAAAAATATGTGATGACAATTACAACAACATAGGACACCTTTGTCCCATAAATGTAACGATAATAATAATAAGCTTATATTAATAATTAGCTTTAAATAGCAATATTTTGCTGACGCCTTTGTCTTGCACACAATAAGAAGGAACACCTTTGTCCACAGGAATAAATAAAACTATTAGTTTTATTTACTTCTGTACTTTTGAGACACTTTTGTCATCTAAGCTAGGACACTTTTGTCCAACAGAAATAAACAAAACCAATAATTCAGGACACTTTTGTCCAACACACAAATAAATCTACTCTTTTGAAACGCATGGAAATATATAACACTGTACTTGAGTACCTTTATTATGAAATTATGACATTTTTATTATGAAGTTACGACACTGTAATTTGTAAATAACATTAAATGTTGTATGACTAGGTACCTGGATAACTTTTTTTTTTTAATTTTAATGACATCAATGTAAAGGACATTGTTCCGTCCCCATACGAAGTTTGCCTAAGAACCAACAGTCTTTAATATTGATTACTGGGTTCAAATAAATACCTTTTTATACTTGAGAGCAGATTAAAACAACGGACGCTTGCTAAAAAATGACTTATCTTGAGGTTATTTCAATTTTCACAATCAATCTGCTTGGACAAATAAATACCATCTTTATCCAATTGTAATAGAGCTGTAAACAGTATGTAAATAAGAAAAGATTCGCCGTAGTTCATCAAAAACATTACAGATGGAGTTAGATATATAAAATTATTGTACTTTCAATAGATGGCGTTGCGAGATTCAGAATACTAGCGTATTTAGCACTTTAAGCTGCTTTTATCTTGTTTCTTACGATACGGATCTAGCGCTCAAGCGGTGGTATTGCATATTATTTTAACCTGTAAGTTATTGATCTGTGGTTAATAATCGAGAAACGGAAACGTATAGTATCAATTTAATACCCATTTATTTATTTTGTAATTAATTTGAAGTGTCCGTTGAATTATAATATTTGAAATAAAGGTTATAAAATAAGCTAAGAAGTACTGTATATTTCAAACACGTGTTGATTCTTAGGCGAACTTCGTCAATTACCTTTATATTAATATTGTTTTGTACAATATTGATCTGACTTTCGTAAGCGCTTTTGTAATTCTCACTTCTGTGCTTTGGTGACACTTTTGTCGTCCAAGCAAGGACACCTTTGCCCAACAAAAATAAATAAAACCAATAACGCTTTTGTGACACCTTTGTCATCTAAGCAATAATTCAGGACACCTTTGCCCAACAGAAATAAATAAAATTAATAACGCTTTTCCGACACCTTTGTCCTGAAACATAATTTAAAAAACACAGTCTTCACATGACACCTTTGTCATGTTAAGATAAATTAGGTTAATATATTATAACAGTCCGATTCCTCCTCACTCAGTCTGTCCTGATAGTGTCGTGAAAAATGTAACCATGTCTTGTGTATAATCAAGCTGAACGTTTGAATATTTTAACAGAAACACAGCACGGTTTAGGAGAAATAGGTCAGCTACTATTGCTATATTTCAGTTAATAACCAATGACCAGTTAATACCGAGAAAACAAAGATTATTGCGTTTAAAACTTCACAAGAAAAACACCTATAAAAATTCAATACAATAATGTTATAATTAAGGAAGTCAACACTATTAAATAGACTTCCACTGCAATTGGAAATACCACATTAATAACCTATGCAATTGATTAGAAAACATATGATGGATATGTGTCGTCTGTACTCAATAGCTTCCAAAAAAAGAACATACGTGATAAATGTAGGGAACATTTCCTGGATATTTGTAAACCCATGTTTAAGGCACTTAAGATATTTATTTATCCTGTATTTACATTAAGGAAATTTGCATCTTTGTCAAAAAAAACTACTTCGAATATTGTGAAACTCATGGCCAGGCTCTACAAAGGCTTAGAAATAGGTTACTTGTACCTAGCATAAAGCTAGTTATGTATAAAGTAAATGCATCTTGTAGGGCGATTTCAATATAAACTTCAAAAGACTGTCAAAGATATTACCCTGTCTTAATTTAAACAATTTCCTTGTTAATGAATTTATTTTTAATTTTACTGAATGGTAATATGTATTCTTGTGCTTGTATAAACAGCTAATATTTATTGTGTTAAAATAATAATTTAATAATAGTTTAATATAATGTAATATTGTATAATAATAATTTAATAATAGTTTAATATAATGTAATATTGTATAAACTAGATTTCTTTATAATTGATTATTAAAGCTAGTTATTATCAGGCATAGACTTAAAATACGGAATATATAATAAGAATGCATTTGAAGTGAGTTAATAATATTGCATGCCATTCGATGTCAGATTGTATTACACCGTATTATTATATAACATTATATAAAGCAAATAAATGAATAGAATTCAATTGACCAAGCTAGTTACAGAATCCATTGACAAAGATCAAGGTATTACTGTAGATAGATTGCACACATGAAAATACAAGGTAAAGTTAGCTGTAAACTAGTTATGCAAAGGCAGCCTTATTGCTTACTGAGCAATCTCTACCAGGCAACCTTTGGTGAGACGTTCGAATAAGATACGTAGGGTAGTGTGGCAGAATACAATACAAGTTATAATAAGTAAGAACATAATATAAAAAATATAATAGACGTATTGCATATATACATTACATGTAAATAAAATATAGACAACAATAATAATATTACACATAAACATACACAAATTACACATATATAAATAAAATTAAAAACGCATCGTAACGAATTACGATAGAAGTATAATTTATGTATTATGGCACGACTTGGTTAAGGAAATATTCTTTGAGACAATTTTTAAAAAATAGGCAAAGATTTGGAGTTTCTAATATTTTTGTGTAGAGATTCCCATAAGTGCACAGCATACACCGTGTACGATTTTCTGTAAAATTTTGTACGATGGCTAGGAGTTTTGAGTTTATTCTCCATGGTAGAATGCAGTTGCATATGGCGAACGGCATCGAGAAAGTTGAAACGTTCTTTATGATAGCTGGGAGTATGAGGAGCATATAGGATCGAGAATAGTAAAGAAAGAACATAAAAATTTCGAAGCAACCTAATTGGAAGCCAATCGAGACGAGCACGATACGCACTAACGTGATCAAATTTTCTCAATCCATAGATGAGTCGAATACACATGTTTTGTAAGCGCTCAAGCTTGTTTAATAACTCCTCAGTGAGATCCGTGTAACTGCTATCGGCATAGTCCAGTATAGGTAAAAGGAGTGTTTTAGCTAATTATATCTTAGTTTTGACTGGAAGGAGATCCTTCCAGCGTTTCAGGGAGCCGATAGCAGCAAAGCGACGTCGGCTAACGTGGTTAACTTGCGGTCTCCAGGAGAAGGAGTATTACTGTAGGTATTATATCAGACTATACAATCTGATAATGTAATAATTTATCAGTAATTTTTTTTGGGAATAAAATTAGACCAACATTGTGATTGGACATCATAATAGTGGCATTTGTACTAGATCAAATAGATTCATATGTCCGCTATGACAAATTGTATCCATGGTGCTGCGTACCATGGTTACATTATGTCGAACCTTCGATGCAGAATTGTCATATGGGAGATCCTGGATTGGTATAAATAAATTAGTGTTATTGTAAAATGGTGTGTGTTTAATAATATTGTTTGAGGTCCTAATTTAATAATAAATTCGATCCTTTTGAGGTTAGGTTTTATCTCTTAAAAATCAATTGGGTACCCGTAATACAATACGTATAATAGGTAATAGGCGTTTCCCCAAACGCTCTAATTAGGAGGCAGACTTCTTAATCACTAGGCAATCACCTTTCATATTAAATTTTAAGGTATAGTTTTATAAAAACAACATTTCATCAACATAACCTCTAATATCTATCATGAAGTTCTTAATAATAAATAAAAAGCAGATTTTACGGATTTAGGACTCTGACTGGTGCTCAATGTATTATGGCGAATTGCCGTATTTTGTAGTTTCATGTTATCAAAATAAATAACAATCTCGTTCAAAATAGAAAAATAAATAATTTTATTTTTTTATAATCGACGAATCCTATTTAATCAGATAATTTCATTGATTCTTGATTATTGTCATCATGCCTACTCGTTTACTTTATGCAACCGCATAGTCGTTATTTTGTGCGAGTCAGGAGTAATGGATTTTAATGCTTGGACTAAAAATTTAAGTAAATCAAGACCATCTCTACCCTCATTATTGAGTGTAAGGATGTCACCTCTGGAATTCCGGATGTCGACCTCGTCGGTAGCACGGCACAGGGGCATACGTAACCGGTGGCTGCTCTGGCAACACCTGTCGTCACGCGGCTGGCCGTGCTGGTGATGCCCGGAGCGCCCTCCGAGCGCTGCCCGGAGCGCCCGCAAGACGCGCAGATCGAAGGGCCCCCGAAGCGCCCGCGAGGTCCGCAGGCGAAGCACCCGCGAGGTCCGCAGGCGAAGCGCCCGCGAGGTCCGCAGGCGAAGCGCCCGCGAGGTCCGCAGGCGAAGCGCCCGCGAGGTCCGCAGGCGAAGCGCCCGCGAGGTCCGCCGGCGAAGCGCCCGCGAGGTCCGCAGGCGAAGCGCCCGCGAGGTCCGCCGGCGAAGCGCCCGCGAGGTCCGCCGGCGAAGCGCCCGCGAGGTCCGCAGGCGAAGCGCCCCTCGAGGCGCTGCTCGGAGCGAGAGAACGGGCTGTGCAGAGCCCGCCTTGGCGCAGCGTATGTCACATGAAACAAAATAAGAAACCATGAACATTTCCGTTCGGTCTTTCTAATTATTGATGGGTCTGATTACTTAGCAATTAATCCGTATTCCTGTATTACAGCCAGCGGTAAAAATAATATTTTTAAATTACCCACTATTAATATTATCTAAAAAAAATAACAAAACGGATGTGCAGAAGGCAAAGGAAAATCAAGGCAACGTGAATCATATCCCACTTCTGAACTGTTGGAGAACAATCCAGAAGTAGGTATTAATAAAACACTTTTAATATATTTGTACTCTAACCACGAGAGATTTAATGTAATTAGTTAATTTATAAAACTCAGTTAAACAATACTATAGTATCAAATCATTTGACCAGGCTGCAGTTACTACCGCAGCTCGTAAACAAGGTAACGATCTAAACACCGAAGGTATTCATTAATCGTTTGAGTCTCGGTGGAGACTCCCTACCGATGGTAAAACATTCGTATTTATACAAGTTATTCCAATATGGCGTCGGGAACGAACTGACGAGTGAAATACATCGAAAGAGTCAAATATCAGTACAATCGAACCTTCATCAATAAATAAATTAACAATCTTAACTTTTGTAACAATTAATTTCAACTGTAAACGCAAAGCTGACAATATGAACCCTGAAAACAATGTACTCCTTTTTTCAGGCAGTCGTATAAAATACACGTGGACGAAGTAGCATTATCTAGAGGTCCTTTTAGCAATAAATAGGCACAATTATTTATTTGTACGAGTTAATTGAGTTTGCTTAGTTGTTTATTTAGGAAATGAGAGCTCCTTGGGTGAGCGGTTCTTGAGCGGAGCGATTTATTTAATGACAGCATTCACTTGTATGTCAGACCGCGGCGGGGTAATGTAACCTCGTTAACTTCTATATTATATAATGTACCCACATAAGTTGCAGCTTTTATTTCTGTATCTATGTTGTATTATACTTATACTATTTTATTTCAGTAACGACTAAATAGCCTTTAGGGTCTTACCTCAAAAGGAAAAAAGAAACCCTTGTAGGATCACTTCGTCGTCCGTCTGTCTGTCTGTCAATCCTTTTTTTCTCGGGAGCGTGAGGAGTTATCAAGTTAAAATTAATATCAAATGCTTAAGTCTAGTCACTTAGAACTGTAAAAAAAGCTTCTAAGTCACCGCCATCAATAGATACGGCCGTTTATGTTCCATATTTTGACACTCGCCAATAAATTAAAACCTATGGGGCACTTCCCGTTGACCTAGAAACATATAATTGCGAGAAGCCAAATCTCACAGCATAGGTATAGGAAAAGATCCAAAATCATTTATTGGGGTTCCATGTTCACAGGGTTTCGAATTGTTTCTCAGGCGCCACCCGTTTAGCGCCATACGTAAGCCAGTTATTTCACAGCTGATTACGTGTTGTTATGGCATCTTTCTCGTTATTTACTAAAATAAATTAAATGTGTAGTGGTATGGAAGTCGGAACCCTTTGTTCGCGACTGTGACTTGCACTTGATTGGTCTTTTTTACTTGTACATTTTGAAACAAGTGTTCAGCAGCCCGATCAATGTTGGCGCGACATAACTTTCTCGTAGCGTTTTCATCAAAGTCAGAGTCAAAATATATTTATTCAATGTAGGTACAATGTACACTTATTGACGTCCAGTTACTTATAAAATGTGATGGTGATAATCAGTTACGGTGTCTTAAAAAATTGATTCCAAACACGCCCTTGTCTGAGAAGAGCCCACAACAAACTCAGCCGGGAAATCGTATACTCATCGCATAAAAAGTTGCAAAATCCAGGACTGATATGTGAGAACTTGTCGCACTGAAGTGCATCTTTCGAAAAACGACAGCAAAATAAAATGTCTCACATTAGCTTTTTTGCAATGAAAGTTCAAACTTTTACATGCAGTTTTCTATGCTTACAAATCTAGATGGAACCACAAAAAGAATAGTAACGGAACTTCGTCAGCGTATACAGAAACCATTATATCATGATCTCTAGGATTATTGTAACTTTATACTGAGTAGAGGTCTAGTTATACTTGTATTCACACTTACCGCAAACATATTTGTCCGACAAACCGCATCCGGTAAACGTCAGCTCATTAACTATGTCATGATGTACGAGTCTACTACAGTCTGACTTTGCTTCTGTTTTTGTGTGTTTACTACTCTAGCCAGTACTTCGACAGCAAACTGCTGGACCAATATAACATGACATCTCCGTTCATTAATCTGCTACATTATGTAGAGGTCAAGATTAAATGGCATAGCACATTTATTGGTTCACCAGGTGTTTTTCCACTGACTGCGACACAACAAAGGCAAGGTTGTGTTTTTCGTTCTTATCTGAGTAGGTATATAAGTATGTCCGCGTGAATTTCTTTACGACCTGCCTGGCGCAGTGTTGAACGCTATTGCCTTAACGAGGGAGGTCCCGGGCTCGATTCCCGGCAGGGTCAACTTAGGAACTAACAGTTTCTGAATTTTCTCTGGTTATATCTGGTGGAAGCCTTCGGCCGTTGCTAGTTACCACCCTACCAGCAAGGACGTACCGCCAAGCGATATAGCGTTCCGGTACGACGCCGTGTAGAAACCGACTAGGGGTATGGGTTTAATATAACTGCTATAAACCACCCTGGTTAGCCCGCTACTATCTTAGACTGCAACATCACTTGCCATCAGGTGAGATCGCAATCAAGGGCTAACTTGTAGTGGAATAAAAAAAATAGGTTTTTAAAAAGGCACCTGTGGGAATTATGTCCGTGGGTCTTTTTTCCGGGATAAAAAGTACCCTATGTCCCGGGATGTAACCTCTGTGTACCAAATTTAGTTAAAATCGGTTGAACAAATGAACTTTAGAAGCGTGTATCAGACAGACAGATTCGCATTTATAGTATTAGTAGTGACATGGATTTCTTACATATACAAACACGAGACACAGAAAGACATGATACATTGCATCCCGCAGGCGGGTTTTTTTTAAACTTTTTGAATTATTATATTTTGTTACTGTACCTACTCCATCGTAATGTACCTTTTTGTGCACGAGTTACAATAATGAGTGTTTGGAGTTTTACTTGAATTTAGTGAGCAAATTAAAGCTGCTTCTAATTAGCTTGCAAAATTATATGCTCATTTTTATCCGTAGAGTTCTCACAGTGTAAAATTCAACTTTACTTTTTGTTTATGAGGTGCATCAGTATTTTTTAATACCTACGTTACGTAGTGACAAATTATTATAAAACTTATATTTTAATTCTGAAAATTAATAAGAAAGCTCAGGGTCACTCAGCGAGCGATGGAGAGTGAGTAGAACCGATAGGCTTTGGGGTAAAGTGCTCGAATGGCGGCCTTTCACCAGGAAGCGCAGCGTTGGGCGACCCCCCACTAGGTGGATATGGACAATCTCAAGCGTGTAGCTGGGAGCCGCTAAAAACACCGCTTACTCTGTGTCTATCCATGCAGGAGACCTTCGTCCAGCAGTGGAAATTAGTTCTAACTACAATATTAGTATGCATGTATGAATAGTCACAAAAATAATGGTCGTTAATAAGGAATCTATTTTGGTGCCGCGACATGGGTGGCTCTGTCGTAAATCAACACAATTCGTTCCAAGAATATGACTGACGCCGTCAAATTATAAAAATACGATGCCAAATAAACTAGTATGCCATTCCGGACAGAAATATGTTGATATTGCGGAAGCGTTATAAACGGTGTGTTATGTGTGAAAACACCACATTGTGCGAGTCCAATGTTATTATGATGGTAACTCTACTTAATAATTACTAAGAGAAATTGGTCCTTTTCGGTTTCTATGGTGTCCAAAAAGGACATACATAATATGTTTAATTTCATGCATTTACCGATTGACATATTTCGGAGACCGGATATACGTTTGAATTTTTTTAAAGTATTTTTATTCCACTACAAGTTAGCCCTTGACTGCGATCTCATCTGGTAGTAAGTGATGACGCTGTCAACGATGGTTGCGGGCTAACCTGGTAGGGGTATGGCAGTTATATTAAATCCATATCGTTAGTCGGTTTCTACACGGCTGCATCGTACCGGAATCGCTTGGCGGTACATACGTCTTTACCGCTAGGGTGCTAACTAGCCACGGCCGAAACCACCACCACCAGGCGCAATTAACTAAATTAGTATAAATTTTCTTTTAGTCCTTTAGTTTTAGTTCTTCTTGTCCTTTTTCCCACCTATGGGGGGTCGGCACAACATGTTTTCCTCTTCCACTCACTTCCATTATCCGTCAACCTTTTATTCACTCTTTTCATACGCATATCTTCTTTCACTCAATCCATCCATATTTTCTTTGGCCTCCCTCTTCTCTTTTTTCCCTCCACATCTATCATTCTTGCCTTAATATGCCTTTCTTCCCTCCGCATTACATGCCCATACCATGCCATTACTCCTCATCTTTTGTGTCACTGGCGCTACTTTCAAACTTCCCCTTATATATTCATTCCTAATCTTATCCATTCTAGTCACACCACATATCCATCTCAACATTCGCATTTCGGTCGCATGTACTTTTCTTTCATCCGTTCTTTTTACCGCCCAACATTCTGAACCATATAACGCGACAAGTCTAATGACTGTTTTATAGATTTTTCCTAGTACCTATACTAATTAATATATAAAGACGTCGGGGTCTCATAGTGCTGGAATAGCGAACCCGTACTGGAAAGCAGCAGTAGCTGCGGAATGTGCAGAGCCTCCACCAATTCGACGAACAACATCAAGCGGGGTTCAGGTTCATCAAGTTCCAGGGAGCCGTCAGTCGCTGGATCCATGCGATGCAAGACCGAAGAAGTCCCTGCAAGAATTTTATGTCCAGCAGTAGACGTCTTGCGGCTGACGCAGAACGATCGATATTACCTATTTGAACAAACTATGTAATCCATACTAATCCATATTATCCATATCCATACTAATCCATACTATCCATATCCATACCAATTTTATAAATGCGAAAGTGTGTCTGTCTGTCTGTCTGCTATGCTTTCACGACTCATCTATTCAACCAATTTTGGTACTTCGAGAGATAGGTTGCACCCCGTGGAAGGACATAGCCTACTTTTTATCCCGGAAATTTAAGAAGTTCCCGCGGGAATCAAAAAACCCTAATCCACACGGATGAAGTCGCAGGCATCATTTTGTAATAATTTATTAGTAGTAAGTATAATTTATGTGTTAAATAGACACTGAATAACATTAGGAATACCCTTTGGTGAGGATAGCTTTTTAGCATGTCCACACTTCGGGAAGGTTTAATCTGATTTAAGAATGTTGAACCTTTTCGGGTCCCAGATTATCTTAAAGTGCGACTTTTGGGACAACGTTTAATTGAGTTCTAAGTGCTTTCGATGTGAAGAATTTACAAAAAAAAATTACATTTTTGTTTAACAGTGGGTTTAGTTCCTTGAGATCTTATTATAAGACCATAGCGCATTTGGAAGCCTCGTTGCTTTGGTTTTTTTATCTGGATTAACAAAAAAGCTAATTCAATCAATTTTAAATAATTCATGTTAAAGTTTTAACTGAATTTGGCAGCTTAACTTTGTGCGGTATCACACACCTTGTTCTACAAAAATCATAGTCAAAAACTGGAACAGATATTTCGAATAGGTTCATGGGACATCGAATAGGTTTGAATTCAATAAATCTAAAATTTTACTTTGAAGCCATGCGCTTTTATCGAGTCCAGGAAATGGGTGTTCGATACGAGAGTAGGTGTATGTGTGGAATTTCGAATCGAAATAAAACTATTGCACTATAAATCGACACTGACGTCAGCGTCGCAATTTATAGCCAATTACTATTGAGTCTCAGCTTAACGGTAAAAGGGCAGACTGAAATACGAAAGTGCGTAGGTTTGGGCTTATCTTTTATTAGATAAAGCCCGCAACTTCGTCCGCGTGGATTAAAGGTTTTTAATTCCCGCGGGAACTTTTTAATTTTCAGAATAAAAAGCCTATGTCCTTTCTCGGGATGCAACCTACCTCTGTACCTACCAAGTTTATATCATCAAAATCAGTTATAAAGACAGATTTTTCTGGATTATGTATACAGCTATTGAATATTCAAAAATCCATTCTACTTTTCTTTAAATTTATACTTTTTGTACCATTACTCCATACTTATACTAGTAGTGCGAAGTTTCACTTCAAAAAATCTTACGGTTGAGTCGAATACATTCCTAAATTTTTGGTAAACAAACTCACTGTAAATAAAAGCTCAGCTTCGCCATTTGGATTCGTAGACATTACATACATGGATATAGCTGTAATGTTAGATGTAAATTTTACTCTCCAGAGATACACACACTTAGTCAGCGTATGGCACGTTATATTAATTAGCATCTCTTTTAAAAGTTTAATATAAAATTATATTTATAAAATTAAAACGAGTATGTTGCTGTTACTTTCCTGTTTATGTTCCTAGGTAACCTACAGGCGATATTGCTTGCCCGTTCCAATTTCTGCTGTTAATGAACTTTAATTACATACAATTAGCAAGAAATGAATTTCGTTGTGTACTCGTAACTACGCTATTCCACTAATTAATGCAAAGAGAACAACTTTACCAAGTGTAACTTTATTTCCTTTTGATTCCCGAAGTTGGTCACGTAAATTTTCTACTTGTGTATTCATCAACTAAAGTTTTGATTTGGGAGATCTGGTGAAGATCTGGGAGTAAAGGAGGACCGTTTTACGTTACATTAGAAGAACTGGCGCCGACCACGACCTCCCTGACGCAGCGGTGAGGCTGTGGTCTTATTGTGGGAGGTCCCGGGTTCGATACCCGGCAGGGTGAGTTTGGGAATTTCTAATTTCTGAATTTTCTCTGGTCTGGTCTGATAGGAGGCTTCAGCCGTGGCTTGTTACCACCCGACCGGCAAAGACGCTACGCCAAGCGATTAAGCGTTCCGGTATGATGCCGTGTATAAAGGGATATGAGTTTAATGTAACTGCTGTATCCCTAACAAGTTAGCCTGCTACCATCTTAGACTATATCATCACATCAGGTTAGATCGCAGTCAAGGGCTGACTTGTATTTAGTGGAATTAAAAAAAATTGGCATTCACAGGGACTGCCGATAGAAGTGAAAACGAATATTTAAAATAATTTAAAATTAAAATACTATATATTTTATATATATAATCTATAATCTAATCTATATATATAAAATGTAATATATTTTTCTAAAAAATGATATGAAATGTGCACATTTCATACCCTGTAAATGAGTTCGAAAGTTAAACTTCCCGGCCTAGGCCATTAAAGAATGTATGTATTTTCATTACATATCATAAGTTTGAATTTGGAATCTTTCTTTCTGAATATCTTGTAACTTGTTATAATGTTCTTTGGTAGTTTAAATTTGGAAATCTACCGTATTACGCGTTCAGCACTCACAGCGCAAAAAAAAAATGAAATGTATAATATTTATTTTTTATCTTTATAATATTGAAAGGCGGGAATTAACTACATACCTAATCCTAATATATATACATCCTACCTAAAAAAAGTCACTTGTTTCATTTTTTAGAAAAGCACTATACACACTTCGACCGGGAGAGCATTCCTGGTCTCGTATATAGCCTAACTAACACTCGACCAGAAAACGCGTACTTCCCGGTCTCGCGATGTAATGTACTATATATTTAAGACCTTTTGCCTTCGTAACATCGCGGTGTCGGTAACGATGTCAGTGATGCGAATCCACAAGTTTACCCCCTAACAAAAAGTGCTCAACGCGGCTAAAGAAGTTCTCACTTCAAAAACTGAGTTTTGTAAACGTGTGACCTAGTTTTTATAGGGCATATGAAAATGATCCATTACACGTTTTGGGAATGGATTTTTAATTGAAATTGTTAAAAACTCATCCTAAAGGACTCGATGCCAGCTCGACTAAAATTCGCCACACGTAAAACATCAAATCGACAATGTTACACAGACCTGGACCACGCTTAGCCCACACAGAAGTAGGCTAAGTGTGGTGCAGACCACCGAAAGCACGATTAACACTTTTTGATCTGTATTTGAAGACTCGTCGCTGAGCTGTTGAAGCTGATGACATTGACGACATGTTTATGCCGAGTTCAGGTGGTGTTGTTGGGAAGTCGAGTAGATATGACGTTCGATGGCCTTTATACAATCTTAGATAATCTTCTATAATCTTAGGTAATTGATCTTTTAATATATACGGTACTGAACTAAAACAATTAATCTCTTGATATTAACTTTTTTCCTTTTTACCTTTTTTCGGTTATCATTACAATAAGTCTAGGTACAAATTTAAATTGGAAATACTGACAACTAAGTGGTACTTAACGCCAGTACCCCAATTTGGTTAACGGCCCATTATCCCGGTTTTTAGCGACTACGCCACTTTTCAAACCAATTCAAAGTCATGAAAAAATAGTTTTTTTTCACTGTTAAAAATACATATTAAAGATACATGCCTTATCTCTTTAATGGACTCATGAAAACACGATAAGTTAAACTTGCCTCGATCATAAAAAATTTTGAAAACAGGTTGTTTTTGCTCATTTTTCTAATGGCATTTCCAAAGCTTTAGACTAAATTTCATAAAAATTATACGTAAATTAAGCTCATTGTATTACCTATCCATTGGACAGACAGATTTGAAATAAAAAAATTGCTGCAAAATTTCGCCTAACAGAAGTCATAAAATGATCTAACGCATCGAATAAGCGATGTACTCAGTGGCTCACGAGCCTCTATACGAGAAGGACCTGCGCAAGTTTTCACGACTCACGCTCCTTTCGCGCTAAAATTATTTATTTTTTAATTATTTGTAAATAAATTCTTTTGCTACATTTAGTGATAAAATTAAAATAGTTTTAGTTAGCCTGTAAATATAGTGTTTCTTTGCTTGTGATTTTTATTTAAAATGGGAAATAAAAGTGCCGGAAAAAAAAAACTATCTGACAGAAAGCGAAGGAGAAATAAAAAAAATATATGGTAAGTGTTTCTTGAGTTTATCAAAATACCTAGTCCTCAAAAGCTACGAAGAAAATCTGATACGAACTAAGAAAATTATGATAGGTAGAGTAAATTCCACCACGTGCAAATACCATCACGCGTAACCACAGTTTATACCTATATACAGTCAGTAAGGGAGACGAGGTTTTTTTTGTTTGGCTATACTGAGTTTCTCATGAATACATGATAATATAATAATATCCTATCCTAAATCTCGACTTTATTTTGTACATGGCAGTCAATCGAAATTTACCAACTGCGCGGGAGATATTTCTGAACTTCCAACCCCTAGATTGGTTCATACTAAATAGAAATACCTCACCTACCTACTAATTAGTTTTTAGAAAAATACAAATAATATTAAGGAGCCCAAACCCGGGGATAAACCCGAGGCCTGCAGTCGAAGATAGTTATTACCATAAAACCAACGAGACTCTTTTACCGATTTTGTACTATCAAAATAATAATTCTTTAAATTTTTATTTCAGTTCAAATATCCCTCGTAAAGGAAATCGTTTTGCATCAAAAAAGAGAGACGACACACCGCTTGAAAAAGATGACATGTGAGTAGTTTCCATACAGATTATATTTTGTTTGATACGTGAGAAAGTGAGACAGTAGCGGACTAAGGGCGATAGGGCACACCGGTGGCCGGACCCTTGGTGTAGAGTTCCCCAAGAACCTTATATACCTAATCTATAGCTAATATATCGAACCTATAATAATTATATTTTCAAGGCTTATAAAATTTACATTATATTGTGCTCGTAATTTAATTATTCACTAAAAAATAAAATATTTCTGCTAGCTTCACTCGCATTTCTTTGAAATACTAAATTCAATTTGCTTAATTTTTTTTAAAGTGGGGCCTCCAGTAACTCACCCTGTAATCAAATTATATTCAAGTTCACCACCTCACCGTAATATTATTTCACCTTTATATAATTTCAAACAGTGAAACTGTAGATGCAGTTAGACTTTAAGGTGGTTTAAGAGTTATCATCAGCCTTTTGTCAATATTTTTTTTCATTCGGTAACAAATACTTACTCTGTGAATTTTATCAAACCTAGAAACGTACCTAAAAATCTTTTTGTTGTGTGATGTTTTCAAAATAATATTTTTCTCTTTTCTTTTACCTGTAATTAGTGGCCGAAAATTTCGTTCAAAACAAAGTCATAAAGGTCCTTTCAATCAGAATCATCATATTGTTTCGAACTTCTGTTTTATGACGGAAATATAATTTTAAATACAAATTGCTTTTAGGTCATAAATGTTTGTTAGAATATTCTTATCTCAAAACAGTTTTGTGTAAATTCCGTGAGAATAATGCTTAAGTACTCTCACAGTAAAAAAATAAAACACTGTTTAAGAATGCTCATTCGCTTTTGAAACAGAGTTTTATTTGTCTGTGAATTCTTCACTGCCACACAAATATTTTTATTCATAATATAACCCGGGTTTTTATAATTTTTTTTTATTTTAAAATTTTATACTTTCAAATGTTCGTTTATTTCTTAGAAACAGTCGTGTTTTTGGTTCAGTTCGTTTTGTCGGTTGTCGGTTTATCCATTGTAAAAGTATAGGAGAGCAATTTTGTCTTTCAGGAACTCAGAAGTAACAGAAACTGCAAGCTTCAGTAGAGATGGAGCTGGCAATTGTGATTCTTCTTTTATTACAATGAATCCTGTTGACTTGCAAATAACAGCTGAGACTAATAAGTAAGTTTACTATAAAATATAATTCTTTACAGATTTTTATGTTCCCCTGCTAGGCTGGTTTATTTGACAAAAAATCAGCTCTTAAAGTATCTATAAGCTCTATAAGTAGTTACTTTGTTTTGTTTCAGTGATCTGGATGATTTTAGATTAAACATTGATGCAGAAAGCGAGAAAGATGATTTTCAACCCATTTCAGGACGAAGAATCGTCGATATTAATTTTATTTTGCGAGAATTACAAGAAAAAGCTCGTCATAATGCTTTATTCGACTGTAAAACCAGTAACTTCCAGTTGATTGGCGAAAAAAGATTGGGATTAATTTCTGTTTATAAATTTCAATGCGATATGTGTTATCAAACGTGTCTAATCCATTCCGAAGATATCAAAAATAAGCAACGTGTAAATATAAACATAGCGGCAACTACAGGAATAATAGCTTCTGGCATTGGATTTTCACAATTTGAAGAACTGTTCTCTGCTATTGATATTCCGATATTTTCTCCAAAGTATTATTCCAAATTGCAAAATGAAGTTTACGACCAATGGGAAAAAACTGCAAGCGAATGTATGGAGGCTGCTGCCAAAAAGGAAAGAGACATTGCAATTTCAGAAGGTCGAATCAAAAATGGTTACCCTGTGATTGATGTGTACGTAGATGGAACTTGGTGTGCTAGGTCTTACGGTTCAAATTACAAAGCTTCTTCCGGCACTGCGGCAATAATTGGGAGGAGAACTAAAGAAGTCCTTTATATTGGAGTAAAAAATAAATACTGTATGCAGTGTGCCAGAGCAAAAAACAAAAACATTTCACCGAATGAACATGTTTGCTTTAAAAACTTTGTGGGCTCTTCGAGTTCTATGGAAACTGAAATTATTTTAGAAGGATTCAAGGCTTCTATTTCTATGTACGGTCTTATTTACAACAGAATGATTGGAGATGGTGATGCGTCGACATATGTAAGGATACTCAATGCCAAACCATATGAAAATCAAAATGTGACCGTTGAAAAAATTGAGTGTCGCAATCACATATTGCGCAACTTTTGTAAAAAACTACGCGGATTGGCAGTAGAAACAAAGTATGCCCTGAGACATCGAAAAACACTTACCAACATAAGAATAATGCTAATGAGAAAAGCTATCGTGAAATGTATAAAATATCACAAAACATCTGAGAACCCTAAAAACGTTGCCATATCAGTTCTGCACAACGATATTGTAAACTCAATGCTGCACTCTTATGGTGATCACAGGATGTGTCAAAACTACTACTGTGAAAAGAAAGATGCGGACGGTAGCAAAGAAGATTTAAAAAAAATACAAAACTCTTCATTTGCATTTAGAGTTAATGCAATTGTTTCTAGCGTGGCAACGAAATCGCGAAGCTTAATCGAAGATGTTGACACTAATACTGTTGAGTGTTTTAATAGCGTTATAGCTAAGTTTATAGGAGGAAAAAGAATAAATTTTGCCCAAAAACGAGGTTACCAAGGTAGATGCTCAGCGGCAGTAGTCTCATTTAATACAGAATCTGCAATTTCAACAGTACAAGCAGCATTCACAGGAAAACATCCCGGCGGGAGAATAGAAGAATTTGAAAGAAAGAGATCCCTTAAAAGGAAGCATTTAGCTGAACATCCAATAAAGAAAAAAAGAGCATTTAAAGAAACAAACAAAAAACAGCATGATTATGGCTCTGCAAGTTCTGCGCCGGATTTGTCACCTGAAGAATTTCAAATGGCACAAGAAGAATTCATGAAAAATTTAAAAATGCTTACGGCGGACAGAAAAGCAATAGAAAGAGCTACTATATTACAGAGAGAAAGTAGTGAGTGGTTGGAGATACGACGAAAACTCATTACATCTTCAAATTTCGGCCCTATATGTAAAAGAAAAATTTCTACAAATCCTGCTACTTTAGTAAAAAGTATATTATATAAAAAAAATTTAGCCCATGTAGCTAGTATCGCTCACGGTATTGAAAATGAAAAACAGGCGCTGCTTCAATTACAGCGACAGGAAAATATAGAAATTTTACCCTGTGGTTTATTTATTGACCCCATACACTCATTTATTGGGGCCACTCCCGATGGATTAATAGGTGAAGATATGATAGTCGAAATAAAGTGCCCTATCACTGCAGCTAAACGTGGAATGAATAAAGCCATCGAAGAAAATAAAATTCAAATATTAAAATATAATAGAATTACAAAGACATGTACTGTAAATAAAAAGAGCAATTGGTTCTATCAAATCCAAGGACAACTCCATGTAACAGGGCGAAAAGTGTGTCTGCTTGGAATCTGGGCAGGCGAAAATGAGCCTTTATATACAGAGTACATCGATAAAGATGATCCTTTCTGGTTTAAGAACATGGAGCCAAAGATATTACAATTTTATTTAAAATACCTACTGCCTGAAATTATAGATAGTAGATATGAACGTGGCATGCCTATACGAGACCAGGAAGATATAGAAAACGTGCAGCCTAAAAAACATTCATCTAGTACACCCTCTGATTTGCAACCAGATTTGCAGCAACCAGGTCCAAGCTCACGCGTGATTTTTTACAATGAATTTTGATTGTTTTTGTAATAATAGTTTTATAAGTATGTAGGCGCTTTTCAGTGGTTTAAGTTTGTTCATTTAAAAACCAAATAAAAATGTGTTCTTATATGTGTGTATTTTATTTTAATAAACTTAATTAAAATTTTCTTAGCACAAATTAAAAAAACGAAGTCTATATTAGTATAGTTAGTTAGTTTAGTTATAGTATTGTTGCATACCAAAGAAGTGTCGGGTAAAAGTAAATTAGTGAATCAGTAACAAAAGAGATTTTCACCAATGTATTTACAATACAGCAACCCCCACTGAGATTGCCGCCCCGGGCTTCCAATGGACTTAGTCCGTCCCTGACCACTGTATACACGATATTGACAGCTAATAAATTTAAAAATGCTTGATGCAAAAAAATCTGTCAGTAGGTCTATCGGCTTTAAATTATAAAGAGATTATAAAGATCTCTAGAAATTGTTTTGGAAAATCCCCTTTTAGTAATTATTTATTTTTATTCCCGTTTAGTATTTATTTAATAAAATTGGGACATGGGATGGGATGACAATTAAAATGGGAAAGTTTTAATATTGTTACTGTTATTTTGAAATTTGGAATGTAAGTTGGCTGAAATTTGCAATATAGATACGAGTAGATTATACCCTGAATTTAATTTTATATAGTCTAAATCAAAATATAGGTAAACACGCAACTTCCAACATGTATTTCGTGAAGCGAATTATATTGTAAATTGTCCAACTGTAACAGTTCATACTGTGACGCAAATATTTATGATAGGGTCACGGAGTTCATTTGAACTGCGCGACTCACGGCAATGATCGCTAGGTATCGTAGCGCGGGTCTGAGTGAGCGACAAATGCCTAAAGTGTTGGGATATAGTCGCCTTAAATATTGAGTAAAATTGCAGGTAAATCATAACGGTATTAGGACTGTCCATATTTGTCGTTATAAACATCAAAATGTGTCTGTTCCCGTGAGAAGGGTAAAGCCCCGATCTAAGTCATGTCAGTTAATTATTTATTTACTACCGTACAATATATTCTAAGAGCCCGGGGTCCTCAACATACGTAATTGCTTAAGTCAGCACTCTGTACCCTTTAACTTAATATGTTTAGGCTGTGTAGTTTATTTACGATAGTTTACATAGAGTTATCAGGCTTCAAACGAATATACCGTCTTTGACCTTCCATGCTCTTCAACAATGTCTAAGTGTTAACAACTTTCGACACAGCTTCGGATCTTAATTTAATATCAGTGTTAATCATCAATCATCATCCATTCTCCACGCTATGTACTATATAATACTAGATGATGTCCGCGTGTATTAAGTTTTTTAAATTCCTGCGGGAATTTTTTAATTTTTCAGGATAAAAAGCCTGTAGCCTATGTCCTTTGCTACTTTTCCTAGATGACTTACCTACCTTCCTACCTTTTTTTGACGACCTATCCCTGTACCAAATTTCATCAAAATCGGTTGAACGGTTGGGCCTTGAAAGCGTAGCAGATAGACAGACACTATCACTATACACTATCGCATTTATAATATTAGTATGAATTATGTTTAAAATAAATGTGTCTGGCCGGCTGTTACTTTTTCAGGGATACAACGCTAAACCTAGGTTTAACTATCCCGTATATGAACAAAGTATGTTTTGACCTAGAAAATACATATTATATTATTCTCGCAACAGGCGAACCGGACAAGACATTTAAAAACAAATTGCACATGGGATTCACTCGTAGGCATTGAGTAAGCACCTGTAATAATCTCTCTTTGCGTCGTATTCCTCATTACTGAGGGCTGTGAACCCTTTCCTTTTCTTAATCAAATAATGGAAGGAGTTTTCTTGGAATAATTATAACGTGGTGGCTTCCCACGTCCTTTCCGCATATACGACTCGACTAAGATTATTTAAACTCTTAGGTTATGTAACGATTATTATCAGATGTTAGTGATAATAACCATGACCGACGGCTTAAAGTGCTCTCCGAGGCACGGAGGAAACGAAAAGGCCTTTGAGCCTCCAAATTCGGTCACCCATCCAGTTACCGACTTGGGTCAACGTTGTTAAACATTCGCAATCGACTGATATGCGTTGTCACAACTAGGCCACTTGTGCCTCAATAATAGTATTATGGTAAAAATATTGCTAAAAGTTAACGTGTACCTACCTGCTTACACTCGTGTACTTACTTACTTGTGAGTTGTTAATTCACTTACTTACTGACTGTAATGTTCAACTTTTGTACTTATAGAAAAACTTTTCTTGTATTTTAAACCAACTTTTTTTCGATTAGCATTACAATTCTCAGCAGAATAACTTCAGCCTTCACAACAAAGTTCGAAAAATCATGCAAGGGTATAGCAAAGGGATTTTCAAGCCGTTTCAATCATCGATATACTATATGTAGGTATGGGCCCTTTCATAGAAAAAAATTGGGCGTCCAACCTGTAGAGCGCGCTCCACACCTGTATAGCCCTGTCCTCGTCCCCGCCATAGCGCTGTCCCGTTTTTCAGACTAGATGGCGTTAGTAAATTAGGTCCACATTCTTTGTTTGACAGGGCCTGTCTATGTAAATTGAGGTCGATGGTTTCAATGGATGCTGTGAACGCAGTCTGAAAAAAAGGAAACAGTTTAATATAAAAATATATATTCCCTGTATATTAATGTAGATTATAATATTTAACATGCAAATTATAATATTTAAAAATAAAGCAAAAACAAATTGAAATATAATTATTACCACTAAAAATATTTTGCAGGAAACTTCTAGTCCAATAAATAACCGTGTTATCCAATCTGTGAAACGTTTAAGCGAATTTCGCATGAAAGGTCAAAAAATTTAATTTAATTTTGTCAACATGGCAGCGATTAATTAAAAGTTACACGGTAATTAGCCCTGGTTGACCCACGTTCTGATTTATATCGCTATGCCAGGGTTTAACTTTGAACTAACGCGTGTCACAGACTACCCAGAAAATAATAGTCAGTTCAACAAAAGTTGGACTGTCAGTAGTTACTATTGGTAAAAATAAAACGAACCACTACTTCAACGTAGATGATATTGAAAACGGGCAATTGGCAGCCAGATTCAATTGAATATGAGATTCGTAAAAAAACTCTAAGTAGTGAAGATGCTCTAAAAACACAATTGGTGGCAACTGGCAATATACATTGAGTTGGTGCTTTAAATCGAAAACAGGCTATTGTAGTCAGTTAAAAGTCAATTTCATAAAAACGGGTGTCTACGTTAGCCCTTTCATAATATAAATAATGAAATCCGTGAGAAAGCGAGACGATCACTTTTTTGTAAGAAGTCCCTGTTGAACAATAAATTAAGTTGAACAACCTAACTTTTTAATGATTTTGGATTACCAATAATATTTTTAAATTAAAAAGAAGATACTTTTGTTTGCAATAATTTTACCAGAAGTAGCGTCTTGTTTTCTGTACTACTTGTTTAGTTTTGTACTAGACTCAATATTCTTAATAACAAGGGGACATTTGGCGTGATTGGCCTCGTTACTGTGACATTTCAGTGGCATTACCTAAGCCGCTTTGGGTCCATTTCTCTGACCTTATTCATCATGGGAAACGGCAAATATCTATTTCATAAAATTCTCTTCAAACTATCATACAATATCAACATAACGCACGCTAACTGAAAAAATCTCTATTTTGGCTCCAAATAACCCACATTTATTATTAAAGGTAAACCTTACGTGAGTTTATTAATAGGGTTTAGGTGTTGTTATTAACAAAATAAGAAGCTACAGAAAATATTTAGAGATATTTCGGATTTTGGGAGTATTTCTTTCGAGGTTATTTATTATTTAGAACTTCGAAACCAATATTTCTTCGATTTTCTTCATTCAAGATTTATCAAATTTTATTTCTTTCTTTCACGCGTAGGTTTGTAGTTTGTAGCATATACGCATATATATAGGTACATTGAACCGTACATACCGTACATACCGTAATTAATTAATTATCGCCATCACGTCTTACACTTTATATAATTATTGACGTTTATATAATTAAGTATATTCTGATTAGATAGTAAGAAGTTAGTTACTATTTCGCCTGCAAAACCATTACGTCAATGGCAAATTCCAAACAAATGGTAAACTTTCCTATCCTTCGGTTTTTTTTTTTTACAAACAGGAAAAAGTAGCGCCACTTATATAGGAAAATCTCGTAAATAGCCCGCATTTCTTTCAACTCCCCTCTGCTCTGCGGAGACGGAAAACGCTTCTTACGATTCATAAATCCTGATTTTACTCGTATGAATTGACGAGGCTAGAATCTCTTATTTCAATATTATTAGCATCACTCATCACACTAACTGTAAACTATAATAATATGTAAGTACATGAAAATGAAAATTACCTACATGAAAGATAGCGGTAACGACGCGACGGTTAGTGAGATTATTTGTTAATAATTACCGGGAATATTACAAACACGCGAAGTTTTTCATATAAAACTAGATGATGCCCGCGACTCCGTCCGCGTGGATTGAGGTGTTTTAGGGGTATGAAAAATAGATAGTAGCCGATTCTCAGACCTACTGAATATACGTATAAAATTTCATAAAAATCGGTCAAGCTGTTTCGGAGGAGTATGGTAATTAACATTGTGACACGAGATTTTTATATAAAATACTAGCTGATGCCCGCGACTCCGTCCGCGTGGATTGAGGTGTTTTAGGGGAATGAAAATTAGTTATAAACCTAATATCATACCTACTGAATATACATATGAAATTTCATCAAAATCAGTCAAGCCGTTTCGGAGGAGTATAAATGTCACCGTAAAATTGTAAAAACCGTTAGATTATAATCTAACTCGCGAAATTCTAAACTGTCGAAAGATTAGAATTTAACGCATTATTTTCCGGTAGATTGTAATCTGATACGTTTTTAAACCCGATAAAACCTAAGTACTTGATTGTTTGTGTCGAACCCTAACCTAACCTACAAGAAAGAGACAAGAAAACGAAAAAATAAAATGAATATTTCAAAAATTTACACTCAGAACATTGAACAGTTTACAATCTTTCGACAGTTTAGAATTTCGCGAGTTAGATTATAATCTAATGGTTTTTACAATCTTACGGTGACATAAACACTAAAATTGTGACACAAGAATTTTATATATTAGATAAAATTTCTCACTGTCACCAGTATTATTCAGAATATCCACCCATGGTTTTAGAATTTCCTTCTTGACGGATACTCAAATATATTTTAAAAAGGTTACTCAAAAGCGTTATGCAATCGATTGCTAGTAAACTTCCTTACTAACTGTTATTCTAACAAAAAAAAGACGTATTTATTTCTACTTGTCCTATCCAACATGTTTCCGATCTACTTAGCCCGGTATCGAAGAGGATGCAATTAAATTTTTAAATATTTGCTCTTCGAAGAAAATTTTATCCGGTTCATTCTACAGTGTATTTAACAAGCTTTTCCGGTATCTGAATCTACCTGCTTATATATTTTTCTATATAAAAGTTAATAAAAGGGTAGAATATAGAAACTATATTATGTACCCGCTCACTCAAGAGGAAGATTCTTCCAAGTTTCGAAAACGAACTGAAAGTAAGAAATATCGAAACGACAAGCGGAGCGAGCGCATAAATGTTTGCTTAACTTTTACGGAAAGCTTAGGTGAATACTGGGTAACTGGGTTGTATTTAATAAAAATACTAGATGATAACCAAGACTTCGTCCGCGTGAATTGACTGAGTTTTTTCATTCCCGCAGGAACTCTTTAATTTTCCGGGATAAAAAGTAGCCTATGTCCTTCCCCGGGAATAAGCCTTTCCGTGAAAGCGTAACAGACAGACAGACAAACGGACAGACCTAAGACAGATACACTTTCGCATTTATAATATTAGTATGGATTTGAGCTTTTACTAATGAGGTTTTGCTACCGTTGATCTGACGATGACGACACTGTTGAAGAACTACCTTCTAACTTCTTTTGCTGGATATTTAGCAAAAGGTATTGTTATCACGTGGAGGTAAGCGCATGGTTCGATGCCCATGCGTGCGTATAATATATGCGGCAGTGTGATCCCTAGGCTTCATATGTGATATCAACCGTGCAAACCACAGCTGCACGAGATATGTGATAATTATGAAATAATCCGCCCAATTGAGCGTGACCCAACACGATATGGTATGCGGCCGTTATTCCATTACATTCAATCTATAATGGTTTCATATTTTCCGACTTTTAAATCCACCAGATTATATAAGGACTACCAAGGTATTCTTTATATATCAAGTTGTTTTTTATTTATAATATATAATATAGCTAGCTGATGGCTGCGACTTGGTCCACATGGATAAAGGTTTTTTTTAATTCCCACGGTAACTCCTCTTTTTCCTCTCCTCCCAATTTTATGAGATAAAAAGGAGCTTATGTCACTCTCGTCGACTATTAAAAAAACACGTTGATCCGTTGCTAAGTTGCAGCGTGATTGAAGGACAACCCAACAAACAAACATATGATTATATCATTGCGTCCGATCGCTCATTGTTGAGGGTCGTAACTTCTACCAAAAATCTCTTGCTAGGGCTTCCACACCCAGCGGTCTGGCCTTGCCTGAATCCAGCGGCTTCCTGCGACATTTATTCCAATTTTATCCCAATTTAATTATTCAGTTCCAGTCCAATCAAAATAGGGCAGGCTCCTCTTAGCCCTCAAACTACACTTGTTCTATCCAAGCTACTTATAGTACGTACTCAATAGTGCACAGTGGCAATTGTGGAGTGGCTAATACGCGATGCTTGACATCATTAGTGGAATGAATCTTAGGCACGCTCTCCATTATGTAACAATTGTGACACGTCGCTTTCAACTTAGAGAACGACTGCTTCAGAACCTCCTCTTTTTAATTAGCTTCCTGGTTGTTCATTAGTTGTTTTTCTGCTCTTTTTGAAAGTGAAGTACCAGACATGCAGGTTACAATTTTTAAGTACTTCAAGTTAATTAATCTAGATAGCAGACCTACTTTTTTTTGAGATACTCAGTAGACAGATTAAGATTACTTACCCATTTATAATTTAAATCCATACTAATATTATAAATGCGAAAGTGTGTCTGTCTGTCTGTCTGCTACGCTATCACGACCCATCTGCTCAACCGATTTTGATGAAATTTGGTACAGTGGTAGATTGTATCTCGGGGATACATAGGCTTCGTTTAATCCCGGAAAATTAAAGAGGTCCCGCGGGATTCATCTAGTGATAATATACATATTCTACATCTAACATCATCCCAAAAAGTGTACACTGCATTTAATCTTACATGCATTAGAAAATCCTAATTAAAAAACACAAAACAGTTTTTATCAAAGATATGTTACATCATAATTTGTGCTTAAAAAAAAAGTCAGATCGACCAAGCATTGGGCTCGCAAGTCAGTCACGTAAGTCGCTTCTATCATACTTCCATTAATGCCAATATGAATTTATAATAATTATTAGCTGATGCCCGACACTTCGTCCGCGTGGATTGAGGTTTTTTGGTTCCCGCGGGAACTCTTTAATTTTCCGGGATAGAAAGTAGCATATGTGTTATCCCTGAGTATAATCTATCTCTGTGCCAAATTTCATCTGACACGACACAAACAGATCCGTTCAGCCGTTCTGGCGTGGTTGAGTAAAAAACATCCATAGATCCATCCACAGATTCATCCATCCATCCGTTCATCCATCCATATATCCATCCATCCAAACTTTTGCATTTATAATATTAGTACAGATTTATTAAGCAAGCCACTATCTTCAATAAAAAATTGTAAAGTAAAATTGAATTGTGAAATAGATAATTTAAGTAATTACTTAAGTGAGTAAATATTGTAAATTGTTTTTCGTGGACAAATAAATAAATTATCTATCTATCAATCTACATGTAGCATCATAACATGTTGTATGCTTTCCTCAACCGTCCACCTATCAACATGTTCTTTTATGTCTTAAGTGGACATATGGGCCGTCTCGTATATCAAGTAGACACATTTCAGCCATAAAGCTTAGAGGAAAAGTCGTTGGCTGTGAACGTGCCATAAAAGTGAGCCCGCTGTTTTTGTGATACCCTATACCAATCACCGCACAGCTTCGATCATTTATGTACAGTCGCGGTCTGAAAATGTTTAGCTAGGACTACCACTCGGTTCACAATATTGAAATCTGTGTCAGAAAGTCGATAGGTATTTTGATTAGACAATGGGGCTGATTCTGTAGTGCACAATCTCTAAACTAAACTAAAATTAGAGCATTATAAATATTGCTAACCCTTTCATAATACTCCCTACGGAAAGGGACAGAACTAGATTTAAAGCTGCCCTTTTAGTTTAGTTTAGAGATGTTACATTACAGAATCGGCACCAATGATTTATTAACATGTACAGTCCCGCCAAGTCATCTGACCCGGTGGCCAACTACTTGAACTAATTTTTATGCTTGTTTAGCTTTCGTTTTTCTTTTAGAATATACTAAGAAATAGATGCAGAAAACCTTTTTAAATATTTTTAATAAATGCCAAATACTTAGTTATTATTATGAAAAAGTAAAGTAAGTAAAAAATACTCTTTTGATTAAACGGATATTTGAAACGTAATAAATTCTCGATTGTAATCTAATTTGAAAATTGATAAATATTTTCAGACTTTGCGTACGAGACAAAATCACTATTAGGTTTTGGCTTCGAATTTATAACAATAAGATAATAGAAATTTATCAATAGCGGAATCAATAAAAATTATCAAAAATGCTTTTTCCTTAACAACTTTTCTTATCAAGTAGGTATTTCTATGCCTGCAACTTGCAATAGCACACAGCAGCACCGTGAAACGTGGTTTCTGGATCAGGATTCTTCAGTAACGAACTAACAAAAATAATCAACCGACAGCATAATTATGAATCAGCGTCTAAATATGGTTTCATAAACTATAATTAATACCCGACCCGATAGAAAGAGGTCTGTCTAAAAATATTTTATTGAGCGAATTTTTAACGACATCTCAGATAAAACCCAATAACCAATAAAATACACCAACCTCGTGGAAATTCACAATGTTCTGGAGAAATTACACGGAATATTTTTCTAGCAATAAATAGCTTATGTTAAAGTTCGATGTAAAGTGGTTTGGTGAACGTTATTCACAGTTTGCTAGGCATACAATGCGGTGAAAATATTTATTGCTAAAATATGGTATTTTTTTGTAGCAACAGAAAATTTCGTTCGACCTACGAGTAACTTCCCTACCTTTCTACCTCCTCCACCTACCTCCTTTTAGAGAGAAGAGTTAAATTTCTATAAACTACACAATATTTGACGACCTCTCTGGTACAGGTGTGAGCGCAGTGGTCTTATAAGTGAGGTCCCCGGTTTGATCCCAGGCACGGTCAATTTGGGAATATATAATATCCGTGTTTTCTCTGGTCCCAGTTAGCCCGCTTGCCTCTTAGATTGCCTCGTCACTCACCAACAGGTGAGATTGCAGTCAAGAGCTAAGCTAGGGCTCTGGCCATAGCTTTACTTGGATGGAATCACTAAAATATTCACAATAACATTGAAGCACCATGAAGTTATAGATTTCTGAATATCCTTGGAGGAGTTCTCAAGAATGATACAGAGAGAAATCACAGGTTTGAGCTAAATCGCAGTTTTGAGCAGTTTGAGTTTGTGCCTTGTATACTATGTTGTAATATTCTAGTCAGTTATTTTTCCTTGTTTAAATAAAGCTATAAAGCTAAGTAATAATAGCAGACAGATTATTTAGGCTTCGATAGAGAAGGTAATATTAAAAAGGAAATGTTATTAAAATCTCTTGATTTTGCTCCGAGACGCCCGAGTCCACCATCCGTAGATACCTTTTTACCAAATAAATTATCGTCTAAATTAAGTACGTCTTGCCAATTTTCGACGCTCTCAAGCTCTAGAGATGGAACTAGATTATTTGAGGTGACCTCAATCTAGCCTTCTTCGTGTGTATTTCTGAGACTCTTCACGCCCTAATGGCCGAACTGGTTATCATAGTGGTGCCTCCTATGCACAGGTACGTGATAGATTTTTTAGCACCCCGTAGTTAGGAACGCTTTCCGAGCGCGTTGGGTGTATTTCGAGTTTGTCTGTGAGGATTTGATATTAGGTCCTTACATATGAAATTGCCGTTTTGTCGTACTGGCCACTTTGATCTCAAATATCTCCTCTTTGGTTAGGAATTTCAATTTCAAATGTATACAGCTATTTACTCATGCTTTTGTGTTTTTAAAACCCCTATTCATTTGTTTTTTCCTCTTTTGGTTTTTTCTTTGCGTCACTCAGTTTACAAAATGGAAAACTTGAAATATCGCGTTATTTATGAGTACGAGTTCCATCGTGGTACCAATGCTGCAGAAACGGCTCGAAGGATTAATGATGTGTATGGCGGTGGTGTCGCAAAAGAAAACACAGTGCGTTATTGATTCCAACGTTTTCGTTCTGGAAATTTCGACCTGCAGAACAAGCCCCGTGGACGGCCGGAGACCAAAGTTGATAATGAAGAATTGAAGGCTATTGTGGAAGCGGATCCATCGCAAACCACGTCCGAGCTAGCTGCAGGTTGCGGTGCTAGAGATAAAACTGTTTTAATCCACTTGAAGCAAATTGGGAAGGTGAAAAAGCTTGAAAGGTGGGTACCTCATGAATTGAGTGCAGCAAACCTATAAACGCGCGTCGACTGCTGCATTACATTACTCAACCGGCACAATAATGAAGGAATTTTAAATCGAATTATTACCTGTGATGAAAAGTGGATCCTGTACGATAATGGGAAACGCTAATCGCAATGACTGAACCCTGGCGAACCAGCCAAATCTTGCCCCAAGCGAAAATTGGCTCAAAAAAAATGACTTGTGAGCGTTTGGTGGACTAGTGCCGGTGTCGTTCACTACAGCTTTCTTAAATCTGGCCAGACGATTACGGCGGATGTCTATTGTCAGCAACTGCAAACCATGATGGAAAAGCTAGCTAATAAACAACCGAGGCTCGTCAATCGCTCTAGGCCACTGCTGCTTCAGCACAACGCTAGACCACACACTGCACAACAGACGGCTACCAAATTAGAGGAGCTTCAATTGGAATGTCTAAGACATTCAAAGTATTCCCCGGACTTTGCTCCAACAGATTAACATTTTTTTCGAAATTTGGATAACTTCCAGTCCAAACCGCCCTCAAAGATTTTATTGATTCCCATCCGAATGGTTTTTTTTAGTAAAGGGATCAATGAACTACCTATGAGATGGCAAAAGTACATAGATGGCAATGGTACATACTTTGAATAAATAAATATATTATATTTTATAGAAATCGATTTTATGTCCTATTATTAGACCTATTATTATAATTTACTAGCTGATGTCCGCGACTTCATCCGCGTGGATTGTGAATTTTGGGTTTCCGCAGAAACTTTTTAATTTTCCGCTATTAAAAGTAGCCTATGTGATATTCCACACTATAATCTATCTCTGTGCCAAATTTCATCCAGATCCGTTCGGCCATTCTGGCCTGATTGAGTAACAAACATCCATCCATCCATCCATCCAAACTTTCCATTTAATCATATTTTATTATTATTATAATTAAAATTGTTATTGTAAATATTATAATTATAATCCGTATTTGAGTACCTATAATTCGATAATTCTAGTTAGTCCCCGGCTTGCATGATTAGCAGCGGAATCGGAACAACTCTTTTGAAATTCTTATCTTGTTTTAAGATTATAATTTGACTATTTAATTTTCAAATAGTACAGGTATGCAATATGCAAAAGTGTGTCTCTATATGTGTATGTATATATCTGTTACCATTGTACTGCTCATCTGTTCAAGCAAATTTACGAAAAATCACGGAAATTAATTCATTTGATTTCGTTTGAGTTTCGCCCTTTTACCCTTCTTTCAACAGACTCATAATATAAAGAAGCGAGCAGACACGTTCAGGTGCCATACACACCTAACTATAATTAATATTCTGTGGCTATACTGTGTGGTGGTACTAGGTAGTATTTTATTTGCGGTTCATTGACAAAATCATATTATTAAATTTGAACATTGACCATTATGCCATTAGCAATAAAAGATTTCACAATTAATATTTATAAAATTATTTATTCATATTGAATATTTAACTACTGCGGTTGCATTAAATGGCTCAAATAACTTTATTGTGTAATAAATTGAAAATATTATTATCTGTGAACAGATACTTTATTAGCAACTTATTATTTTAAACATATAAATGAAAGAATTCTTCTACATATATTAATATCAAAATATGCCATGAAAATTGAAGAAACGCGTAAAAGGATTTTAAGACGTCACTGATTTGCAAAAATTCCACTCATACGGTTCAACTAGTATGCGTATTAAAAAAAGTGCCCTACGTAGACTGCAGGTGCCATATTATTATTACGTATCGCAATCAACCTCTGATTTGCTGTCTCTTTTTACACTGGCCGTAATCTATTGTCGTAGCACGAATAACACAAATTCAGTCAATCAAATTTCAACTGTAACAATGATTGATCCAGCTTTTACATAATAGGGATACTGAGTTGGATCGATGCCTACGCGATTTGGTGCGTACACAAAACACTTTAAACTCCTAAGCATACAAACCCTCTATAATGCGTTTAGTCAATTCATCAATAATTCCATGAACCGGGCCCGGCCGTAATTAATTTAGCTACGAGCATGTTTTAGTGAAAGGGTGATTGCATATTAGTTCGATTTCCGGCGGGGTCAGTGTGGATTTTCTTAAATTTCAGAATTTTCTCTGGTCTAGTCTAGTGGAAAGCTTCGGCCGTTCTTAGTTAGCACCCTACCTGCAAAGACGTGCCACCAAACAAATTGGCAATCCGGTACGACATTGTGTAGATTGTAGACACCGATTAGGGGTATGGGTTTAATATAACAGCCGTACCCCTAATATGAATGTATCATTAATTACCTACCATCAGGTAAGATCGCAGTCAAGGGCTTATTGGAAGTGTAATCTATACTAATATTATAAATGCGAAAGTTTGGATGGATGACTGCGTGGATGGATGTTTGATACTCAATCACGCCAGAACGGCCGAATGGATCTGGATGTTTGGCATAGAGATAGATTGTAGTCTAGAATAACACATAAGCTACGCCTATCTACCAACTAGCTACGCAATCCACGCGGACGAAGTCACTGGCATCATCTAGTAAATATATGAAACTGACCGTACCTACTACCTACTACGCCACAATGGTCACTAAAGCAATCTGTAAATATATTCCACCCTCGTTCGTTGTATAAAAGCTTAACTGCCTATTTTGATCCGAGTACTTTACATACGTATGTTAAGCTGTTATTTTATTTGGAGGCTTTGTTTTTGGTCCGAAGGGACGTAACGTATGACGCTTCATGCTTGCATAAAGAAACAATTTATACAGCTCATACTGATAAGCCTCAAACTGACAGAATACCCAGTTGAACCCCACACAATCAATCGGTTACATAAGACATGGAAGGGTAACTAACATACACAAAGAAAGACTGACTGATAGACGGTAAACGTTATAGCTGCTGTTATTTAAAGTTGACATATACCTACTTTTCTGGATCTCAGTTAACGACTCAGGTCATTGTAATTAAAGTATACATGTACATAAATGCAATTAATTAATGAATTTAAATGCAAAATGAGTTTTTGAAAGTCAAAGTATATTTACTCAAAATGGGTACCTGCACAGTAAACTTTTTGAACGTCTTTTGTACAATGTACAAGACTGAAGACTTGATGGTGATAATTATGAAGGAACTAGAAGTTCAACTCGCTTTAATCCGCGAGAACAGGTAAGTCTATGTGATACAGTGTGTATCCCGCACTTTAAATAGCCCGCGATATTCACCGCACCACAAAAATCTACTTCTAGAAATAAACTTCTAGTTCGTTCATCGTCATGGACTTCCGCAAAGTAAGTAACGCCTGCTTCTATCCAATGACGATCTTTTAAAAACTAAAGCTATGAGGGTTCCAATTTCTTAATAACATTTAGCTTGACCACAATCACACCAGATGGGAAGTATTGGTGGCTTATGTGGCTGGGTGTAAAAGATGCATAGTCAGTCTTTAATTAAACTTATCCGGTTTTATTTTTTTTAGGGGTGGAAACTCGCTCAGCGTCTTGCAGTACGCTAACATGGTGAAGATGGTGCGAGATCGAAAAGCTGCTGAATACACTCCTTGAAATATACCTATCCTAAGCTAGCCGATGCACGCGATATCGTCCGCGTGGAATAGGTTTTTTTAATTCCCATGGGACCTCTTTATAGCCCATGTCACTCTCCAGGTCCTCAACAGTACCCCATACAAAAAAAACGTCGATCCCTTACTTTTTTGTAGCGTGATTGAAGGAAAACCAACAAAAAAAGACACTTTCGCATTAAAAATATTAAGTATGATCTATCTTATGAAGTATTGATAATATCTAATGAAGTATAGCATATAAGATAATATCATATAGTTGTAACAGTGTTATGTATCCCACGGGTGCCGCTTATTTTCGCGTTTGTCTGTGAATTGTTATTTTACGTGAATTTCCCCTGACAGTTGATACATTATTGATTGAAATTAATTTATAAATAGATATTTTTGATGAATGTTTTCGCTACAAGTTAGCCCCTGACTAGGATCTCACCCGGTACTGTAACTAACCTGACGGGGTCCCTAAGAATCTACGCCTTACTCTACCAATAAAATTCAATATTTCTTTAAAAAGGCACGTGAATCGTCTAGCAGTAAGACCCTCACATATTGTTGCGTCCATAATAAACCAAGATCTTTTAGAGTTTCGGAAGCTTCGAATCCATTCGACCCTACGACTTGATTATATACCAATTTAGATGAAATTTAGCTTACATATAGTCATATGTCGAATTATAGAAAAATTATAAAACGCGTTCACGCATTGATTAATATCAATGCATAAATTCAGTTCGAGGTTATATGAATTATAATATGCGTGATCGAGTATTGATTCATCTCTGCACAATGACACGCGGTTTACCCGCGTGTTCGAGTATTGATTCTTCTCTAAACAATGACACGCGTTTTACACGCGTGTTGTATTGATTTAATACTGCCATGCTTTCAGTTCAAGTATACTGCGCTTTGCTCGTTCAAAGAACCTTACTTCTTTAGCACATACACTAAGTGAGCCAGTCATTATGTACAGGATCATTTAAGGATCATATCATACACCTACCTCTTCGAGACATTTATACTTTGACTACGAGAGTAAGACCTTTTGTATTAATACTATAAGTTTTAACCCAGGGTTAAGATTTCTATCTTATTTAACAACATAAATGTTGTTCCATAAGGTCACCGTGAAACGAACTAATCCTAATGGTAGCATCTTCCTTTTATAAGACAAGAAAGATGCTTTGAGACGGCATCATTTACTTTTCTAAAAAATAAATGATGGTTGGCTGGCTCCCCCCGCCACCAACGGTAGGCTTCTTCCCTCTCTTGGTATCCCAAGAGGCATATTAATGCATGGACTAATAAGTCTCATAGAATACCAAAAATCAGACGTACTGTAGAACATAGAAGTGCACACGAAGTGCACTGCGCACAGAAAGCAAGCTCTCTGGTACAACAACAAACCAATCCCTTCTTAACGTCCAAGTATCTAGGCAGAACCAGCCGTGCTGAGGCATCGCCGAAGCGAGTAACTTATATTCCACAGTGCCCAACTCAACCTGCGATAGTAATATGTGATCATAATACGTGTAAGTATGTTGTATTTTAAGTATGTATATAGATCCACCATAGGTAGATCAAGTATCGTCGAATACTCTACAAGCCAGGTTCACGAGGCACATAGTACCAAGGCTCCCCTAGCATCAGACAGCATCCAACGATGTAGTGCGTTCGAAATGCTTTATTAATTGTACATAATAAGTATTAATTCTATGAATCGCTCCCAATCTCGCTACCATGAGGAGGAGAAGACGCAGACATAGTGTGCGCTTTGGCGCCCCACAACACCGCTCTCACAACTACGCATTTCTTTCGTCGTCTACTCGCTTCCTCCCCTGGCAACCGGTCTGAATGACGGAAATCGCTTTGGCTACATTCAAGATCGTTCCTCATCTAGATCAATTATACTATTATTATTTCATTATTAATTTAATATGTTTTTACTATTATTTTATAATTTATGCTATCAAATATATATTTTTTTTTCGAACTGAGGGTTACGTATAGTTACAGTACCAAGTGATGATGAAGTATAAGATGGTACCTAACGAACTAATCCGTTAGGGCCATGGCAGTTATAATATTAAACCCATACCCCTTATCGGCTTCTACATGGCATTGTTCCCAAACGCTAAATTCTTTCGTATTAACTACCTATTCTGTAGTAACACATCTTCGAGCCCGAATATTTTCATAAAATTAGATCACTAGAAAACATAGGATAAAAACCCATTGAAACCATAATTTTTCCATTAATATAATTCCATTCCATCCATTAATACATAATAATACTCAGTCTATTAAATTCAAAAAGCGTAACATTGCAACATACCTTCTATGAGTTACAGTTACATTTTTACAGTTACAGCAAACAAAACAGTAACATTTTGTTGCCAACTCGGTGATGTAATACCATAGCAGTGAAAGCAAAAACCACGTATACCTTTTAGCAGGTTATACCACAGTCTAAGGAGATCCGGTTTTTCCAACCAGTCGTTCCACGGAGACGTCTACACAGAGCTACGCTGCGGGGTTACAGGGACGTTACGTCAGCAAACTGGCAGAATTTTGAATACAAAATTCGGTCATTTCAATGTCAAATTCGTATGCAATTTCCTACCTCTATATCTTGGGCGAGATATATAGAGATAGCATACCTCTAGGTGATATAACTGTCAAGGTCATTTATGAGGGCGTCGACCCACTGTATGATATACTATACTTACTTCTTCTTCTTCTTCGATGCACTCTTGACAATATAGTGGTCTTGTTGGATAGAAGCAGGCGTTATTTTACGGAAGTCCATTTTATGAAGGAACTAAAATTTTAACTCGCAATAAATAAAGAATCTGAGGTAAATATGGCGGGCTACAAGTGCGGGATAGGTAGGTATACACTTTACCACATAGATTTACCTATTGTCGCGGATTATAGCGAATTAAACTTCTAGTTCCTTCATTAAAGTGGTCGCGGTCATCACGAAGTGAAGGCTTTACTGGCAGATGTATTTTGGATTATTGGATATGTGCTTCACGAGCATCCGTCACTGCTGGCTGTCAGCCTGATACACTCGTCCAAGAACCAGCGCCGGATCTTGGATTTTTTTCGAAGCGGGGCAAAAATTCAAAAGTGCCGCCCTCGTCCGCCAATATTTTTACCTTTATCATCATCATCATTTCAGCCATAAGCCTATTGATAGATGATGCTGATATTATAACATAACAGCTCTTTATTTCAGATAAAAATCCAATGTTACAATAGTATAAATAATAAATGAAAAAACAAATAAGAATAAAAATAAAATAAAAGCTAGCATAACCTATTTTCTAAAAATTACTTCCTATTTCTTATTTGCGTCTCGGTGGACAGAGCGCCGATATCACTAGACTTATCCTCACCGATGACCCTAAGAATTACACTATTCGCAAGTCGCAATCGCTCCCAGAAAGAAGCTATACGATTGCGCCTGATCGCAAAGAAATCGGAGACTCCCGCCTCGGCAAACTTGCCCGACGCGCTGCAGTACCTCGGCAACCTCATGAGCATACGGAATGTGTCATTATACCACCCTCACCCTGCACCCTCATGGTGCTCATTGTCGTTCGCCTGAATTTCGTCCATAATTGGCAAGTGTAAAAAAATTGACAATATGCACGAAACAGGATTAGGTTTACGACGGTACTGCATTTAGAGAATCAGCGCGCGAGCATGTTGCACCAAACCGACAGTGCTCTTCTCTCTCTCTCGATGTCCAAGTCATATTTAAATTGCCGCACCTCCCGAATTGTAGAACCATTCAAAAAGACCGGTGGCATCCTCTCCGGACCCTTCCCCGATCTGAATATCATCATCTCTGACTTGGAAACGTTATATTTCAATCCATGATCCTTAATATAACGCTCACAGACCAAAAGAAGTCTCTTTAGCCCTCCGATCGAGGGGCTGAGCAGCACCATGTCATCTGCATAACTGAGATTATTCACACATACATATCCCAAATGACAGCCGACCCTGGCGCTTATCAGCTCCTCGATCAAACCGTTGATATAGACGTTGAAAAGATCTGGAGAGGTGAGTCTGAGTCCTCCTTGACGTACCGTCGCGTCGCCCCATCTTACGTTGTTCACTTGGCCTCCGTACCAGTATCTCAACAGACTCGTTATCTCATCCGGGACCCGAGCAACATGCAATTTGTTCCAGAGAACTTCATAGTTCACAGATCAAATGCGCGGCTCAGGTCCAGAAAACATGCATACACAGATGTGTTACGTTTTGTGTTGTATTGTACTGTATGTTTGAGACTGAGGACACCCGAATCCGTCGAGAGAAAGAAAAACAGTTTATTCGACAATGGTGTCACAGACAAAACACGGATTACAGATGTAAAAATTGTGTCTGTGACACCACCCAGAATGGCTGTACAGCTCAGCATTAAGCCCTACATTGTATGCCAATCATTGCATACAAAGCAGGGCGCTGGTTTCCGGCTGTGACCCGGGTGACGCCGCAGTAACAAAAATTATTAGTGTAATAAAACAAAAGTAAAGTTTATAAGTAGAAACAAGTAAGCAGCAAGTACTCATATTATATGCCATTTATAATATTAACACATTTGCTGTCCGAAAAGAAAAAAAATCTAAAATCCCGGGGCGGAAGCCAAATTGAGCATCATCAATACTTACATTCTTCTGTAATTCGGGATGCAGCAATCTTTCTGATTCAATCAATATTGAAAGAAAGCGCAGGTCTTTGGCAGACAGAGGTAATAATATGTTGGCTCGCAGATTTTCCCGTTGTACTGAGCAAGCTAAGGTAATGCTTTTCAAGGCATATGGCCAGAGCTTGTCGTATACACAACCTGTGGGTCGGGTATGCCAAAAGATCGCTGGACAACTTGCGCTTCCAATTAGGATGATGTAGGGATTTCTCCGCTTCTGCAGTAAGTCGGGGATATCGCAGCTGTCATTCGCAAAAAAACTATCTATGTCCCTGATTCGTAGAACACTAAAGACTATAGCTAATAGGTTTAAGTACTTCGCCACTATTGTAGAGGTGCCTTGTGCAGAGGGTGCACGAAAACCAGCTCGTTTCTTTAATCGCCCTCGAAGCGGGGAAGTGGACATGTCTGTGTCTCTTATGTTTATACTAGCGGA
Organism: Erebia palarica; assembly: GCA_964035005.1. Lineage (NCBI taxonomy): Eukaryota > Metazoa > Arthropoda > Insecta > Lepidoptera > Nymphalidae > Erebia > Erebia palarica. The sequence continues at coordinate 14,726,412 of OZ035983.1, forward strand.
CCCGCCCCTGCTTCGCTCGGGTGCCTTAGAGGTGGAAAAATACTGAAACACGTGTTTCTTAATTTTTAATCGAATTTCATTTTATTTCGGATGTAAGCCGAAAAAAAAACCTCATCCAAACTTTCATCCCCTATTTTACCCCTTTTAGACCAGGAGTGAAGCCTTTGAAATGGTAAAAAGTGAAAAAAAAACATAGTAGGATGAAACCCATTGGAAAAGAAAGAGAATATAACAAAAATAAACGAAAAAATAATTTACGGGCGATCTGAAGGGTCGGGAAGTGAAAGGGGGTGGCTTTTAAGGGTAAAAAACGGTTTATCTCGATTTCCGGCAAAACTAAAAGTCCTATGGAAAAAAATTTAATGGCAAAGTTGTAGTTAATAAAAAGATCTACAACTTTTGTATTTACACTTTTTTCACATAACCTCAAAATTTATTTGAAAAATTCAAATATTTTTTTGTTTTTATCTTTTACATGAAACCAATTGGAAAAGGAAGCGCCTTTTCCAATTGGTTTCATCCTACAATTATTTTTTTTTGGTTTTTTGGTTTCAAAAATTATCGACCCTTTTCTATTTGGGGGAGGAATTTTGAAAGATCCTTCCTTAGTGGGCGCCTACGTCACAAAAGGAACTTACTGTCCAAACTTCAAGTCTCTAACCCTAGCGGCTTAGGCTGTGCGTTGATAGCTTAGCTACCAGTCAGTCAAGTTCTTTGTGGTTTTATTGTTACTAACCTACTATTATATACACTCTATGGATTCTTTAGTTGTCCGAATTAAAGAACTTTTATTTATTTATAAATTTACTATTCTGCGCGTCTGTCAACGCAAAGTTGCGATAATGCTGAGTAGTGTATTCGTCTGCCAAGCTTGAATCGCCGCCCTCTGAATTTGCCGCCCGGGGCACGGGCCCCGGCTTGCCCCCCCCTAGATCCGGGCCTGCCAAGAACCGCCAACAGCTGACTTAATTTGATTGATCCATCGCATGAGCAACCTTCCTTGACACGACAACCCTCCTACGACAAGGCGCTCTCCTGTCGTAACAATGACTCCATTGACAGGAGACGTGTCCGATTTTTTTTAAATACACTCTGTACTAACGCTGAAAGCCGTTGTTATATGCTGAGTTCTTGGAGATTAGATACTTAAGTGGGGAATGCATGAGCATTAATTTTCTTCTTTTCTAGCTGTCGCAAAGTCTACGTTTCAGCAGAGTATCTACTATACTACTATATAAATATATATATATACACATTTACTATTACTTATATTATATAATGTATACTAATACTTATTATAAATGCGAAAGTTTGGATGGATGGATGTATGGATGGATGTTTGTTACTCAATCACGCCCGAATGGCTGAATGGATTTGGATGTAATTGGCACAGAGATAGGCTATAGTCTGGAATAACACATAGGCTACTTTTATCACGGAAAACTAAGGAGTTCCCGCGGGAACCAAGAAACTTCAATGCACGCGGACGTAGTCGCGGGCATCAGCTAGTATAAAAATATGGGGAAAACAATTGTTTTAACAAGCCGGTATAATATAATATAATATACTTAGGCTATGGTAATACTATAGAAGTGGCGTAATATACCGACGTCGAACTATGGCGCACTTTGTTGTCCGGACAAATGGGCGCGACTCGCAACTACCTAGACAGTTTTTATCAAAAATAATGTTCCCGCTGCTCCACTTTCCACTAGGTACAATACAACTAGTGATGTAACTCACATTTAACAATATGTTTCATAAAAATTCCCCGAAATTTTTGTTTTATGTATTAGGCTAGCTGATTTCCGCGGAATGTAGATTTTTTTATGTAGGAAAATTTTGATTTTTCGCATAAAAAAGTAGTCTGTGACCCCAGGTTCTTAACTAAATCCATTCAAAAATTACATTGATCTCAGTTGATCAGTCGTATTTTCAATATTAGATGGGATGACCACCCGCACCGTCTAAGTAGTAATGAATAAGGAAAGTAGTTTTACAAATTAAATTATTATTTAACTTACTTATCCTAACCTAGATGAATTATTTTCCTATTTTTTTCCAAGAACAGGGTATTAGTAAAATTAGAACATCGAATAATACAATATGTACTAATTAGGAAAACACGCGAGCTCTCGTTACATCACTATTATAAGTACCTTAGTTTCACATCCAGCCTTGTTTTAGCATCCCGAGGATGCCAGTTCCTTCACAATTTATGCCACGCCATTTTTATGAAATGAGTTTGTGAAGTGTAAAATACCTATCAAATCAAATGTGTTTTATTACTAGTACGCCATTTAATAATTAGCGTATGTTTAGAACCCGCTATATATTATATGCGTATTTTTTGCATTTCACTTTGTAGGCCTTTGTATTTTTACGATAGCACTTGAAGCGTGACCGGATTAGACGTGGAACGTGGCAACAATCTGCTTCAAATCCTATGAACACCTCTCTAAACAATCTTCACTTAACGCCTGCGGCTTACTACTATCTCTTAAAGCAGTAGTTATTAAAATGACAGTTTTATGTCACGTACTTTGACGTCCCTAAAATAAAGGTTAGAATTTTAAAACTTGAACGTCAATAATATTAAAAGTAATACTACTTTAAGCGATGGTAGTATGCCCTCTGTTTCAACAGAAACCTAAACAAATTATCCCTTGCCTAATGCAATATCCGTCAATTTGTATTAACGTTTAGTTTTAGGTTTTAAGCCCTCTCGAAACGAGATTGTATTGACTTTTCATACGTACCTACCTAAAAGCCGTAATACCAAAAAGGTCTTGAGAGTCTTCGGTCGTTGATTGCGTAAACTGAAATATATTATCTACTGCTTCAAATTGAAGAAGCATTTTTAGTTGGCTTTAATAATATCGCAAATGGAATCGCAATTTCGAGAAAATCGCAATTAATTAAATTTATTCTAAGTGACAAGATGTCAAGAAACTTTAGACTTTGCGTGCAACCAGGAAAATATTTTGGAAATTCCTTGACAGTAAAACGCAGTACCTAACTATTGATGGAACAAAAACTATATAAGATTTAAATCCCTCCAATTTTACTTCAAGAGATTTTACGCTAAAATGTAATTCAATCTAAAATAAATATATTTAAAATGAGATAATTTATAGAGGGTTCTAGAGGACTGATTTGGTATAAACGAAATTTACAAGATTTTAACCCCTTCAGATTTCATGAGTTCTATATTTACCGCAAGACTCCATACACAATAAAAGAAAAAGTTTGCAGTTTTATTTTCTCCAACGGGTTCTAGAGAACTTATTTGATAAAAACGAGAGTAACACGATTTAAATTCTTCAGATTTGATTTCATGAGGCCTCTTTTTACCGCAACACTGCAAACATAACTAAAGAAAATGTCGGTAGTTTTATTTTCTCCAGCGGCGCGGCGTACACGTGACGTGATTTTAATGAATAGCGCGAACGTTGAATATGAAACTCAACGCCGGCCTCAAGTGGCAGGTGTCATGTACAAAGTGCTAAAATTTTATATAAGCTTTGGCATATTGCAAATTGTGTTAGCCGCCGCGATAATAAACTAAAAGTTAAACGTGACGGCTCAGTGAATATAATAGTAATAGTGAATGAATTTAATTTTAAAACTGAAAATGGTTATGTGATAATATATTTTTTTTATTTACTTTATTATATGCTAGCGAATGACCGCGACTTCGTCTGCGTGGTGCGAGGTTTTTGGTTCCCGCGGGAACTCTTCAATTTTCCGGGATTAAAAGCTTATGCCCCGGGATGCAAAAATCTGTACCAAATTTCGTCAAATCGGTTGAAAAAATGGGCCCTGAAATCGTAACAGACAATACAGACAAACAATAACCAGACAAACAGACAGACACTGTCGCATTTACAATATTAGTATGGATTTGTCCATCATGTTCTAATTCTGCTCAAGCGGGGTGGCAGTAAAACGTGTAATGGCGGACAAAACGCTCCTGATTTATTGAGGGCACCGTCCACGCCACGCAACTCGAACGCTCGTAAATGCTAAGTGATGGATCTCTTCAAACAGAAACCTACTAGTCATCCATCCTGCTAGGCATCCATGCTAATCTACACTAATATTATGTAAGCGACAATCCAGAAGTAGGTGTTATTGAGACACTTTTAATATATTTGTACTCTCATTTGGAACTTACACAAATAAATGGTTAAACGTGTAGAGGTTCCACGAGAGATTTAATGTTATTAGATAAAGGTTAGCTAAACTTAAAGACAATATTCATTTGATATTGCCACGATTGCTATCGTTAAGCTCTAAATCAAATTGCGATCTGAACACAAAAGTATTCAATAATCGCTGAGTCTGCCTGCAGGAGACTAACTTACTATCGTCGAAATACTCGAACTTATACTATTTTCAATATGGAGTCCGTATCAGATTAAATCGAATGACATGAAACGAGTCAAATTGGGAACCATTATACTACCTGTTTCATTAGATATAATGACAAACAGTAATAATGCTCTAACTATTATAAATGTGAAAGTTTGGATGGATGAATGGATGGATGGATGGATGGATGGATGTTTGTTACTCAATCACGCCAGAACAGCTGAACGGACCTGCATAAAATTTTCACAGAGATAGATTTTAGTCTGGAATAACACATAGGCTACTTTTTATCCCGGAAAATTAAAGAGAACCAAAAAGCCTCAAATGGATGTTTGTTATTTAATCAAATCAAGCCAGAATGGCTGAACGGATCTATATGAAATTTAGCACAGAGAAAGATTACAGTCTAATAATACATAGGCTACTTTTTATCCCTCAAATAATATAAATGGGAAAGTTAGTCTGTCTATCCGTTGGTTTGCTTCACAAAGCCCATCTTTTCAGCGGATTTAGCCAAACTATGTCTTTCCAGGACGCCATTCTTCGTACCAAATATCATCACAGTCGGTAGAAAATATGGGTCATGAAAGCGTAGTAGACAGAGACACTTTCGCATTTATAACACTAGTGTGGATATGGATTTTATAGTTATTTTATTACTACATAGTAGGCCCCGCGACTTAGTCCGCGTTGATAAATATATCTGATTCCACGAGATGTTATTAATTTTCCTGCATAAAAAGTAGCCTATGCTACCTACCAATATCCAATTTCGTCGAAATCGGTTGAAAAGATGGGCCGTGAAAGCCTAGCAGACAGGCAGACACACTTTTGCATTTATAATATTATAGTATGGATTCTATTTAGGTAAACTATATATTCTCACTTGGTGCATTGTGACTCGGTTGATAATCTGTCTTTACTCCCCTTACTACCCCTAGCGTTTTCCTTCCTTGAGTCCCTTCCCTTGATATTTCAATGGTGATTTTCATTTAGCGCGTCTTTTAATACCAGTGCTTTTACCTACCATTTTATAAATGAGAGCTAGAATTATTCCAACTCAACACCAGCGTATGAGTAAGTCACGAGCTTCAATGCAGAAACCCTCTCAATTCACTAAAATATGTGCCAATGGCCTATTTTGGCAGTGGACGCACACTCGGTTTTGGTACTAAAATCAAAATATGGAATGGATAATTAGGGTAACGATAATTGCAATGAAAATGTGTGGGAGCTTGAAATAATGTGTTGTGCATCATCATATCATACCAATATTATTAAAGTATGTTTGTTTGTTGGTTTGTCCTTCAATCACGCCGCAACAGAGCAACGGATCGACGTGATTGTTTGCATGCTTATAGTTGGGGACCTGGAGAGTTACATAGGCTTAATGGAAAATTAAGGAATTCCAGCGGGAATAAAAAAAACTTAAACCACGTGGACGAAGTCGCGGGTATAAGCTAGTTGTTCATAAAAACAGAATAAATTAAGCATTAAGGCGTCGGAAATTTCCTTCTGATGGTTGGGATACTATCACAGAAGGTATCTACAGCAGACAGACAGTGACAGACAGGCACATCGTTTGCATTTATATTATTATTGCGGATTTAACAAATATCATCAGCTGATAGACGTCCACTGCTGCCTTTTGCAAGGATTTCCACACGCCTCGGTCTTGCGCCGCCTGGATCCAGCGGCTCCCTGCGACTCTCCTGATCTCGTCTGTCCAGTTTTTTTTTACTTGTATAAAAAATAAATATAGTTAAATAGCAGAATCTGTGAGATAAACCTTTGGCATTTATACTCGCGTTAAGTGTAGATATACATCCCTGTACAAGTGTAAAATTAGCGTCTGAAGAAAATCCATTAGTGTATTAAGTGCTTTTTGACATGTCTCCGAGAAATATTTTAAGTTAGCACTTACTTAGGTATTAATAATTATTATTGTATATAGGAGATACGCTGTACGGAACAGACAAGATGACATCTTGAAATTGGGGTGACAAGCTTAAAATTAAATAAATACTTTAATAACCATCCATTTCAAGTAATGCATGTCTCAAATTCCAAATGATTTTTATTCAAATAAACTTTTACAAGTACATTTGAATCGTCGAGTGAATCTATCACTGGTTCCGAATGCCATCCCTACCGAGAAGAACCAAAAAATTCGGCGGTTGCTCTTTTTCAAAAAAAATTACAATTTAATTAATTTATAGAATACATAAGTAACAGCTGTCTTTAGCATTGCTGGAGCGAGTCAAATCTCAAGTATTTAATCCTGGTTTATAATGCCGTGAGCTGTGAGCGACGCGACGAGATGCGACGGGATGCGACTCCATATAAAATGAAAACTAATCTACGCGACAACTTCGGCAACGTGGCGGTTCAGGTACCAGCTGCTACGTCGCGTTGCATCGCGTCGCATTGCCACACTTGTCGTTCACTTAACACACTTCAGATGTCTAAACTCACGCTTTGTCGTATGCGTTACTAGTTTTGAAGCAGTTTGGAGTTCTTATCCATGGGCCTGCTCACGCGATGCGGCGCAACGAAACCGAGTGATGCAAGACACAGTGCCCGCTGCAACAAGGGGCCTAAGATTGGGGAAAAGTAGCTCCATTTTATCACCCGAAGGCTGTTGAACTTCATCGATGGCACCGTCGGCGCTATCCAAGCATGTACAACTAATGGTGACGTATTTTAACTACATATTTTTAATATTATATATAACATTATATTATATAGCTGTTGGGTCCCGGGGAAGTACATAGGCAAATTTTTATCCCGGAAAATTAAAAAGAACCCCCGGAATTTAAAAAATAAACACGTGAACGAAATCGAGCATCAGCTAATTCTAAATAAATAAAGACCCCAACCGACAAAAAAGGGAGTTGTAACGAGTTATATTAACCCTGTAGCTGCGATCCACATTACAAAAACGGAGCAGCCCCATCAGAGCCCTGAAGTTGGAAAAAAAATAGTATATTGTGTGCTTATGGGTGAAACAAAACGATTTCAGACGAGGATGAAGTTGCCTGTTTCACCCGTAGTCTGAAATCATATTTCATCCCGAGGCACAAACTATATTTTTCATATCAAACTTTCAATGCAGGGTATATTATGAAAAATACATCGCATCTAAATTAAGAGACTTCTTTCCTTTATTTCCCTCATATAGAAACATAAGTTCCTTGATTTCATTAGATACTATTGCATCCTGTGTAAAATTTACTCGGAACATAGATTAAAATGTCAAGAACGTTTTACATGCAACAGAGCTTAGTTGCTAAGTATCTAATCTTGGCTTAAGTTCTAAATATATTACCCCTGAAACATTTTTTGATCGTAAACCACTGCGTTTTTAGTTCATTCAACATTGACTTTTTTAACATAAATCCCGAAACCGACCTCCGGTAAAGCTACGGGCGGTCACTAGTAGGTCACTGTATATTATTATAGTTTATAGGTTTTATATTACACATGACATGACAAGTAGATAAGTTCGGTCCTATTTTTGGTTGCGTCACATGTATACGAGCTTTCTCTATCATGTTTTCAACACATTAATTAAAACAGTATTGTTGGGAGGAGCACGAATGCAACTTAAGTACATACTTGAATATGTTTACCTCGTTACTCATAAATCATGATAAAATATTATCTTCTATTAAACGACATTAATCGACTTCTGAGAAGGAATTACTTTGATTTATGGGCGTGCCACTGCGCCACCCATGTCGCAATCTTAAATAGAAAAGGGGATATATCCTATATCCATATATTTATAGAAATTCCTCTGATGGTAGAGTCAAAACAAGACGTCCTACTTTAAATAAATATTAGGGTGCCTGTCAATTGAAGCGGAGCGGAGCAGAGAAATGGCAAACAGACTCGAAAATAATATTACGTCATCGATCTACAATCCGATTGGTCCGCTTAAGACATCTCCGCTCTGCTCCGCTTTAATGGACAGGCACCCTAGTTTACAAAAGTTGCTAACATTGTAATCCGCCTGCAAGCTATAGTTAGCTATAGCTACATAAAATAACTAACGGTCACCATCACGTCTTATACTATGTAAACGTGACGTGACTGTGTGTACTTTGATGGTATCAATTTTAGTCCTGTACCATCAATTTCGTTCATCAAAATTCATCGTTTAGTCGAATTTGATTTTTGATGACATCCGGACCCGGGTTCGATCACTGGCAGATTTCTGATATGATACTGATTTCTTTCTATTCTAATCTGGCCTGGGGAAAGGCTCGGGCCGTGGCTAGTTATCACCTACTGGAAAAGTGATTTAGCGTTCCGGTACGATGGCGTGTACCTATAAAAACCGATTAGGGGTATGCGTTTAATATAACTGCCACACCCCTAACAGGTTAGCCAACTACCGCCTTAGTCTGCATTCAAGGGTTAATTTGTAGTGTATTAAAAAACGGCTGTGAAAATGTAACAAACAAACAGACACTGTTTTCACCAAGCAACCCGACATACATCATCAAACACACAACACACATCGAAGAACAACAATAACAACAAACAGACACACTTTCGTATTTATAATATGGGTAGTGGGAGTAGTATTATGGATATTGATGTAAAATGCCATATAAATACGTCGCGTCGGTTACAATTTGTATAGAGTATTACGGAACGATGACATGAGAGTCCGCTTAGAATGGAGGAGAGCGCAGATGTTTATAATATTATGATGGACACTTTATTCCCCTTTGTTTATATTGTTGTCATAAAGGCTGGCGGCAATTTGCATGTCATATTCGTCGTAGTGACCCTTCTGGTCTAAGTGCGTGATAATCATCGTCTCACATCGCAATTTCCCGCTTTTGGTTTATATTCATAGCAGATGACGCTTGCACGTCAATTTGGGAATTTTGAAACCTGTAGTTTAAGAAATCCATTAAAGTATGCTACTGAAAAAAGCTTAGTATACTGTTGAAGATTACGTAAATGACAAAAGAACACGGATTTGACTCGCTCCAGCAATGCGAAGGACGGTGGTTACTTATATATCTACACTGTATTTCCCTAAAAAGAATGTGAGTGCGGATAAGTATATTATATTCTGTAAGTTAGTTTTCTAATTCCTTCAAACTACAAAGTTATTTTAAAATTTTCGCTCCTAAATTGCAGCAAATGTTAAAACTTTGTAATGACATGTACATTAATCGCGTCTTTATCTAAGCTATTACCTACAGAGTTCAATTTTGTTCTTATCACGTTGCAATATCTAGTATGTATTCTATCTGCGGAAACTTCTAATTATTGGCTCACACCGACTGTCCTAGATTTAGATCCAAGATTATGATGATGCCCGCGACTCCGTTTGCGTGATCAATGCATATTTTTCATCATGCCCTGCTTGAAGATAGGTATCTATCTAACCAATGCCTACACTGGCTCCGAATTCTGTGCACGCCACTGCTCGTACTCCTATCAGTAAGACCAAGCCGAAGCGGTGACGTGCATAGGGTTTGAAGCAGAGTAGCCCTTTGTACCTACTACCGTTACCTAATAATTTACTGACTATCATAACGACAACTGAGCTATTTCAAAGTCGTAAAACACTGCTCTTACATCACTACACTTAACTTTACAGTTCATATATTATTATTTTTGACCAACGCCGAGTTGTTTGTTGGATCTTCTCGGCAGGAGTGGCATTCCGAACCAGTTGCAGTGGTGGATTCACTTGATAATGTAGTAATAATTTTACCGTAATAATTATCGCCTGTTACTGTTTCTGTGCCACATTGATAATCGTCAATACATACGTCTCACAAACTAATCTGACCCTGTGGCCAAAATTAGAACTAATTTTTATACCTGTTTAGATTTATTTTTATTTTTTGTTTTCATTAAATTTTTCATATGACACGGTGACAGCGTCGCTAGTAATAAAAATAAAATAAAAACAAAAACTAAACAGGCCTAAAAATTAGTTCTAATTTTGGCCACCGGGTCAGATAAATTGGTGGGACTGTAATAATGGGCGTTTTCAAATTGGTGCTAGGGTCAATGAGATAATAAAAAGTATTATCGTCTGATCTTTCGTTAAATGACGTTGAACCAAAACACCCATATTTGTTCGTATTTTTTCGCTGTGGAGACTGGGAGCGTATGAATGGCTGTTCGTTCCCGCATATAAGATAATATCTAGTCTAGTTTGTGAAGCGTCCTCACGAACTAGTTCGGGTTAATGTGAAGCGGGTAATGTGGGCCAAGAAGCTTGACGGAGCGTCGTGGGGCGGCATTTCATTGACGTCTAAAGCAGCTAAGGGGACATACTACCATCGCTAAAGGCAGGATTATTATAATTTTGTTTCAACAAATCGTACCATGACGTCCCTAAAATAAGGATACTGAAAATAATACTGCTTTAAGCGTTGGTAGTAAGTGTCCAGTCATTATAAAAATACCTACTTACTTTAAAGGCTGGCGTCCGGTAGGCTTCAATCACGCCGCAACGGAGCTACGGATTGACGTGATTTTTGGCATGGGTATAGTTAAGGACCTGGAGAGGGATATAGGCCCGCGGGGATAAAAAAAAACTTACACCACGCCGAAGAAGAAGACGCGATTCGGCTGTTGTCGAAATATTTTCATTTAGCTAGCCATTTTACTTGCTGATCGATTTATTACGTTAGCATAGTGTTAACTTCGGCCTCTTAGTCGGGGCCGCGGGTTTAGTCCCCGGGCACGCACCTCTAATTTTTTGGAGCTATGTGTTTACGCGTTTTAAGTAAATAAGACTTGCTAGAACCTACGTGCCTAGAGATACTTTCTCTAGAAATTTCTCAAAGGTATGTCAATGTCGGAGCGTGGTAGACGTATACGATAAGAACACTCGTGCTCAGAGATGGGCCAGCGATGGGATAAATTACAATTCCTGCATGAATCACTTTCAACACAATATATTCGTACGAAGCTAGTAAATGTTTTTAAGCCCCGTAATTTGTATTGGCTGAGACATCCAAGTCACGAATACCTACCGCTGACTGCAAAAAGCCTATCTAAATGCAGATAAGGTTAGGCACGTGATTTGTTCAGAGCACAGAATTACACCCAGTCAGGTTCTGCTACCCCTTTTAAAATTTTAAAACTAAATATTCCGAGAAACAAGTATAATTTAAAAATAGAAAATAACCCCTGACATATTTTAGTAACAGGATAAATATAATTTCATCAACAATATATAGTATTAGATTATAAAGAATAAGTACTAATTTCCTTTTTTTTTCGGTATCGGGGGGGAAATCTTCATAAATACCTGGGAGAGAGGACAAATCAGGTTATGTGAGATTTTTACTCACTAAAACCCCCTCGGTGGCCACCCTCAGCGCTGTGTTGAGTAGCTCCGAGATCTCAAATATGAACGCATCGGAGCGTCCCATGCGCGATGCTTTTCGGCTCATCCCGGAGGACGCGGCCCCCTCCCTTCACGTGCTTGAGTCACCTATCAAACAAAAAAACTAAATCAATATCGGTTTACCACGATGCCACTGACAGATACACAGACACGCGGTTAACTTACAACACAACACAACTTTGCGTCGGAGGTACGAGTAAAAAGGAAATACTTACGAAGTCCTACCTTGTCCCTTTCAGGCTTATTATATTAGGAAATTGCACTGAAAATCTACTGGTTTCTTAGTTTATCGTGAATTAACTTTACTCAACTATTTATAAGCATTTTATTTTAATAAAAATATAGTTAAATATAAAGTTTCTGCCTCGTTGGTCTAGTGTTTAGCATGTTTGACTGCGGCCGACGAGGTCCCGGGTTCGAATCCCGGGTCGGGCCATAATTAAGTATCGGGTTTTTCGGATTAGAAATTCCCAGTACTAGCCCGGAGTTAGGAAGTTGGCGGTGTTTCACCCCCGTGCCTCGGAGAGCACGTTAAGCCGTCGGTCCCGATTATTATCACTAACATGATAATAGTCGTTAAAGCCCGCCAACCCGCATTGGAGCAGCGTGGTGGGTGTAAGCTCTAATTCCCTCTCTCCTATGAGAGTGGAGGCCTGTGCCCAGCAGTGGGACATTAATGGGCTGTAGTGATAAAGTTTCGTTGCGCTTTCGACATGCAGGCATCTATGAACTCCGTAAACAGTTCGAATTATCCGATAAACAACGTCTGATTACGATTTTGTTTCACAATCGGGGGTCTGTTTTTGACTATTTACATAATTTCAGGAATCCTTTCCCTATTCAGGTTTGTACAAGGCAAGTACGAGCAAGGGTTCTCCCATCTGTATACAGAAAGCCTTATTTTGTTGAGGCCACTCGTTATCGGATGTATCTCGAAGCCGATACGAATTGCGAGGTCTTGATTACTTGCAGGTGGCCTCAACTTTGTACGTGTTTCATGTATTTGGGCTGAAATTGGTTGAATAATTTATTTGGTTTGGTATGTACGTAGTTTCTGCGTGCAAACAATGTTATCTGGGTAAAGGCCCTCGTATTAAGAGCGATAGTTAATAATGGATGTGGACGAAATAGTAACTGCTTCATAGGTCTAGTGGTTAGCATGTTCGACTGCAGCCGACGAGGTGCTGGGATTGAGTCCCGACCCGGGCCCTCATCGTTAACCATAATTAAGTTTGAATTTTTTCGACTAGAAATTCTCCATACTAGCCTGGAGTTAGGAAGTTGACGTTGTTTCACCCCCGTGTCTCGGAAAGCAAGTTAAGCCGTCGGTCCCGGTTTGGATCATTGGAGCAACGTGGTGGGTCTAAGCTCTAATTCCCTTTCTCCTATGAGAGTGGAGGCCTGTGTCCAGCAGTGGAACGTTAATGGGCTGTAGTGGTGGTGGTGGATGAAATAATAAGTATACTTTTTTATTCTACTATAAGTTAGCCCGATAATGCGATCTCACCTGGATGGTAAGTGATGATGCAGTCTAGGATGGTAGCGGGCTAACCTGTTATCGGTATATATACCAGTAATATTAAACCTAATCGGTCTCTAAGTTGTATTTTAGTAGATTCCAATAATATCATGTTGATATTGTAGAATGCTGCTTAGAGATAGTAGTATTCTAGACTAATAGACAAGTCGGCTATATTCTGAACTCGATGACTGGGTCGCTTATGCTTTCATAAGCTGATCCACGCGACGCATTGCATCAGACAAAATACTTGAGGTTCAAATATTTTTTATTTATATGCATTCAAAATAAGTTGGTATGTTACTCAGATACGTACTCAGATATATATTATAAAAATTCTGAGTTGAATCGTCTAGTACCTGTGCTAAGATCTTCCTTAACATAACTTTAAGTAGGTAGACTAATATTTTAAAATATACAAACTTTCCCCCGTTCCGCATAGTAAGAGGCGAACAATAATGCACTGAAATTGCTGTTTTAAAAAGCAGATTTTCTGTTTTCCGGATCGAGTCTTCTATTCATGCATAGTTTCGGAATTGAGTTCAATGGTTCTGTTATTTTTGTTAGGGTTCAACTAGCATTTGCAGCGTTTAAAACATTCTTCAGAGTAATACTCATTACTTTTTGAGATTTACGATTTCAGCATTTTTCAGAGTAATTTAAATGCATACACCTAACATAGGTGTAATTAGCTGAATTAATGGTATTAATAAAATTTTTGCTAATAACGGAAAAGGTTAACCAATCAAAGGTGATTGCTATATTTATATTATAGCAATAATTTTTACGTAATAACGCCCGTGATAAAAATATAGAAAACATTTATGAGTAAATAAATGTCTATTAATTATCGATTATATTTATTATATTAGTATCGATGAATTATATTATAAATGCGAAAATCTGCCCTTGTTACCTTTTCAAGACCCATCCGTTCATTTTGAAATAAAATTAGCTTTCACTAAGAATTTACTACATTTACTTATCCCGAAAAATACAAATAAAAGTTGTGTGTGTGTGTTGTGTGTTCAAAAAACGATGTCCTCATGGACGTGGATTTCTATAATACTTTTCCCAGTTCTTTTTTGTTTAATACTGTGAAAATTCAATCCGCGTTACATGGAATTGTGCCAAGAGGCTACATTTCCGGGTTGAGCTACCGCGCTGTGCGTTTCTGTGCGCATAAATGAACCAGCCAAAATGATCGATTTAAAGAGCTACTTTCCACTACACTGCAATATTAAGCCTTCATCTAAACTCAAATATGAACCTATTCGTGTTATTTGACTGTGTATATGTGTGTATCACAAGATCGGCATTGTTCACGGGCAAACATAAAATATAAGGGACTGAAACATGGAAAGTAACCTAGCTAATATTTAAATGCGAACATTTTATCGGCAGTAAAACATCTTTTACGCAGCAGGCATAACAGTTTCTTCAGTAAACCCAGAGAGGTACTATTTTTATAGAGGCCATATTGCACTTGGTAAACGGTCTCTACAGTGATATTTTTAGACCCGTGGGGAAGAAAACCACTCAGATTTCAAATTCGAATTCAAATAATATTTTTTCAATTTAGGTAGGTACACTACAGTTATTTGTAAAGTATAACGGAGATAATCAGTAACAGTATCTTAAAACTAAAGCAACGGGGGTTCCAAACGCGCCCTGGTCTGAGAAGAGCCCAACTCGTCGTTCTTTTTGTGAAAAATCTAGACTTGGGAGTCTAGTGCCACTTTGAAATTGAATCGAAATTCGTTTATTTGCTTCCAATTGTGTACAATAATAATTGTTGTGGTTATATAATAACATGGCTATCCTACAAAGACAACATCTTATTATTTATTCCGTATTTTAACACAGTCTATGCCTGATAATATCTAACTTTAATAAAGTACTAAGAAATAGAATTTATTTTTTTATTATTAGAACTAGTTTGATTGATTTATAGTAATCGTTATTATCTCACTTCGGTTATCAAAAATATTGTGATGCGCTAAATAGGTACTTTAATTATTCTTGCTAAAACAGAGTGCTTAGAAAATAGGATGTGATTGCAGTCATCACACATACAAATTATGGTTAGGTAATATTCACTACTTCACCTTTATTATTTATGATACAAATTATTATTTATTTATGTCGTTTCGTAGGTAAGTAGTAAGGGACATTAAAAAATTACCTATATTGTATTTCACTAAAAATATTTAAATACAGTTGGTATAATAAGATGGGTGCGCTTTCTGACGCGTTATTTAACATGAGGTCTGTATCTCTAACTTTTATAACTCAATGTTTGAAACGATAAAATGAAAATGTCCACAAAATGGTTGGAATTCAAACAATACGCAGCAGCCAAAGGAAAATATTTGCTTTAATTGCTCAACGGGGCAATTCGGCGTAATGTGCGGGCCATAAATTACGCTTCCATATTTATTCGCCTATTAGCGATAAATCATAATGATTTTTTGGTCACATTTTGACTGAAACAAATACATACAATAATTGATATCATAGAAACATTTTCGTAATAATTTTTTGGTTGCTAAGCAAAACCTGTGTTAGTAACAAAAGCTATCAGATTGAGAAACTGAAGGTTCATAGGTCGACAGTGATGAGTGGATCCATTGCCTGGAGTAATCTATTCTGGGCCCTCAAAGGGCGGTAGTGTCTATTGATGTTGATGAATTTGCCATGATAATGAACCAGGCAAGTAATGGCGCGTTTACATGAGGTCGGTTTGGCTATATTAGACTGCAGCCGTATTCGGTCACCGGCTGATGAGAACCCTAATTCGGTCCATTTGCGGTAACCAACCTAGTGTAAAAGTTGCTGCGGTTGGCCGTACTCGGTCATTATAGCCTATGCGACGTATGAATACCTACTGCTGGCCGAAAATTTAACGCAATCAGTCACCGACCTAATGTAAACAAGCCATGCAGATTTCCCGTAGAAAACGCTAGAAGCACCAGGCGCCAAGGTTTCCAGATATAAGTATTCATTTACCTACCTACCAAACTTCCTATTTCTCGGCTGAATAAACCTGAAAAACGTTAATGGTAAAACCAACAAGCACTTTTTCGTTCCTACACAAAAGATCCATTGTTCCGTACAATATAAATCTACACTATACTGTCACATTACAAAAAATTAAGGTTAATGTTACGTACTGTATTGTATTGTATTATAGTTTTTAAATAAAAATGCTAGAGGTACGCGGGAGATAGATCGATAAGTCACCCACCGGCTAAGTACGTAGCAAGTATAAAAAAGTTTAAATAACAACTTATTGAAGTAACAGGATAAATAGCCTAGTGGTTAAGATACCCGACCTCTCTATGCAGGGTTGCGAGTTTGAAGCCCGGACGCACCTTTAACTTTTTGGAGTTTCATGAAAAACCAATAAAAAAATTCAATTGCGTTCCAGAAAATTAAATGTCACTAGCCACAAACGATAAAGAAAAACGATGTTCTCGAAAGTATGTGAAGTGTGCCAATCCACACTTGGCCAGCATGGTGGACTGTGGTGGGTCAAACCCAAAGTAGTGAGCCGCTTATGAGTTGTAACGATGATGATGATTTTAATTTGCATTAATGCAATAAGGGTTTTGTAAAACCGTTGGCAAGCTGTTGGTGTTGTTAAGCGTTAACTTATTCGCTAACCGCTGGTTTTGAACTTCCATGTAAATAGTAGTTGGTTATTGTAGCATGTACAATGGGTGGGTAACAGTTTAGCGATCGTACAGACATGGAAATGATTTCGCAACGTGCTGTGCACGGGCGTCCCTAAATTAGAAGCTATTTTCTGATAGGTTAGGTATATTTTCCGAATCTGAAATGACGATTATCACAGATCAAGTTCTAAAGATTACCAATAAATACACCTATTATAAGAAGGAAAACACTGTAACCACTTATTAAAATCCTTTTATTCAACTAACATTTTATATACACCAACAAAAAGTACCTCAGACCAGTGTTGCCCAGTCTAGGCTCGAGGGCCATTTTACAAGCTCGTTTTAAATTCCCGTGCGACACTACTTACAGGAAAATCTTAAGATTTGTTCAAGCTATTACCGAAGAAGACACGTGGCCACAGGACAGCTCTGTGCAACCAACGGCTTACCGGTCATAGCTTATTCTCAACACTCCAATAAATCATTATCTGAACTGAATGTGATCTATATTGTGGTACAGCTTACGCTTAGTAGTTCTCGTGCACAAGTGCCAAACGCAGCTTGCAAACTAAACGTAGTAAACGAAATCGGTTGAACTTCTAACTCGTAACAGTATTACGAGGATGAACAATAATTCCCATTTGAATAGCTGTCATATGGGCATCTAGCAAGATAGGGTAAAATCGAGTTCGATTCGACATGTAGACTAGGAGACCTATCAGAAACTGCTGAAGTAGTCTACTACTTATCTATACAAGCTGAATAAACCTGCGGCTCTGTTTCTCGTTGGACATGTAATTTAGTTGCACGACATGCAATTTTACGTCCAATGAATAGCTGCGTTTAAATTTCCGATTGCAATTGGGAATTTAGCTCGTTTTCGTTGAGATTGGCTACCGTGATTGGGTTTTTGATACATTTTATTACTTATTGTAATATATAGCACTGCGTGACCTTATTATGTGACGGAGTTACATGACTTAGGTATGTGCTTATCCGTGACTTAAGTAGTTAATTATTACACCGTGATGAAACTGATTATTGCACGACTCTATCGCTCTCGCTACCTACGCTCGGGTGATAACTTAAGTTGTAGGATAATACTGTGTCAAAAAATACTATGGACTATTTATTACGTCACGGATAAGTCCTAAGCAGGTAAAGGTTACAGACGCTATAAAATAATAACCAATTATACGTGACTGTGACTTGAGCAATTCTAAGTTTTTAATGCAAAGCGTGTAGCTAGCTCACGCAATGCAAAAGTGGGCTACATAAGTCACAGGTATCGTGTTGCGTGATTCGTGTGTGGACTCTTACACTAGTCGTCTAAAGGCAGATAATAAACGAGTGCTGTCATTCTCACAGCGCGTAGACAGCTGGTGGTGTGTTTGTCGAATGTCGATAGAATTAATGAGGTCACCCAGCTGTTGGTTAAGGCTGCCTATGCACCAGAGATGTACTGTTATAAACAGAAATATCTGAGGATGGTGCGAAACCCACTAATTAGACAAACTTCCTGGTGCAGTAGTTAGCGCTGTAATCTTTTTAAACCTAAATGGGAGGCACTGGGCTAAATTCCCATGCATTAGTGTAAATTGTCTATGGCTTAGTGCAAATAAACCCATAGACAGAGCCGGTTGTAGCCTGTAAACGGATGATCCGATTTGAATGCGGTTTTCTTTCACAATCTGCCCAATACACTGTGCTGCGTATCATCTATAAAACCTACGTGGTATGACGTATTCTTCTATCTATTTATGGTAAATAGACTAATAACACCATAGAATAAGGAACGTCTTACTCGCTTATTCAACTGGATATAGCCTTAGGCCATACAAAAGTTCTACTAGCGTTTTTTATGAATCTGTATAGAAACTGTCAGTTTTTTTATAATTATGTATTTAACTTTCCCTTGGTCGATGTAATGGATTAAAATTTTCCAGCAACAAGTAAATAAGTACTTAGAATTTGAAAATTTTCCATATCCATGTATTTTCGAACCCTATTAGTCTCCTTAGAACTATTTTCAAGCTCGTTAATGTAATGGTCATAGCACAGACGAGAGTATAATATCACATTCCAATACCATAAAACCGAGTTTCGTGAAATTGGAAAAATTGCGGGCTGTAAAAGCGATACACCGAAACAAATAACATTACGACCTTTTTCACATAATATTATCGCCTCTATTTCATGCTATATTATTCCTAAAAGACCTATTTACGAGCGAGCAATTTGTTTGCTAAATAAGCTTAATCTAACTGAAAGTTACAACATCTGGATGAGCTTTGCTGGGTATATATTTTTTTGGTAAATCGTGTTTTTTAGAAATTAGATTTAAATTATAAATTTTATTTTATTTTTTTAAATAAAATGTTATATTATATTTATAAAGGGAAAAAAATTATTGAAATGGTGACTCTGGACTCGAATTCAGGGTTTTGGGACCGCCCGCTTTCCCACCTGAGCTATTATCAAGTTGCGGTTGGTGGCGAAATTTACCTTTTAATGATATTGTAGCAATTTTTCATTGCCTGAAAACACGGATAAAACGTTATTTTCTAAAAATGAATCCCAGCAACATCGATTTATCGCCCCCGAAACCCTCCGCATACTAAATTTCATGAAAATCGTTCGAGCCGTTTCCGAGATTCAGTTCATATACATATATAAAAGAATTGCTCGTTTAAAGGTCATCATTAAATCATTTAGTGTATTTGTACGACTGTCTGGAAAAAGGAGTACATTATTGTTTTCAGGATTCATGTATGTATGTATGTATGTGAGTTTGTATATTCAATCATAACTTCTATACGCCTGAACCGATTGTGATAAATGAAGCGTCGTTAGAATCCCTAGCTTATTCCGGGTGACATAGGCTAGTTATTTTTTTTTTAATTGATGGGGTGACCGTGGTCCCGTATTATAGACAAAATTTTATAAAAAAATCGAACATAAGATTAACTATATAATCATCGTCTAGAAAATGATGAGTAGATTCCAAAAATGTATAACACTATAGCTCAATATCCAGTGATTCACAAAAAAATATGATTTAATAAAAATGTGAATAATATTCTAATTTAACTTGATTAATTTCGATTTTTAACTTTTTAGATCGTTTTTGGGTAGTCGTGTTTTTAATTTTTTTTAATTATGACTTGTTTTATTTCATTACTTAGTTATTTTTGGCACGATAGTTCAGTTAACCATTCCGAACCTGTGGTAGATTCACTTGACGATTCAAAGTCACTTGTGAAAGTTTATTTGGATCAATTATTTGGTTATAAAAACACTAGCTAGCGCCCACGACTTCGTTTGCGTGGATTGAGTTTTTTTTGGTTCCCTGTGTGTGTTAAATTAACACATTTACTACTTTATTATTTATTTAGCTACTTTTTATTAGATTATTATCAATCTCTATAGAGATAATCTATCTCTATGCCAAATTTCATCCAGATCCGTTAAGCCGTTATGGCGTGATTCATCCAAACTTTCGCATTAAATATTAGTATGTATATGTCACCGTAAGATTGTAAAAACCGTTAGATTATAATCTAACTCGCGAAATTGCAAACTGTCGAAAGGTTACAATTTAACGCATTATTTTTCGGTAGATTGTAATCTGTTAGGTATATTAACCCGATTTAACCTAACGCAGGCCGGGCACTACCTGATTATTTATGTCGAGCCCTAACCTAACCTACAAGAAACAGACTAGAAAACGCAAATACAATGAATATTTCAAAAATTGACACTCAGAACATTGAACGGTTCACAATCTTTCGACAGTTTACAATTTCGCGAGTTAGATTATAATCTAAAAGTTGTTACAATCTTACGGTGACATATATCTGAGTAAAGATTTGAATTACTGACACATATTGTTACTAATACTTTAATTTGGATTTGTTTCCTATTGAAGCTCATCGGTAGCAATAATTCTTCCTTTTTAATAATAGAGGACCTACCCGAATGGGGTGAATTTTCCAACTCGAAACTCAATTCAATGTTTTTTATTCGAAGAACTTGAATGCGATCTCACCTATGGGGTGTGGCAGTTATTTGAAACCCATAACTAGGGTTATTTCTACAAGGCGTCTTTGCCGTTAGGGTGGCACCTAGCCACAGCCGAAGCCTCCACCGGGTAAGTTCACCAGACATCGTTTCCTGATGTCAAATGCCTCAGCTGGATCTAACTTCTACATTCCTCCATTAGATTCCTACGGTTCAAAAGTTAAACTAATTAGCAAAGTAAGCGTAAATTATTCGAAAGTGTTTTCTCTTCTCCAGATTTCAAGAGTGGAATCGATTATCCTGTCTAAACGTGACAAATCCGAACTCGACATTGATGGATGAAAAAAATCCATTTATTTGAGCTCTTTCGCCACATCTTTTGCATTTAAATTCATTTAAGTAAGTGTTAGAATTTAAAAAACTTTCAAATATTACGTGGTCTGTGAGTTTAGCAGTCTGGGTACTGATTCTCAGCAGGGGCAATTTGGGAGTACCTACCAATGATCAGTGATAATAACCGGTACCGATGGCTTAACGTGCTCCGAGGGACGGGGGTGAAACACCAACGACTGATGATGATTGAGTAACAAACATCAATCCATACATCCATACATCCATCCAAACTTTCGCATTTATAATATTAGTAATATAAATAACACATTACAAAAATAAACATGTCTTTAAATTTTCAAAAATTTATTAACCGATTTTAAAAAATCCAACTAGAATGCACTTCTCGCCTGCAATTGCATCATTTAACACTATTACCATGACGATCGGTCAATAATCACAGAAGCTACATCACTTTTTATATACGGAAATACCCGTTTTTCTACAATTCCAAATCTAAAGGGACCACCTACAGGTCACAATTATTAACCGATTTTCAAAATTTTCGCTATTTTGTTGCTAAGCTAATACTCTGGGACCCTTTAATTCATTTTTTCTTTTAGTATATCATACAATAGTACAATTTAGTAAAAAACAACCCCCAAAAAAAACGTCTTTTTTAATTTTTCAATATTCCAAAATAAGTTACCAGCCGATTTTCAAAATTCTAACGCTCACACGTGTCTTCCTCCCTTGTGGTACTATTCTCATCTCGATCCTCCCAAAATCCTCGGAGCTATGGCCAAAAATACTGAGACGTATTTTTGGCGATTTGCATTTAACAACCATTTTCAATGGTAAAATACTTCTGTCTGCATCTGTCTGTTTTATACAGGCAAACTGAGAGACAAAACAGCAATACTACAATGTACATATTTGCACAAAACAAACCAAATATTTATGATTGTATTGTGGAAAAACATTGGGTTTCGTGATCCGTTAATTCACTTTGCCCAAGCCGAGCATGTCTGGCGCAGCCGTGCGGAATACTAACCGAACGAACACTAATATTTCTCCACTAGCCATGCTCGTGACTTACCCAATTTACCAAAATATACTTTCCATACTAATATTATAAATGCGAAAGCGTGTCTGCGTGCAAAAGATAGTGTTTCTTCCACAGACATATTTAACATTCTTCTCGTTATGTGACTTTCTTCCCTCCGCATTACATGCATATGCCAACCTGTGTGTAACCAAACTCAACTGATGAAATTTTAAAAGAAAAAGAACCAATCCACGGACCAGTTTAGAACAATAACTAAAAATAAAGAATGTTTATTCAATCACAATAATACTAAGCAGTGAGTAGGCAGAATTTCGAATATAAAAGATAAACTAGTAAAAGAAAAACGGCCACCAGAAAATAATGGCGGTTTTACGAAAAAGGGTCGCAGCGTCGGCCATGATTCGCGAAATTCACCGTATTTTATTAAGACGATATCGCTGTTTAGCAACTGTACAGATGGGAAGCTTTTATGCTGATCACTAAGACACTGTAAAGGGTCGTATTCTTTAGAATTGAAAATTCGATTAACGTTGGCAAAACATGAGCACCCGTTTATAAACGGCAAATAATAAATCATGTCAGAGGCTCTTTCTATTTCTAATGAAATCAGTTACACTAACAAGAACTACTAAAACTAAAACAATAGTAACATCAGATCAAGAAATAATAATTATATTCCTCTTATCAGTTAAATGGGTAGGTTTCCGCAAAACCGCAAGGTGCGTTCAGTAATGAGTAATTTGTTTGACTGATGTATAGCTGCAGAGCTTTTTTCCAGCTCTTTTCAGGACAATCTGCTTTAACAATCTTTAGTAGAGCATCATAAGAGCAAAAAGTTGATGTACTTACACTAAAATAATAATTTTCGAGTTTTGGATTAGTAGACGAATAACCGCGAAGACGACACCGCGTCTTGGTAAACGTAGCGTAGCGCGCCGCCCAGCGAGGTGGAGCGATGATATCCGGCGGGTGGCTGGCATCGATTGGATGCGAAAAGCCGAGGAAAGAACACGTTGGCGCTACTTAAGAGAGGCCTATGTCCAACAGTGGATGCACAATGGATGATGATGATGCAGACGAATAACTTCAATTCCCTCGGTCACTCAGGAAATGTTATACCAAGGGATAAGTAAGTTACTTTATGTGAAGCAACTGACCTGTCCTCTATTGCATTATTCCGTTAAACTATTTGTACGCTCGTTAGTGTAATGGCGGACCGAAGATAAACCTATTTCTATACCGTGGAACTGACTTGAATAAAGCTTTATGTATTTCATTCTGTAATACCCTTGTTCTACAACCATTCGTAGGATCAGATATTTGCTAGCGAAATAAACGCGAAATACTTTTATCGATTTAGACTACTAACCCGATATTAACACTTCGCCCTGCTTTGCTTTGAATTTTGAAATATCGAAAATACTTTCGTAGTGAGGGCTATGATAAAGAAAACAGCTAGATGCAAATTCTGAAGTTCCTTGAACTAATGGCTTGAACTGGCTTAGGGTGAAGAGATACTACTGACAAAACATGACAAAAAGATTATGCGCTTCGTGACTTTTTTTTTATCCACTACAAGTTAGCCCTTGACTGCGACGTCACCTGATGGTAACTGATGATGCAGTCTAACATGGTAGCGGGCTAACCTGTCAGGGGCATGGCAGTGCCCATACCCCTATTCGGTTTCTACACGGCATCGTAGGGGAACGCTAAATCGCTTGGCGTCACGTCTTTGCCGGTAGGGTGGTAACTAGCCACGGCCGAAGCCTCCCACCAGGCCAGACCAGGGAAAATTTAGAAATTATAAATTCCCAAATTGACCCTGCCGGGAAACGAACGCGGGACCTCCGCACGTTAAGACAAGTGCGCTCAACAGTGCGCCACGGAGGTCGACTCGCAGATCTGTGCATTTCCACATAAGTAGTGCGCCGATGATTCGCGCCGACGTTTTTACCTTCCTTATCAGTAATGTGTTACCCCTTTATGAATATGATTCATCCCATCTTTTTCACGGGTAGCCTAACTTTAGCCTTTACACATAGTGCAGTAGCATTCGCGTCTGAATAATGAGACCAAGTAAATCATGTAAGGCGGATTTTACTGCCAATGAATTATACATCCAAACTATATTTATATATAGTATAATATAAATGCGTTATAAATTTGTTAAATTATAAGTTTGTCCGTCTGTCTGTTGGTTTGCCTGTCTGTCTGTCTGTCTGCTACGCTTTAAAAGCCCATCGTTTCAACCGATTTTAATGTTTGGTATAGAGGTAGTTTACATCCAGGAGAAGGACATTCTACTTTTGATACCGGAAAAATAAGCAGTTCCCCCGGGAGTTAAAAAACCTGATCCACGCGGACGAAGTCGCGGACATCATCTAATACATAATATTCATAATTACATTTTATTTTAATTTTATATTTTATTGAAATAAATATATCTAACAAAATATAACAAGTATACAATTTAGGCATTAAAACAAAACCAAATATTTTCTTTACATACATTTCTAAATTCTAGTACAACATTATATTACTGAGAACCAATTAAGTACATGTGTGTTACGAGACATTTTCCTTAACTATGGTATATTTAAATACAAGTATAGTCATACTAATATCATAAATGCGAAAATGTGTTTGTTTGTTTGTTTATTGATTTTTTGGTTTGTCCTTCAATCACGCTGCAACGGAGCAACGGATCGACGTGATTTGCATGGGCTTAGTTAAGGACCTGGAGAGAGATGTAGGCTACTTTTAATCCCGCGGAAACCAAAAGAAAAATAAAAATATATTTTTTCTACTAATTATAGTTATTTCTTTCTATTTCAGCGCGAACGCTAAATCCTACATTACATTACTGAAAAAACGAGACAAATATAGCAACTGTCGTCTGACAAAGAGAAATACTCGTAGGTCAACGAACTCATTAGGTCGAAGTTCGTGAGAAGTTAGTATAAAAGACAGAACTACTGCAATCTTCTGTGGATTCCGTTTTCTTTGAGAGAAATGCAAAAGCTTTAAGTTCCCGAAGTTATTACTTTGGGACCTTCGAACAGACACATTTTATCATATAGCTTATTACTTATTTTATTACCGTGCGCGGAATATTCAATATTCTCAGACATTTCTCAGACAGATAATCGACAGAAATTCTAGGATGGGTAGGTAAATATTACAGCATACCTGCTGAATAAAAGTGGCAAGTGTAGTTATGATACATCTTGTCTTGACTCTACCGCCGATCCAGAATGTAGATTCTATAGAGAACAGTTGGCAAGAAAATACGATTTGGTGTTTCGAATCCAAGAAAATTAAATTAAGTCTTTGTGAATCGGAACTTTGTCCTTCCATTTTTTGTCCCAACTTTGTCCCAAGTATAGTCATACTAATATCATAAATGCGAAAATGTGTTTGTTTGTTTGTTTATTGATTTTTTGGTTTGTCCTTCAATCACGCTGCAACGGAGCAACGGATCGACGTGATTTGCATGGGCTTAGTTAAGGACCTGGAGAGAGATGTAGGCTACTTTTAATCCCGCGGAAACCAAAAGAAAAATAAAAATATATTTTTTCTACTAATTATAGTTATTTCTTTCTATTTCAGCGCGAACGCTAAATCCTACATTACATTACTGAAAAAACGAGACAAATATAGCAACTGTCGTCTGACAAAGAGAAATACTCGTAGGTCAACGAACTCATTAGGTCGAAGTTCGTGAGAAGTTAGTATAAAAGACAGAACTACTGCAATCTTCTGTGGATTCCGTTTTCTTTGAGAGAAATGCAAAAGCTTTAAGTTCCCGAAGTTATTACTTTGGGACCTTCGAACAGACACATTTTATCATATAGCTTATTACTTATTTTATTACCGTGCGCGGAATATTCAATATTCTCAGACATTTCTCAGACAGATAATCGACAGAAATTCTAGGATGGGTAGGTAAATATTACAGCATACCTGCTGAATAAAAGTGGCAAGTGTAGTTATGATACATCTTGTCTTGACTCTACCGCCGATCCAGAATGTAGATTCTATAGAGAACAGTTGGCAAGAAAATACGATTTGGTGTTTCGAATCCAAGAAAATTAAATTAAGTCTTTGTGAATCGGAACTTTGTCCTTCCATCTGTTAATCTCTCGGTCTGTCAGTGTCTAAAACATAACGCAATAGGTACACTCATCAAAATATCACAGACATAATACGGATGATGACAACTCAATCAAATCAGCAACTCTATATCAAACTTAAAAACGCACATCTATTATGGAAGTTGTGTGAAATTCACAGTAGTGACTTCATAACATTTCAACGCACTTTTTTATCTATAATCTTTATTTTAAAATGGTTATCAATCTTAAAAATAACCGAGGATGTAAATTTTAGGTCTTTTGGAAGATCCGCTATTTAATAATCAGTTAGAAATAATTTATTTTTGATATAGGCATCATCCCTATTATGGCTGAAACAATATACCAGCTGCGTACGCGCGGACGTGTCCACAGATAAAAAATTTAGTATCTACCCATTATTGCGTTGTAATGTATGTACAAGACGTGGCACACCGCTTGCGTGGCTTGGACGTACATGTCGGTGACAATCCAAGCTTTCCATCATTATTGAAATCCGTAGATCTTAACAAACATTTGTTTGTACCACAATGATAATTATTTACATAATAAATTACAAAACTACAATAATAAATAATAAGTGGAAGCAAAACGTCTAGCCATTGTTGCTGTCGACATGAAAGTTAAAAAAAAGATTTGATTTTTAGATTTGCCGTCAAAACGCAGTTAAAACAAAAGTCAATGTTAGCATAACCTATATTCAGTAACCAACAATCGCGCCATAGTTATATATGGATTGGCGCCAAATTCAAATACAGTTTACGAACTCATCAGTATTGTAAAATATTGATATTGACCAAAAATTAACAATATTTGATACAGGATGTTTATAAAATAATAGAAAAACAATTTAAATAAAGCTGAACAATAGCAACAGGCAAGTATTAATTAATTATTAGGTGATATGATTAAACTAGAAATGAGTAACTTCATAGAACCCTCACTAGATGGCGCTGGAAGTCTGACATTGTGCAGGAGTTTTTAGTCCAAAGAGGTTTTATTTAATAAAATAATATTATAAAATGACTTGCGCCCACATGCACGTAGACGTAAACGCGTTGCGTCTACCGTGTGCACAATAAAGAAGTTTTCACGCGAGAAGTTCAGACGAACCACTAGTTCATTTTCCAAATACGGAATCGTATTTATGAAATACTAGCTGATGTGGTTTTAATATTTTTTCCCGCAAAAACGGTTTTCAGTTTTTTCCTTAAAAAGTAGCCATGTCAATCTCCAGGTCCTCAAACTTAGCATAGGTAATGCCAAAAATCACTTCGACCAATTGCTCCGTTGCGGCGTGATTGAAGGACAAACCAACAAACAAATACACTTTCGCATTTATAATATTGGTATGATTTTTCTCTTCAAATATTAATATAAGTAAATATGTTATTAAAAAACGACTGCCTCGTTGGTCTAGTGGTTGACATGTTCGACTGCGGCCGACGAGGTCCCGGGTTCGAGTCCCGGGTCGGGCCATAATTGAGTATTGGGTTTTTCTGACTAGAAATTCTCAGTACTATCCCGGAGTTAGAAAGTTAAAAAGTGTATCACCCCCGTGCCTCGGAGGGCACGTTAAGCTTCTGTCCCGGCAATTATCACTATAACAATGATATTAGTCGTTAAAGCCCGCCAACCCGCATTGGAGCAGCGTGGTGGGTCTAAGCTCTAATTCCCTCTCTCCTATGAGAGTGGGGGCCTGTGTCCAGCAGTGGGACGTTAATGGGCTGTAGTGGTAGTGGTGTTGGTGTTGGTGGATGTTAGAAACTTCTTGGAAAATCGTGTAGAAATTTTATAGTCTGCACTGAAAGAGCGCTGCCTCGGGCTTACCTTCAAGCCCGTCTGTACAGACAGTAACTTACTGCGTGACTCGAAACGTAAATTACTGCAAACAAATCCCAGGTTTCACCGGATTTGCCTTGCACTGCAAATAGCATATACACATATTATCTTTCTATATATTAAATTGGATAGTAGTCTACGTTTACATTTGAGACAGGACATCTTATATATAAAATTCTCGTATCACAATGTTAGTTACCATACTCCTCCGAAACAGCTTGACCGATTTTTATGAAATTTTATAAGCATATTCAGTAGGTCTGAGAATCGGCTACTATCTATTTTTCATAGCCCTAAAACACCTCAATCCACGCCGACGGAGTCACGGGCATCAGCTAGTATATATATATATATATATATATACTATATAATATATGTCCTGTCTCAAATGTGTGTATAATATTATACATATATTTATTAAGTACTCTAATTATTTTTCTGCTATAATATTTATAGTTACCTAGTAAGATTTCGATTGTATCGGATAAACTGAGTTTAAGTTCGGTTCACATAAGTCCAATAATCCAATAATTAATTCAATCCAGGACTTTATAGGACTGGTTGATATCGTCTACATTATTTCAGTTATTTAGAAGGAGAAAACATTCAAGAAAATGTTTCTGCCAGCACTGGATTTCAGTTGCGTTGGAATGGAAAAGTAGATCGCCAATCAAATTACTGGCCTATAATCTGGACCTCTCACTAGTGTATTTCAGTGCCTGCTTACATTATTCCAGTTGCTGATTTGGATAGCTGGTGCTACTGAAATAATGTAAACCGGCTTTATGTCAGTACACGTATGAATTATAACAACCAGGGGCCATACCTACTGCCAACGCCTAAAGCCATATTGTTTCATTATTGTTGATTTTCGTGTATTAGAATTATAACCCTTAGTTTAGGAACGTCAAGGTACGTGGTTATAGTATGGCCCCTGGATACCAGAGTTTTTTTTTTCTGTTATTGAGTACCAATTAGCAGGGGTGCTCAATATAATTACAATCTAGCCAGACTATTTGACTAATAAGTAATTTTTCTTTAACCTAAGCTTATAATTATCTTATGTGCTAAGAAATTGTCCAATGACGTATCTTAGTCTTTATTGTTGTTAATAGACACTTTGTTCATGTGTTCTTTTATGCAGCACTATCACTACACTATCACTAGTCACTATGCACTAACTCAAAGGGTTTTGTCCTTTTTAGTCTTCTCACTAATTGCGTAACATCGAACAACTGGATTGCCTCAACGTTAACGTGATGGTGAAGCCGATGATCATGGACTTCTGCAAATTTGGTGATGACTTTGTCGACGTATTCAATTTTCAGGTCCCGATGAATTACGTCATTTCTAATGTACCACGGTGCATTCACGATGTTACGAAGTACTTTGTTTTGGAACCTTTGTATTATTTGTATATTGGTTTTTTTTGTGCAGCCCCACAGCTGTATGTCATAAGTCCAAATTTAATAGGCATTAGGACTTGTTTATATAATAGAATTTTATTGTGTATTGACAAACAAGATTTTTTGCCAAGTAACCAATACATATTTTTATAACGTATTTCTAACTGTTTTCGTTTCTTTTTAACATGCGTTTTCTACCTCAGTTTAGTATCCAGTGTCATACCGAGGTATTTAGCTATATTAACATACGGTATCTGTTGCCCATTAATGTAAATCGGGTTGTATTTCGGTGCTTTATTTGTGAAATCAATATGGACCGATTTTGATTCGTTCAACTTAATTCGCCACCTGGATACCAGAGTGACATACCTAAATCTCCAGTATTCACGCAAACAAAACAATCAAACCTGCGTGGCTGTCGATCAACGAAATAAAAAATAACGCCAGTGTGTTTTCAAATCAAACAAACATCGTCTGCTGATACGCAATGGTGTTCCAAAAAAAAATTCACAACGGTTTAGAAACAGAAAATGGAAAATGTATGACAACATTGACACGGATTCAAGAACAGACTTTCAAAGAGCAATGGCGAAATTTGTATTGATGATACTCATTGCCTTAATCTTGATTGTACACAAGTAAGATAAAGACAAAAAGAATTTTCTATTTTTTTTTTATTTTATCAAGTATTCACCATGGTAAAAAAAAATTAGGGAATCTTTTTTGATTATTTAGTTCAGTTTCTCAGTTATGTGTTATCATTTTATGTATAATCTACCTAGTAGCTAGAATACATATAAATTGGTAGAAAATTTTGTAACGTTTTAAAAATTGAAATTATATCGTCTGATTAATGTTGCCATAAATAATACGATTACTCTTTTTTTAAGTGTATTTTATAATATTTAAGTGAATCTTTTTGCATACATTATTTAATCATGTCTAACAGAATGGAATATTAGAATATTATGGCAGCACTGATACAGATTGTCTGTGGGTGCACCGAATGTTTTACAGCACTGCGACCGCGTATCTTCTGCATCAATCATTGTTACAGTATCAATTGTTGTGATTGGCTGAATTTATGGTATTCTTGTTACGTCAATGGATTTTGTCCAATAGTGGAAGAGTGTTATCCAATCAGAGGTGATTGCGATCGTTACACTATAGCTGTCAGAGATACGCGGTCGCCCAGCTGGTATGTGTTTGTTATTGTGGCTTTCTTTCGGTTGTCATTTTTAGAAGTACGTTACCACATAACCTACAAAACTTTAAAATGATTTTTTTTTCTAGCTTCATTTGTTATAAATGCTTGCTTCTGAGAGCTTCGTACCCGACGCTTATTAAAATATATTTTTTGCTCACGTGCACATAATTATTCTTTTCGCAATATTATTGATGCATGGAAGTTCGCCTTTGCTCTATTTTGACGTCATCAATACGATCAAAACAATCGCAATATTTACTACTCATGATACATCTTTACACGGTCCCACAAACTTATCTGACCCGGTGGCCAAAATTGGAACTAATTTTTATGCCTGTTAAGTTTTTGTTTTCATTTTATTTTTTATATATTATACTAGTGACGCTGTTACCGGCTAAGTTTGTTGGTAAGTGAAAGGTACTACGCTAGTTGATAACAAGAAAAAGCTCTTAATATAGAAAATCAGCACCCATGCACGCTGAATTACATGTTAGTAGGCAAAGCTTTGATAACATTATGTATTTTCCAATCTGAGCCAAGCAGGAATCGAACCCATATCACACACTAACGTCACTTCAAAATTAATAAAAATATGTAAGTGGGATGCATGGCGGGATGCTCTAAAATTATAACTGTAGGATTAATTAGATTTCCAGCTAAATGAATAATTTCACATTAAATTGTTATTCAGGCAATACCAAAATAGCAGTTAAAACGCGTTGAAAGCCCAAATTAGCGGTAAAATTAGTTCAATCGGTCCCAGTCATATAACTAATTATTGGGAAGCACTGCAGTAAGAGCAAAATTGTTAATAGGTTGCTAGCTGATAACAACTACCCTACGTACCTATTTTTAATTATTACCCTATTTTTAATTATTATAGTATGCCCGTGACTACGTTTCGTGGATTGATGTTTTTGATTCCCGCGGAAACTCTTTAGTTTAACTATACTCTACAGACTATAATCTTTTTCTGTGCCAAATTTCATCCAGATCCGTTCAGCCTTTCTGGCATGATCGAGTAACAAACATCCACCCATCTAAACTTTCGCATTTATAATATTAGTATAGATAGATCTTATCAGATTTTTCATAGGTACTTATCAATTATCATACTAAAGAAAATGGTAGTTATTTCTCAACTACGTTTTATTATGTACTACCTACAGCAAAGGGAAAAGCTCTTAATGCGCTAAAGAGCTTTGCCTGAAAGCTTGAACACCCGCGGGGTTTATAAACGGAATAACACCTGATGGCTAAGGCCTGAGGAGCCTTAGGTGGAGTGTACTTATTTAGGAGACGCCTATTCTATCTCAGTTTGAATGTACAAAATATAAGGAGGCCGCGCCGCAAGGGCATTTTTCTATCTAATTTTGAATAATATACAAAATATAAGGAAACATCTGATACTTCATTATCCTATCATTCATATTTTCTTTATATATATTATACTAGCGAATGCCCGCGACTTCGTCCGCGTGGATGGAAGTTTTTCGGTTCCCGCGGGAACTCTTTAATTTTCCGGGATAAAAAGTAGCTGTGTTTGTGTTACGCCAGACTATAATCCATCTCTGTGTCAAATTTCATCCAGATCCGTTCAGCCGTTGGGGCGTAATTGAGTAACAAACATCCATCCACACATGCATACATCCATACATCCATCCAAACTTTCGCATTTATAATATTGATATAGATCACAGTAAAGTTGATGAGCGTAGACAGCCATAGAGCTGAAACTACGCAGGGTGCAGATTAATTATCGTAATAGGTAATATAAAATAATGCGATGTAAGTTTACAAACATCCAATGTTTGTAGCACGCCACAATGACAGCTGAACCAAGACTGGGATTGGACCTAAACATAATTTAATTATACTGACTAGATGATGCCCGCGACTTCATCCACGTCGATTCCCGCGGGAATTCTTTAATTACCCAGGACAAAATGTATATATCCTTCCCGCGGGATACAACGTATCCGTGTACCAAATTTCATCAAAATCAGTTGAAAAGATGGCCGTGAAAGTGTAGCAGACAGACAGACAGACACACTTTCGCATTTATAATATTAAAAGTATGTGTACAAATTCTTTATTTTTCATGATATTTACTAAAGGTTACAATATGATAGATAGCCCTATAGCTTGAATTAGGTATACAGGCTGCAATCTACATTGTATCCCGGAAAGAGTTCCCACGGGAATCGAAATCCTTCATCCACACAGACTAAGGCTATCATCTAGTATTATAATGTATTCTGTGCATTCAAAGCGAAACACACTATAGACAGGAACGGAAGGACTAGCGCGAAACGCCTATCCTGTTACGCTAGTGTGTGCTATCACACTAGCGCAGCTCCGTATTAAAGTGAGTTACGCGGACTTTATGTGCGCCGCACAAAATTTTTCACAACTCACTAACTCATGCTTCGCGGTTCAACAATTATTGTGAGCTAACCTACATTAAAATATATTGGTTACGCTGGTCAACCTAAATATTATTACAGTAGCTCTTGCCCGTGACTTTGTCCGCATGGTTTAAGTTTTTTATTCCCGAGGGAATTACTCAATTTTCCGGGACAAAAAGTAGCCATGTCATCCAGGTCCTCAACTATGCCCATGCCAAAAATCATCCTCCGTTCCGGCGTTCGATCCGTCCGTTGAATCATCATTGAATCAAGGAAAAACCAATAAACCAACAAACAAACACACTTTCGCACTAGTATATTATACTAGATTATTCCCGCGACTTCGTCCGCGTGGACTGTTTCTCGATTCCCGCGGGAACTCCTTAATTTTCCGGGATAAAAAGTAGCCTATGTCCTTCCCCGGGATATAAACGGTCCCTATACCAAATTTCATCACAATCGGTTGAATAGGTAGGCCGTGAAAACGTACCAGACAGACAGATAGACAGACAGACAGACACACTTTCACATTTATAATATTAGTATGGATTAGTATGAAGTATGATTCTTGACATGGAAGTCTTAGTGTCCTTCGATCGCGTTATTAAATATTATCAGTATTTCAAGGATCCTTATGTACTTCACGGAATAAGTTTCCCAAGAAAACCGGCCAACTGCGACTCGGACTCGCGCACCGAGGGATCCATACAAACCTGTAGTAAGTTCAAAATAGAAGTTTGATTTTTTCACAACTCCAAGGGACAGTAGTTAGATAAAGCTTAAAGATATTATAGACCTGAGTATTTGATATGAATTTCAATTTAATACCTCTACGCGTTCACGAGGAAAGGGGTAGTCAGTTTAAAATTATTAAAAGTATTTTTATTATATGATGTAACTTGAAATTTATGATTTTCGCAATTTTTTCCTTTATTTGTGCTATAAGACATTGCTTCGTACCAAATTTCAATATTCTGAGTTCACGGGAAGTACCCCGTAGGTGATGATTCCCTCGCGAGTAACGAAAATTTGCATAAATTTTCTTTTATTATATAATGTAACTAAAAATTTAAGCTTTTCGCAATTTTTCTTTATCTATAAGACGTTGCTTCGTACCAAATTTCAAGATTCTGAGTTGACGGGAAGTACCCCGTAGGTTTTGATTCCCTTGAGTGTCGAAAATTTGCAGCATAAACGGCTGTATCTTTTGATTGCGCTGGCTTAGAAGTTGAATTTTTTCACAGCTCTAAGGGACAGTAGACCTGATTATTTGATATGAATTTCAATTTGATACCTCCATGCGTTCTTGGGAAAAAGGGTCTTGACACACAGATTGAGGAACAACAAAGTGATCCTATAAATTTTCCGTTTCTTTTTATTTGAGGTACGGTACCCTAAAAATGACAATACCTGGTTACAAGTAGCAAAATTTTTGACAATAGTTTCAAACAAAAACTGCGTCTGGGTTTGCGTGTCTGTCTATAGCACTACGTACTAACCTAGGAGCCGTTGTGAATCTAATGGCTTTTTAGACAAAGCTGAGCTTCTTAAGGCTGGCTGTTTCTTACAATAGTCATAGTACCTTAAGAGTTTTGTATTGTCTAGCCGAAGTACGTATTTTTGTTCTGACAATAGCCAAGGCAAAAAGCGCGACGTGAATTCTTTTTAGGTTACTTGTACTTACTCTACGTTTTAGTTCTTATTATTCATTTAAATTGAGTACAGGTAAAAGAACTTAAGATTAAATAAAATAAAATATAATTTAATTTAATACTTACTCAACGTTTTAGTTGTTATTATTCATTTAAAATGGGTACAAAGAATTTAATAACACTACCAGTGTATATATTTACCCAGTACTGTTACTGGCTGGCTGATGGACAATGGTACAGACATTCCTTGAGTATAGCCTAGTAGTGACGAAGATTTTGTGAATATCAATAAAGATCTGTAAAACGTGAGCCAACGAAGATAATATCATAGGAATAAGCTAGCATTAAATGTGGAGCAGAAAATGTAGCTTTTCTTAATTAATATTTTATTGAAAAAAAAAAATCCTACCCAAGTAAGTATGAAAGCTCTTTGAGAAAAAGCTTCCCGTCGCTAATAAAATGAAGCGAAAGTTTTAACCTATTACTTTACTAGATGATTGATTTTGAATGATATTGATTTTACGTTTTTTTTCAATCTTGTGAGAAATCTTTGATATTTCAGACTAAAAAATAAACTCAGTAATCACTATTTATTGTATTGACGACTTCCGTGACGCAGTGTTGAGCGCTGCTGTCTTAACGTGCGGAGCTCTCGAGTTCGATCCCTGGCAGGGTCAACATAGGAATTTATAATTTCTGAATTTTCCTTGGGCTGGTTGGTGGGAGGGTTCGGCCGTGGCTAGTTACCACCCTACCGGCAAAGGCGCGCCGCCAAGCGATTTAGCTGTCCGGTACGATGCCGTGTAGAAACCGAAAGGGGTATAATATAACTTTATAATTTAATAACTACTAATATTTTAATATAACTGCCATGCACCTAACAGGTTAGCCGGCTACCATCTTAGACTCCATCACCACTTACCATCAGGTGAGATCGCAATCAAGGGCTAACTTATCGTGGATTAAAAAAAAAATTTTCAACACTGCGCCACGGAGGTCGTTTTATTTTATTATTAAATTTCTTGTTCCATGACAATCATGGACTTCCGCAAAGTAACGCCTGCTTCTAGTTATCCAATAACGAGTCTTCTATTCAGAATAGATTAAATTAAAGCATTTACCTACCTACCCCTTCGAGAATAGCAATAAGTACTTTTAGATCACATCCTGTTATCCTAATATTTATCATCTGATAAGATCATGTGTCAATCTAAAATATACATCCTAACTTTTATTGTTCGCGTAAGTTAACAACAATGAAAGTAAAATGGCTTCTATCATAGAAAGTTAATATCGTATTTCGTGAAGAACGTAGAATCGAAAATACATACAAATAATATAAACAATATCAGCTCCAATGTGAAATTGTGATAACCCGATAACAAACAATGAAGCGCTCTGTATTTCATTACAATATCGTATTGAAACTGACAATGGACTATTCCATGTTAGGGGTTTGTGACTTCGAGACAATATAGGTATTTATTGTAAGACTACACCAAGTCGGGGACCATTTCCTAATTGACGACACATAGATGTATTCTCGAGACCCTAGAACAGAGTAGGCGAACCTTTATGTATCATGTGCTATTTTTTCTAAAGAAATGTTTAATGAGGTCATAGACGTGCTATCAAATAATTTTGACTTTGTGTCAAAACTCTTTATTTACTACAAGAAAAATACATTTTGAAATGCCTCAATTAAACGCGTAATTTAAATTATAGTAAAGTTAGTGTGACTTCTGTGGTTACGGATTAGATGACAAATAACTTATATTAGGGTTTTTTTTCTATAGTCATATTGAATTTTGTGATCACTGACGTGCCCAAAATATTGTGTCGCGTGCCATTAATGGCATGCCATTGGCTCGCCATCCCTGCCCTAGAGCTTCTTCAATATATGATTGGTCCTACAGTCACCTACAGTCATTCAATTACAGCTTCGTACTGAGTTATGTTCTTGATCTGTAAAATGCCATTCTTACCGAGAAGAGCCAGAAAGTAACGCGGTGGTTGCTCTTTTAAAAGAATCAAAAATCAAAACAATTAAATTATTAACCTATCTTTGCATCGATATATAGGTATGTTGAAGTCGTTCTTTGGCCCATTGATGTCTTCCCAAAATGAGAACATTAATTTTACCTTTTGACGAATAATATGGCCTGTGCAGCAATCTAGATATATCTGTAGATAACTTCATCCTCGTACTCGCAATAGATTGTAGATAAAAAGTATTTCATCATTTCAAAAGAGTTTCTATATTAATTTTTAGTAGACTATACATTTAACCTAATACCTACCTAAGTTATGTGTATTCACCCTGAATAATTAACAGTGACAAATCATGTCCAATTGCTAGTATGAGACATGAAATAATTTATAACTAGGTAAGTATCAAATCATAACCGCTGATGTTAGGTATATTAATGGTACGATGTGCGAGGGCCGCCGTTGTAAATAATGTTATGAATTTATGATATCATAAGATATAAATATTTATTGATACATAAACTCACAGAGGTTTTTCAATAAATATTAATCTCAAACAAAAAGTATTAAAAAACCTTGCTCCCTGTTATAACTTGAAGTTCTCATACATAAAATAAAAGTGTAAGAAACATTCGCGAGCTGCAAAAGTTCCATTATTTTGAAGGAGATAGTCAATATTTACGGCATTGTTAAAAGAGAGTACATGTAATAGCATGCCTCCACAAGGTGACCAAGTTTTATGGGCGTAAATACGAGACATGTAAAGTGACACTGCGAAAATAGCTATTGTATTTTTAACCGCCATACATCTTATTAAAGATAACTGGTTTTCCAATTTCATACTGCATCGTCACTCTCTCTAGCTTTTGCAATGACTTTAATTTAGACTTTTTGATCGAGACAGACCACGCAGTCAAACGTTAACTTGTCATGGAATAAATTATCTGTTGAACAGATAAGCTGATACACTGGATTTTAGGATGAATTTTTAATTGAATTTATACACAGTCATTAAAAAGCCAAGCCGAATCACATGAACATAATATAGGCTTTAATCGTTATCTGAAACCATTACTGGCCCACTACTGAGAAAGAGTCTTCTTGTAGGGATTGGCAGACTCGACACGCCTTAAGCAGCAACATTGTGCTCGAACAATGAACATTAAAGAATTATAGATTAAGAAGATTAAAATATTCCAACAAATGAATAAGCTACGGAAATTAAGTTGCGCTTGCAACAATAATTTTGCATCGGTCGTCTGAAGTCACTACCTTTATAAAGCCGAATAAAAGAAAAAATGGTGTAAAGTAATGAGGTGTGAATTAATTGGACTTAAAAGCAATATGTGTGTGAAAATATGTGTAAGTTAATTTTGATGTAAGTAATTTATTTTGATATGGCATAATCATGTCTCACTCGAATAAGAGACTATAAAGAAATTAGTTTTCAAAATAGCTCCGTATTATCTTACCGCTTGGTCACCCTTAACAGCACTCTCTGTAGCTAGAACACAGGTGGACTGTGTTCGCGCCTGAATATTTGATGTATCTTAACGCCCCCCACTTATATTGCGTCCATGGTTAAACAAAAGGGGCTTTGTTTACATTAGATTACAGTAAACGTACTTTAGGTGTTATACTTATCCCTTCACTCAACGTATGATCCGTAAAATTTTACTGAGAAAATAATAGGTAGGTGCCTAGTACCTACCTATTATTTCGCTGTTAGTTTAGTAACATTAGTTGATGTTCCAAATCCATGCGTCTTCATATTTGCAAGTTGCAGTACAACCCAATCTAGATTAGGATAACAAATATTGGTCATCTTTTCCTCTTATGATAACAGTCACTCGAGAGAAGAGGATAGAACTGTCATCCTATTAGCATCTAGAAACAGCATCTGGATATTAGGATAGTAACACAGAATAAGTAGGTAAATAGTACCATGTATGAGTTTTACCTACTCATAGAATGATCCTGTATCCCAAATTCGTCATCCTTACTAATTTTACAAATAAGTACGTGTTCAACCGATTTTGAATATTTTTAGTACGGAGATAGGCTGCATTTTATCTTGGAAAATCTAAATTCCCATGGGATTTTTAGTAAACATAAATCCACACGGACGAAGTCGTGAGCATCATCTAGTACAGAATATTTAAATCTAATAAAATGTATTTTTATACCTACAAATAGAAGAATACCTATAAATATATAAATAGAAACCCGCCTATCGGATTTGTTTCATAAATTAACTCTACTCCGTGAAAGTTATTCGTTCGGATAATTTGATTTGTTATTTGACCTTTCGCCCGTCCTCCGTAGTCGACTGTCGTTGACCGGCAAAATTTTAGTTAAGTATAACAGATTATGAGCGTTTAGAAGTTAGGACGGTGGCATAATAGCCTAAGATTGGACCTTATAGTAATCATCCATCATATTCTCAATCCTTCACGACTACTGAGCACGGGTCTCTTCTCAGAATGGGAAGGGGTTAGGCCATAGTGCGGATTGGCAGCGCACTAACGCGTATGAACAAATCAGTTGGTTGGAACCACCATCTTTTGTTAAGGTGGTAGGGTAGCAAATCGTTTTTAAGGTTCCGTACCTCAAAAGGAAAAACGGAACCCTTATACGATCACTTTGTTGTCCGTCCGTCTGTCTGTCAAGACCCTTTTTCTCAGGAACGCATGATATATGAAGTATGAAGCTGAAATTTATATCAAATACTCAAGTCTAGCACAGATAATTAGATAATTTCCTTTATCTGTGCTATAAGACTTAGTACAGTAACGCTTATTGCGAAAAGTATAATTTTGTAGTTACATCATACAAAAAAAAATATTTTTAATAAATTTAAACTTACTACAGGTTTGTACGGAACCCTCAGTGCGCAAGTCCGATTCGTACTTGGCTGGTTTTAGTTTTTACTATATCTATGAGACGTGACAAAAGCCCTTGACCATAAATAATACACTGCCTTTACAATAATTAGTATGCTTGTCGCTCTTAACAAAAATCATGCTTTATAGAAAAAAATAACTAGATGATGCCCGTGACTTTGTCCGCGGTTGCTTACACGGTACTTATATTATTCGAAAAACCTGTAGAAGTTCTTTGATTTTCCGTAAAAAGTAGCCGTATAAAGTAGCAGTGTAATGTACCTAGCCTATGCGTTCTCCGGGATTCAACCTAAATCTGTACCAGATTTCCTCAAAATCGGTTGAATAGATAGGCCGTGAAAACATAACAGATAGACAGACAAGCAGACACACTTTATTTGTATAAGTATGGATTTATTCCTTATGATTGAATATCGTTCAAATAATTTTAAAATTATATAAATTGAAGGTACCTTATTCCTGAGGATTGAAGATAGTTAGACTTAAGTTTAAGCCTTTATCCACCTATCTGCTTACAGAGCTTTGAGAACTCTATTCAGCTTTGTACCGCTTTGAGCTTTGGTAGGTATACTTAGCGTCTATATTTTATCTATAAAAATTGATATATCTTGATATTAATAAAAATATATTAGGTAAGTAATTTTATGTTTTTTCTTTGTATCAGTATAATATCTATGAATTATTAAATGTTCCACAGACAAAGGAACGGAAATGTCGATTTTATAATAGAAATGATGGCTAACCAGGGACAGATATAAGTTTTGGAACATAAAAGGCATCCTGATCAAAGCCATTAAATCGGATTTGGGCGAAATATCGGTACGATGACGTAAACTTATAAAACCGCGACGCGAAAAGACGCGAAACCACAAACGTCAGCGAATCCTAGCCTACAAGTTACAATATCAAGTAGTTAGCCTGTTTATGAGATCATTTTGTGAAAATATGATGAAATATTTCAATGTCAAAGTAAATTAAACTCAAGGTAGTCCATACATCAATATCCATACTAATATTATAAATTCGAAAGCGTGTGTGTCTGTCTATCTGTTAGTCAGTCAGTCTGTCTGCTACAATTTTTTTGGCCAATTTAAAAAAAAATTATTTATTATAATTTATATATATTTTTTATTTTTTATTTATTTATTTAAAAAATTTATTTATTTTTTATTTTTGGTCAATTTTGATTAAATTGAGTATACTCAATTTAATCAAAATTGACCAATAAAATTACAGGTAGTTTACTTCCCGAGGAAGGCCTTTTTATCCCGGAAAAATAAGAAGTTCCTCTGGGAATTTTAAAAAACCTAATTCACGCGGAAGAGGTAGGTTCTAATAGGCCTATTAGACTGGACTTTTTACAGGGCCGTGTGTTAAGGGTGGGCGTGGCCGCTTTAGTTAGAGCGTCGCTTATTACACAGCAATAAGGACCAATTTAGGGACCTTTTCTAGCTAAATCTTATTACACTACATTGATTCAAGTGTAAGGGTCCCTGTGAAAAGTGCAGTGTAATAGGCCTATTAGCGGGCATCATCCAGTCTGTAATAGGTAAGTATAGTCATCATTCCGCAAGGACTTGAAAACTGATGTTTTTGTATAAATTCGACTTATGAATTCTAGCAAAGATAGAGAAATAAAATCTCTCGTAGTCCTGTTTAATGAGACCTCTATGCAAATAATGTACCATTATGTGCTAGCTAACAGTAGTTGCACTCTGCAATCTTTATTGTGTCATAACCAAATAATTCCTAATACACCTAAATAATATTTGGGTTCTAAAGCCGTAATATATCACTGCCGCAACACATTAAGTCGCACCATGATTTTGCCGTCATCGTCACGCATTCTTTTTGACCGGGTCTGTATTTGAATGTATAAAGTTTGACGAGCTCCCGATGGGGCTTACTAATGAGGGGTCGAGCAGGTGGCTTGGGGACATCGGTTTAGACCACAGTGAATAGCTAAATAAGGTTCAGACGCTCGATTCAAATCAATGATTTTTTATGTATTGGATAGAAGCAGGCGTTACTTTCCGGGAGTCCATCATGATCAAGGAACAAGAAGCATAATCCATACTTAATATTATAAATGCGAAAGTAACTCTGTCTGTCTGTGCGTTACGCAATCACGCCTAAACTTCTGAACCGATTTAAATGAAATTTGGCACAGAGATAGTCAGAGAGAGCCCGAGAAAGGACGTGGGCTACTATTAATCCCGGATAATTCAAGAGTTCCCGCGGGAATTAAAAGAAATTGCCTGTTCAACAGATTTTGATTAAATTTGGTATAGGAGTAGTTTGTACAGGGGAAGAACATAGGCTGATTTTTATCCCGGAAAATTAAAGAGTTCTCGCGGGAACCAAAAAATCTTAATCCACGCGGACGAAGTCGCGGGCATCATCTAGTTCGTTATAATCCGCCAATACAGACAAATGTATGCGATACAACGCCACCACACAAATCTTCCAAATTACTCATAACGTACGTTTCACTCCGACACCGGAGCATCCTCAGAAGATGTTCTTGCTCCTTGATTTTTTATGAACATATTTAAATATTTTTCTTAATCCCCGCAGATGACAAAGTAATAGATAATAGATAGATGATAATAATACTTAGATCTTGTGCTTAGATCAAATATTCTAAGTCTATGGGTAGATCTAGGTCCTATATTGGTGTCTTAATTAAGATATAAGTACCTATCCACTTCTTGGTTCAGAATTCACCAGGGTTATACCTTTAACGAATGGTAATAGGTGGTCTTGATCAAAGGTAAGTAGGTACTATAGGTACAAACCAAGGTTTAGCCAAAAGCTTCTTTCTAAATATCTTATCATGAAATCAATCAATTTATAATCAAAGGGTTAATAATTACTGGGAATAAAAATATCAAAAAATAAACAGCGCAGTTCGTTACACGTACTCAAATTGACTTTTTTGTGAATAAACCAAAATAAATAAACACAAATCCCAAATTAATTCCCATCAAAGCGAACATTGGGTAAAGAATAATCGCAGGATAAACAAAGTAGGTTTTTGTCTAAACAGCGAGCATCACACGCACATCAAATCAAAGTATCCATCCAATTTCAGTCTCGACACGCGTGGGGCGTTATTGAAAAGCGTAAAATTTAATATACATCCGCAACAACGTGTAGAAGATTTGCGAAAGTGATTTCGGTATTTCTCAAACAAGAAACGTATTTTATCCGGCATTGAAAACAATGTTAAAACGTATCTACGTAAGTACATACTACGTAGGTCATTTAAGTATGAAAAGTATTTTTCATCATACCTATTCGAAAAACGAATATTGGCTTCAGAGGATAGCGGGAGCAAAATTTAATTTTTAGCCCCATAGGACTTTTCATTTCTCTGTTCTGATTGGTCCGCGTCCGTGCTTCTGATTGGTGCTTAAACGTATAGGTAATGTCCATACATAGTACGTTGATACTCCTAGCTTTTTCTCATACGTAATGATGAAAAAATAGTGTGTGTCACTCGGGGCCAAATTTTTTGTTGGGATTCATTGTATTATAGGTATTTAACTAGCTGATGCCCACAACTGCGTCCGCGTGGATTGAGGTTTCTTGCATCCCGCGGGAACTCCTTCATTTTCCAGGATAAAAAGTAGCCTATGTGTTATTCCAGTGTTATCTATTTATCCGTTCAGCCATTTGGGCGTGATTGAGTAACAGACATCTATCCATCCAAACTTCCGCATTTATAATATTAGTATAGATTATGTTAAGGTAAACATAGAGAATATACTGAAAACCATTCCACAACCTTATGGGGGAAGTACATCGGAACAATCCATCAGGAATTTCATCTTGACTCCGCAATAAAACAAAGTCACTCGCCAGAAAATAATAAGCAGACAAGGAATTATTCACCGCAATATGTTGCAAGTATGATAGAGTGGCATATAAAGAGCGACATTGAAATATCACACCAGTGAGTTGTGACCTTTACATTATTACTTAGGTAATAATATAGATAAAAGTTCCTGAGCAATGCTGCGAGTTTGATGAGCACCTTTGGCAACGAGTACCTTTGACAACCGTATGTATGTGAGTTTGTATATTCCACCATAACTTCTATACGCCTGAGCCGATTTTGATAAATGAGGTATCGTTAGAATCCCTAGCTTATTCCGGGTGACATAGGCTAGTAATTTTTTTTAACCATATAATCATCATTTAGAAAATGATGAGTAGATTCCAAAAATGTAACACTATAGTTCAATATCCAGTGATTCACAAAAAATATCATTTAAGTAATAAAAATGTGAATAAGATTCTATTTAACTAGATTAATTTAGAATTTTAACTTTTTAGTTCGTTTTTGGCAGGGCAGGGCGTTTTTTATTTTTTTTAATTAAGACTTGATTTAGCAATCGTTTATTAACTTACGTAGGTATGGTGACTTTAAGAATTTAGTTTCATTGAGGTTATCTATGTAAATAAATTGACTGCCTCGTTGGTCTAATGGTTAACATGTTCGACTGCGGCCGACGAGGTCCCGGATTCGAGTCCCGGGTCGGGCCATAATTAAGTATTGGGTATTTTCTGACTAAAAATACTCAGTACTAGCCCGGAGTTAGGAAGGTGGCGGTGTTTCACAATTCATCCCCGTGCCTCGAAGAGCACGTAAAGCCGTCGGTCCCGGTTATTATCAGTAACATGATAATAGCCGTTAAAGCCCACCAACCCGCATTGGAGCAGCGTGGTGGGTCTAAGCTCTAATTCCCTCTCTCCTATGAGAGTGGAGGCCTGTGCCCAGCAGTTGGACGTATGGGCTGTAGTGGGTGGATGTAACAACCTCCGTGTTGACGACCTCCGTGGCGCAGTGTTGAGCGCTGTTGCCTTAACGTGCGGAGGTCCCGGGTTCGATCCCCAGCAGGGTTTGGAAATTTATAATTTCTGAATTTCCCTGGTCTGGCCTGGTGGGAGGCTTCGGCCGTGGCTAGTTACCACCCTACCGGCAAAGACGTGCCGCCAAGCGATTTAGCGTTCCGGTGCGATGCCGTGTAGAAAC
Source organism: Erebia palarica (assembly GCA_964035005.1). Taxonomy (NCBI): domain Eukaryota; kingdom Metazoa; phylum Arthropoda; class Insecta; order Lepidoptera; family Nymphalidae; genus Erebia; species Erebia palarica. The sequence goes on from OZ035983.1 coordinate 14,771,381, forward strand.
CGAATAGGGGTATGGGTTTAATATGACTGCCATACCCCTAACAGGTTAGCCCGCTACCATCTTAGACTGCATCGTCACTTACCATTAGGTGAGATCGCAGTCAAGGGCTAACTTGTAGTGGAAAAAAAAGAAAAAAAAAGTAAATCAATTAATATATTTTCTGTATTTAAATCCACATAGGTATATTACATCTGTAGATGGTATCCTTTACTGAGTCACAAAATAGATAATTAGACTAAGCTAATGCCTACAACTTATCTTCGCTTCGAAGTGCTTCGAACTATTCTATACCCTAAGCACGCACAAAAATCTTCCGCTTGCTCAAAAAACTTGTGCAATTATTACCTAACTAGACGCTACCCGCGACTTCATCCGCATGGATTGATGTTTTTTGGTTGGTTTGGATATAATGTACATGTAAGTAACGGAAATTTTTTGAAGAATAAAAAAAAGCTATTCTATTTATTATGTGTTAATTCAGGTTTTAGGCCTCAATTTCAATCAGTTCAGTCATTGCGGCGTGAAGTCGTAACAAACAAACAAACATCCACACTTAACTTACTTACTTCAAAACAATCCGTTTCCTATTCCATTCACAGTTCAATGTTCATGTTCACATTTAAAGAACCAACTTAACTCTTTTGGCAGAGAACTTTATGCAAATATTATGAGAGGGATATTTTACGTTATTCGCTTCCTCACAATACACAGTTGGCAAGCTTATCCGATATAATGAAACCCGGTTTATTTTTAAGTAGGTAGTTTCTACTAGGATATTTAAAATATATAAAATTGATCACATTTTTTCTAGTTGCTGTATTAACTAGAGTTAACAGAACGGAATAGACATATTTCATTACCGTTATTTCTTATTTGATGTCTGCTGAATATTATAGCGCTTGGGTGTAAATTGCAATCTCACCCATTACTGTACTTTTATTTATTTATCTATTATTAGAATTAAGATGCCCGTGGGAACTCTTTAATTTTCCGGGATATTCCGGGAAAAGCCTATGTCCTTCCCCGGGATGTAAACTGCCTTTGTACCAAATTTCATCAAAATCGGTTGAATAGATGAGCCGTGAAAGCGTAGCAGACAAACAGACAGACACACTTTCGCATTTAAGTATAAAATTTGTATGGAATGTGGATAATATACGCAATGGGTTTGCTGGTTAAGGATTATGCTGCGTTAGGTCCATAAGGTAAGGTGTAAATAAATGTATTTAGGTCGCATCTAATAGGTAGCTATAAATTGAGAGGCTTCGTCAAAACTCATGATATATTCAAAGTATAGGTATATCACCTAAACTCGAGCTCCTATATTCTGTGCCTTAATATTTCAGAAGTGATTCCCAATATTATCAATAGCATTTTTTTTTTGTATAAAATATTATGTCTATCTACTGATATAAAACTAACAAAAAAAAATCGGACAAAGGTAAATCTTATTTCTCTTGAATAGAAATCTCTTCCAGCCTTCCAGCCTGGTATAAGTCTAGTGGTTTAACCCTATTTTAAAAACAAAATAAATAGCCACTGTTCTAATACATCCCAAAAATATTTCTATTCGAAACCTGCAACTTTTTTATTTCAATAAGTTTTTTTTACCATCGCGCATCCATCAAAAGCAAAACCTAATTGACGTTTAGCTATATTTTCGGTATTTACGTAAAAAGTTTACTAACAAATTTTCGGAAGAGGGTCGTACATAATGCATAAAGTAAGCCATATAAATAACGTAGAAGCCTTTGAATTCTCGCAAATAATATAAAGAGGAAATAAGTAGCTCTTTATGGTCCGTAAACCGAGTTGATCCGGCAAATTGACCTTAGCTCCCTTTCAAGATGGCCCTGCGTGAAACCCATACTAATATTATACATGTGAGTACATGTCTGTTTGTTAACTCCTCTTATTGTTTGACAACCTCCCTGGTGCAGTGTTGAGCGTTGTTTTCTTAACGTGGGAGGTCCCGGGTTCAATTTGGGTATTTATAATTTTTCCATTTTCTCTGGCACCACCCTACCGGCAAAGATTACGCGATTGACCATTCCGGTACGATGTCGTGTAGAAAACGATTAGAGGGAAATGGGCTTAATATTCTGCCATACTCCTAAGAGGTTAGCCCGCTACCATAGGCTTCATCATCACTTACCATCAGGTGAGATCGCAGTCAAGGGCTAGCTTCTAGTGGATAAAACAAACTTTCAACCGCTTAACCATTGAACCGATCTTGAAGACATTTGGTACAGTAATAACTTGCTTCTGAAGAAAGCATGGATAGGTGGATAGAAACCTGGTTTTTTTCCTAGAAAATCAAACCATTCTCACAGGATATTTTAAAACATAAATCTACAACACGGATGAAAGTCGGCTAGACGAGCAGTATAGTTTTCCGCTTCACCCTGAAATGCAGTGCTCAATATAAGCGGGATACATATTTTTTAAGTTATATAAACTTAGAAGAAATGACTGTACAGCCATCATTTATTTAGCAATGCTACCTTTTGTTGCAGCAATGCAATGCAATTTCATAGCCCGTTTTGATTAATAAATATATTTATTTATTTGATTTTTCTGCTATTTGTAAAACTAGTTTCGTAGGTTATAAGATAGACACTGATCACGCCTCAAGTAAAACAATGATGAGGTCTAGGTTGGGGCGCACTTCCTAAAATATAGGTACCTATTCAATTATACCTTGAAAGTGCTGTCAAAATTACACATAATACATGGAACTAGGTACACCTAGTACACCTAGGTACACTACAGATATAAAGCTATCCATGTCTTACAAGACATGGATAGCTTTATATCTGTAGTTTTGGTTGCACATGAAACTTAACGGAATCGTCTCGTAATTCGTCGTAGTTAATAATATAATATATTTATATATTTATACCTGAGCACTTCATTTTCAAACCCTTGAGAGTATATTAAATGTTCGTACTATTGGTCGATTTAGTAAGAACTTTCAAGTTTTTATATTTGTAAAAACTTGTAGAATGCGAAACATGAGGGGTTAAAGAAGCGTCTTTAGGCATCTCTATATATCAACTACAAAGAAGCCTTCTGTTAATAAGCTCTAAATAAAATTAAGGGATGAAAGTTCTTGTCAGTTCGCGCGCCATCCTTAATAATCTTCTCACGCTGAAATTATAATACGCAGACATTAAAGTGAGTATACCTAGATTGAAGATAAGGGTATTAATAAGTTTTAAAGTCCATAATCCCTACGCATCGACCGCTCGTTAGATAATGTCACGTTTAAGCCACGTTAGGAGTTGGGACGTGATGGGGATTATACTTTATTTATTCCAAAGGGTTAGATGTAAAGACCTGATTTGTAGTGCAAATTACGGTTAAATTACAAATGAAATTCACTAGGCTTTTTTAAGGTTCCTTACCTCAAGAGAAAAAATGAACCTCTTTAGGATCACTTCGTTGTCCGACTGTCTTTCTGTCTGTCAATCCTTTTTTTCTCGGGAACGCGTGGAGTTATCAAGTTGAAATTAAAATCAAAAATCAAATACTTAAATCTACGGTCCCTTCGACCTAATTCGAGAAAATTTAAGCTTCTAAGACAACGCAATCAAAAGATACGATTGTTTATATGATTCATATTTTTCGTATTTTGACACTCGCAATTAATTCAAAACCTATGGTAGGTTTAAATTTAGCATGAAGCAAGGTCAGGCAAGGCAGCACAAGTATGGGAAAAAATCGAATATCGCTAATTAGTGTTCCTTACTAATGAGGTGTCGAATTTTTAGCCAGGCGCTACCTGTTTAGCGCCATAATATTATATTATGGACTGTTATTTCACAGCTGATTATGTGTTGTTATGACATCTTTCTTGTTATTCACTAAAATAATTTATAATATGTAGTAGTACGGAACCCTTTGTGTGCGAATGTGACTCGCACTTGACCGGTTATTTTTTATTCAATAAAACTTAGCCCTCGAGGTCCGGGACTGCGATCTCACCTGATGGTAAGTCATGATGCACTCTAAGATGGTAGTTAACTCATACCTCTAATCGGTTTCAACGCGGCGTCGTATCGGAGCCACAGCCGGAACCACAGAAAAGGTAATAGTGTGTTAACCGGAACGCTAAATCGCTTAGTGGCTCAACTTGCCAGTTGAAAGGTAACTAATAGACGGTCAAAGCCTGTGTAAGCTTCACACGGACGATAAATAGTATAGACTTACGTAAGCACAGATAAAAGAAAAGTTACTTTCTCATTTTGGGTTGTAATGACTTACGATGAGCCAAAAAATCCTTTACATCTTCCATTTTGACAGTACCACCAGTTAGACATTTTTCCTAATGTAAAACATTAAACGGAACGAATTGCTGGGGTCAATGTAAGGAAAGCTCTAAATTTCAGTCACATCCTGTGCCGTAAAATTCTTTTGTGCGCTGACAGTTTATTACGGGAACAAAGAACGTCGCTCCAGGAACAAATCCTTTTAGACTTAATGACTTTTGTTAGCGCTGTATCTTTAATTATGGAGATATTTACCTGTGCTGAATGCTTTGATAGGACGGTGTTGAACGTACGTGACGTACTTAGGTATATTGGTCATCGTCGTCGTCTCAACTGATAACTAGTGTGGATCACACGGACTATTGAGTGGGCATTGATTATTTACCTGAATATTCCATGTAAAGGGTACATGTGAAAAAAACTAAAATTTTATAAATTTTAAGATTTAGGTCTCCTAAAAATCGGTGTTCTTGCAGAATTATCTATGAATTATATTATCTAGAAATATTTTTTTATATTAAAACAATAAAAGAGATAAAAAAGTACGTGTGTGCAATTCACACACGGCAGAAGTGAAACTTCAGAAAATTAGCCTATGAGAGAATATATTTATGAATATGTCTCTTTTTGGAGTCGCTTTTTTGTTTCATTGTATTTTCAAATCAAAACAGTGCTAAAGAAGTTTCACTTCAAAAAAGCAATAAACGAAATACATTATGTTTGTTGGTCGTGTGGGATTTTAAGTTTCCAAAATATATTTATTTATTTGATACTACTGTTAATTAACTATTTAGATAATCTTTTAATTTTAATAAATTATTTTTGATCTTGAAAACCATAGTTTCCACGAGTCGATAACATTGCGGGAAATTTTACAGTTTATCTAACACTAGTGGGCCCGGCAGACGTTGTCCTGCCCTATCTTCCTCGCAATTTTTACATATTTTCTCACCGTTTAAACCTTCCCTGGACTACGACAAACATTTCAAAATCAAAATCAGCTAAATCTGCCCAGCCGTTCTCGAGTTCTAGCGAGACAAACGAACAGCAATAGATTTTTATATACATATAGATTATACACGTTACCGTCAAATCTTTAAAAATAATTGGCAGGCAAGAAGTTGAACTAAGTTACCTAGAGGTTGAACTAAGTGTTTAGATTTGAAAGGAGAGAGTTATGCACATAAACAGAATTAAGCGAAAAAAAAAATATTTTTACTACATCAAGTCATCGATCTCACCTGATGGAGTGATGATGCAGTGCAGATGCAATGCAAATGATGTAATGCAAGACGGTAGCGGGCTAACCTGGTACGGCAATACGGTATACTATACAATATACTTAAAACTGCCATGCCCCTAATCTGTTTCTGCACGGAATCGTACTGGAACGCTAAATAGCTAGGCGTCTTTGCAAAACTAGACAAAAGTGTTTCTTCGTTCCAAAGTCATGGATTTAAGAATTTAACCACGCCCTCGCAATGTGATCAAATACGAAGAAGTGGACAATGAATGATCTCTTTTCCACAGCACAGTACCTACTTATCTAGTTCCATTAACTTTACTCTCCTGCCTGACTTAATATGGGATAATGTACTTATAATAATGAAGGATTCATCGAAAATACAGAAAAGGTTAATACGCAAATAATAAGGTCCATTTGAGGAAACGGTAAACGAATAATCCATATTCCATATAAACTAACAACATATGGACTAAAAATAAGGATCCGAAATAAACAAATATTATTTTATTTATTTTATGATATTTTGAATACAAAAGCCTTATCGCTGTCTGCTACGCTGTCATTATCCACCGACCGATTATTCCGACATTTGTACAAAAATACCCAGGGAAGGACTTAGGTTACATTTTATCTCGGAATATCAGAGGTTTCCATTCATAATTTTTAAGGTTCCCTACCTCAAGGTGTCAGGTGCTACCACTTTAGCGCTTTATGTAAGCCAGTTATTTCACAGCTGATTACGTGTTGTTATGACATATTTCTTGGTGCTAAAAGATTTTATATTATGTAGTACGGAACGTTTTATGCGCGAGTCTGACTCGTAATTGACCGATTTTTTGTTTTTGAGTCTGTTTCAGGAAAATCAGCTAATTACTTGCCAAATTTATAATTTTATGCAATTGTGAGAGTTTCTATTTCAGCAAAAATGTAGAGTTCATGAAAAACATATTAAATTCATACAAAAACTCATTAGGGAGCCTACCAGAGCAGGGAATTACCCATATATCTGAGAGGCACGCTAAGCTCCTGCTAAAACGCGTTTCATGAATGCAGGGAAGACTGGAGTCAAAAGATTCGTACGTATTACTTGCGATGCCTCTCTCATACCTCGACAATAGGAACGTGCGAGCAAATCTAGCTGTGTCAACCGTCACAGTTTACTATAATTATCTTTACTAGTTTAAGGCCGTCTTGCACTGAAATAAACTGATTCAGTATTTTGAAATGCTTTCACATTTTGAAAAGGACAGGTACAAAATTTAAGTAACACATCTATACTAATTACTCATATATATCTATACTAATATTATAAATGCGAAAGTTTGGATGGATGGATGTTTCTTGCTCAATCACGACACAACGGCTGAACAGATCTGGATGAAATTTGGCACAGAGATAGAGTTATAGTCTGGAATAACACATAATAACACACATTCATTCAAGAAAATTAAAGAATTCCGGCGGGAAACAAAAACCTCAATCCACGCGGATGAAGTCGGGGGTATCAGCTAGTAATTAATAATATTATGCAACGGCGTCGTTTAAAGTCGCATCACAGGACAAAGCTAAGTTCATCACGGAAAATTAAAGAGTTCCCACGAGTTTTTTTAAAATTCCACGTGGACGAAATCTTAAATAATAAATAAATGCTAGGAGTTTATCTATACTAATATTATAAATGCGAAAGCGGTTCTGTCTGCTACGCTTTAACAGAACATTTTTTCAACCGATTTGGATGTTTGGTACCTCGAAAAAGCTGGATCCATTGTATAGAAGAAAATCTTCAGAAACTTGGAAAACTCCCTTCATAGAGGAAGGAGGCCAAGGATAGAGCCAGGTGGAAAAAAAACTGTGGAGGAGGCCAAGACCCACAAAGGGTTGTAGCGCCGAAGGAATTAAGTACAGAGATAGGTTGTATCTCGGCGTAGGACCTAGGCTACTTTTTATTCCGGAAATTAAGGATTAATTAAGAATTTAAGACCTTTTGTCTTCGTAACAATGCGAGCATGTCGCTGGTCGCGAACATGTCGGTCACGGTCACGCGAATCCACAATTTTACCCCCTATCAAAAAGTACTCAACGCGGCTAAAGAAGTTCACTTCAAAAATACCTAGATAAAACGGGCACCCGACGACGTCGCCGAGTTACGTAGCTATATGGCAACAGAGCAACAAAATTAGTCGCACCATAAGAATTTCTTTTTCGCCATTCCAAAAGCAAATAACATTAGCATCCATATTTATTCGGACTGATAAAAGGCTGGACTACCGAAGGATTCATTTTTACTCAGCACTCAAAACATTGTTGGTTAAAATCGAGTTTTTAAAATGGAATCTATTTTGCAAGTATAATCTGAGTTAGTAGGTACACTCGCAGTGAGGACGATTTCATTTTAGCGCCCGCTCCTTGAAATATTTTATGAGTTTGATTCGAGCGGCCCTTCTGTAGTATGCCTGTTTAGTTTTTGATTTTATTTTATTTTTCATAGATAATAGAGCGATGTTACCGGGTCAGATAAGTTTGTAGGACTATACAATACAACCGTTGCGAAATCGTTTAGTTGCGGCTTTCACGAGTTCTATAGTAATTTGGAATAGATTATTATGATTATAGGGCCGACATTTGCGTTTGCCCTTATAAAGCGGGACTTGTTCTCATGGGAAATCACTAACTGTACCTACGCTGTTTTTTCGGGTAACAAAGTATCTTTGTAAATTGTATGCAGTAGGTATTAACTTAATGTAAAAGACGACATAACTATTTAAGGTTAATTATTAACAATCGAAACTTGACTACTTACGTAGGTACTTTTAGTGACAACTGTAGGTAATGGGCCTGAACTAAAGGCATGAATTTGAGGCTGAACTAAGTAAATTGAGAGTGTGCAATGCTCTCAGTTCGTCTCAACCTATAGTTAGACGTCCACTGCTGGACGAAGGTCTCCGGCATGGATCGCCACAAAGCACGGTCTTGTGCCGTTTGGTTCCAGCGGCTCCCAGCTACACGCTTGAGATCGTCCGTCCACCTAGTGGGGGGTTGTCCAACGCTGCACTTCCCAGTGCAGGTCCAGTCATCGGGGTTGGCAGCGGAATATCTGCCAGAGATTCTTGATACCCCTTGCCCCACCTTTACCGTAGCCGCTGCCAGAGCTACGAATAGTGGGACTGCCGGGGACTAGGGGCTGTTTTGTCCAAGATCTATCCATTTAGAGTTATTACATAATTTAATTGAATAGGTCACGGACAAAACAGCCCCTAAATGATGGATTTTTGCATCATCTTCATCAAAATTCGACCAATTTACACTAAAACTATAAAGATAGCAGAATCAATTTATTCATTTCAACGCTATTTCAACTGTAATTAGAGTAAGTATATGTGGCCCATTATAATTTATTGCAGTAACAATGTGAAGCTTCAACATAGTTTCAATACCGGTTGATATTGACAATTTGAATATCGGATGAACAAAACGCTAGATTTAAGTATGTTGTTTGCCAACGAGATTCAATTTGGAATTATTTGGAATGATGTCAGTTCATACTTAATCCATATGTTTTGGGTTATTTAGCGTATTTAAAACAAGTGGAACGGAAAAAGAAAGGTCTTTTCCAATTCAATTCAATTTAATTTGCCAAATTGAGGGTAATTTTTTTTTATTCTACTACAAGTTAGCCTTTGACAAGTAATCAACAGATGTTATTTATTTTGTTGTTAACAATTTATTGCTAAATAGATAATAGATCGTCTTATTTACAACTTCATTAAAAACTGTTTATTGGTGGGAAAAAAAAACTCCTTGAATAGCTAAATTAAAGAAAAGTTTTTATGTAGGTAGTAGGTATATAATGACAATTTCCATAATTATTCTCATAGGAAAGATACACTGCGAATAAAAATGTATTTAGACAATTTAAGAGATAAATTGGTACGCCATCGTGGTTTATTTTTTTAATGATACACCAAGTTGCTTGCCCAAGAATTTATATTGGAGACAACAAGCCACTAGAGACGAAGGACTTTCGGTCTATCTAACCCAAGAGAATCTAACATACTTACTTAATTGAGAAAATAAGCAGTTTTCGACGAGACATGTTCTTATTTATTTTAAAATAACTAATAAAACGAGTAGGACTAGCGAGTCTGATTAATAGAAGAAAAAAATCCTTAGAAATATTTTAAGCTGATATTCATGTGGTTATTATCCATCTGAGAACACTCGTCCACATAATGATTATTGATTTTATTGATGACTTTTCATTTCTCCAACTGAAGAAGCTGTTGCGATAAGGCCCTAGCCCTTTTGTAAAGAAAGATTGCGTCGCTCTAAAGGTCTAGCCGCACTACAGATGCACGGCGCGGCGCCTCTGTAGTGGGGCTAGACCGAAAAGATAATAAAAGGGGTGACACCGGCCACTTTATTCTGTAACAAGTTTCAAATAACGAGTTTTCATAACAAAGGAAAAATATTTATTCCGCGACAAAAGAGAGACACAAATCTCTCTTCGCAGTGCATCTAGGATGCAACGTAAAATACAATTTTAATATAAAAGACTAAGCTTTGTTCTAAATAAGTACTTCGTTCTAAATAGTAAACAGAGACAATGCTCGAATAGATAAACACTAAATAAAATGTGAGTACCTACCTAATACCTGAAAATTCATATTTGCGACGACGATTCTTCTATCTCCATTATCTATCAAAAACATAATTAAGTAAGTAAATTAGGTATTTATCTAAAGAGTGGGACCATTTCCATACCTATAGATTTGCACGTAGTAGCTCTATAGAGTACCTAAGTATTAAGAAGGTACTTAGATCACTTTATTGTAATTTTTAGCGCTATAACCAAAGCCCAAGAGAAGTCATAGTCTTGTAACAAATTAAATTATGAACTACTTCACCCAGATACTCACTTTAATTTTCGTTTATCACAAGCTGTTAACACCAACTGAACATGAACAAGTTTTATACTTCCTAATATAACAACAACAGGAGACAATGAGCACATGCTCTACTCAGTGCACAGTGAAATTCCCAGCAGTATAGCTCAGTGAATCAGCATACTTTATGGATTTGATAAAATAGACATAAACAATGCAGGTGCTCAGATATCCGATAAAACCCTCCGTTTCTAGAAGCAGTAAAGTAACCCGTCTCGGTAGAGATGCAGTTTACAATGCTCCAAATAACATTTCCGACTGACTGAGTCGTAAAGATTCAAAGTTCGTGAACTGCAATTGCACGTTTAATATAGTTCGAAATGTTGCAGTCAGGTGGATAAATCTGTTAAGCCTGTATACGGCGAAATAATTGACATAGAATATGTACAATGTTCCATAAGCTTAATTTAAAATGTATTCTTAGCTAAAACACTACTGCGGTTTGCACTGCATCATATTATTCTTGTCTGGTCTTTATTAAATAACAATTAGAAATTATGTGAGAGATCCTGTTCAAGTTGTGTCGGTACTTTTTACGACAGCCAAAAAAAGAAGTGGAATGTTTTCAGGGTTCATGTAATATGTATGTACTAGATGATGCCCGCGACTTTGCCCGCGTAGACAATGGTTTTTTATTCCCGCGGGAACTCTTTAATTTTCTGGGATAAAAAGCATGAATGTCATTCGCCGAGATGCAAACTACGCTTATACCAAATTTCATCCAAATCGCTTAAACAGATAGCGTAGCAGACAGTCTGACACACTTTCGCATTTAAATATTAGTATGGATGTATGTATGTGAGTTTCTTCATTCCACCATAACTTCGAAATGCCTTAACTTCGAGGCGGATTTGACCAGGTTTGATAGGCCTAAAGTAGGTTTAAGCTAGTATTATGTAAGCTAAAATTGGTTAAGTATTTTGGGTAGGTAAGTAACTACTAACTTGGAGTTATCATCGACAGCAATCTATCATGGAAACCGCAGGTCTCACAGGTTAGTAGGAAAATCTTTGGCGCTTTTGGGTCTATTAAAAGGTGGAAAAACTTACTACCAATTAAGACCAAGATCTTGCTAGCTAATGCACTTCTCCTTCCCATCCTTGATTACGCCGATGTCTGTTACCTCGACTTGACTGAAGACCTTTTAAATAAGCTAGAGCGTTTGCAAAACCTGTGCATAAGATTCATATTCGGTCTGAGGAAGTATGATCATGTCTCGGAATATCGCAGGAAACTTAACTGGCTCCCTATCCGGCAAAGGCTTCTCTTCATATCCTCTCTATCCTTTATTCCACTCTTTATCACCCATGGTCGCCCCCCTATTTAAAAGAACGCTTCAGGTTCCTTAGTTCCTATCCAATCCAGCATACCTTACGGTCTTCCAGGGATAATAAGCTAAAAATGATGCCAAGAAACACCCAGAGCTACTCAGACTCATTCACCATAAAAGCAGCAATATTGTGGAACGCACTCCCAGCTGACATCAGACAATCTCAATCTTTAGCAATATTTAAATATCGTGTCAAAAAGCACTATCTGACGAAATGATTTTGTATATATGTATATATGTTTATATTTATAATGTATAATATGTATCATAATATAATGTTTATGTATATATTGCATATATTTTATTAGTAAGTATATCATATTTCGGTATATATTATTAGTGTGTACGTATTTGAATGTATATGTTTATGTATGCATTTAAACAATAAATGAGCAATTTCCCGTCTCACAGTACTAATTGATTCATTAGTGTAGGTTGCCTGGCAGAGATCACTTTAGTGATAAGGTCACCTTTTGTCTGTACTTTTATTATATGTCCTTTGTAACTGTTCTTTTGTATGCAATAAAGTTGTTTAATAATAATAATAATAATAACTTTAAAATTAGATTTCATGCGTTTTTTATGGATTAGATATGCGTCAAATAAAGAGAATATTATTGTTATAAATTGTTTTCAACGGAGACAAAAGAAATACCAACGTCGAATAATTCAAAATAGAGACATCGCGATAGCTTCAACATTATAAATTCTTGGCATTTCATGTTATATACGGGTCCTTCCGGAACAATTCGCGCGCTCGTTAACGTAATGGCCCTAACGTAGACGCAAATATATTCAGGCACGGTAAAACTAACTTTCCTGAAATTGGAAAAATGGCCGGCTGTAAACGTAAGAGGTGTGTAGACTTGTGGACATTTTTCTTCGTTCTGGGGTACCTAGTATTTTTGCGAGTATTGAAATCCTTAGAACAAATTAAGTAGGTAAGTATATTTATTTTGTTACGTATTCATATAATATTTATTAGCAATTCATAACCTCTCAACCTTAGGTTGGGTAAGAGAGGGTAATGGGGGCCACTTAAGTGAGAACTCAAATAAAATTTTAATTAAAAATAAAGTATTTATTGCAACCGCCTTTATACATAATTTTCTTATTGAACTATCATTAGAGATCAATTTCAGTCACTTTGGTAATCGACTTTGGAAATTATAAAAGTTAAAAAAAAACAGATTTGACTCCTATTACACCAACATAGGGGTAATGGTGATCACCCTGGGGGCAACCGGAGTCAAAGAAAATCTAGCACATATCGCAGACATAACCTTCAGCTGAGTTCCATCCAGTGCACTCCGCGTGAGCCCATAGCCCACATGAGGTACATCTGAACCACATCTCGTTGTTTCTTCCGAATTCGTCACAAACTAGGCATCTGTTTCCAGCATCTTCTGCATCGTCATCCTCATCGTCCTGGCATAAGTCGTCAGTGCCAACATCTGAAACAGAAGTTTCGTTTGATTCTTGTAATACTTGGCGCTTTGCCTTTTCAGTACCCTTCTTCTGTATCTTTAGTTCTGTATCTTTAGTCTTTTTTCCCTGTCCTTTGCCTTTCCATCTCTTTTCTTTTGTAACAAGTTGTAAATTCTGTCTCGATTTGTTTTACCTCTGTTCTGTTATTTGTTTGTGTATAATAAAGTGTTTTTACTTACTTACTTACTTCTTTTCCTTTACCTCCTTTTTTCTTCATTTTATTATTTTCTTTTCTAACAGATTTTCTTTTACTGGTGTTGAAGTCAAAATTGTAGAGTGTTTGCTTCTATCGGCCCTGTCTTATATTAATAACAGGTGTTTTCTCTGGCAACTTGATTAAATCATGCAATGTAGTACTGATTCGGTTTGGCGTCCCAGGAAATGGTGGTACAACATCTAGTTCAGAATCAAGTGCGACTACTAATTGGTTAGAAATCCTAAGAGCTGGTGAATCAATTTGTTTTGAAGTGCTCGGAACTGGTGAGGGAAATTCTTTTGATGTGCTGGGAATCATACTGCGAGAGATTCATTGCATTCTTGGATTGCAATGGTCTCAGATTGGAGAATTTCTGCAGCGAGGAAATAGTCTTCAGTGAATACTTCCGGATTTAGTGGAAATATTCCAGTTGATCTAAATCCCGATTCTCCTTTACTAATAGACGCAACATTACTAAATGCTTTCCTTACCAAGGATGCTACGTCATAAGGAGTTATCTTTTCTACAAGATGGCTTTTTAAAAATAAGTCACATTCTTTTTTGTAGGCCATTTTAAGCGGACCAAAAAAAGAAACATCTAGGGGCTGCAGTCTATGAGACGTGTGTGGTGGCAGAGACAACATGAATGTGATTGGACTTGCAATATTCGTAGACGGAAAGAGAGATGTGACTGGCATGGTTGTCTAGTATTAAAAGGATGGGTTCATCTGCAGACGGTTTAGCGTGCTGTTTAAAATGCGCCAACCATTCAACAAAAAGATGCTCATTGATCCAACCGTTGTCTGAGCATTTGTAAAGCGCTCCTGTTGGACCATCATTCTCGAGTAGAGGAGTCAACCTTTTCCTAGGGAAAATAAACATAGGTGGAATGTACCCACCTGCAGCGCTCATAGCACACAACAAGGTGATGTTTTTTCCTCTCTCCCAACTGGTTATTGATCCCACACTCTTCTGTCCTTTTGTAGCCAAAATTTTTCCAGGAGTTTGAACCGTTGAAATACCGGTTTCATCGCAATTATAATTTTTTTTTGCAACAAATCTGTGTTTTTCGATCAGCTGCCCAAGTAGCTCAAAGACCAGACTTATCTCTGTTTTATTAAAAGCCGTGATTCTATTTATGCTGGTCGCCTCCGGTTTCCGAATAGAAATGTTATTTCTAGTCATAAACGCATGTAACCAATCGCGTCCAGCCATTTTTGAAGCTTGGTTAAAATTGTGCTTCAAATTCAATTTTTCAGCATATTCGAAAGCCACTTTTCTGATTTGATTAGCAGTGCAACCATAGAAAATATTTGCCATTTTCTTTATCAAGTTTGCTAGCTCGGCTTGTGCGTCAGGACTAAAGACAGTGAATCGTCCTAGATGTGATCCTAAGGTAGAACCCTTTTTCACCCTCTTTTGAAGACTTGAAAAAGGTATTCCCATTACTTTAGCAGCATTTCTTATAGAAGAACCTCCATCAATAAGCTGTATTGCTTTTTCCAGGCTATCAGAAGACCAGGAAGTCTTTTCAGTTGTCCTGACTCGTACTTTCGGCATCTAGAAATAAATAAAAATAACGTAACTAAACATGCATAGTTGCGGGCAATAGTGATCACTTGCGGGTAATGGGAGTCATCATGACTCTCATTTCCCACAACTACAATAATGAGAAAAAAAATGAAAAAAAAAAATCTTTAACACACCGATATACCTAATCTGAACTGCACACCACAATTTTGAACGTCTAACTAAGTACTTGTAAATGTCTTAATCGCATACTGCAAGATATTCGGCACTTACCTTCTAATTTGCACTGACTTAAAATTACATCAGCGGAGCACAAAATCAAAACACGGTCGTTTCTCAGTGGCGCGGGCGCTAACTGGCGCGAGCCGTTCGAGGCTGCGCCGACGGCCAGAGCGGGGGGGTGAGGACGCTGTTTACGCGTCGCTCGCATGTACTGTTTCGTGGATGTGAGGGTGATTCCCATTGCCCGCTGACTCCCATTACCCGACTCTCCCTATCCTATTAGCCAGATGATGATTTTGAAGAATAAAAGCCTTAGTCCTTCCCTAAGTTAGCGACCTAAATTTTTACCAAATGCCTGTACTTATACTATTTACTAGATGATGCCTCATGCCCGCGACTTCGCCCGCGTGGTTTAAAGTTTTTTGACTTCCGGGGGAACTCTTGAATTTTCCGGCATAAAAAGTAGCCTATGTCCTTTCTCAGACTCTAGACTTCTTCTAGAATCTCTTTACCAAATTTCATTTAAATCGGTTCAGTAGTTTAGTCGTGATTGCCTAACACACAGACGGACAGAGTTACTTTCGCGTTTATAATACAGTATGGATGTACATATTCAGTGCCAAATGTCAAAATCGTTTGAACTGGAATCGTGAAAACGAAGTCGATAGTATACTTACTCTTTTATAATACCTAGGAAGGTATTCCAATTGTCCCGAGACCACAAACTTCGTACTTACTTCCCGAATATGTAGGTACGTAGGCTACTTTTTATCCTGGAATTACCTAAAATCTACGCAGACGAAGACGCGGGCATACCTAGAAAATTTTATTGTACGAAACTTTTATTGTACTTAGTTACTTAGGTATCTCCTATACCCACACGAATAACATCCCTTGCACCTATTACAAGAAAAGGTCCCTTTTTTGGAAATTTACAAGGCTTGTAAATTTCCAAAATGGGACAACTTTTATTTTAGTTTAAAATCAAATACCTATCATGTTCTTGGTAATGAGCAAGTTCCTAATATAAAGTTTGAATACTTTTATTTAGCGAAATGAATATTTTCCATGTCATTATTATACTATGTAAGCAGGTAGTAAAAAGCTAGGATAACTAATAAGACAACTTTTAAGTTAATAAACTTAAAAGTTAATATAATCAAAATAGAAAGTGATGATTGCTAAGTATATAACAGCATTTCACCAGAAAATGATAATAATAATAATTAATACAAAGAAACAAAATCATGACACGGTTTAGTTTTTGGACTAGTCCACTTTTAAAGCTCAAAATATGAATAAAAATGAGTAAATACGCAACAAACCTATACTAGTATAATGATTTAATTAGTTATTCATTCACTTTACTTACTTTTTAACGGATTCCAATGCAATACAATCACTATAAACACCCACCAACAGCAACTAGTACGAAGTGACTGAGAAACGAACATTCGCGAGGTTTACTTCGGTCCTAGAATTATTTTCTCGACGATTTTAAGTCAAAGTATCAAACATATAGGTAGCCTGTTTCGTCCCGAGCAATATTCAAGTGGTAGAAATGGGATAGACATAGTTGTTGTCACAACAGACCGGTAAATATTAGCGCCAACGTTTATGGTCGGCCGGCAACCATGGACACTCCGACGTTCGCGTTGCTATGGTCCGCCGGCGACCAAAAGCACTCTAGCGGTAACAATTAAATGCTGTTCGTTGGTAAGCGCATCATTTAAGAACAGCTGGACCAATTTGCTAGTTTTTATTTTATTTTAAAATGTTCGTAAAAGTCCGAATTAGATTTTTAGGAAGAGAATAATTGTAAAAGTTATTGGGACAGGACAACGACTGTAATAATAGCAAAGCGTATTTACCTACAAAGCACGTTAAATTTGCACTTACATAATAATACTACCTATTCTGAAATTTCAATTAAACAATACCTACATACCTACTAGGAATATCATACCAAAACTACACTAAAATTTATGCTGTTTTTAGCGGTCTCTCACAGCGCTTGACGTTTGGTGTAATCTAATCTGTTTCAGAGGGAAGGTACGAGAAATAAAACGTGTAACAGTCGTGAACCAAATACTCTCGCGTCCCGCCTACCAATTTGTAAAGGACCGGCCACACAACTTGACTTACACAAAAACTAAACGATGAATCTAAAAAGCTACTAGCCGTCAAACCTTAGTAGTTTTAATAGAGCGCTAATCATGTCATGTTATGATTTGACGACCTCCCTGGTGGTCTCAGCGCTGATCTAATAGTATAGGACGGGGCCCGGGTTCGATTCTCAGCTGGCTCAATTTGGGAAATTAGAATTTTTATTGTTTCTGAATTTTCTCTGATCTGGTCTGGTGGGAGGCGCACCACCAAGCGATTTAGCGTTCCGGTTCGATGCCGTGTAGAAACTAGAAACCGATTAGGGTTATGGGTATAATATTTAAACTGCCCTACCTCTTAGGTTAGCAAGCTACCATCTTAGACCGCATCATCACTTACCTACCATCAGGTGAATTCTTCGACCTCCTTTCAGTAATAAAGCTTTATGAATGTACTTAAATAATTAAAATCTCTTGCTTTAACGAGGAAAGAAAACATCGTGAGAAAGCTAAAGATTTTCATTAATTCAAAGATACATTTTAATGTGTCCGTAATTCATACATACCTAAAATACCTACATGTTATCCTAAACCTATTTATAGATGAATCTAAATAATTTGTTAGAAAAACCTTTGTTAAAACTTTTAAATTATTTACCTAATACTCCGTTTATGCAAGTTAAAATTATTTATTTTTACAAAGATTGAATAATTTAATACTTAGATAAACATACCTACTCAGCCAAGTACACCAAAGCAGAAAGCGGATCAAAGCTGAATGGAGTTCTAAAGCTTTAAGTAAGCAGAAAGGTAGATAAACTTAGCGAAACTATGCAGGAATATGAATCTCAAGGTTTAATTTTAACGTTTAAACTATCGTAAGTAATATTATTCATTTTAACTATAGGTACATACTAAAAGTTAAACTCACGTGTCATTTTGGAAAAGCCAAGGGCTAAGCCATTAGGGCTTAGACCTTGCCTTAGCCAGGCGTTGACGATGAGAAAATACCTACATAAAGATAACTGTCACAGGCAACTAACATCCAAGATGACTTTCAGCTTTCAAGAAGACATTAAAGTATGATGCATGAATAAAATTATCCTGTCGATTTTCTAGTTTAAAGTTTGTAATAAAACTAAAGTGGGGTTTAGGGTCGTTAAAAGCTCGTCAGGTTTGCCGCTACGAGGCTCTTGTAATGTAATATCAAACCCCTATCGCCTGAAGCGTCGCCTTACTCAGATATTTTCTTGAAAACAGACCCTTAGGGCATTCGGTCTACCTTTAACATAAACTGTGTGTTTACTGTTTATTTTTTTTATTACACAAAATAGCACATGACTGCCAACTTATCTAATAAAATGAATTGTTTATTTCATATAGGATAACTTGTGTCATAGTAGGGGAGCCCAAGAGAAGATTTTTGGATAACTCCAGCGCGGCAGATTATTTTAAAGGAGGATTGAAGGAGTTGGAGAGTTACAAACTTTAAAAAAACTCCAACTCCTATAAGTCTCGCTCAAATCGTCAGATTACTTGAATGTACACTTTTCAGCATGTAATTAACTCACTCTACCTTAATCTTTTTTTTGTTATCCACTACAAGTTAGCCTTTGCCTGCGATCTCACCTGATGGTAAGTGATGATGCAGTCTAAGATGGTAGCGGGCTAACCTGTTAGGGGCATAGCAGTTATATTAAACCCATACCCCTATTCGGTTTCTACACGGCATCGTACCGGAACGCGTAATCGTTTGGCGGCACGTCTTTGCCGGTAGGGTGCAATCTGACGCGCTCGAGTATTTCTGATGATCGATTTTATTTATTTACTATTCTGATCTGCTGTCCTAGACAGACACACCAATACACATGGCCCATATATGATGAGGGTACTCAGGGTCCAAAGAATCTCCCATTATATTAATATGCCGCGCTGGAGTAAATCCAAAAATCCCCTCTTGGGATCCCCTACTTTCAATTCTTATATGTCAGTACTCTACCGCCGGTTTGGAAAGAAGAATCAGCAAGACATACCAGCGTATGATGCAGTGCAAGATAGTAGCATGCTAACCAGAAAATTCAGAAATAATTTTCCAAGCGATCGCGTTAAACCGATAAAAAGGGTATTACTAGTACGATTCACGCGAGCACGCCCAATTCACGATTACGACGCGTTCAGACCTCCAAAGATGAACGGTCAGAGCAGTGGTCCCCGAGCACAACACCCGCTCGGAGGATGATCATCCTTTGTTACGGTCGAGCCATATCACCTGCTCCCGTACAAGGTTAAACCACTACCATCTTAGAGTTAGACTACATCTATGGCTGCTTGCTGTTGGTCAGGCATCCATAGTAGCGAGAGCAGAGTAGTCTGGGGTCACACCCCAGACTACTCTGCACCGGGATGTCCCCAACGGGCATTGCGCAAGGGAGGCACCGCGATGCGTTCTTTATAGAGATTTCGGAGCCTCCCAATATGCAGAGGGTGGCTACCGAGGGGGTTTTAGTAGGTACAAATCCTACATAACCCGACTTCTCCCCCAGAAGTTGGGTATCTTAGGAAGATTTCCCCCTCGAAAAAGAAAAAAACTACATCATCACTTACGAGATCGTAGCCACAGCCTAACCTTGTCGAAGGAATAACTTAATCAGTTTTCATGTTGTGTAGAGATCCCCAGTCCCCAGCTGGCTGTAGCCCAATCACGTAATACCTGCATCAGTCATTGTTACAGACTCATTGGTTGAATTTATGATATTTTTGCTGCGACAATGGATTTTGGCCCAAAGCGGAAGAGTGTTAACCAATCAGGAGGTGATTGCGATCGTCACACTGTAGCTGTTATTTTTACGTAATCGGGCTACCAGTTCAAAAAAAAAATAGGCACGATCCAAAACCAATTTATTTACGGCAATTATAAAAAGGTCTATGGTGGCGCTGGGCGCACCGTTCGAATTTGGCATTTTGCGAACATTTTCATTTCCATTTTATCGTTTTGCAGAAGGGACGACTATATTGCCCACTGGCTGGTGTGTATTAGGAACACCATTTATCTATAGTCCGAATAGGGATTTGGCAAGTTCAATTCTGTTTTTTTTTGTTTTCCACTTCGCCAGCGTCCAGCGAGGTGCTTACCCGTCTAATTCTGAGAGGAGACCCGTACTCAGTAGTGGGTCGCCGATGCGTTGACAATTGTGTATTTGACTATTTACTAGTGAAATAAATTATTTTTTTGTGATTATTAAATAAAGGATCTCCCAAAAGTTGTAATATCCACGTCCCTTATCGTTGTTTAATTTTGAATAACCATTTTAAACTATCGATTAAAGTAAAAAAAGTCCGTCGAACTTTGATGACGTCACAACTTAAAATTTCATACAAAATTCAGACTAAGCACGCGTTTTGACGTTTAAAAAAAAGTTGCTGATTTGACTAGCTGTCAAATAAAGTCAAATACCCATTTGAGATGAAATTGTTTTCATATGCAAAATAGGTCTGTATCTTCCCATAATCTAAATAATATAGATTAAATAGGTACCTACTATAGAAAGTACGATTCTATAATTTCTATGGTAAAGAATACCAATATGGTGCAAAATCTTTAGCGTTATGATTTTTTTCCGGTCATGTTAGAGTTACAGTTGGGCTGTAAACAATGTTTAAAGGAGCGAGGTTCGCACACACATTTGTGAAATAACCCCCTGCCCAGATGACTTATCTTTGTTGAGATTGCTCGCCGTAAAACTCGTCAGGGATCCTTCAAACTCCTTCCAGTTTCCAGAATTCGTCCGCTTCCGTCTTAAACCGCACTTCACCTTAATCATAATTAAAAAATTGCTTATTTACCTACTTAAAGTATTTAGTGATTCAGATTTTGCTAAAG
Source organism: Erebia palarica (assembly GCA_964035005.1). Taxonomy (NCBI): domain Eukaryota; kingdom Metazoa; phylum Arthropoda; class Insecta; order Lepidoptera; family Nymphalidae; genus Erebia; species Erebia palarica. The sequence goes on from OZ035983.1 coordinate 14,792,592, forward strand.
AAAACCAATCCGGGGAAAAAAGACGCATGGCAGCCCTACTCCAAAATATCCTTTACTTTTATAGCAGACATAACGGTCACATCAAATATTAGGGCTCCGGGCCCAAACGGATTCATATTGCTATCGGTTTACGTCAGTCTACCTGTCCCTTCGACCTTACATTGCCAAAGTAGGTAGGTAGCTGAAACCTATGCCTTGAAGTAGGTATACCGACTATACTTAAATAGTTTCACAGTTCTGGTTATTTTTTTCAGGTTCTTTTTCCAACTACCAATTTTAAGAACTTCAACGTGGCTTCTCGAAGTACTTAATTCGTCGATAATTCTGCTGTAGTAGGTATATAGTATATTATAATAGTAGTATATAGTATATAGTAATATATATGTATATTATCTTTAGGTAGATAATTATTTATAAGATCTAAGGTACCAAAAACCCAGCGGTTTTGACTTGGCATCGTACGGAACGCTCTTGCTCGGCGGTAGGTATTTACTTAATGCCTTTACCGGAAGGTTTTGTTTCTTTGTTATCTTAAATCTAATTAACTATACTTCTTTATGCTTCTACTAATCAACCGATTGAGGTTCCAAGATCACAGGCAAAAGCTCGTTTAACCAATCAGGTGATTATGTAGGTTATAATAATAAGAAACTATGTACGAAAATAGAATAGTGAACTAGATAACTGAAAAAGTATCCTAATGAATAACTATACCAACCAACCTGACCCAGTAGCCAAAATTTGAATGACTAAGTATTTAGATTTCGTTTTTTTTTAAATTTTTAATAATAAATAAATAACAGCGACACTGTCACCGGTTCAGATAAGTGTGTGGGACTATACCATGACATATTTATCTATGACCATGACTATACTTTCTAAGAGAAAATGAATAAAAATCTAACCAAAAAGATTTCTCTCAACGCCATCTAGTGGCGATTTCCATTAATACTACACCAAGTTTATGTCCCCCTCACCGGCTAACCGAAGTAAAACCCCTGCTGCTGAAGACGTGTCCGCAATGCCACAGCTGAAAATTTGCACCTTGTTTTCACCTAAATTAGGATATTATGCTAGCCTGCACTGTAGACACTTATGAGGGCAGAACATGAAAAGCCTTTCACATATTATTATTAGTTTTATTCAAACAAGCTTTTCAACCGCCAAATGAATCTACCACTAGTTCGGAATGACATTCCTACCATGAACTAGAAAGAAACTAGGCGGCTATGGCCGAAAATGGCTTGAAGACATCTTAGGTATGTCACCATTCTTCACTATGTATAACTACTTACAAAATTCCAGCAGTACATCGCTGACCCGAAGAGGTCAAAATCTACGTGCTATTTGACGTAGGGCATTTGGGAAATCCCTTTTTACTAGATCAGTAGTTGACATTGCAGGTCGTTAGGTATTTAATACATATAATAAAACAGTGGAAGGCATTTTCCCGCTGATGACGAGATGCCATGGCCCACGAACTTGTATTTCCTGTTACCCCCACTAGATCTACATAAGCACCGCCATACAAAGGAGTATAATAATAGATACTAAATATGAAAAATACAGAACAAGTTTGATTTAAAAGTAGCTATCATGCCTGTTTTTGTATTGCCTATTTCCATAATAATTTTCCTGTTTGTGGAACAGTCGTTTGGAAGTGAGTTTATAATATTACTAGTAGTATCTTATCTACGATAAATAGTTACTTATATTAAATGGCTGTCAGTAATTGCAAATTCCGTCATTCTTTCACAAAAAACATATTATAATGACGTTACTAAGTACATGCAATTTAAAAATACTAGCTAGCGGCTTCATTACATGGAGTTTTTTTACAAACATACCTAGGAATCCTATGTTGTTCCAGGATAACAAAAAGCATTGAGAAACCAAGCTATCTCTGCGGCGAATTTCATCAAAATCGATTCAGTGGTCAAACACTGTGAAAAGGCAAGAGACTCACTTTCGCATTTCTAATAATGAATAGTATGGATAATTTTCAAATTATTACATATCTGTAAGCAAAATGTTTAGTTGATTATTGTTAGCTGTCAACACTTAGAATTTAAGTAATCAAATTAAAAAAAAAATATGAATTTAGTAACATTATAATGTAAATGAAAACTGTAAATGTACAATATTATAACTTTGCTTCAATACTTCTTATGTGATAATACTTCTGGTCTTCATCACTTATTTGATTTGGAGCTCCAGATAGAGGATCCTTACCTTCGTGACTTTTTGGAAATGCAATTACGTCTCTAATTGACTCTGCATTACACAAAACAGCTATTAATCTGTCAATCCCTAGAGCAATCCCAGCATGTGGTGGGCACCCACTTTTTAGGGCGTTTATAAAATGAGACAGTTTACTTGTATCAATATCTAGCATTTTTAATATTCTTTCTTGGAGTTTAGGGTTGTGTATACGTACTGACCCACCACCTATTTCGTGACCATTTAGTACAATGTCATAAGCAAGAGACCTAACTTTTAAGGGATCAGAATCTAATAAATGCAAGTCATCAGGATGTGGAGCAGTAAATGGATGGTGACAAGTCTCTAAACCATTTTCTCCTTTTACAAATAACGGAAAATCTACAATCCAAAGTGGTTCTAAGCTTTCATTGATAGTTATTAGGTTTTTTGATTTTAGAAGTGCAGCCAAAATTTCTCGTATCTCACCTAAACATAAACAAACATTTTCGTAATCACCTAAGCTTAAAATGTTATCATTTTCTGTATCTGTAATATTATTTATTTTATCACTGATGTCTTGTCCAATTTCTTTAGAAATATTTTCATTGAGTACAACTTTAACTTTATACTTTTTCCTTATCTCATTAATCTTTTCTTTATACTTAGATGTAAGTTTCCCTAATTTACTAGGATATGGTAAAACAAAAGCACCAAAATTTGTATCTGTAGATTGATTGAATAAATCTCTTACATTTTTCATCTTCATGTCATATTTTATGTTAGGTTTATCAGAACCATAACGTTCTAATGCTTCCTTATAAGTTATTCTGTTAAAAGATTTCTTAGGAAGATTATGGTTAAATGTTTTTCTTAACAACAATTCTATCAAGTTAATAATACCATCCAAAGTTGTGAAGGAGAGCTCAATATCAAGTTGAGTAAACTCAGGTTGCCTGTCTGGTCTTGTGGTTTCATCTCTATAACATCTGGCTATCTGGAAGTACCTGTCAATACCACCAGCCATGAGCATTTGCTTAAATTGTTGCGGGCTCTGAACCAAAGAGTAAAATAATCCAGAGTGACGAGTGGGAACAACAAACTCCCTTGCACCACCTGGGGTCCTACAAAATAATGTCGGAGTTTCAACCTCAACAAAATTGTGCTCCTCAACTAAAAATCTCCTCATACTATGTAGAATTGAAGAACGCTGTCGCAATATGTGTTGCATCTCTGGAAACCTCAAATCTATATATCGATGTTGAAGGCGTAGTTGCTCTTTAGGCTTTTGATAGTTTCTTAAATTGAACGGCAATTTGCTAACCTCATTTAGTATTTCCAGCTTATTAATGACAACTTCAACCTCACCTGTAGCCATTTCATGGTTATACATTTCTTTTGGCCGTGATACCACTGTTCCAGTAACCTTTACAATAGTTTCTAACGGCATATCATTGATATTAAAATCAGTATTCTTCACAATACATTGTGTAAGTCCATAAGAATCTCTAATAAGTAAAAACTTGGATAACCTTGCGTATTGTACCCAGCCGCATAAAACCACATTCTGACCAATATTTTCAGCCCTTAAGTCTCCGCAAGTATGAGTCCTGTACGTAAATGTACTACAATCGGTCAATTCACGTTTCTTATCGTCGTACGTTTTGTACTTTTTATCAAGATTCTGCATACTTAACACACGTTTTACAGTATGATTGCTGTTTACTAAAGATTTTAAAGTCCTTTGCTCTTTAACTGAATTATTTATAGTGTAAAAAATATTTAAAACATTAGGATATCGAGCAATGCTACGTCCCCACATTTTATGGTATGAATATAAAACTAATAGTGGGATGACACAGTCAAAATATATTTCGATAATAACTTCCTGAAACTACTAGTGTAGAATCATCGCTAAATGATAAAAATTAAATAAAACTTCTAAAGGTAAACAAATCTTGCTGGGCGGTAACCATACCAGAGACAACTGACAAGCAGAGACAAGTAACAGGATGACAAGAGTTAGAGTCATAAACGTGAAATTGACAGTGACACACACATGAGTGATTTGTGACATTTCACGTTTGTCAATTTTTTTTTTAATTTATCTTTGTAATAAATGTCACCGTAAGATTGTAAAAACCGTTAGATTATAATCTAACTCGCGAAATTGTAAACTGTCAACAGATTACAATTTAGCACATTATTTTTCGACTGCGGATCACGAGGTCCTGGGTTCGATTCCCGGTCGGGCATAAAAATTGTTAGGTATTGGGTTTTTCAATTAAGAAATTCTCAGTGCCAGTGGAGTTGGAAGTTGGCGGTGTTTCACCCCCGTGCCTCGGAGAGCACGTTAAGCCGTCGGTCCCGGTTATTATCACTAACATGATAATAGTCGTTAAAGCCCGCCAACCCGCATTGGAGCAGCATGGCGGGTCTAAGCTCCTAATTCCCTCTCTCCTATGAGAGTGGAGGCCTGTGCCCAGCAGTGGGACGTTAATAGGCTGTAGTGGATGGATGGATGGATTTTTCAGTAGATTGTAATCTGTTAGATAAATAAACCCGATAAAACCAAACTTTATGTCTTAATTTATTATTATTTTTGTCGAACTCTAACCTAACCTACAAGAAAGACACAAGAAAACGTAAATACAATTAGTATTTCAAAAATTGAGACTCAGAATATTGAACGGTTCACAATCTGTCAACAGTTTACAATTTCGCGAGTTAGATTATAATCTAACGGTTTTTACAATCTGTCAACAGTTTACAATTTCGCGAGTTAGATTATAATCTAACGGTTTTTACAATCTTACGGTGACATTTAAGTAAGAGCTAGATACAATCCACATACAATCTAAAGTTGTACACTTAAAAATAGTTGATAATAAGGGTAAATCACTGGTGGGTAAATATACTTGGTAAAGTAATATTGGAGACCATAGCCCACAATTTTGCCGATGTTTAACGAATTAACATTTATTATTTTTGTTTTATTTTTTAGCATTACAGTGCTCCCGCCCAAATGAAATTCAAAATTGCATCAACGAATGTCCTCCAGAAAAAACTTGCAAAAACAAAGATTTACTATTTAATTGCTTGAACAACAATAAAACATGTCAAATAAAATGTGTCTGTAAAGAAGGCTTTTATAGAAATTATGATGGTGATTGTGTATCTAGTGAAGCTTGCGGTAAGTTAATTATTTGTGCACGTACGTACAGTATAAACTGCACGATTATCTGACGTAACCAGTCAAATTAATTGAATAGAGGGCTTTAGTCCTGCCATGTCTACAAGTGTCGAACTTGAGTTAAAACTGTATAGGTATAATGATCTAATGGAATTTGCAGAATTTATACATTTAATGTTACTTGTAATTTAAAACTTTTGGTTTTAAGAAAAATTAAGTTTTTTTCCATAACTAGATAGAGTAGTAGGAATTATTATTCTTACCTACTTTTACTAGGTTCAGAAAATTTATTGGTAATATTCTGTTTTTATATAGATAATAAACGATCATTAAAATATCTGTAAGATTTCTTCCTTAGCAATAATAATTATTTATTGAATAATAATTCCAGATCGATGCCCAGTTACGAACGAGGTTTTTAGGTGTGGCAGCGCTTGCGATACTACTTGTGAAACACTCAACCAACTCTGCCCCATTGTTAATATAAAATGTAATGACAAATGCTATTGTAGAAAAGGCTTTGCTAGAAATGATATGAACATTTGTATCCCTATCAGTGAATGTAGTAAGTCCATAAACTAACGAATAATATGATTTAATAATTTCATTACAAATAATATATATGAACTAGTTTTTCGCTCTGTGCGCGAGCTGCTAAAGCAGCTCACGGGATGTGGTTAGACTTACAAGTAGCACAGTCTTTACTGTATCGATTTTGAACAAAATCGGTCAATTAACAAAGAATTTCAAAATGGCGCTGATTTTTTTTAAATTTTGATACCAGTTTCCTGTTCTGTAATCACAGGAAGCCCTAAATATCAATTTTGAACGAAATCGGTCAATTAACAAAGAATTTCAAAATGGCGCTATTTTTTAAAAATTTTGATAATAGTTTCCTGTTTTGTAACCCCAAGGAGTCTTAAATATCGATTTTGAACGAAATCGGTCAATTAACAAAGAATTTCAAAATGGCGCTGATTTTTTAAAACTCTGATATAAGTTTCCTGTTTTGTAATCCCAGGGCGCCTCGTCGTGGGTAAAACGGAACCGTATCAAAATCTTGCATAGTTCTATACTTGCAGTCTCTTCAATATTCGCCATATAATTTGGTATGAAAAAAAATATTCGGCCATCTTGTTTTTTTTTTCATTTCGCTAAATAGGCCTCCTCGTCCTGATCATCTGTTGCCAAGAAACCACACTTCCAGCTCTCATACTCTCCGAGATAGACGCTCACGAAATTTGTATGGCAGCCATCTTGAATCCACTATTTTGAGTTTTTTTTTTACGTATTGCCAATTGGATGAGGTTTCGAGTGACATTTGTTCGAGCACCCCCCACCTATCTTCAATACCCTTGCCGTGCCCTTCACCCGTCTCCGAAATCCTCAATCATCAGGTGTCTCCATATTTTTCTTCAAGTTATATTTTCTGACTTCCATACGAAGCCATAAGTGGAAAAAAAAAATTTCATACAAAATTTTACAGGTGGAAGTTTTTAGGGAAAATCTCGAAAACTACCCCGAATGTGGCAACACTGTTTTTATTTCTCGATACTGCCCGTCGAGTTACACAATCGATCCATAAATGTCAACTTTCCCAAATGTTGCCAACCGCCTCTAAGACGTGATCGAAATTTTCAAAAACACATAAGAAATACAAAATGGCCGCCACCTCGTTTCACAGAATCATTTGACATAGTTTTATAATTTTCCTGTGAACTACAGGATACCCCGCTCCTGACGACGTTTCAATTGTTCATCTCGCTCGCACCCAGCCGACATGATAGCCCCTGAAAAAAGACCATGTCGAAAATCACTTTTTCTTTGATAAATTCCAGTGTTGCCAGACCTGGGCGCCGAAATTACCCAAATGTCATTCGTACAAGTGAGAAACGTGGTTGCTCGTACTCGAATTTTTAATAAAGTTCGTATTTCGATTTTTTTATTTTTGGGGTAAATCTCGAAAATTTCCCTAGAAATGGGGTAATTTTATTTTCCCAATCCATACCTCGCGTCTGTACACACAATCACCCCGTAAAAGTCGAAACGCTCCCACGTTGCCAACTGCGAGAAATTTGAATTTGAAAATTGCGTTTTTTCGTAACTCAAACCTAACGGCCGCCGCGACAGCCGCCATCTTGAATTTTTAAAAACCACCCCCATTCTGTCAAAATACAAGATAATTGTAGGCGGTAATAGAAAAAAAAATTATGCTCGACCACGCCGTTTCAGATCTGTGGCGCCGCGGTTCGAGGTCGAAAAATCAAAAATTTTAAAACACTACAGCTCGGCCGCCATCTTGTTTTTCCAATATTTTCCACCTTTTCTGTTGAGCGTTCCCTTATTTCTTCAATCGTTGCGAATTGCAAAGAAATCGGTTGGAAAACAAGAGAGTTACAAGAATCACGTCGGCCGCCATCTTGTTTTTTCGAAATGTCATAATTTTTCCCTACTCGAATCCCCCACCAGAACACATCTCCCTAACATCATTATATCGTTTTCTGTCTCTTTCTAGGAGAACAATTATGTCAATGAGTGAGTGAGTGAGTGGTAATCGAGCTATATATATTATAACTAGTTTTTCGCTCTGTGCGTGAGCTGCTAAAGCAGCTCACGGGTTGTGATTAAAAAAAATACAAAATGGCGCTGATTTTTTAATACTTTGATATCAGTTTTCTGTTTTGTAATCCCAGGGATCCTCAGATATCGATTTTGAACGAAATCTGTCAATTAACAAAGAATTTCAAAATAGTGCTGGTTTTTTTTAATTTTGGTAACAGTTTACTGTTTTGTAATCCCAGGGATCCTCAGATATCGATTTTGAACTAAATCTGTAAATTAACAAAGATTTTCAAAATGGCGCTGATTTTTTAAAACTTTTGTATCAGTTTCCTGTTTTTTAATCCCAGGGATCCTCAGATATCGATTTTGAACGAAATCTGTCAATTAACAAAGAATTTCAAAATAGTGCTGGTTTTTTTTTAATTTTGGTAACAGTTTACTGTTGAGTAACCCTATGGAGTCCTAAATATCGATTTTGAACAAAATCGGTCAATTAACAAAGAATTACAAAATGGCGCAGATTTTTTAAAAATTTCATATCAGTTTCCTGTATTGTATTCCCAGGGAGTCCTAAATATCAATTTTGAACTAAATTGGTCAATTCCCAAATAATTTCAAAATGGTGCTGATTTTTTACAACTTTGGTACCAGTTTCCTGTTTTGTAACCCCAGGGAGCCCTAAATATCGATTTTGAACAAAATCGGTCAATTAACAAAGAATTTCAAAATGGCGCTGATTTTTAAAAAAAATTGATACCAGTTTCCTGTTTTGTATCCCCAGGGAGTCCTAAATATCGATTTTGAACGAAATCGGTCAATTAACAAAGAATTTCAAAATGGCGCTGATTTTTTAAAAATTTTGATACCAGTTTCCTGTTCTGTAATCACAGGGAGCCCTAAATATCAATTTTGAACGAAATCGGTCAATTAACAAAGAATTTCAAAATGGCGCTGGTTTTTTTTTATTTTGGAATCAGTTTCCTGTTTTGTATCCCCAGAGAGTCCTAAATATCGATTTTGAACGAAATCGGTCAATTAACAAAGAATTTCAAAATGGCGCTGTATTTTCTTTATTTTGATAACAGTTTCCTGTTTTGTAACCCCAGGGAGCCCTAAATATCGATTTTGAACAAAATCGGTCAATTAACAAAGAATTTCAAAATGGCGCTGATTTTTAAAAAAAATTGATACCAGTTTCCTGTTTTGTATCCCCAGGGAGTCCTAAATATCGATTTTGAACGAAATCGGTCAATTAACAAAGAATTTCAAAATGGCGCTGATTTTTTAAAAATTTTGATACCAGTTTCCTGTTCTGTAATCACAGGGAGCCCTAAATATCAATTTTGAACGAAATCGGTCAATTAACAAAGAATTTCAAAATGGCGCTGGTTTTTTTTTATTTTGGAATCAGTTTCCTGTTTTGTATCCCCAGAGAGTCCTAAATATCGATTTTGAACGAAATCGGTCAATTAACAAAGAATTTCAAAATGGCGCTGTATTTTCTTTATTTTGATAACAGTTTCCTGTTTTGTATCCCCAGGGAGTCCTAAATATCGATTTTGAACGAAATCGGTAAATTAACAAAGAATTTCAAAATGGCGCTGATTTTTTAAAAATTTTGATTCCAGTTTCCTGTTCTGTAATCACAGGGAGCCCTAAATATCGATTTTGAACGAAATCGGTCAATTAACAAAGAATTTCAAAATGGCGCTGGTTTTTTTTATTTTGGTAACAGTTTCCTGTTTTGTATCCCCAGGGAGTCCTAAATATCGATTTTGAACGAAATCGGTCAATTAACAAAGAATTTAAAAATGGCGCTGTATTTTCTTTATTTTGATAACAGTTTCCTGTTTTGTATCCCCAGGGAGTCCTAAATATCGATTTTGAACGAAATCGGTAAATTAACAAAGAATTTCAAAATGGCGCTGATTTTTTTAAAATTTTGATACCAGTTTCCTGTTCTGTAATCACAGGGAGCCCTAAATATCGATTTTGAACGAAATCGGTCAATTAACAAAGAATTTCAAAATGGCGCTGATTTTTTAAAAATTTTGATACCAGTTTCTTGTTCTGTAATCACAGGGAGCCCTAAATATCGATTTTGAACGAAATCGGTCAATTAACAAAGAATTTCAAAATGGCGCTGGTTTTTTTTTATTTTGGTAACAGTTTCCTGTTTTGTATCCCCAGGGAGTCCTAAATATCGATTTTGAACGAAATCGGTCAATTAACAAAGAATTACAAAATGGCGCTGATTTTTAAAAATTTTGGTACCAGTTTCGTGTTTTGTGATTCCAGGGAGTCCCAAATATCGATTTTGAACGAAATCGGTCAATTAACAAAGAATTTCAAAATGGCGCCGATTTTTTAAAATTTTGGTACCAGTTTCCTGTTTTGTAATCCCAAGGAGCCCTAAATAATGATTTTTAACGAAATCGCTACAATAACAAAGAATTTCAAAATGGCGCTGATTTTTTAAAACTTTGGTTTCGGTTTCCTGTTTTGTAATCCCAGGGAGCCCCTTCGTGGGTAAAACAGAACCGTATCACTTGTAACGTCTCTCCAACATTCGCCATATAATTTGGTATGAAAAAAAAAATTCCGCCATCTTGATTTTTTTTTCATTTCGCTTATTAGACCTCCTCGTCCTGATCATCTCTTGCCAAGAAACCACACTTCCATCTCTCATACTCTCCGAGATAGACACTCACGAAATTTGTATGGCAGCCATCTTGAATCCACCATTTTCGAGTTTTTTTTTTACTTTTTGCCAATTGGATGAGGTTTCGAGTGACATTTGTTCGAGCACCCCCCACCTATCTTCAATACCCTGGCCGTGCCCTTTACCCGTCTCCAAAATCCTCAATCATCAGCTGTCTCCATATTTTTCTTCAAGTTATATTTTCTGACTTCCATACGAAGCCAGCAGTGAAAAAATAATTTTTCATACAAAATTTTACAGGAGGAAGTTTTTAGGGAAAATCTCGAAAACTACCTCGAATGTGGCAACACTGTTTTGATATCTCGATACTGCCCGACGAGTTACACAATCGATCCATACATGTCAATTTTCCCAAATGTTGCCAACCGCCTCTAAGACGTGATTGAAATTTTCAAAAACACAAAAAGAATACAAAATGGCCGCCACCTCGTTTCACAAAAACTTTTTGCATAGTTTTATAATTTTCCTGTGAACTACAGGATACACCGCTCCTGATGACGTTTCAATCTTTCATCTCGCTCGCACCCAGCCGACATGATAGCCCCTGAAAAAAGACCATGTCGAAAATCACTTTTTCTTTGATAAATTCCAGTGTTGCCAGACCTCGGCGACGAAAATACCCAAATGTCATTCGTACAAGTGGGACACGTGGTTGCTCGTACTCGAATTTTTAAAAAAGTTCGTATTTTGATTTTTTGTTTTTGGGGAAAATCTTGAAATTTTCCCGAGAAATGGGGTAATTTTTTTTCCCCAATCCCTACCTCGAGTCTGTACCCACAATCTCCCCATAGAAGTCGAAACGCTCCGACGTTGCCAACTGCGAGAAATTTGAATTTTAAAATTGCGATTTTTCGTAACTCAAACCGAACGGCCGCCGCGACAGCCGCCATCTTGAATTTTTAAAAACCACCACAATTGTGTCAAAATACAGGATAATTGTAGGCGGAAATAGAAAAAAATATTATGCTCGACCACGCCGTTTCGGATCTGTGGCGCCGCGGTTCGGGATCAAAAAATCAAAAATTTTAAAACACTGCAGCTCGGCCGCCATCTTGTTTTCCCAATTTTTTCCACTTTTTCTGTTGACCGTTTCCTAATTTCTTCAATCATTGTGAATTGCAAAGAAATCGGTTGGAAAACAAGAGAGTTACAAGAATCACGTCGGCCGCCATCTTGTTTTTCCGAAATGTCATAATTTTTCCCTACTCGACTCCCGCACTCGAACACATCTCTCATACATCATTATATCGTTTTCTGTCTCTTTCTAGGAGAACAATTATGTCAATGAGTGAGTCAGTCAGTGAGTGGTAATCGAGCTATATATATTATAATTATAAATAGTACTGACACATCTTCTGTTTCAGAAGCAAACAGTACACTGAAAAGCCACGAAAACGATAGATCAGGTATCTTTTTCATATATTTTTTATTGTGTTATTTCTACTCTTTCATTACTATACAATATATCGAGTTAGTTCACTATCGACTAGCTGGTTGTTTAACTACACTGTGACAGCGGTGGGATATTGACTAAAATTATTTACATTGAGTATATTCTGATATACACTGCAAGCAAGCACTGTAAGGTGGTGTGACATCAATTTAGTATACTGCAAAGCAGTTCCTTTATAGTTTATTTAAAACGGAACGCAGTCCAGCTGTTGATCACGTGATCAAAGCACTATAAGAGCACCTTACCTCGAAAACGCCAGTGCTCACTTTACAAAAATGGCGATGATTTATGACGTCATACGTTTCACTAGGATACTACGGCAGTATACTGTCAGTCCATATCGGAACGGATTTCTCCCCAGTAAGAGCACTGAACAGTGGTCGCAGTGTATATCGGAACATAACCTTAATCAAGATACACTTAAGACGAGACACTGACATTTTACATTATCTATTTAAAGTATACCTACAACGTTAAATAAATTTTACTTTCATTTTCAGTGAGAGCGACTTATCAACATAAAATAAATGCAGCTGTTACATGCGGTCTTAACGAAGAATATCAAGAATGTAAAATATTCTGTCCACCAGACACATGTTTATCCCTAGTTGCCAGGTTCAAATGTGTTAGTGATCCTCCGTGCGTGCCTGGTTGTGTGTGCAAACAAAACTTTTTGAGGGCTAATCCTCAGTTACCATGTATGCCGATGCGACAATGTCCTGAATTAGCAAATTCTCCAGATTTTAATATTAAAGATTTTACTTATTAATACTTACCACACATTAAAATAATAATGATTGCATAAAAGATATTTTATCTTTGAAAGCATCATTGAATAACCGTCACTTTAAAACATGTTTTTTTTAATCCACTACAAGTTAGCCCTTGACTGCAATCTCACTTGATGGTAAGTGATGACGCCGTTCTAAGATGTTAGCGCGCAAATCTGTTAGGGGCATGGCAGTTAAATTAAACCCATACCCCTTATCGGTTTCTACACGGCATTGTAATTCGTACCGGAACTTATATCGCTTGGCGGTAATTATGATTGTTATATATTATGGGTGAAGCTACGTTATTGTATAACGGTACGGCACTAGAGCTGGGTCTATTACAAATAGGTACTAGACTGAATTGTATAAAATAACAACGAGAATAATAACTAGTTACATTCTTAAGGGTAGTTTTATTTATTTTTGGACAACATCATCTGCTCAGTCATCGAGGCATCGACCACAACCACAGAGTACATTATATATACCAGGCCCTACCGAGTCTCGAAGTGCAAGGTACCAAGAGTTATCGGGTTGTCCATCTCTTTCATCTGGCATTGTATCCCCCGTTGGTCTCTCGCTCTAATTACGCACACAATTTTTTTTTTTTATTTCGCGGGGTTTTCATTTCACTTTGGTCGACGCCAAAGTTTGGTTCGCTGAAAAACCGACGCAAGCCGAGAATGACCAATGAAAATTATAAGTCCTAACCTTAAAATGAATTAAAATTGTTTTATCAAAGTTTAATGTTTTGTACTATGAATTGCGGTGATTTGTGTTACTTATTTTGTTATTTAACTGGTAAGCGATTAGGCGTAGTCTAAAGTGTAAAGCCTACATAGACTTCTTGGAAGTGACTAGTGAGGTTAGTTTGACTGTTTTTCCCTTGAAAATTGGTAAGGAAGGTAAATCTTTGAATATTTAACGGTAAATTATCAAATATATTAATAAAGTATCCTCATTTGAGCAACTAAGTATAATGTACACTTAAATTTAAAATGTGAAAGTAGGTAGGTATGTATTTTTGTTGGTTGGTTTGTCTCAATTGTATTCTTGTTTCAATCAAGCTGCAATAGAGCAAAGAATTTTACATAAGAATGGTTGATGATCTGGAAAGTAACATAGGTTACTCTTTATCTCGGAAAATTTAAGTGATGAGTTCCCCGAAAGAAATATTTCAATTTTACGGTAGTCTAAATTCACGAGTAGTTGGCATTATCTGGTGATCCTTGTGAAATTGATCTATCCATTGAAGAAAATAATGTAAAACAGTACCCGGAATGGTAGTTTAAGACATGCTTTTGAAAACATGTAATTATAACATTAGTAACAATTATTTTCAGAAGAACGTACTTCATGAATGCCACAGCACACATGCATGAGATAGAAATATACAAGATGCGAGATGAAAGAGCTTCTTGACAATGCAGTGTAGTTTGGCACTAGTGTATTGTAAGTATAATAATATTAACATTATATTTAGTTGCTAAAGTTTAACCCCAAACTAGCTAACGATGCAAAAGATAATAATTATAGTGCACATGTATAACCTATGATGATTTCATATATTTTATATATAGAATCATATCACATATTGTGTACAGTGGCAGTATAATATTATTATTTAGTTTATTACTTTATTTATGACGAAAATAAATAATACTATTTCAATATTTTACAGGTATGCTATATTCCTGTGCAGTTGTTCAGTATGGAAGTATCGAAGACTTTCGAAAAGCAGATGAATACATATATTTATTATATAATATGTATGTTTTGCTGGATCAAACACAAAGTTAAATATTATATAGTTATTATTATTCATGTTATAGTTTTTTTATAAGATTTCGATGTAAGATCTATTAATTTGATCTCTGAAATTTACTTTAATTTTGTTTTTGAAAAATTCAATGGTATCCTGAATTACTAGTAAACCGGTAATTAGAAAAACCGGTATTTGCTAAATAAATCTAAAGCCGATACGTTCAAATCACATCACTATTACCGGTTTTTCGCATAGGTTGGCCATCCCTAACTACTTCCGGTTCCGCTAATTGCGTCATCGAAATTTAATTATGTATATCAAGTTAGAGCGAATCGATCTGGTCAGAATGAAACCCGTCGCAAGACGTAACAGGCTAGAGTGAGAGACGTGATTTTTTTATGAATGAATTATATAGATGTAATATACGTTTAAGGTCACTCATGGGTCACTCCCACTACTGTACGTTATCTACTTCAAATTGTGTCTATGGAGTTGCCTGTCTATATCATACGTTACTTGTCTCTGATTTAAACTTCTTTCATGTGCATCGACCGAATGTCAAACCACAGACACAGTAAACAGATACAAACTGTTTACTGTGCCACAGACAAGAAACAATAACACGATAACACACGACGCTATGGGAGTGCTGAAGGTTTAAATATTCACTAAAAACAAACTTTATTAGTATGCCATAAAGTTCCTTTCGCAATACCATTAAATATACGAAATACGAACTCAGAAAAAGTTGTACGATTTGGTGCCCCTCTCGCACACATTTAAAAGCTAAGTGTGCGAGAGGTAATATGGTGCAAAAGGAACTTTATGTCCGAGTAAAACAATGTTTCGTTTGTAGATCATAGAACATAAGAAGCACTCCCCATGAAAGTATTTAAAGTAGATGGAGTGCGCTCTCCATTTGAAGTAGATTCCATATTTTGTGGCTGTTCCCCTTATACTGCCGAGCGAAAGCGAGAAATCCTCTCGCTCTAATTTGTTAGTCGAAGTAGGATAGCGCGATTAGGTATTTGCTTTTTTGATTTGGAATGTATGTCCGTAAGATTGTTAAAACCGTTAGATTATAATCTAACTCGCGAAATTGTAAACTGTCGAAAGATTGTGAAACGTTCAATGTTCCGAGTGTCAATTTTTGAAATATTCATTGTATTTACGTTTTCTTGTCTGTTTCATGTAGGTTAGGTTAGTGTTCGACATAAATAATCAGATAGTGCACTTAGGTTCTATCGGGTTATAAACCGGACCGGAAAATAAAGCGTTAAATTGTAAACGGTTTTTACAATCTTACGGTGACATGTATATGCTACATAGATTTGGTCTTTGATATGTCACCGTAAAATTGTAAAAACCGTTAGATTAAAATCTCACGGTTTCTATCTCGCGAGATTGTAAACTGTCGAGAGATTGTGAACCGTTCAATGTTCTTATAAATTTGAATTATTAAATGTATATGTCACCGTAAGATTGTAAAAACCGTTAGATTATAATCTAACTCGCGAAATTCTAAACTGTCAGAAGATTACAATTTAACGCATTATTTTCCGGTAGATTGTAATCTGATAGGTATTTAAACCCGATAAAACCTAAGTAACGGGCCACCAGCCGCAATGACGGGGCGCGGGGTGTGAATAGAAATAGCCAGGAAATAGCTAGATACAAATTATGTAATCGGATAGGTATTTAAACCCGATAAAACCTAAGTGACGGGCCACCAGCCGCAATGACGGGGCGCGGCGTGTGAATAGAAATAGCCAGGAAATAGCTAGATACAAATTAAAATATCTTTAATCTGTGTAGAAATACATACTATGTAGGTAGGTACTCATGGAGAAAATGTAATATTTTATTTCGATTAGGTTGGCACTTATGTTGATCTATGGAGGGTAGGGTTATGGAGTAAATCTCATAAGGGAGAAAAGTTGAAAAAGTGTCCAGTGGTTGCTATAACAGTTCAAAAACCTTCCACACTGGCGCTAGTGTAGCAAAGGGTATGTTAAACATTTAGGAATTGTATATTGAAGTGAAGTATGCAGAGTTAAAAAATTTAATATTATTGTCGACCAAAATAGTTAATTATTGAAAATTTCAACAACTTACGTTGTACAAAATAATGATGAATGTTTTCTTACCTTGTTTAATTCTCAAACCTATTCTAATAATATTTGACGCTTCCTTTTAAATTTACCATGATGCTAATGTGGCGCCCCCGATTTAATGCATTTGGACGGACACTTTTTATATACAGAGGTATTACTCCTTATATTCTACCCTCCATAGGTCGATACCTACCATGGTATTTATAACAAACCCTTACTTATCCTACAGTTCGTGCGCGAGTTGACAGAACTCGCGAAATTCTAAACTGTCGAAAGATTGTGTCGAAAGATTCTGAGTTTCAATTTTTGAAATATTCATTGTATTTACGTTTCCTTGACTGTTTCTTGTAGGTTAAGTTAGGGTTCGACATAATAATCAGGTAGTGCCCGGCCGCACTTAGGTTTTATCGGGTTAACATACCTAACAGATTACAATATACCGAAAAATAATGCGTTAAATTGTAATCTTAAAGGACAGTTTGCAGTTTCGCGAGTTATATTATAATCTAACCGTTAAAGTCAGTAGCTTGAAGCTACAATTGATAGCTACTAAAAATTAAAGCTGACAATCATGTATGTGTGTACGTAGAAGACTAGTTCACTATGCAGTCCGCAGCTTGAAGCTATCCTATCGTAAAAGAAATTAATCCAAGTACAGGTCCAAAATATTTATTGTCTAAAGAATGATGAAAATAACTTGTCACAACCAAAGTAAATAAACTCTCTCCTACTCTTACAGTAGTAAAAGAAAATAGTTCAAGTAAAACAGTGCATTCTCTCTGAATATACTAAAATATATGCACAAGGAAGCACTGACTGTGCTTTTAACTCTAAACAATGCCAGAGCAAAGTCACAGAACCAAAATCAAAAATAGTGTAAAATCAACAATAATTGTGAATTAGGTATAACTATTGTTAGCAAGTACATAAATACATATTAGAGACTACAATTTTAGTTTAAACAATTAACTTAAAAGAATAGAAAGTTAAGATAAAAGCAATCTACTTATTTCTGTATTCATAAATGATGAACAAATGAACCAAAACTTCTCTATCTATACAAAAATACAATAATGAGAAATATTATTGTATCAAGTTATTTACTCAATATATTTAATAATTATTTAAAATTATTTAATAATATAAATAATTGACAGAAATATATGAAGCTTGGTGGGTTCTTAGAAATCTTATTTTTTGTACGTGAACTGAGAGATTTTTGAAGTCAGCTGCCAAAAAAAAAAAAGTGAATATATACTAAAATATATGCACAAGGAAGCACCCACTGTGTTTTCAACTCTAAACAAAGCCAGAGCAAGGTCACAGAACCAAAATCAAAAATACAATCTTTTAAATCAACAACAGTCTAAAATCAACAATAATTGTGAATTCTAACTATTGTTAGCAAGTACTTAATACATGTGAGATTACAAATCTTAGTTAAAGCAATTTACCTATTAGGCAAGTTATAACAATAATTAGTGTGATTTAAAAAAAAAGCAGAATTACCTATTTATTTTCAGTCTATTTTAGTAATGTAAGAAAGTCAATATCAAAGCAGTCAAATTATGTCTTTAGTCTTACATTTATAGTCAAATATAATTATACTATATTATATATATTTTAATATATAGTCAAAAGCATATATATTCTATTGTTGTCACTAAACAAATGAACTAAAACATCTATAACTGTACAAAAATACAATACCAACACAATAAATATTATTGTATCAAATTATTGTAACATTGTAAGAATATAAATAAAAATGGCAACAGAAATATTTGCAGCTTGGTTTCTTAGAAAATCTTAACTTTTTGTTCATCAAATGAGAAAGATTTTTAGTCTGCTGCGAAAAAAAAATTTTAGTACATACCTATTCTTAAAAGGTACTTTCAGTAAATCTAGTCTTTTTGTTCAACAATAAAGAATAAATTAAAAATAAATGCCTTAGCCTAAAACTTATTCTAAACTGTTCGCCATATTGTGGGAATGGTCATTGGCATAATCTGTTGAGTATGAGCATACATTGGTGGGTAGTCAAATGAATAGCTCGTACAGTTCTGGACTGTAGGCATCTGGGAGTACACTGGTGCAGCTGGCACAGACTGCTGGATGAGGTCCACTCTCAGCATCTGTAAGAAAATAAAGTATCCATAAGTACCACATTGATATCATTAATAGAAGCTTATAGACAGCTATTCTGGAGTAGTCCTTATTCCCCTTTACCTACTCAACTGAACAATGATTATGGCAGTCCACGCTTTAATGTATACTAATATTATAAAACTAATATTATATGCGATAGTTTGTCTGGCGCCGTCCTTTTGTCATCGCTCACGCGATGATCCATTTCATCGTGCGATGAAACTGGTCACGCGATAATAAATCGTGTGTTCTATTTTGGAGCGATACAATCACACTCGAAATGGCTCATACAGAGATGCACAGTTTTTGCTTTTAGGCAATGTTTCTTTAATCGTAAACAATATTAAAAAAGAAAACGTGGACCACATAATATACTCGATAAAAATCCTCCGCTCTTCTTCCGTACGTGGTCCCGCGAGCGCCATTACGACATTATGTATCATCAGTATGTTTGAGCGGCGATCGTCCGTGCGTCGATGATCGCGCGACGAAAACTAAACAATTTGATCGCTTCGCATGATTGCGCGATCTTCAATAGGACATTCAGTAGAACACAGTATGTTTAAACGCACGGGCGCGCGATCATTTTCGTCGGACGCACGCATCATCGCACAAGCGATGACAATAGGACGGCGCCTCTGTCCGTCTTCCCGCTACGCTTTCACGGTCCATCTGTACCAACCAATTTGGATGAAATTTGGTATAGGGATAGTTTGAATTCCGGGGAAGGACGCCGCAGAAAGTTCGCGCGGAAATAAAAAACTACACGAGAACGAAGTCACGGGGCATCATTTAACTATCACAAAATGTATGGAAATCACAATCTAACTAAAATTGGTACTCCCAGTTGCAAAGCATATGGTGTCTGATGAATGCAACACATAATTAAGTCAGAATTAGAGGTCCATTTTACTCTAATGTCATCCACTACACATTGAGCAGTCGTCATAGAACAAAGATAAAATAAAGAAAAAGTTTAGACATGCCTTTAAGGTCTGCAGAGCGAGATCAGCTGCTTCAACGTGAGCCTGCTGCATAGAGTAACAAGCCCTACTAGCCAGAGGTCCGATACGTCTCGGCGAAGTCAATAGTGGCAACCCAACTTGAGGCAGGTCCACTGAACACACCCACAGCTCAACTCCTGTAGGATCCACATACTTTTGGGACCTGTACACTGGTGGCACCCACATATATCTGAAATAAAAGTTTAATGTAATACCATAATACAACTTGAAATATACAAAAACATGCTTACACTATCGAAGAGCAATGAGGGTATATAATCATATATGAACAAATTATGGGAATTCACCCAGGAAGTAAAAAATTGCACAATTTAAAAGATTCAAGGTTAAACAGACTTCACCACACTTTTCTCTAAGTTCAAGTAAATGTAAGCCAATAAAAATAACTTATTTAATTAAAAATAAATTTTTTTAAATGTCCTACCTTTTACACATTGACTCAAGCTTAGCTGGAGCTAACATATAATTGCACTGTGGCGTCACAGAGGCGTATGTTGGCTTGAGATCCATCGGAGAAACACATGGGCTGTCTCCAGCATACACTGAACCGATGCCTTCGTCTTTAGGGCTGCTGTTGGCGTATTCCTTTTTGTCAAGGTGCTGTTTATAAAGCATAAGTGTTTGAGCCAAATCAAATGTCTTATTGAATTTCGCATTGCCTTTATTCAATTTCTGTATGCGGTAAAGCTCACAATCAACTGGCTTAGACCAGCGTATTTCTATGCTACAACCATCTATTTCAGAATTTTGCAATTTCGACATGGCTAGCTCTGCATGTTCCCTGTCATAAAAATGAATGAAAGCATAGTCGTACATTTTTTTCACCCGCTCAATTTTATTATTAATTGCATTTTCAAATATTTTTTTTATTACTTGGGGGGTTGTCCATATTGCAAAATTTCTGACATAAAGCACTTTTACCTGTAACGAACGATAAAAGGAAGCAATAGTATCCATATTTCAATGTAATTATATATCTATACTAATACTAGCGGTCGCCCGCGACTTCGTCCGCGTACAATTTCTGATTTCCTATGAGATTTTCCCACTGCAGAAGGCCTACTCATAGCAGCTATATAGCATCGGCATGTTTATATTATTTAAGACTAATGAAATTCGTAAAATTGCTCATACAGGTTGTTATTAGTTAAATCGAAAAACCAAATTTAAATTATTAAAGTGGTAAAATGAAGTACCTACTGATAGTATTTTTGATTGAATTTGAAACCCACAGTAGGTAGGTATAATGCATCTAAACTGAGAATAATTTCAAAAACCTATTTTGATTTAATTTTCAAAAGATTTTGTATGGTACCAGAATAAGCAATTTTTTAAAAAAAATTGAAATCTGTAATTTTCTAGTGACATAACTGATAAGTTCGCTACACATGGTACCTACCTGCCACACAAAATAAATTTATAAAAACGCAGTAGCATAAAAAATACGAAAAAGACAAGTAGGTACATAATTATCCCTCACATGGGCAAATGTAGGAAATAGCAATCAAAAATATACAAATTCGCAAATAAATGCCGCTTGCCAAAAAAAACAAAAACACTTACCTTCTTCATTTCCTCGTCATCAATTTCGGGCTCTGGTTCGGCCCAGTCAACCACAACCTCCTGGTCCCATAATTTAACACATCCTGGCACCAGCTCTCGTCGTGCCATCGCCGCGGCCTTGTGAGATGAGAACTCCGCGAAAGCAAATCCGCGATTCAAATTACGATCGAAGCTGTTCTTGTAAAGAATCACATCAACCAGCCCAGTAACGCGTTTGGACAGCTCCTGTACCAAATCTTCTTTGGTCTTCGTCTTCGGTATATTACCAATGAAAAGGCGACAGTTGTCCACTGATTTGACGACGCCGATGTACCTTCGGGGCCTTATTTGGTAGCCGTTCAGCTGTTTGACCGCAGCGGCTGCTTGGCTTCGCGTCGCGTAAGTGACGAAAGCGTAACCGCGGTTGGAGCCCGAAAAATCCATCATGAGACGCATTTCGTATATCACGCCGACGGTTGCGAAGAGCGGTACTAGCTCGTCTTCGTAGATATCGCGGGGTAGCTTCCCGATAAATACTTCGCAGCCTTTTGGAGGTGGCGAACCCGTCCAATCTGGCGGTGGACCAAACTTACGCTGTCCATTTTGCTGAACGATGGGACAGCCGGTCTTATGCATCAATTCCAATAATTTCACCGTCGTCATTTGACTGCTTTGATCGACCATTTTTTCGATCTATAAACTATATTTGAAATCAACACTAGCAAATGATACTAATACGACTAAATAAACACTCACCGCAATCAGACACTGCAACAGAACTGGCGCGGCGGCTCAAAGGGACCTTTGTCTTTATACGTGCCGACACCGGCGGTTGTGACGTACCAAATTCAAAATATTTCGGTCATTAGAGGTATTGTTTTATTTTTATGAAAAGTTAAATTTATTTAAAAACGATAATCTTTAACTCTAATTAAAAATATAATACTTTTTGGGTATAATTAGGTACGGATTATGTTTTATTTTTCGATTTATATCATTTTAAAATATAAAAAGCATGGAAATATTTGTAATCTACTTCCTAACCAAAAATACTATTTTGAAAAATATGTCAATTGAATGTCCTATAAATAATAATTATCTTAATTTAATTAAATTATTATTTGAGTAGTGTTATTAATTAATAATAATCATAATTTTGGTAAACCTGAAATATTAAACAGATAACTAAGGACTCGCTATATTCTTATTGCGACAAGGTTGCATCTTTTAAAGGTAGATTATTTTAATAGATGGCGCCACTTGTCTTTTGCAACAAATTATAGTTTTTTCAAGGCATATTCCAATGAATTGGTCCGCCTCCTGGGTTCGATTCCCAGCTACGACTTTTTGGGTTTGATGTAATCGGACTTGAGGTACTAATTACCTCACGACCTTCAACGTTTGTAGATGATACTACTGCAAGGCTGTGATTTACTTTGAGCGAATACTACGAGCGAGTTTGCAAATACGCTATTAGCGGTTAGGTAATAAGAGCTAAAAACAACAATAGTGGAAGTGGTGGCAAGAGAATATACCCCTCCTACACCACCGAAAGCGAAAAGTTGTCTGGGGAACCAATTCCAAAGCGGAAAGACATTTGCCGCCGATGTACCTCAATGCGTACCTTATAAGTCTATTATACTAATTCTGAACATGTTCCCACTAAAACAACGGACTAGTCAAACCTACGACTAGTAGTTGGCTAGGGCGATTTTAACTATTGAGACCCCCAGTACTTCAACAGAAATTGTTTCAAGAGTTGAACTACTGGGAATAAATAGATCTTGAATCTTTTTCCTGTCGCTAATACGTTTCATTGTTGAAAATTTAAAAAAAATATTGAAGTTCGAACGTACACTGAATTTAAGTCCATCAACTATTATATTTAATAAAAATAATTATTCCATGGAAACCCCTACCGTTATTTGACTAACTGAACAAACGGACCTTGTTGACGGTTGAGGAATATCACCGAGTATCGGTTGTAAGGTCTGTGCGGTATATGAAGAAGAGAGAGATATAAGAAGAATTTAGGTAAAACGTAATAGAGAAAAAAAAACATAAAACAATAGCAATTTATTCATCACAGTTAAAACTTATACACTCACAAAATATACATAGATCAGCAAAATATAAACTTACTACAGAATTATATTTCATTAACGATAAAACATTTATAGGAAACTAGATGATGCCCGCGACTTCATCAGCGTGGTTTTTATTTTTTTTAAACCCCATGGGACCTCTTTGGTTTTCCTGAAGAAAAAGACTAGCCTGTTTAGTGAAAATTAAAAGTCCATACCATAAAAAACGAAAGGCTAAATAAAATAATTTACATTCGGGATACACACTAGACAGACATCTCTGTGCCAAAATTCGTTCAAATTACTTATGCCCATCGCGAAGGGTCATAAAAAAATTACCAAGACTAATTAGACTAATGAGATTTTACTTGGCAAGACAGCAATTATCGAATGAAATTTATTTTTAATGTATAAAGAATGTGCACATTTATAATATAAGAAGAGCAAGAAAGCATAGGTTTACTGCTGCACGTGGGTTGAAAACAATTTTTAAATTAAACTATATTGACATGTCTAAAAGTACAGAAATCAGAATAATAGAAAATAATAATAATAAAGAAACCTGATAGTGTCGCCGCAATCGTTTCGTTTTTTTGTATGATGTTTTTTTTAAATTCACTACAACTTAGCCCTTGACTGCGATCTCACCTGATGGTAAGTCATGGTGCAGTCTAAGATGGTAGCCGGCTAACCTGTTAGGGGCATTGCATTTTAAACCCATACACCTATTCGGTTTCTACACGGCATCGTACCGGAACGCTAGCTCGTTTGGCGGCACGTCTTTGCCGATAGTGTGGTAACTAGCCACGGCCGAACCAGGCCAGATCAGGGAAAATTCAGAAATTATAAATTCCCAAATTGACCCTGCCAGGGATCGATCCCGGGACCTCCGCATGTTAAAAGCGCCACGCGTTCTCTATAATAAAGACAACGGATACAACTTTAGGTTATGTATTGGGTTTTTCAATTTAGAAATTCTCAGTACTAGCCCGGAGTTAGGAAGTTGGCGGTGTTACACCCCCGTGCCTTGGACAGCACGTTAAGCCGTCGGTCCCGGTTATTATCACTAACATGATAATAGTCGTTAAAGCCCGCCAACCCGCATTTGAGCAGCGTGGTGGGTCTAAGCCCTCTCTCCTATGAGAGTGGAGGCCTGTGCCCAGCAGTGGGACGTTAATAGGCTGTAGTGGATACAATTTTAAGCTTAACACCTAACTAAAAGTAGTTAATGCACATCTTTTCCGCAAAGAATATCGTGGAAAGATGGCACTATTTTAAAACTGTTAATTTAGTTTAAATATTGTATACAACCGGAATAGGAGCGCTTAGCTAAAACAAACGCATTAACAATAAAAACGTGCATTATATAGTATAAAATATACTATTAATTAATATTATTTAACAAATCATTTTCACATTTAAAAATACTAAAATGTGCGTCTTTCATTTACATAGTCCTGCGAAATCGTAACAAATAGTTACTTTGCGACCATATTATTAATATTTAATAATAAGATATTAGTAAGATGAACCCTGAAAACATATTACACCTAATGTTTTGTATAGCCCTGTGTTTCTCGTATCTAAAAATTCACTCTCAGCTATCACTAGACAGACTAGCAAAAATGTTAAAAGAGTGGAGGTCCAAAGCCGTATTTTCTTTATCATGTATCTCGAAATTTTAAATACTTAGTATTTTTTTTTCTGTAAATAAATCTATGAATCTTACTAATACTAATATTATAAATGCGAAAGTTTGGATGTATGGATGTATGAATGTGTGGATGTATGGACGTTTGTTACTCAATCACGCCCCAACGGCTGAACGGATCTGGCTGAAATTTGGCATAGAGATAGATTATAGTCTGGATATTATAGATTTTATCCCGGAAAATTAAAAATTCCCGCGGGAACCAAAAATCCTCAAACCACGCAGACGAAGTCGCGGGCATTCGCTAGTGTATGCATATATATGAGTTTCTTTATTCCACCATAACTTCTAAATGCCTGAACAAATTTGGATGTATGGAGAATCGTTAAACTCCTTACAACATCCCGAGAATGGCACGGGCTATAAGTTTAAAAAAAATCCTTTTGTCAGAGCAGTCGCCATTTTGCACTCTCCGTTTTCACGTCTTCACAGACTATGGCCCGCTGCGTTTTTGCAAGCGGGTCAATAAGTTTAATTTAACTCCAGGTTCTCAGCTAAACCTGTGCCAAAATCACGTTGATCCGTTGATCCGTTGTGGCGTGATTGAAGGACAAACAAACACACTTTCGCATTTATAATATTGGTATGATTTAGCCTGCGAGGGAATGAGATAGAATACAAATTAGATTTATCTCATTATCTCGTAGGCGTATCTGAAGTTTCACTTCTGCCGTGTGTGAATATTATACAAACCTTTTTTTTAATAGATACTAGATGTCACCGGGTCAGATAACTCAACGACCTCAATTTACAAAGACGGGCCCTGTCAAACAAAGAATGTGGACTTATTTTACTAACGCCATCTAGTGTGAAAAGCAGGACAGCGCTATGGCGGGGACAAGCACAGGCTTATACAGGTGAATGCACTAAAAATCGGCATGCACCACAAGTCGGACGCCCAACATTTTTATATGAAAGGGCCCATCTAGTACCTACATATTATGGAGGGTAGAGATCAGGAGTAACATCTCTGTATATAAAGTGTCCGTCGAAATGCATTAAATCGGGGGTGCCACATTAGCATCAGGGTAAATTTAAAAGGAAGCGCCAAATATTAGAGTAGGTTTGAGAATTAAACAAGGTAAGAAAACATTCATCGTTATTTTGTACAACGTAAGTTGTTGAAATTTTCAATAATTAACTATTTTAGTCGACAATAATATTAAATTATTTTACTCGGCATACTTCAATCTACAATTGCTACATGCATACCATACCCATTGCTACACCAGCGCCACTGTGGAAGGTTTTTGAAAGGTTATTTATAGCAACCACTGGACACGTTTTCAACTTTTCTCCCATAAGAGATGTCATTCCTGATCTCTACCCTCCATACTACATATGATATATTTGTCACCGTAAGATTGCAAAAACCGGTAGATAGTCATTTAACTAGCGAAATTGTGAACTGTCGACAGATTGTGAACCGTTCAAAGTTCTGAGTGTCAAGTTTTAAAATATTCATTGTATTTACGTTTTCATTTCTCTTTTTTGTAGGGATAGAGCACAGTTCACCTGTACTGTTTCCGGGGGGGATGCCTAAACGCATTTCCCAGCGTTAAAAAATAAATGGGTTCGACATAAACAATCAGGTAGGTTTTATACGGTTAATATACCTAACAGATTACAATCCACCGAAAAATAATGCGTTAAATTGTAATCTGTCGACAGTTTACAATTTCGCTAGTTAGATTACAATCTAACGGTTTTTGCAATCTTACGGTGACATATCAATGGCGGAACTACATTTCAGAGCTGCGGTCCAGAGCCTTGTTATCGTAGCCTCGCGTGGTGATGACAGAGGCGCCATCTGTGTCAAAAGTGGCGTCACTGTCCACTTCCAGCACCCAGGGTTGCTTCTCAGCGGAACAGAAAAGTCCGTATATTATCGCGCCGACGAGATAGATGGCGCTGGATATGAAGAACACTATACGCCATTGCACGGCCGTCTGAAAAATAGAAAAAATTACGTATATAAACAGTGTTTTAAAATTTTAACCCTATAAAGGGCAGATTCGAAATTTGAAAGCTCGGATCTTTTTGCTGAAGGAATTAACTACTGGTTAGGGATTAGGAGTAATATAACGTAATTAGTTAGCCCGCTATCATCTTTGACTGAATCTGCACTTACCATCAGGTGAGATCGCAATCAAAAGTCAAGGGTTAACTTGTAGTGGATTAAAAAAAATGGTACCTAGTCGGTGAATATAGAGCCCGCGAGCGGTGGGCTTATGATGCCGGGCAGAGTTGCAACAGTGTTTGGTCTGGTAGGAGGTTTAGGTCGTGGCTAGTCACTACCCTACTGGCAAGGCCGTACCGCCAAGCGACTACGATGCCGTATACAAACCGATTAGGATAACTTCAGTAACCGCAACAGGTTAGCCGGCTACCATCTTCGACAGTGACGTGCACTACATAGAGGCATAAAGGTCTTGCTTACCCTAGTTAAAAAAAACTCAATTCTCAATTTTCATCATGCTCTGTCTGAAAGTATCTACCTAACTAATGCCCACCCTGGCTCCTGTGCACGCCTTTGATTTTAGACTTACCATGAGGTGAGGGTTAAGTTGTAGTGGATAAAATAATAATTTCACTTGTATTTAAATATATTTAAGAATATTTCATATATATATATATATATATATATATATATATATACTAGCGGACCCGACAGACGTTGTCCTGCATGATACTGACTGCAGCGCCATCTGCCGGGCCGATTTGTGAATCTAAACCATCCAGGGCGCCATCCAAACGCATACAAAAAAAACATTCAAATCGGTCCAGCAGTTTAGGAGCAGTTCAGTGACATACACACGTACAGTGGAATAACGAATGTACTATATATATATTTAAGACCTTTTGTCTTCGTAACAATGCGAGGTGCCGGTCATGGGTTTCCACATTTTTACCCTCTACCAAAAAGTGCTCAACGCGCCTAAAGAAGTTTTTCAAAAATGAATAAACTGCCTCGTTAGTGTTGTAAGTTAGCATGTTCGACTGCCGCCGTCGGGCCATAATATTATGTATTGGGGTTTTCTGACTAGAAATTCTCAGTACCAGCCCGGAGTTAGGAGTTGGCGGTGTTTCACCCCCGTGCCTCGTAGAGCATGTTAAGCCGTCAGTCCCGGTTTTATCACTAACATGCTAATAGTCGTTATAGCCCGTCAACCCGCATTGGAGCACCATGGTGGGTCTAAGCTCTAATTCCTACTCTCCTATGAGAGTGGAGGCCCGTGCCCAGCAGTGGGACGTTAAAGGGCTCTAGTGGATGAAAAAAGTGTGTGTGTGTGTGCAATTCACACAAGGCAGAAGTGAAACTTCAGAAAAGTAGCCTACGAGAGAATGAGATAAATATAACTTATAGTCTCTCGCAGGCTAAATCCTATACAGTAGAATCACGATTATCCAAACATCGATTATCCGGATATCCGATTATCCGGACTCTTTCTTCACGGCTCTAATTATCTCTATACTCGATTTTTTAAAATATAGTAATGTCTAAATTACTTATTTAAAACCCTTTCTATGATAAAAAAAAGTTATTAAAATTGAATTATTGTTTGATTTGACTTTGAAATCGATCATCCGGATTTTCGATTATACAGAATACCCCTAGTTTTATTTGATTCGGATAATCGGGATTCTACTGAATATGTTTGTCTCTTTTTGGTGTCGCTTTTTCGTTTCGTTGAATTATGAAATCACAACGATTTTAAAGAAGTCAAAGTGTAAAGTTACCTTGTCAGTGACTATGGATCCCGCGAGCGGGGGGCTTATGATGCCGGGCAGTGTAGCGACAGTGTTGGACAGACCCATCAAAACGCTCGCGTGCAACGGAGCGATGTCTAGGTGGTTGACGCTGAAATTAAGAGGAAAAAGGCTTAATACTTAACATTATAAATGCGAAAGTTTGGATGGATGTATGGATGAATGTTTGTTACTCAATCACGCCAGAACGGCTGATCGGGCCTGGACGTTTGGCAGAGAGATAGATTTTAGTCTGGAACAACACATAGGCTATTTTTTATCTCAGTAAATTAAAGAGTTCCCGCGGGAACCAAAAAACCCCCATCCACGCGTACGAAGTCGCGGGCATGAGCTAGCTATCTTATTAAAATCCGCATTAAAAGTGCGAGTTTTATTAAGATTGTATTTCTTATTTATTTTAATTGCAGAAATATAATATCTGTCAGTTTGGTTGATGGTTAAAATAACTATGAAAAAACAAAAGATACTCTGACAGGATCGAAAGCAGAGTTGTAACGTCATTCAGCAAAATCATCGGTTTCTTGCCTCGGGCAGAAACAGAAACAGTCGCATTCGTCTGTAATTGACTAGTTTCGGGTGGCTCAACAGGCATTGAAACACACGTTCAATGCAGGTTATATGAAAAACTTATTGCATCCATATTAATGCTATAAATGCGAAAGTGAGTCTGTCTGTCTGCGACGCTTTCGCAGCCCATCCATTCAACCGATTTTAATGAAATTTCTTATAGAGATAGGTTGTATGATGCATCCCGGGTAAGGACTTTATATCTCGGAAAATTTAAGCGTTCCCGCGGGAATCAAAAACCTTAATCCAAGCAGACGAAGTCGAGGGCATCATCTAGTTTCAACAGCTTTCAACTATCGCTAAATTTATCAAATGGCCCGTTGAACAGTTTGCCATTTACTACTAAGAAAAGAGTAATTGCTGAATTTCTTGCTGGCTCTTCTCAGTAGAATCAGTTTTCCGAACCGGTGGTAGAGTCTTAGCGTATAAGTGACACAAGTTGTCCTACACGAAATAAATAAATCAACTTGTGTTTTAATAAATCATTTATTGTTATTATATTATGTCAATGTATCCTACCTAAATCCAGACCACGCGAAGCCTCCCAGTCCAACGGCTATGGTGAGGCAGACAACGCAGCCCGCAGTCGATGTAGCATAACCCGCCGCTATCATGAATATCGTCTGAAAGTGCAAACAAACTTCCATTACAAATTATAGTAGTTTTAAATTTTATAAATAGGTGGTAAGTATTTGACCAGAGGAATTGGGTATTTGATATCACGGCTATAAGAAAATCACCGGGGTACAGTGTACGTGCCCTACCCGATTAAGAGTTACGAGTACGCTACGTCTCTCTCACCTGGGACAGGAAAGCTCCGCAGGTGAACAGTTTCCGTATGTTGGTGCGCGACAGGAGTTGCATCTGCAGCATCCAGTCCGCCATGTGGCCCGACACTTGCAGCACCACGGCCATGGCTAAGTACGGCACGGCGGACAGCCAACCCGTCACTGATGTTTGGTATTTGAAAACGTCTGAAAAAAATAAGAAAAGCATTGAGTTTTATAATAATACGATTGCAATAGCGAAATTCATATGAAATACATAGTTGTGACGTCATCAAATGTCAAGACTCTTTTGTTATAATCGATAGTTTAAAATGATTATCAAAATTAAAACAAACAGAAGATATAAATTTTAGGTTTTTTGGAAGGCCCTCTGATATAGGCGTCATGACTACTAGTCTATTCATTCTACAGTAATTCTTGGCCTGGATATAGGACATCGATATGGGCTTTCGTTCACCGTCTATTATTTCTATTTGATACTAATAAAGCCATTTTAGTATTCTTTCGGCTCAGAGCATCCACGTCTTAGCCTTATTGGATTTTATTTGGACTCGGTTTTAATTCCAGTCTCAATCATTGTTACAGCATTATTTTAGATTTTAGCCACGCGCCAAAAGACCCTATTACAATATAAAGGATTATTTAAATGATGAAAAAGCAGGGGAATGAATTGCTTCAGTGGCTAATTAATCAAATTATTACATAAAGTTCTATTAAATAAACGTTGTCTGTGAGATGGTGATAATAAAAAGAAAAACCCGGCTGAGTTTGTTGTGGGCTCTTCTCAGGCCAGGGCGCGTTTGGAACCCTCGTAACTTTAGTTTTAAGATACCGTAATTGATTATCACCATCCTATTTATAAGTTTCTGACGTCACATTAAGTACACTGTACAGTGTACTTAATGTGAATAAATAAATATTGATCGATTGAAATATTAATTGAATGACCCTTGTCCCACTGTGGCTGTCATTTTTACGTAATTCGGCACGAGAGCAATTTTGAGAGATATAAGACGAGAAATTAAGATTTCACTCTATACCTTGCATAAAAGTAGGTAGGAACGTGAGTAAAGTGTAAAAGCCCCAGTTCTCGCTGAAATGCGCCATCACAATCGCCCAGACCGGACCGGATTTCAACATCGCCAGCCACGGGTGTCGAACCTGCGACCCATCCACCGCTAAAGTTCCTCGGGTCTCCTAAAAAATATACTACTATTGAAATTCTGGACATATTATTACATAGAATAAACTTTAAATAATAATCCATACAAATATGATAAATTCGACAAAATTGTGTATGTATGTTACACTTTAACGACCCATCTTTACAACCGATTTTGATGAAATTTGGTATAGAGATAGGTTGCAACCTATCTCTATACCAACCTTTTATGTATACATACAGGCTGCTTCACTTTGAATAACACTGAGTTACTTAATATTTAGTTTTAATAGATAATGTTGTATTTTTTACTTGATGTTGTTTTATGTTATTTTGGATTTCAATTCTTCCAACTATGTGCCCCGCCCATTGCCACTTCAGCTTCGCAACACGTCGAGCAATGTCGGTTACTTCAGTTCTTCTCCGGATCTCCTCATTTCTGATTTGATCGCGCAAAGAAACCCCGAGCATTGCCCTCTCCATCGCCCGCTGAGTGACCCTGAGCTTTCTTATGAGGCCCATAGTTAGCGACCAAGTCTCGCAACCGTATGTCATCACTGGCAACACGCTCTGTCTCGAAGACTTTGGTCTTCAGGCACTGAGTTGAGAATGTTAGGATACCCAAACTGATAAACGTACCTGAATATATTTCAATTCAGCCGCAGTAATGTGGGGATCCTTTTCTGGCGACTCTTTGACTACAAGCCACCATATTGTCGTCCAAACTAGGCCTACGATTCCTGGAATATATATAAAACTGCTTTTTAGGATTTGGAAATAAAAAAAACGAGTGCTCGCTATCAACATGAGAAACAAGTAAAGTTTGAGATTTGATATTATAAATGTAAATAATAAAAGCACTTGTATTTGGCTCGCTCCAGCAATGCTTAAGGCTGTGGTTACTTATTACATATTTTTTATTGTATTTAAAAAAAAAGAGTAGATATCCTTACAACACGGGTCTTATAGCCCCACCCATGAATCAGTGGGACCAACAATCCGAAACGCAACCACCGAATTTCTGGATGGTTCTTCTAGGTAAGAATTGCTATCCGAACCAGTGGTAGATTCATTTGACATTCACTTTATTTGAATAAAAAATATTTGAATTTGGAATTCTAAAATCTCGAACTTACCGTGAGAACGTTATTAAAATATTGAACTTACCAAAAACATAGAATATCCTGGGCCATCCGGTATAATGCGCCAAAAGAGAGCAGATAGGCATAGACACCACGGTGCCCACGTAGCTCCCGCTGAAGGCAAAGGTCGCAAGTCGCGCGCGCTCCTCACTGGGCGCCCATTGTGACCACACCGCGTGTATGCACGGATACGTCACACTCTTATGACACCTAAACTGTGAGAATGTTATTAAAATAGTGAACTTACCAAAAACATAGAATATCCCGGGCCATCCAGTATAATGCGCCATTAGAGAGCAGATAGGCATAGACACCACGGTGCCCACATAGCTCCCGCTGAAGGCAAAGGTCGCAAGTCGCGCGCGCTCCTCACTGGGCGCCCATTGTAACCACACCGCGTGTATGCACGGATACGTCACACTCTTATGACACCTAAACTGTGAGAATGTTATTAAAATAGTGAACTTACCAAAAACATAGACTATCCCGGGCCATCCAGTATAATGCGCCATTAGAGAGCAGATAGGCATAGACACCACGGTGCCCACATAGCTCCCGCTGAAGGCAAAGGTCGCAAGTCGCGCGCGCTCCTCACTGGGCGCCCATTGTGACCACACCGCGTGTATGCACGGATACGTCACACTCTTATGACACCTAAACTGTGAGAATGTTATTAAAATAGTGAACTTACCAAAAACATAGAATATCCCGGGCCATCCAGTATAATGCGCCATTAGAGAGCAGATAGGCATAGACACCACGGTGCCCACATAGCTCCCGCTGAAGGCAAAGGTCGCAAGTCGTGCGCGCTCTTCGCTGGGCGCCCATTTTGACCACACCGCGTGTATGCACGGATACGTCACACTCTTATGACACCTAAACTGTGAGAATGTTATTAAAATAGTGAACTTACCAAAAACATAGACTATCCCGGGCCATCCAGTATAATGCGCCATTAGAGAGCAGATAGGCATAGACACCACGGTGCCCACATAGCTCCCGCTGAAGGCAAAGGTCGCAAGTCGCGCGCGCTCCTCACTGGGCGCCCATTTTGACCACACCGCGTGTATGCACGGATGCGTCACACTCTTATGACACCTAAACTGTGAGAATGGTATTAAAATAGTGAACTTACCAAAAACATAGAATATCCCGGGCCATCCGGTATAATGCGCCAAAATAGAGCAGATAGGCATAGACACCACGGTGCCCACATAGCTCCCGCTGAAGGCAAAGGTCGCAAGTCGCGCGCGCTCTTCGCTGCGCGCCCATTGTGACCACACCGCGTGTATGCACGGATACGTCACACTCTTATGACACCTAAACTATGAGAATGGTATTAAAATAGTGAACTTACCAAAAACATAGAATATCCCGGGCCATCCGGTATAATGCGCCAAAATAGAGCAGATAGGCATAGACACCACGGTGCCCACATAGCTCCCGCTGAAGGCGAAGGTCGCAAGTCGCGCGCGCTCCTCGCTGGGCGCCCATTGTGACCACACCGCTTGTATGCACGGATACGTCACACTCTTATGACACCTAAACTGTGAGAATGGTATTAAAATAGTGAACTTACCAAAAACATAGAATATCCCGGGTCATCTGGTATAATGCGCCAAAAGAGAGCAGATAGGCATAGACCCCACGGTGCCCACATAGCTCCCGCTGAAGGCAAAGGTCGCAAGTCGCGCGCGCTCTTCGCTGCGCGCCCATTGTGACCACACCGCGTGTATGCACGGATACGTCACACTCTTATGACACCTAAACTGTGAGAATGGTATTAAAATAGTGAACTTACCAAAAACATAGAATATCCCGGGCCATCCGGTATAATGCGCCAAAAGAGAGCAGATAGGCATAGACACCACGGTGCCCACATAGCTCCCGCTGAAGGCAAAGGTCGCAAGTCGCGCGCGCTCCTCGCTGGGCGCCCATTGTGACCACACCGCGTGTATGCACGGATACGTCACGCCCTGAAAACATACCAATCAACAGCATTCAGTTATTATCAAGTCATACCTACTCATCATATTTTAAAAGCGGGAATAGCCTAGTGGTTAGCCTAGTCCACCAAACAAATCTGACCTGGAGGGCAAAATTGGAACTATTTTTTACGCCTGGTTAGTTTTTGTTTTATTTTATTTTTCATAGATACTAGCGACGCTTTCACCGGGTCAGATAAGTTTG
This sequence comes from Erebia palarica, assembly GCA_964035005.1. Lineage (NCBI taxonomy): Eukaryota > Metazoa > Arthropoda > Insecta > Lepidoptera > Nymphalidae > Erebia > Erebia palarica. The sequence goes on from OZ035983.1 coordinate 14,827,503, forward strand.
TCGGACTATAATTTTGTAAAACCAGTCTCGATTGTTGTGATTGGCTTGTTATTCTGTGATTATACGGCCGGCCTCCTATTGGCTGAATTTATGGTATTTTGGCTGCGTCAATGGATTTTAGCCAATAGTGGAAGAATGTTAACCAATCAAGGTGATTGCGATCGTTACACTGTAGCTCTGTCATTTTAACGTAATTATGCTACAAAGTACTATTCCCTATTCTGTGATTATACGGCCGGCCTCCTATTCGGGTAGTCGGGGGCTCGATACCCGCGACGCATTTAAATTTTCGGATGTGTGTTATAAGACATTAAAATAATATCCCTTAGCTTAACGATGAAGGAAAACTTCGCGAGGGAACCTGCATGCCTGAGAGTTCTCCATAGTTCATTGGGTATTTGAATCCTACGATGTACAACTAGTCAAATCAGCAACTTTTTTACAAAGGTCAAAACGCGGGCTTAGTATGGGATTTTATATGAAATACTTACTTGTGACGTCATCAAAAGTCAACGAAATTATTTGAATCGATAGTTTATTAAAATATTAATCAAACAAATAACAGGGGACGTGGATACTGCGTCTTTTTAATAATCGCTAAATAATAATTTATTTTTGACATAGGCAACATACCAATTTGCGCTGTGTGAACTGTGAAGTCTGCAAATCTGAGCTTGGCCAGCGTGGTGGATTATGGCCAAACATTTCTCATTCCGAAAGGAGTCTCGCGCTCAGTAGTGAGTTGATAAGAGAGATATTGTGTACAATAGAATTATTCACAATTGTTTACCTACGTTATGTAACAGTCAGTTTGAAAATAAATTTATGTAAGTAAGTATTTTTACTACGAAGCTATTTTAATTACGGTAGCTTTCCACTACCGTCTGTAGGCCTTGAGGATAAATCTCAAAGTAAATCTAGACTGAAATTCACGAAAAACAATGTTTATTTATAATTTCGCTCTCATGTCTATCCGACGATAGAAACGTGACGCTTTAGAAGATTTTGTCACATAAACAATACTAATTGTTTGTATTGATGCCATTTATTGATTAATACAGGGTTTATGCGTGGGTGCTGTTTTGAAAAAAATAATGGCGTACTTTAGGCTGGCCGAAATATTCAAAACCCTTCCATCAAAATCTGTTGAATAGATGGGCCATTAAAATGTAGCAGACAGACATACTTTCGCATTTATAATATTATTAGTATGGAATATGGATTTGTATTAGGTTCCCTGTGAGCTTTTCTAGACATGCATCTTCCTAATGCTTTTTATCCACTACAAGTTGACCCTTGATTAACGATCTCACCTGGTGGTAAATTATGAATTGTTAAAGCAGTCTAAGATGGTAGCTCCTATCAAACAGGCAATCGAACCCAGGAATCGAACCCCCGTTAATAAGACAACAGCGTTAATCACTGCGACAGTGGGTCGTCAAATGTAACCGAAGTACTCGAATGATCTACGCAGACAGACGGTCGATAGCCGAGGTTTTCCGCAGACCATCTTCGTAACAGGGAAGATGAGACTCAGCAATTCTTTATCAAACTTAAGAACGGGCTTCTAGTATGGAAGTTTATATGAAATACAAATAATTGTGCCGTCATCAAATTTCAACACACTTTTTTTTCTAGTTTAAAACGATTATCAAACTTAAAAGTAACAGATGTTAATTTTAGGTCTTTTGGAAGACCCTCAGTAATAAGATAATAAATAATATAATAATAATAGATAATTCTCTTTCATAATCAGTAAGAAATAGTTTATTTTTGAAATAGCCATCATCACTCAACCTACTCAACTTTACCTGATAGAATATCAGGTAAATTTGAGTAGATACGCACCTCAAAAAGCCCCTCGATGACTCTGACCGCAATCAGCAGTGCTGTGTTGGTGTGAGCTAGCGGCGGAGTGAACAGCGTTAGTAGGGATGTGGCGCCGATGCCTATTGCGAACATTCTGTCGAAAAACGGTTGATCTTAGACCATGACCATCTACCTAATATCTGATTTGGAAAATAAGCCGTATTCTCGGTTATATATATAACCATAGATAAAAATGAATTGCAGTTCGTTAGTCTCTTTAAAACTCAGAAACGGCTGGACCGATTTTGATGTTTTTTTTTTGTGTTTATGTGGGTCCCGGAATGGTTTGTATTCACAATTGGACCCAGTAGAGGGCACTGCAATCGGGTTCTAGATTCAGGGCAGAAAAACGTCTGCCAGGCCCACTAGTATTATTCTTAATAATTATTATTGATGACCTTTATTATTATTTGATAGTTTTTTATCAGCATAAATCTGGCGTGTAACACTGCGAAAAACTACGTATATTTTTTAGTTTAAAGTACAAAGTGGCATCGTGAGAAATCTTTCAAGGATACCAAATTTTTAAAGTGATAACATCAATGCGCGGACATACACGGCTAGTTTGAAACAGTATTGACTAACGACCAGTGATCGTTCCAGTCTCCCTAGCCAACTATTGATACGAAAGTCACTTTAAAGATATTTTTTAAGAAGGAACGAACCTGTTACCTCCGATTTTAGCCGCCAGCCATCCACCTGGGAGCTGCGTTATCAGGTAGCCGTAGAAGAATGAGCTCAGCACCCAACCCTTTGTCGTGGATGACCAGTCGAATTCTGGTACCTGGAATGAAAAACAGGGCTTTTAAATTAAACGTTTTTAGTGGGAATAGCTTTTGGCTTTGCTCACGTACGATTTTCATACAAATTTAAAAGCCCTATTTTGTCCCCTTAGGGTTTGAATTACCAAAAATCCTTAGCAAAAACCTTCATTGGCCATCTGTATCCAGCTGGATGGAAACTTATGATGACTCTTTATATTTTTAAACGACTGCCTGAAATAAGGAGTATATTGTTTTCAGGGTTCATGTATGTATGTATGTGAGTTTGTACATTCCACCATAACTTCTATACGCCTGAACCGATTTTAATAAATGAGGTATCGTTAGAATCCCTAGCTGATTCCGGATGACATAGGCTAGTAAACTTTTTTAAAAAATTGATGGGGTGACCATGGTCGGGACCATGGTCACCCCATCAATTTTTTTAAAGACCAAAATTGAAAAAAAAAAAATCGAAAATAAGATTAACTATATAATCATCATCTAGAAAATGATGAGTAGATTCCAAAAATATATAACACTATAGTTCAATATTTAGTGATTCACGAAAAATATCATTCAATAAACATGTGAATAAGATTCTAAAGGCTTTATATGAAAATCGCTTCTTATGGAGGTAAACTCCAAAAATAATATGGCAGGGCAGTCGTATTTTTTAATTCGTTAAATTAATTTTTGCAACAGTTACGTTAAAGTAGAAAATTGACTATCCCCCATGTAGCCAAATTAGTAAACTCGAATTATTCAAATAACTTTTTTACTAGTCGAACTATTCGTATTCTCATATTTTAAAAAACAAGCTGCAGTAAGTAGGTAGGTACTTCTCATACTAATATCATAAATGCGAAAGTGTGTTTGTTTGTTGGTTTGTCCTTCGATCACGCTTCAACGGAGCAACGGATCGACGTGATTTTCGGCATTGGTATAGTTGAGGACCTGGAGAGTCACATAGGTTATTATCCCGAATAAATAAGGTATTCCCGCTGGAATCTAAAAAAAATATACCACGCGGAAGAAGTCGCGGGCATCAGCTAATCTAAATATATAAAAGGAAAAGGTTGACCGACTGATCTATCAACGCACAGCTCAAACCACTAGCCATGTCACCTGGACCATTATAACGAATCGATTAAATGACATTAACTGTCTTCGGACATTAACATATTCATAAAATTTTTGTGGGAAGTCGATTCGTAAAATTCATCTACCATAACTTTAGGTGCATGATTTTTTACATGAGCGAATTTATGTCACGCAGTACGCTCATTTTCATTTCTTACGAGAGACTATAAAAGCGTTATCGTCATTTCTGATGATACCACTTTAACATATTGGTTTTCTTGAATGAAGGTCCTCCTAATCTTATTTTTATTTTCTTTACTGGTATTATCTGTTATTATACATTACGTACCTTGGGGACGCCTTGAAGGCTGATTTTTATGTGTGGCCCTTTTTATCGACGATATTCTGCGTACTTCAGCGAGCAAAATGCTGCAGTAATAATTTAACAATTTATTTTATAATGAACTCTACCGCACTCACTCGATCGAGCGTTGCAGAGGCTCATTTTTATCCCGGAAAAAAAAAGTTCCCGCGGGAACCAAAAACCTCAATCCACAAGGGCGTTGAGTCGTGGGCATCAGCTAGTTAGAATTTTGAGCAATTGTTTCAGGTATATTAATTGGGACGTTTTGAGGGACGAGTGGCCTAGTTGTGACAACGCATATCAGTCGATTGCGATCGTTAAGCAACGTTGACACAAGTCGGTACTGGATGGGTGACCGAATTTGGAGGTTCAAATTAGGCCTTTTCGTTTCCTCCGCGCCTCGGAGAGCACGTTAAGCTGTCGGTTTCGGATAATAATCATTACAAAAACTTAAAAGTTTGAATACTCTTAGTCAAGTCGTATGCGGAAGGACGTGGGAACCCACCGCATTATTATCGCACGAAAAGTCCACTATGAGATTAATGGAAAGGGGTCACGACCCTCAGTAATGAGGAATACGACGCAGAGGGAGAGATATTCGTTTGGGTACCTACGTAAATTATAGTTCCATTCTCTAGTTCGACTTGGACGGGTTCCGTCATGGCGACCACCGCGACTGACAGGTTGACCCTCAGCGCGTACACGTTGAAGAAGCCGAAGAACGCCAGAAGGGCCACGATCAGCCGCCGCTTCTGCCAGAAACGCCATGTCGTTGTGCTGGTGCTCCTTATCTCCGTTATTCTTTCCCTGGAACAAAAAGATTATTAACATGAATAACTGTTTCCGCATTTTTCAAGTGAAAACTTCTTTAGGCGCGTTGATCACTTTTTGGTAGGGGGACTCAAAAAGGGAATACGCGAGATCGACACCATTCTTTTTAAGACAAAAGGTTTTAAGTATAGTAATATAGTACTTACATTCGTAATTAAACTTTAATACCTTAGTTTTAAGGTTTAAATATTAATAAGTACTATGTAACCGTTGACTGCCTCGTTGGTCTAGCGGTTAGCGTAGTCGACTGCGGATCACGCTAGGGTTCGATTCCCGGTCGGGCATAAAAATTGTTAGGTATTGAGTTTTTCAATTGTGAAATTCTCAGTGCCAGCCCGGAGTTGGAAGTTGGCGGTGTTCCACCCCCGTGCCTCGGAGAGCACGTTAAGCCGTCGGTCCCGGTTATTATCACTAACATGATAATAGTCGTTAAAGCCCGCCAACCCGCAATGGAGCAGCGTGGTGGGTCTAAGCTCCTAATTCCCTCTCTCCTATGAGAGTGGAGGCCTGTGCCCAGCAGTGGGACGTTAATAGGCTGTAGTGGTGGTGGATGTAACCGTGGGCACCCGTGGACGACTCCTCGCGTTGTTATACGAAGACAAAAGGCCTTAAATATAAATATGTATAGTACATTCGTAATTAAATTTTAATCCTTTAGTTTTATGGTTTATAATTGAAATATTTTTTATTTTTATTATTATTATACTTTTAATAAGATTTTTTGTTTAAAAAAATCGTTTTCACTTCTATCGGCAGTCCGTATGACTACCAATTTTTTTTTTATGTAGTCACTTAACAATCTATATATGATATTTATTTATTATAGTATGTGCGCTTGACGAAAATCAAGCGATATGACAAGCAATGATGAGGTCTCGGTTGGTGCGCGCATTTGGCTATTCACTATTACCAGTAGGTACAGGTAGTAACTAAGATAGTAAAAGACAAAAATTATTTTACCTTTACAATCTAAAATAATTTTTTACAAATAACATTGTTTACCTCTAGATGAATATATAAAAATTCTTCCGAAATTACGAATTGAGAACCTCCTCCTTTTTTGGAAGTTAGTTAAAAAGATCGTTGACTATTTATGTTTTCGCCATTGTCATGTCATATATCACGCTTTATACAAATACAGTTTCCTAAGCGTTTTTAAAATAAAGGGACCTTTTTCTAATCTCCCCATTTCTACTGTTTTATTACTTTTTTATTGGGGCGAAAAGAATTCCTCTTTTATCTCGAAGTTACGTCGCTAAGCTTTTCATGACCCATGGGAAAGGGTTATGTGACCTACATACGTTATAAGACACCACACTAAAATTAACTTCTTCGCAGTACCACAGTTAAGAAAACATAACAGTTGGACACCCTTATCTATAGCATGTAGTAGGTACCTATGAGTTTTGGATGCCCGGTAAGCGGGCTTTTCAGTAGTCTGTAAAGTGTAAGGCTTAACAACATTATGGACCGAGTGAAGCGAATGTCTCCGAGTCTACTTGGGGAATCAGCACTTCTGTCCATCCGCTCGTCTGTCACAGCCCTATAACTTCTGCATTAATGAATTTCTTTAAACTCTTAACTACCAAAGTTATTTTTCGTAGACCAACTTTGTCCCGGGAGTTATCTCAAAAACAACTTTACACCAAAAGCTGTTACTTACGTATTCTGCATTTGAACGCTAAGTACTAATATCAGTCAATTATCAAATGGAAATGAAAATAACATACTTTTTCCTATCAAAATTTTTTCTTTGGCCATAGGATGCGAAATCCTAGTTCGTGGCGAACCACTCGAAAAGTCCGAGTATTTTCTGTGCATACAGTCTGAAACATATACAGCACTTGGTAACGTGACGACGCGGGCACGACAATACATCATGAAACGCGCACAATATAATATTTAGATCCGCGTGTTGTGAGACAAGAAATTACTCATGGACCAACCAAGAAACCGAGAGAGGATTTCCCAAACCATTTAATCGAACAATTGGGCATTTAACAATTTGGGCAACTTTAGACTCACGCGGCTATTTGGCGCGCATCCTGCCTAATTCGCGTATATTGTATTACTAGCTGATGCCCGCGACTTTGTCCCTGTGGATTTAGGTATTTTGGTTCCCGCGGGAACTCCTTAATTTTCCGGGATAAAAAGTAGCCATAAAAGTAGTATGTGCTATTGCCAGACTATAATCTATCTCTAGGCCAAATTTTATGTAGATCCGTTCAGCCGTTCTGGCGTGATTGAGTAACAAACATCCATCCATCGAAACTTTCGCATTTATAATATTAGTATAGACGGAAATAATTTTATGAGTGGCCGCCATGCATCTGTTGTAATGCAAGCACGTCCTAAATGAGCATGGCTATCGCAGTTTCTAGAAACTGCGTTGGACACTTTAATGGTTTCCATCGCATACTGGCAAGGTTGCTAAACTGTGGCAATACCCACATTGTGCATCGCGAGTGGATTTTCGCTGACGTTGACAATTTTAGCTGTCCCCAAGGATGGTAATTTATTGACTCCCCAACGCATCCGATTACTGAGGGATTTATTTTTCCGTGTAGAATTTGTTTTTCGACTATAAGCCCGCTCGTTAATCTTATCTTACTAATATTATAAATGCGAAAGTTTGGATGGATGTATGGATATGTATGGATGTGTGGATGTGTAGATGTATGGATGTGTGGATGTTTGTTACTCAATCACGCCCCAACGGTTAAACGAATCTGGCTGAAATTTGGCACAGAGAGTTCTCACATAGGCTACTTTTTATTCCGAAGGGATAAAAAGTAGCCTATGTGAGAACTCCTTTAATCCAACCTTTAATCCATATCCATACTAATATTATAAATGCGAAATTGTGTCTGTCTCTCTGTCTGCTACGTTTTCCCGGCTCATCTTTTCAACCGATTTTGATGAAATTTGGTATAGGAATAGTTTGTATCCCGGGGAAGGACATAGACTACTTTTTATCCCGGAAAATTAAGGAGATCCCGCGAGAATACAAATAAACTTAAGCAACGCCTTACCTGCCTTACTTAAGCATTCCTGTGGAATGGAGATAACTTATAGCCTGAATTAATATTAGGCTACATTTTATCCTGGAAAATTTAAGAGTTCCAGTGATAAGACCTTAAACACGAAGGCGCACGAAGTCGCGGGCATCGTTATAATTTGATTCAATGGATGACCAGAATACGAACACTCCTTTGCGTAGTGCAATCGAGTAAAACAACCCTCCGCTTCGGCGAACTTCACAGCCCACTCCGTAGGTGTGCGTTTCGCCTTAAAATGACATCAGGTCACTCTCCGATCGATGCTATCTCTTGTGCTAATCAATCGATTTTCAATAAAAACTTTATAGCATTCGCCATAATTTAAATTTATTACCCTTTATACATCGACGCCTTCAGTTAATGATCTTTTATTATTTTTCTATTAAGCTAATCCATGTTAAACTCGTCCCAGCCAACAGAGAAATGCCATAGACAGAATATTTTTAAGTACCTAATAGCTTTATTCTCTAATACTTAATACCTACTCAATTTATTTACTACATGTAGGACATACAGGTATCTCTTATGTTACGTCCACATGTTTTGACTATCGCCGGTTCGGGAAACAGATTCTGTTGAGAAGAGAAGACGAGTTTTATGAGTTTGCGCCTATAACGTTTTTTTTTTGTGATAACAACAACAATACCACTATAGCCCATTAACGTTCCACTGCTGGGCACAGGCCTCTACTCTCATAGCAGAGAGGGAATTAGAGCTTAGATCCACCACGCAGCTCCAATGCGGGTTGGTGGGTTAATTAAACAAATGATTACTTATTTAAACAAACCTTTCTTTTATGAAACTGTTAGACCATTCTTCACGTTGTGTTAATTCTATAGATTCTTCCATGCCGTAGATAATTTAGCGTAATTACACTAATATCTACTTCAAATGTATAATAAGTAGGTACAAATAGTGTACAAGATAAGATTTTCACACTATATCGCGCTGGTGAGCTAGTATATTATAACTAAGAGAAAATCAGTGAAAATAAGGCCACTGCACAACTTGATTGGAACACAAGTAATAATAACAAGTCATCATCGACCTTAACAAATTGTAATAGAGCTGAATTTTCTTGTAACTTAAGTAACATAATAGCTTAAAAATGTCATGGCTATTTCACGCGTTACGGTCTCATAATTTTTATATACGTGGCATTCCGTCTAATTGCATATAATACAAAAAAAAAATATTTTGTACAGAAATTATTTTTTGCCCACTTCTGTAGCCACTTATCTTATTTTATTTTACTTATTTTATAGGTACGATCTCCGTAGCGCAGTGTTGAGCGCTGTTGTCTTAACGTGCGGAGGTCCCGGGTTTGGTCCCCGGCAGGGTCCATTTGGGAATTCATAATTTCTGAATTTTCCCTGGTCTGGCCTGGTGGGAAGCTTCGGCCGTGGCCAGTTACCACCCTACCGGCAAAGACGTGCCGCCAAGCGATTTAGAGTTCCAGCACGATGCCATGTAGAAACCGAATAGGGGCATGGGTTTAATATAACTGCCATGCCCCTAACAGGCTAGCCCGCTACCATCTTAGACTGCATCATCACTTACCATCAGGTGAGATCGCAGTCAAGGGCTAGTGTAGTGGATTAAAAAAAACCTATGAAGGGTATATCCCATTGGATTTTGTGCCATTGAATATGATAGATTTACAGTATACAAGCTAAATAAAAGGGGACCGAAATTTTTTCCTTAGGCAACTCCTCATAGAGACCAACGACTATGTTTTAATGTCAAAGATAGATAGATTGTATGTTGAGTCGCGATTTAAAGCTTATTCAAAATCATATTACATTACATCATAACATACATAGAGGAAAACAAATAGCTGAATTGCTTATTTTAGATACAGATAGGTGCTTTGGCTTCTATTTTAACCATGATCATGTTGTTATACCAGATTATGATAACGATATAATCTCTTAAACTACTGTGTAACAGCTTACTTTCAGAAATAGGTACTTAGTATTTACCTATTTGAAAAGCGGCCGAAAATAACACATACTGCTATAAAATAGTGTTTGCAAACAGATAGGTAGGTATAAGAAGGTAGGTAATTAGCCATGGAATGATACCAAACGAGTTATACAATTTTGAGCTAAGTAACATTTTTGTTTCTGAGAGCATTAATTTAGTAATTTCATACATAATTTATAGTTATTTATTCAGTTTACGATTACATGTTTATTTATGAGTGACCACGATAAAAATACTGTTTGACTTATTTATGACATTAATTAATTGACTGTGTGGCTACCCACGTAGGTAGGTATTTTGTTAAGAAAGTAAACAAAACTGTATATGTAATCCATATAATAAATAAAAGTTGGTATGTAACTATCAACTAAGTACTTAATCATGTAAAATACGTGGTCTTATTTGATCGGAAGAGATGTTTGCAAGTTAAATTGCTACTTATTAGCACTTAGGTACCTACCATAATTATTTTACTAATAAAGTAACTTAAGTATACTTAAAATATTGATGGTCTTTTCAAATCGAGCCCTGAAGAAAAACATCGTTCGTCAAAGTATGTCTGATACAACTTTCAATCTATACTAATATTACAAATGCGAATGTTTGGATGGACAGACGGATAGATAAATGTTTTGATACTCAATCAGACCAGAATTTCTGAACGGACCTGAACGGAATTTGGCACAGAGATCCTGAATAACACACAGGCTAGTTTTTATCCCGAAAAATTAAAATATCCGTACTCCGTATGTACTGTCTATATTGATACTGTGTCTGTATCGATTGTCAGGCGCTACCAGTTTAGCGCCATATTATGTAAAACAGTTATTTCACCGCTGATTACGTGTTGTTATGACATCTTTTTTGTTATTTACTAAAATATTTGTGCGCACAGACATACAAACTCGGTGGAGAAGCATTGTTTTATAATACGATAATAATAGTCTTTACAATTCAGCTTTAACCATTTACCTTTTTTCATTACAATAAAATTTAATTAAATAAATGAGTATTCTCGAGCGCTTCCAAGAGCGCCCCATACAAACGAAGTTTGGTTCTTGTAACCGATCAAAAGTAATTAGAATTTGCAGACATGGTATAAAAAGTAGAAACTAAAATTTGTCTGGTTTACCTGTTTCGCTTCTTTACAACATGTACTTAAATTTAAAGCGATACGGACACAGACTGGCTTACTATTAGGTACATTGAGCCTCTGAATTTCAAAACTGTCTGTATCAACTATGTTTACTTACATATGATAGAAATCTGTCAAATCATCTAAACCAGGGATTCCTAAACTATTTTGGGCAATAGACCCCTTTTCCAAAATAACTGATACCTCAGACCCCCACAGCCATATTACTTTAAAAATCTCTAGTTTTTTCCCATTGATATAAAATACTTACCTATATAAAAACTTTGCGGTTGCTTAAGTGAGTAAACTTGACACCATTTTCTCATCAAAATTTAACAAAATAAATAGACTTAAAATTTAGAAGTAAATATCAAGTGTAATTTATAATTATTAATACAAATGACTTCAAAATACTTCAACCATTCCAATCCAATCTCCAATAGGATTTAACCTTCGAGAGAATATATCATTCTCTCGCAGGTTAAATCCTATTTATTTATGAACTAGCTAATGCCGCTAATGCCTAATGGTTTAAGTTTTTTTGATTCCCGCGAGAACTCCTACATTTTCCTGGATAAAAAGTAGAATATGTCACTCTCGTCACCAACAATACTCATGCCAAAAGTAACGTCGATCCGATGCTCCGTTGTGGCTTGATTGAAGGACAAACCAACAAACAAACACACTTTCGCATTTATAATATTAGTATGATATGTTTGTCTCTTTTTGGTGTCGTTTTTTCGTTTCACCTTTTCGTTTTATCGAATTTTCAAATCACACCGATTCTGAAAAAGTTTCACTTCAAAAAAAAAGTGTGTGTGTGTGTGCTATTCACACACGGCAGATGTGAAAGTTCAGAAAAGTAGCCAACGAGATAATGAAATAAATGTGACTTGAATTCTTTCTCATACTCTCGCAGGCTAAATCTTATTATGAATAGTAGCTTTTTCGTTTCATCGAATTTTCAAATCACAACGATTCTAAAGAATTTTCACTTCAAAAATTCAGTGTGATGGATGAACTTGGTGACTTTCTACCAATCTAGATAAATCCGGTTCAATATTGGTGAGTTGCAGCCTTAATCTCCGCGTTCATTGATTTTCAAACGGTTACTTTGTCAAAATGTTTATAACTACACTGAAGCCTTTTTCGACGATGATGATGAAAAGTTTTTAGAAGTACAACAATGGTACTTCCTACTAAAATATTAGTCAGTCTTGGTTGGTACACGTAACACAACTTATACAGTATCTTGAAAGCTTGAAATAAGAACTTGTGTTAATTATTAGGGGTCGATTCTTAGACCTCGTCGACCCCCAAAATCGGTTTTCGTTTATGTTTACGTCGTAGAAACCGATAATTTGAACCCGAATCCGACCACTTTAGGAATCCCTGATCTAGACCGTGTTTACTAATTTTCATTGAGTATACCAGCTACTTATACAAGAATCGAACTTCTTATCTATGTGGCGCGCTCGAGCTGGACTCCTCTTAATTTAATCTCTTGGAGCAACCGCGGTCCGGTTACCAGGTCAGTTGTTAGCCATAACAATAATATTATTTAGAACTTATCAGGCAATGGAAAATTTCTAAATTAGGTAAGTATACCTAAGTTTTTTTATTCGGCGGTCAACTGATTTGATTTTAAATTGCCCATTTTAGTCAGTTTTCTATTGGGCAAAAGTGTGGCAATTATAAGTAAGTATATAGAGCAAACCCTTAGTGTTGGTGTAAAGAATATGACAGGCACCAAAATCCGCGATCATTTTTGAAGTGAAAACTTCTTTCTTCTTTTTGAGCACTTTTTGGTAGGGGGTAAAAATGTGGATTCCCTTGTTACGAAGACAAAAGGTCTTTAATATAAATATACTACATTCGAAATTAAACTTGAATGCCTACTAAGACATTAATTAAAACCTTATAAAATGCCTACTATTAGGTTAAAACACTCGATAACTATTTTAATCATACTTTATTAGCAATTTACACACAAACACTGTACAGCCATCTTTTACATTCCATTATAGATTAATATGTACCACCATTACATCCCGCTCTCCCTCTCAACTCCTCCAATCGCCCGTCGCGGTCGAGAGCGCTGTAGAGGGAATCAGGCCATAGATGGACCATAGATAGATCCGTCAATTTCAGTCTAACACTACTAAGGCATTAAAACACTTTGATTTTATATATAGGAGAGGATATGTTGCATTTTACTCAATTATAGATATACGATGCATTTTGTTAATAAAAGATGTAAAACTATGATTTGACTTTTCTTACTTACTAAAAGCTACGTTATTAGAACGAGATAGGTGTATTATGTTATTGCGTGAATGTGTCGCGCAATTGTCATATGACGTCATCAAATTTAGCTATTGAAGCCAATTTTAATAAAGCTTCAATTAAATATGATGTTTCATATCCTCTCATATATATATATATAATCAAAGTTAAAACACTAGTTAAGGTTTATATTTTAATTTTTTTATAAAAGAAAAAAAAAAAAATTAAATGTTCGTTTTCACTTCTATCGGCAGTCCCTATGACTAACAATTTTTTTTAATGTATTTTTTACTTGGACTACCAACTTAAATTACATGTAAATTAAACTCAGACATAAATAAACTTAGTGTAGCGGAACACACATAATTGTTAAGTTAAATGAAATAAATTATATGATCTATCTAATTACTTAGTGCAAAAAAATAAACTAACTCAAAAAATGTACTCACTAAACTTTTTATTAATAAAAATTAAATTAAGTCGCGCTTTTAAAAATATTGATAACTTTCGCTTTAAATTTTTTGATTTTGTCGTGGAACATTTCGGTAGACTTATGATAGCTATTAATTTTTATTTTGCGCCAGGATTTTGTCTATTGACACTTTTTATCTAAAATTGCTCTAGATTTTGTTTGAATTACAAAAACCGGCCAAGTGCGCGTCGGACTCGCGTATCGAGGCTTGCGGACCTTGGAAGGATTTGGTTTATTTATTCGACCTCAAAATAATGCGAGGTGCTATAAAATCTTTGAAATTTATTTCGGACCGCAAAACCAAGTTATTTTAACTATTTGTAAAGGTTTATATGGCTGATATCTAAAAACTGTGCCATTAAGAGATTCCGTTATATTTTTCCTATAAAGTTTACATGAACTCAATAAACAAGTATATATAAACTCAATTCAACTCAAATTTATTCCGATTTTTCCCTTTGAGATCTTCGAAGATAAAGGTCTTGTGTATTGTCATTTTTAACTAAAAATTAAAACTAAAAGATTTAAAAAGAAATAATTATTTATTATGTAGCCTTTCCATTATGATACATCCCCTCGCCGTCTGCTCCTAGTTAGTTCTGCCGACTAGGCTTTTTGGGTGGTCCCCACCAAGTGGTTTTGCTCTACTCAAAATTGTAAACTAATAAAATACACAGCAACAAACAATATATTATATTATATAATCGTTCCCCAATAGAAAACGAACTGTTTCTCTATGACAATTGTGTGCGATTTCGTCTTCAGGCTTATTCCACACAATCGTACCCACATGGTAAATTCATGATTTCCTGTTTATAAAGTAGCCAGTACGACTACGAGTATATCCAGTAGGACATCTGATTCTGTACTGACAGCACAGGATTTCGTTAATATTTTCAAAAAAGTGATATCTCATCTAAAATGGCATTAAGGCTTGCAATTTTCTTATGCATTGTAAGTACCTTATTTATCTATTTATTATGTGACTACACATAGGACTGGACATTATGCAAAGGAGTGTAAGGGTTTAGGGTGCCTTTCCTCTAAAGATGTGCTTTGTTTCTAAGCTGTGTGACTAACCCACCAATAAAAGCGCTTTAAGCTATGAAAATCAATCGCTGCTATTCGTAGGTTTGACACACTCGTAGCTTAGCAACGTAGCTACGTATCTCTGGTGGAAATTATCATGAGCCTTTAAATAAATATATATTTGTAATTTCATGGTTTAAGCCAAGAACCTGAAAGTTGGTTCTTGCTTTATGTCCTTGACTTACCTACAATCTTATCCATTGTTACCAATGGGTAAGATTGCAGTAAAGGGCTGGCAAAGGGATTGCAGTAGGAAATAACTCGAGGCATTTAGGTACTGGATGCCATTGTTGGCTTTGTTGACTTTTGAGTTCCACTATCCATTTCCTGGTTCGATCGTTAGAATGGTCATCGGAACATGAATATTGCATTTTGTGCATCGGTAGTAGGTATTGTGTACATTTTCAAAATTTCAAATCGGTACGACGCTACAGTTCGTAAGTAATTCGACTTCCAAGATTTGTTCAAGTGAATACCTACGTAGATAGTTACAGCTGAAGCTCATAAAAGCGTATCATTAAAATTATCCCGATTCTTCTGAGTTTGAAAAGCATGAAGTACCAAATTTTATTCGAGCCTGTACAGGATAAAATGCTCAATTTAGCAAAACGGCATAACCTTTTCACCCGGGACAATCCAAAATCGCCATGTTTTAATGAAGAGCGTGAAAGTTTTCCCATGTTTTTTTTATTATTTACGTAATTTAACGGATTGTAAATCCGTAAAAAAATTATCAATGAATTCATTAATTCCTAAGTACATCATTCCATTTTAATAGCATTTGTAAAAAAAACATCTATGAAGCAGTTCCTAACTAAGGATGCTAAAGATATCGACGTTTTTCTTATACATGACAAATCCCTATACGGATTTCATTCAGAAAACCATTCCACCATGGTTTTCTCCCGCGTCTCAATTGCACCCGTATTATCTCGTAATAATAATACTTCGTCTGAATTAACGTTAAACAAAGAAAAATAAGCTTAATTTGCTATAATCCGCTAAAATTGACAAATGGTAGCGTAAGTAGTTCTTAACATGCAGGAAAAGTAGCTAAGCAAGCAATTTGCACCGCCTTCACACCATGCCACACAAAGCTTCCAAAACCAGTACTATCATCGTAAGTTTCACTCTATTTAATATTTTCATCCAATACATCTTTCTTTCTACTACCCGATCCGATGATCCGACCCGGTTTCGCACGGGTGGGTTTCCCTACTGGACCAAAATAACATGGGACCAACCTCACAGTATAGCGTTTCTAAAGAAGAATATTTTCTTTCAATAATAAAGCTTCCTTTGATTAAAATTTTCAAAAACTATTTAATTTGAGTACAAGAAGAGTCCAGTTACAATTTTATATAATTCTTGCTAATGCCCGCGACTTCGTCTGCGTGGATCGAGGTTTTTTGGTTCCCGCGGGAACTCTTTAATTTTCCGGGATAAAGAGTAGCCTATGTGTTATTTCAGACTATAATCTATCTCTGTGCCAAATTTCATCCAAATCCGTTCAGCCGTTCGGGCGTGATTGAGTAACAAACATCCATACATCCATACATCCACACATCCACACATCCATCCAAACTTTCGCATTTATAATATTATTATGTAGTAAGATAAGATTAACGAGCGGGTTTATAGTCGAAAAAAAAAATCTTCAAAGATCTATACTACCTATTATTATAAATGCGAAAGTTTGGAACTTTCGCATTTATAATAATAGTATAGATCTTTATGTATGGTACATTTATTTGCAGGTATCCGCTGTAGTTATACTAGCGCTGCCATCAGACCCTGAGAGCCGTTTGAGGCGGGACGTGAAGGAAACCGTGAACAATGCTGCGGCAGAGGTTGGGAAGGCAGTCACTCAAACAGGGGATGCAATTGCAGACGCAGTAAAGCCTACAGAGAAGAGCATTGTGGATAAAGTTGTCGACGGGGTCAAAGGAGAATAGAGATTATGTTAAGAAATCGATGCTGTCAACTTTGCCATCGATCTTTTGTCACAAATATGATTTTAGAAATAACGAAACAAATTTTCACTAAGAATATAATGTAAATTTTAAATCATTTGATTAAAATTTGCTTCATGGTCATAATAAATAATTGTTACTTTATTATAAGTAAAGCAACGAAAACGTAATGTTTATCATATTTTTTATATATACTGTCATCTTTTTCTACCTCTGTACTAGTAATATAAAAATATAAGTTAATTTATTATGCTTTGTTTCTTCTCTATAAGCCTTTCGTCCCAGTTAACTTCTGCCAATTTTTTCACAACTGTAATTTTATGATATAACATTGAAGGCACAATTTATAACAATAAAATGTTTAGTTTATGTATATATATTACTAGCTGAAGCCCGCGACTCCGTCCGCGTGGATTGTGGTGTTTTAGGGGTAAGAAAAATAGATAGCAGCCGATTCTCAGGCCTACTGAATATGCATATACATAAAAATGGGTCAAACCGTTTCGGAGGAGTATGGTAACTAAAAATCCATGTGTGACAAAATTGGCCCTGTCCGTTACTCCTGTATTTGAGATTTTTTATGGGTCACTTAATTATGAGGAGCTATTTTTTAAATATTTTAATGTTATAACATTCAATTACCATACTATTCAGAAATTTAAAGAAAAGATAATTTTATTTGTAATCGTTTATCAAACGGATAATGCGACCTTAAGTTATTCGTGGCTGCACGTCAAAAAGCATGTAACTAATATGAGTTCGAGCGTTTTAAGCTGTTAAATGATTCTGATTCAAATTCAAATGTTTTTTTTATTCAAATAAACTTTTACAAGTACTTTTGAGTCGTCGAATGAATCTACCACTGGTTCGGAATGCCATTCCTACCGAGAAGAACCAGCAAAAAACACGGCGGTTGCTCTTTTGAAAAAAAAAATTTACAATTTCATTAATTTGTAGAATACATACGAGTTTAACAGCTGTCCTTAGCATTGCTGGACCTACTCTAGCGGCACGCTATGATGGCCGGTTTGACACATTACAATAGTGATGTGGAATGTCAATTTATTCTCGAACAAAAAACAATTAAGTTTTGTTTTTGTACCTGATTAAATAGGTTTAATAAAACAAAAATGTATATGTTTATTTAATTTATTTGAACGAACTGAATATTTGAACGAAAATGAATATACATACTTTATATGCACACAAGAAACATATGAATACAAAAGATACCAAAAAAGGTGCCACAAAAGGCCATAATTAATCAGATTCGTCCATACTACTATTTTCACTGTCGTCACTGCTATCATCACATACATTAATAATTATATGTTCGTTTTCTATAATATTATCTATTTTCAACGTCAATTATTTTTAAAAATTTATTGATATTTTTTTGCGATTTCAGAGGTTTGTCCACATAGTGAAAATTGTTCATATTCACAAGTACATTCACCCCTTAAATGGTGCAAACTGATTTTTCTACACTTGTATACATTTAAGAAATCAATTTAATAAATAAATTTTGAGTCCTAAACCTAAAACTACATTCGATAAAATTTATGAATCTCTGCACATCACTATCGTCAATAAAGTAATACAATTATTTCCTTCAAAGTCGTTATCAATTAATACGGAACTTCATGAGCGGACAAACGTCAAACCGGCCATCATAGCGTGCCGCTAGTTTAGTCAAATCCATGTTCCTTTTTTCTAATTTTGAATGTTCTGTTCTACGAAGATTAAATTACCTACTACAAATATATTACGAGGCAACTGTAAGAATACTAATAGATTATGGTAAGTATCACACAACGGTGAGTAAGTACATTACTCATCTGCGGTTTGCCGATTATGACGGAGAGTGATTATGGCAGACTCTGGAAGACCTAGCAATGCAATGCTCTTTGCTCGATGACATCGGCAGAGTTTCTCAACAGTGGACCTAAAAATGAATATAAGCAAGAAAATTATGTCCAAGGCCACGATTACACTTGTAAGTTTTTACATAAGCAGCCTACGTAATCTTACAGTAACTAACATTTTCATACAATACATATCGTAAGTCATATAAGGCGATATACAGAAGAGCAAGCTGTAGGTAGAGCAAGGAACTTTCTCTACTGTAGAGTGTAAATACTAAATCTTTCATCTGTGAACTTCGACATTAGCATCTTGAAATACGCTTTTTTTTGATCCGCTACAAGTTAGCCCTTGACTGCGATCTCACCTGATGATGATGCAGTCTAAGATGGTAGCGGGCTAACCTGTTAGGGGCATGGCAGTTATATTAAGCCCATACCCCTATTGGGGTTCTACACGGCATGGTAACGGAACGCTAAATCGCTTGGCGGCACGTCTTTGCCGGTAGGGTGGTAACTAGCCACGGCCGTAGCCTCCCACCAGGCAAAACGCTTGTCAAAAACGTTTCGTTACACAAAATGCGTGAAAGCGAAGTTAAGGTTAATAATACTTAATTAATTAGATACCTATTATTACGAGATTTGCCAAAACTCTTTCTGCATAGTGATAGAACAGCATTCAACACTCATCGTTCTCATCGGTTTTCTATAGTTACCTAGAATTATAAATATAATATAGTGATGATAATGATAGATACCTACAGTTTAACTATCTTCATAACAATACAATTCAAATGAAAACAGGTACTCAGCGCTTCTGAACGCGCCCCATAGTAAGCGAAGTTTGGTTCTTATTATCCAATCAAACTTAATTAAATTTAGGCACGGTAACTTATTTACTACAATTTCATCCAATTCCCCTAATATAATTATGTAGTTTTAGGGCCTCTTTCACGACCTTCAAGTAAAGTTCCGAGTAGGATTATGTACCAATTTTGTGTACCTAAGTATTGAATTACATACATGTAGGTATGTATGTATATTTTAGAAAGTTGTTAAAAAGCATTTTTAAATGACCTAATAGAATAGAATAGTAATTTCTGAGAATTTTAGATATTCCTTAGTTAAACATCTTTAGGGTGAGCGAGGAAGCCATCAATCAACAGAATTATGGCTCTACGTTTGATCTGGAACTGATAATTAAAAACTTTTAGCTAGTCGACCAAGGCCAAAAATTCGAGCTCGACGCTCTAGACTACGTTAGGTATAAGAGGGCGATTTTTTGAAGCAACGTAGATTTTTCACCTTTCCAATCACTTGTAAACGTATCTTTTCCGAGCTATTGGTATGGCACAGGCAAGGATAGTCAGTCTCCCTTTACTTGCAACTTTCCCCCTTTAAGATAGCGTATTTGAACGGGTTTAACTGTAATGAGTAACTTCAATAGTATACATATTTTAATGGAAATCTGTCAAACCATAGGCAAATCATACTAATATTATAAATGCGAAAGTGTGTTTGTTTGTTGGTTTGTCCTTCAACCACGCCGCAACGGAGCAACGGATCGACGTGATATTTGGTATGGGTATAGTTGAGGACCTGAAGAATGATATAGACTTTGTATCCCGGAAAATTAATGAGTTCCCGCTGAAATAAAAAAAGCTTAAACCACGCGGACGGATTTGTGGGCATCCGCTTTAGTAAGTAATATAATTATATTCCTAGTCCGTGCCTATAACATTTCATACTTCTTTTCTATGTCGCACAATCGGTCTCCTCTTAAATTAATATTGTTGACCAACCGCGGTCCGGTTACCAGATCCGGTCGCCGTACCCATATTCCTTATCAGGCAATGGAAATATTCCAGATTATACCTAAGGTTTTTATTAGGCGAGCTGATTTATTTTTAAATTGCCCATTTCCCACTGTCAATTGTGTGCGATTTCGTCTCCAGGCTTATTCCATACAATCGCAAATAGAAAATTAATGATTTCCTGTCGATAAAGTAACCAGTACGACTACGAGTATATCCAGTAGGACATCTGATTCTGTACTGACAGCACAGGACTTAGATAATATTTTCAAAGAGTGATATCTCATCTAAAATGGCATTAAGGCTTGCAATTTTCTTATGCATTGTAAGTATATCTATTTATCTATTTATTATCTAACTACACATCGAAAATTAGTTTTTATGTCATTAGTCAAAAATTAAATGAATCTCTGTAAGTTTATCCCTTTGATCGTTAACGTAATGTACTTATTGGAAGTGTTTTTTTTTAAATTGCAAGATTGGCTAGTGCTTGACGACGATCATGCCTTATATGGAATTGAAGTAACGTTACCTTTTTATGTAAATGTTTTTATTTAGTTAAATTCTATAGATTTTTAATCTTTGAAACTTCATGTTTTTAATTTGAACAAATATAAGTTTCCAGAGTGTGTTTATAAAAGATTATATTGCATTTCGTTAGGAAATATTATTATCTAAAATAATAAGAATCAAACTTCGCATATATTGGGCGCGTTCGAAGGAGACGTCTATTCCCATCGAAATTTTATCTTTTAGACCATAAATAACACAGCAAAATAAATATTATGATGGCGCTGCATATCAATGCCATCGTAATATTTATGTTTCTCAAATGCTTCTGTTTGTACAAGGCATACATGATAAATATAGCATAACAAGAAAAAATGTGATTAAAATTATCTCGGCGCACCTGTTAAGGGCATATGTGTTTGAATAACGTTACCAGATTTTATTCGAGCCAGTAAGGGACAAAATGCTCGAAACAAAACGGGATTAATTACCTTTTTCACCCGGACAAATGAAAAATCATATAAAGTATTTTTAATAAAGTTTTAAGCTTCTTTTCATGATTTTACATTTATTATGTAAAAAATTCAACGGATTTCTAAATCAATAATATTTTTATCAATTCAGGTATATTTGCTTTCATTAGGTAATAGCATTTGTGACGACCTCCGTGGCGCAGTGTATAGCGTAGCGCTGTTGTCTTAACGCGCGGAGGTCTCGGGTTCGATCCCCGGCAGGGTCAATTTGGGAATTGACAAAGACAGAGATGCTAAAGAGGGACGATTTTCCCATTTGAAAAATGATTGGGATTTCATTCTTAGAAAACCCATCCATGGTTTGTTACACTCCTCAATCGAAGTTATATTTAGCCATCGAAAGACGTAGCGAGATCGTTTTTTTCTTCATTTTTCTAGATATAAGTTAGCCCTCAACTGCCATCTATTTCTAAGAAAATAGCGGGCTAACCTGTTAGGTGTAGGGGTAGGTAGGTACCTAGTACCTACGGCAGTTATTTTTTGTTAAGCCAATCTTCGATTGAATTCAGGAAATGATTTTATTACTTTTGACACAATATGTGTCTGAAATAAGAGATGTCTGACACTCTAATTTGAATTGTACGCTCAATTTTACCAGGCCCCTAATTATTTATAAAAGTTTTATCCAACAAAGTACAATAACGTCATTTGATACTAAATTGTACGACAGTACTGGTTATATTCGTAGTACAATTTAACAATTCTCTTTTTAACGACGTAACTTAGACGTCACGCTAAGTATTTAGTAACGAGTAAACGGTAGTAAAAAACAATGTTTTTTTTCATAGGAGTAAAGATTGTTTACTAATATTTTCAACTAGGTATTTGCCGTTAACCGTTGAACCGTTTAGCTGTAGGTTAACATCGACGTCTAAATTAACGTCTTCATCGAGTATATCCTTCTATATATGATACATTTATTTGCAGGTATCCGCAGTAGTAATACTAGCGCTGCCATCCGACTCTGAGAGTCGTTTGAAGCGAGACGTGTTGGAAAGCATGAAAGACGCTATGTCAGAGGCTGGGAAGTCAATTAATCAAGCAGGAGAAGCAATCGCAGACGCAGTAATGCCTACAGAGAAGAGTACTATGGACAAAATTATAGACGGGGTCAAGGGACAATAGTAACTATTTTCATAACAAATAGATGTTTTGTCACACATAAAATTTTAAGAAAATAATATTTTTGTTTATTTTTTCCAATTAAAATTCATTTCATCCCCTCATTTAAATTGCTATTTGCTACTTTAATTGTAATAATTAGGCAACGAAAACAGACTGTTTATATACTTTAATACATACTGCCATTTCTCTTTACCTCTAATCAAAAAGTACCTAAGTTAATTTATTAAATGCCTCCTTGATAACTCCGCTACTTTGCTTTTCGTCACGAAGTCTAATGCCAATTATTATTTTACAACTGTAACAAATATAATTTTTTGGTACGATAATGAAGTCTCATTTAAAGAACCAAGTCTAACTACCTAGGTATAATATAAATAAATAAATATACATAAACAGGCCCTAGGGGCCTATACCATCGCCTAGACTCTAGGCCCTAGAGCAATATTATTTTAATATTGTTCTCCCCGCCTTGAAAAGTGTGCCATTTTGCAGATTTCCTAGATTTTAAAGAAAACTATACAAGCTAGGACAAAACGGTCAAATATATTTTTTTTTCTGAAGGGTGCAAGCTCTCATAAAATATATAGGCTAAGAGATAGCTGCACTTATGGTAAGTATCGCCTGCAAGGCAGATTCAGTATTATTTTGGTGCGTGTAGAACTCCTCTGGTGGAATTTGTGATGGTCTGCCCGCAAACGGCTGGAGACCTGACTACTTATCGAAATTTAAAAAAAAAAACACGAAAAATTGAAGCGCTCCATTATGTTTTGTGACCTTACAACTTTGTAACAACAATTAGAACTTCGCAGAAGTAGTTTTATCAACACAAAACTGCATCTATGTCGGCTCAGTAGTTTTTTTGACCAGCGTGGTGGACTATGGCCCAATGGTAATGAAAAGAGGTGTCAAATAGTGTAAAATTTTAATATTCTGATAATTTTTTTGTTTAAATAGGTATATTAGTTCAGAAAATTCGTTAAAAAAATTGTATTTGGTAATAGAATATCCGATTTGAGTTATTTAAGTACCTATTCAAAATAAAATATTATATCACCTTTTAGATCACCTGTGATAATACTAATATAAATCATAATTTTTGACGGCCTCCGTGGCGCAGTGTGTAGCGCTGTTGTCTTAACGTGCGGAGGTCCCGGGTTCGATCCCCGGCAGGGTCAATCTGGGAATTTATAATTTCTGAATTTTCCCTGGTCTGGCCTGGTGGGAGGCTTCGGCCGTGGCTAGTTACCGTCCTACCGGTAAAAACGTGCTGTCAAGCGATTAAGCGTTCCGGTACGATGCCGTGTAGAAACCGTATAGGGGTATGGGTTTAATATAACTGCCATGCCCCTAACAAGTTAGCCCGCTACCATCTTAGACTGCATCATCACATACCATCAGGTGAGATCGCAGTCAATGGCTAACTTGAGGAGGATAAAAAAAAATACAATCTAGAACAGGAAAATTAATAGAAAGGAGATATTTAAATAGGTCATACACACGAACACTAACACTCAATTTGGCATAATTAAACAATAGTCTAGGCAATGGGGCGGTCCGTTGTATGGAGACCCACGTTGTATCTGTTTACTGTGCCCACGCATTAAATCCCCCGTCGATGAAACTTGGCTGGGTTTCATTTAGTATTGGATGATCCAAAACATACACAAAATATCCAACAGAAAAAAACATCCGGAAGTTAGGTATTTATTATACCTAAAACTTAAAATGTATGATTGTATAATTTCTCGAATGCTTTCTAAAATAATAGTAGGTAGTATACTCAAAACCGAAATATCAAACGAAAAAATCATGCAGAACATCGATATTTAAACAAAATCGATTTGATAATAAAATACTATCAAATCTAAACTGCGTTTATGCGATAATGTACCTTCCTGCTATAATAATTGGGTATAGCATAAAAAAGCCTTACCTACTTCCTGTCTGATTTTTTTGTGGATATTTATAATAATTATACGTTTAACTCTGTAAAAATGAGGGATCTTTGGAACTAGATTGTACAAAAACTTTAAGTTGTACTGAAAATATTGTTTTTTTAAAGTGTTCCTTGATCTTTTACGATTAATTTGAAATAACTTTTGTCTAAATAATGTCTCAAATTAAATCACAATAGTCGGAACGCGATAACGCCTTTTTTGAGATTCCCATGAATTTCCCGATAATTTTCTGCTGTTACTATACGATTTTTGACCACTTTTTTTAATTACGTCATACTCCATTTAACTGAAAAGCGAATGGTATTTATTTGGTAATGAAATTTAAAGTATGTTTTGAGTATATTGACCCTTAATTAATTACCTATAAATAAGCTCATAACATTTATTATGATACGAGTTATAGTTTACAAGCTATGATGTGTTAAAGTTGACTAAAAATCGCAGCTCAGTAAAATAAGTCTTAAATTAGTTAAAAAACACGTCAAGCCTCGAGTTTTGTATGCCCCAGTGTTGCCCGACTTTCAAAGTTTCGCTAGGTAGACTCTAGAGTTGCTTTTTTATAACGTAACCGTAACGACTAACGCCGCACTATGCACTTTGATCAGTGTAGTGCATAGCGATTAATACTAATTCTAAACACATTTTTAATGTGAGTGAGGGTAAGATGAAAAATGGGGGGAGATAAAAAAGGAGAATAGCGCCGAACATTGAGGAATTATATGAGTAATTTTAATACAGGAAGCATCATAGCATACACCCTTTAGTCTCGTCCCGCCCTTCAGCCTGCGTCAGCAGCTAAGTGAGAGGGCGCGTGCGTTACGTGGTGTTTTTTGAAACGACATATTTCCGGCGAAAAGTTGGGATTTTCAATCTTACCCCGCTTGTTGTATCTTTTTACCCAGGTTAGTAACATTGATTTTGTTTGGATATTGACAAATATATTTCGCACTATATAGAGGTCATTAGTAAATTTCTCCTATTTAAAGATTTATCGTGCTTTTTATACTAACCCCGGTAAAATTTAAAGGGGTAAGATGGTAATATAAATCATTCCGTCTTACCCCGCTAACGAAATACATAGAAAAAGACACCGGTTCTAAAACTGTAGTAAAGATCAATTTTCAAATCATCGTAAAATTGGGTTGAAAAACCTGTAATTTTTTTTGCATCCACCACCACTGCAGCCTATTAACGTCCCACTGCTGGGCACAGGCCTCCACTCTCATAGCAGAGGGAATTAGGAGCTTAGACCCACCATGCTGCTCCAATGCGGGTTGGCGGGCTCTAACGACTATTATCATGTCATTGATGTAATTTTTTTTGCATAATATAGTAAAAATACTAATATCAGCCTATACTTAATTAAAAATAATAGTACATTACATCGCCAGACCGGGAAGTACGCGTTTTCTGGTCGAGTGTTAGTTAGACAGAAATGCTCTCCCGGTCGAGGTATGTATAGTGCTTTTCTAAAAAATTAAACAAGTGACTTTTTTTTAAATATATTGTATTATGTAATTAAAAGAAAGTAAATAAAAAAGCAACCTACTTAAGAAATATTAAAAGTTAAGTTAGTTATA
The DNA here is from genome assembly GCA_964035005.1 of Erebia palarica. NCBI lineage: Eukaryota > Metazoa > Arthropoda > Insecta > Lepidoptera > Nymphalidae > Erebia > Erebia palarica. The sequence goes on from OZ035983.1 coordinate 14,853,793, forward strand.
TTTGAACTACTAATTGAAATTGTAATTAGTTTTCCGGGTACATTTATGTTTGTTTGACCGTCGGAATGTACGGATTGGTCTTGGGAATTAACTATAAGTAAAAAAAACCACTATGATTTTTTTTTTGCGCTGTGAGTGCTGAACGCGTAATACGGTAGAGTTCCAAATTTAAACTATTTAGGCCAAAGAACATTATAACAAGTTACAAGATATTCAGGAAGAAAGATTCCAAATTCAAACTTATGATATGTAATGAAAATAAATAACTACAATCTTTACTGGCCTAGGCCGGGAAGTTTAACTTTCGAACTCATTTACAGGGTATGAAATGTGCACATTTCATATCATTTTTTAGAAAAATAATTTCACTTATTCTTTGCAGAACTTTCGTTTTGCCAGTAGGTACATAAAAGACGGGAGGCTAAGTAGGGTGTGAACCAATAGTTTTTGTTTCAGGAAGAAAATGACTCATAACTATGTCAGAAAATCCTTACGGGCGATTTGTTATATATCTACTGCGGAGGACTTGGCAACTGCCATACGGAGAGCGGAGAACAAAGAAATAACAATGCACGCAGCAGCTAAGGAATATAAGATAATATAAAGCTAGTTCGACTGATTTTCGTTACCTGAGATTTATGCTTCGAGGCCTGGAATTCTTTTCTTAAATGGTTAATTGTGTGTTATTTTTGTATTTTCAAAAATATACTACTTAAAATTTAAAGGTTTTTATTTTATTTATCAACCCAACTATCTACTCAAAAACGTGAGCCTTTTTTTTTTTTAAATATCATATCAAACGATTTGATAACCTCAGACTGCCTTTTTAGGGGTAAGATTGATATATATTTTTCATTGATTATTATTTTTCAAAGCGATTTTCGAATTTCAGTTACTTTCATGCTATTTAGGTCGTAGAAGCCAAGAGTTTATTAATTATCACGAATGCATAACGACCATGAATACAATTCTAGTCACTATATCAATCTTACCCCACTGCAGTTCCATCTTTCCCCTGCATTTTCTTTCTGGAGTGCAAATTTATTAACCTTTTTTTAAATCAAACAATGTTTCAAAATGATCTCTGTCGGCTCTAGGGAAATATGTATCCTTCTGTGATTTTTCACTCAAAACAAAATTTTAAGCATTTAACATAAAACCCTGTTGTAAAAATAATTTACAATGTATCTCATCAAAAAACCATTCTGACTTACCCCCACTCACCTTACTTCATATTTGGAGGCCCGATTGTCTAAGAAAATCATCAATCATTTGCGAGCTTAAAACGTTACTACTACTCGAACTCTTTAAGGAGTTCATAAGTACTTGCATTTTGGTATGTAGGCATCTATGAACTCCTTAAAATAGATCCTTATCCGTGATCAGCGAAGAAGAGTGAAAAGGCACGCATTTTATTTTTTCGAACTGCGCGCGCATAATATGTTGCGCGCGCCGTCACCTTGCGGGATAGCCAGCCAGCAATAGCCAAGGTCAACTGTGTGCTATCGACTCGTTTGGCAGTTGCGACGTCATTTGCACGAAGCCACTTCATGATTTCTTGTTGATGTATTAGTCGAAATTTTCCACAGAAGGATATCTGATTCGGTACTAACAACACCTGACTTAGATATTATTTTTCTTAAACGTAACATAACCTCTGAAGCGGCAGTACGACTTTTAGTTTTCTTGCGACATGTAAGTACAATCTTATACATATATCTATATTAGTGAACGTTATTTACTCGTCTAAAAATCGGAGTGTTAATCTGTTCATATTATATTATTATTATGTATTTAATATTTATCGTACATGTTTATCCATATTATAGTATATCTTAGATGCTGATTACTGATAGTTATACTAATGTGTGTATGTATATGTATATACTTAAAACTTAAAGAACGTTTTCTTTATACTGTGCTAATGCTAATTATACTAATTACATTATTTTCTTGTTAGGTAGATACTAAATACCAATTTTATTTAGGCACTAATTACTCTTTATTTATCATATTAAGTATAAAGAGGTGAGGTATGTTAGTTTGTGAGTTTATATGAATGAGGTAATCTCCAGAACTTATCATCCGATTTTAAAGTTTCTAATATTGAATAGAAGCAGGCGTTACTTTGCGGAAGTCCATGATAGTGAATGAACTAGAAGTTTAATTCGCTATAATCCGCTACAGTAGACAAATCTGTGTGGTACAGTGCGTGTCTTTCACCTGCAGCATGCGACACCCACCACCCAGCAATTCGCACAGGCACAACACCACACCACACAAATCCTCCAAATCACTCTCAACGTACGTTTCACTCCGAAGTCCGACACCGGAGCATCTTCAGGAGATGTTGACTCGACAATGCACGATTGTGAAGCTTCACAATCGTGCATTGTCGAGACACAGATTTGTCTACTGTAGCGGATTATAGCGAATTAAACTTCTAGTTCATTTACTTTAAAGTTTCTTACACTGATAAATAGTGCTATTGGTTTATTATAAACTTTATATCTACTGTTTTATATATTCTATTGTTTCATTCAAAAATTGTAACCAGTAACCCACGCACTCTTAAAACCAATGCTTAAGTAACTGAACAGCCAGCTGATTCATTATTTCTTTAAAACATTTATCAATTGAGTATTTCTATCTTCTTTACAGTTTTGTGCACTGCACAGTGCTATCATCTGAATCTTAAAAGCATTTGAAGAGGACGAGATGGAATCTACGAAAGAAGCCGTTAAGGATGCTGGGAAAGCAGTATCAAAAGCTGCATGCACAGCGGGGACAGCAGTCGCAGACTCTGCTAAGTCTACAGAGCAGGCTGCTGTGGACAAAGTCTTGGACGGGGTCAAGACCCTTAAAGATTAATATGAAAACGAATCAATGATTTAGAAAACCGCACTTTTAATATACAATATATATGTACACACAACAACATATAGTACAAATTTTAAGCATGAAGATAATTAAAAAGTTTAAATTATTATTGCAGTTGAGGGCTAACTTGTAGCGGTTAAAAATGTTTCAGGTTATTAAACTCTATTTTATAATTCGTTACTCCACTATTAAAGTACAATAAAGAATATAATATTGTAATGTTTATATTTTTAAATGATAATGCAAACTGCCATCTCTACCTCTGTACTTGTGATATAAATAAAACAGGATTGATTATAACTTTTCTAGAACTAGATTTAGCTAGTTTAGAGTAGCAGTCAAAAACCAGTTCTTTTATTTTTCAAATATAAAATGCACTAGAAGTCACAAAATAATAAATGTCTCCGTTAAAACAGTATTTTATTTCAAATGAATCTTATACCAAGTAGGTATTATAGGACAGTCGTGGTCTGAAAATGTTACCACTTTGCGGTTTATATCCACACTTAATCACCCATATATTATTCTGTGCCCATACACTCATCCGTGCCAGAAAGTCATGAATATACCTATTATATTGATGCGATTCTTAGACAATAGACGTATCCTATACTCTATATCTATGTGATTTGATTAGGCATAAGTAGATCATAGATCTTTGAACATGTTTACGGTAGTAAATATTCTATCGTTTGCTGCCTACACCACCCTAGCGGCCAAAACGTGCCACCAAGCGATTCCGTACCGATTAGGGGTATGGGTTAATTATAACTACCATGCCCCTAACAGGTTAACCCGCTACCATCTTAGACTGCATCATCACTTAACAAGTGAGATTGTAGTCACGGACTAACTTGTAGTGGAAAAAAAAATCACAATGTGGTCCCACCGCTAAACTATGACAAGCTGATGCTCAAGAATCAGGGACAGTTTGTTACATTATGATATATAGGTACGTACTATCATATCCAAATACTATTAGGATATTAAAAATAGATTTATCTCTTTTCCTCTTATGATTACAGTCACTCGAGCGGAAAGGATTAAAGGCTTACTATTATCCTAATAACATCTGGATATGATAGTACACAATACGCCAATTAGACCGTTATTAGGCATCGCCTGCTATACCATATTAGCAATTGCGAGATCTGAAAAATACTCCTTGAAGTATGTAACAAATCTCTCATCAAAACCTCTCTGTAAAAGAAATGGCTACCGACTCTCATATAAAAAAAACTGTTTCATTCCACCCTTGATCACGTCACTTTTAATACTGTTTTATTAGGTAAGTATATATATGTCACCGTAAGATTTTAAAATCCGTTAGATTATAATCTAACTCGCGAAATTGAAAACTGTTGAAAGATTACAATTTAACATATTATTTTCCGGTAGATTGTAATCTGATAGATATATTAAACCCGATAAAACCTAAGTGGTTTACCCACTACCTCATTATTTATGTGAAACCTTAACCTAACCTACAAGTGACAAGAAAACGTAAATACAATGAATATTTCAAAAATTGACACTCAGAACATTGAACAGTTCACAATCTTCCGACAGTTTACAATTTCGCGAGTTAGATTATAATGTAACGGTTTTTACAATCTTACGGTGACATATACATAAAAGGTTTTCTGGGATGTTCATGCATAGCATGTATTTTATTGGAATACTATATTGCCCGCGACTTCGTCGACGTGAATTAGGTTAACATTTGTATGGAAGTATGAATTTCGGCAAGGCTTATATTTATATTAATATTCATACTAATATTATAAATGCGAAAGTGTTTCTGTCTGTCTGCTACGCTTTCACGGGCCATCTGTTAAACCTAGTTTCATGCAATTTGGTGTATATATATATATTGGATAGGTTGTATCCCGGCATCTTATAAGTCACCAGCTGGTGCCCGCGATTTCGTCCGCGTGGTTTAAGTTTTTTTTTGATTCCCGTGGGGACTCCTTAACATTCCGGAATAAAAAGTAGCCTGTCACTCCCCAAATCCTAAACTATACCCAAGCCAAAAATCACGTCGATCCGTTGCGGCGTTGATTGAAGGATAAATCAACACACTTTCGCATTTATAATATTAGTAAAGTATGATATATAAACCTAGTATTTCAACTTTTATTATGAGTCTTTCGAAGCCCATGACATATTCCATTTGGACGGCACCTGGCGTAAAAAAGCGCTAGGGGGCTCACAGTGACGAGAGATTTACATAAGTTTAAATTGCTTTTATATAATATGAAGTTTTTATTTAGTGTACCTTAAAGAACCACTTCCTGGTTTCCGATTCAGCTCACATTTTGCATACACGTTTAGTTTGGATGACGACGCTCGATGTTAGTGACGTCGTTTTAAAAGAGATTGCTCTGTCCCCATACAAAGTTCGCCTAAGAACAAACCGTCATAAAACATTGATTACTGGGTTCAAAATAATACATTTAAATACTTCAGAGTAGATTGAAACAACGGACACTTCTGAGAATTTACTTATTACCAAAAATACTTTCAATTTTGAGGTTATTTCAACTCAATCTACTTGAACAAATAAATATCATTTTTATCTAATAGTAATAGAGCTGTAAATGTAGATAAGACAAGTTATGTTTATAAAAATATTACAGATGGCGTTATTAATAAGTATGCAGGTATCCTTACCTCGTTTTAGTTTCGTCGTAGTTCATCGAAAACTTCACAGATGGTGTTATAAATATTAAATTATTGTACTTTCACTAGATGGCGTTGCGAGATTCAGAATACTAGCGCACTTAGGGCTCTAAGCTGCTTTTATGTTGTTTCGATCCAGCGCTCAAACGGTGGTATTGTTTATTATTTTAACCTGTAAGTTATTGATCTGTGGATACTAACCGAGAAACCGGAAAAGTATGGTTATCAATGTAATACCCATTTATAATTTTTTTATTAATTTCAAGTGTCTGTTGAATTCTTATATTTATAATAAAGGTTACAAAATAAGCTAAGAGTTACTTTATATTTCAAACAGATGTTAATTCTTAGCTTGTTTTCAAAAATGATTTAGTTTCACTTCATGCTATAGATTTTTTGTTCGTTTATTGTTGAAATAGAAGAAATACTAGGAATATGATAAAGCCTTGCCCGAGTATTCAAATAAAATAAATGCTATGGATGGACACACTCCAAAAAAACTCTCAATGTGATAATATTAGTGAGGTGATATTATTTTAAAGTTCATTGATTGGTCTCTAAATAATAATTGGCAGAATGATAGCAGCCCATTGAATCGAAAAAGTGCAAAACAGATCTGATGTAATAGGTTCGTACCTATTACATCAGAAATCTGTTCAGTAGTGGGATGATCATAGAAATCTTAATAAAAGGGCAAAAGGAAGGAAGGAAAGGACAATACGGGGATGACATTAATTTAGTCCAGCTATCTCTTAATTATACTATGGCTCTATTTAGTAATTGGTGGAAAAGTGGCAAATAAAATCAAAATAATAATAAAATAAAAATACTTAAAATTGTAAGAATAAAACAGCAATCCGTTTCCGACACTAGCATTTACAGAGAGAGTTTCCCTCTGATAAATGCTAAATGGCTGGACGAAAGATACAGACACAGAGCGCCCCTAAATCTACTAAAAATTAATTATGTATTTTAATTTAGATATAAACTGTAAGAGACTGACTAATGACAAATACTTGATAATTACCTAATTATTACCTATATACCTATTAATGTTGTTGTTATGGGGAAAAGATCGAATAAATAGTACTTTATTTTCATTCATTGTTTTTTTCGTTTTTATTTTTTACCTTAAAATAGTTAATGTACTTACTTTATGTAGTGGCAACCCTAGGGGGCACGTCTATTGCACGAAACAACTTCATGATTTCTTGCTACGAAATTTTCCACAGAACAGAAGGACATCGGATTCGGTGCAAACAACACCTGAATACTTTTGTCTCGTAATAGTGTCACTGACTTTCTACGTGTCTACTTGTGTCTGGTAAGTACATGACTTATCTATTAATTACTCGACTGCAGATCGGAGTGGTAATGTTTTAATATATTATTTTATAACATAATTTTATTTTCAATATTTATATTCTATATTATCTATATACATATACTCCTATATACTCCTACATATTTGCATTAATTAATATGACTAATTACTTATGTACCTAAATAGATGGTTATTTTATATAGGTACTAGGTAGGTATTTTTACTTTTTATTTTACCTTAAGTAATTACTTTTTGTTGAATATTTTTAATATTATAAAGTGGCTAGACTTATTTGTCTGCATGTAGGAAGTTTTACATTGATAGCTACACAGAATGGTCCCGTCTAAGAAAAAAATTGATTCCTCGTTCTTAGGCCTCCAGTAAAGCAAATTTTGGTAATTTTCGAGTAATTAATTTTATTTTTAGTTTTATCGTGAGATTTCAGAGAAATACATTGTTGATTTTCTTTTTCTTTTAGTTTTGTAGTTTTTGCCGAGCATTTTTTAAATTTTGTTTCGTGAACGAGGTTCTTATCAAGTGTAATAAATAATTACCATCGGAAATCTTTTGGTCGTAAGTGACACATTTACGTTTGACAGGGGTAGAGTAAAATTTTCATTTTAAGATTAAATAAAAATACTTATACCTACCTGTCTAGTGTCTACGACACTAATAGTCAAAAAATTTGGTACTCTAATGGGCATCGGAAATCGGACTTCAAAGACGGTAAGGTGGAAATTTCTGTATGAATAAGGGCCCAGAACTAGTCGGGTTCGAAACTAGACGGACATTTTCCGACAAAACCAGTGAGTTACAACCAGTGATATATTTATAGTTATAAATTTCTTTAGGAACAATTTGATTCTAAAAATAGATTTTTGCCTATTTTCACAATTTTATGACAGTAGGAAATTTCTGGATATAAGCATTTACCACAAAAATAATAGTTTTTTTTAACTATTTGGCTTACCTATTTTTTAGTTTTTATACAGTCATTAGGCAGAACAAAACAGAATAACACTCAGTTACAGAAATAACTTTATTCTATTATTATCCTTCTGACAATCAAGTAGTTATATAGCTGTCTCGCCCCCACAAGTTTTTTTACCTGCATTTGCCAGCTTTACAATGTTGTCGACCAAAAACAAAGTTAAAAACCGGTCAAGTGCGAGTCAGACTCGCGCACAAAGGGTTCCGTACCACCACACAATATATATTATTTTAGTAAATAACAAGAAAGATGTCATAACAAGTAACAACACGTAATTAGCTGTGAAATAACTGGTTTACAAATGGCGCTAAGCTGGTAGCGCCTGACAAACAATTCGGAACCCTAAATAACAAAAAACACAAAAATTAAATTTAGATTAGATAAGAAGAATTAGGTATATTAGATTTAACTTTTAGAAATATGCAAATTAATCCCTTTTGTATGATACCCCACCCGATCTGGTAGCCCCACTCTAAATTTTGACCACCCCTATTTCTTGCTGATTTCTTAAAAAAATGATTTAAGACTGTAGTAGTATCTAGTAGTGATGTAGTAGTTAAGAGTAACAGATTTAGTTTATTTTCCTGATTTACATTAACCTCTTTCAAGTCTAATAATAATGTCTGATTTTTCTCTTTGTAAAACCCTATTCGATTTTGATCTAGTAACCCCACTAAAATTTATTTTTTAATTCTTTTATTTGCTATAACGTTGGACAAACATTACTATTAAACTACTTCAAACTACTATTAAAACTATTCCAAAGTTCAATGCCATACTTATCTATACTAATATTTATTTTTGAAAATTCTGGTACCAATAGAAAGCCATATTATTTGTGAGTGTCATAGGCTATATATTAACCCGAAAAATTAGAGAGTTCTCGTGGGAATTTAAAAAACTTATTTCACGCGGTCGAAGTCACGGGCATCTGCTAGTTTGCAATAAGGTTGGACACAAAGTGCAAGGCCATATAGGTACTTCTTAAAATTCTACATAAATATTTAGCATTAGTAAGTTACCTACTGAAATAAGTAATGAGACGAACGGACATAGTCGCACCATATGGAGTTTGTTTCTTTCCTTACCATTTTGGTATGGAACCCTAAAAACGGTTTTATTAATTCTTTATTTCTATAAGAGATTTTTTCTTTACAGTTTTGCGCCTGTACCAGCGCTATTATCAGAACGTGAAAACCATTTGGAACAGGACGTGATGGAATCTACGAAAGACGCCGTGAAAAATGCTGGCAAAGCAGTGAAAGAAGCCGCAGAGAACGCAGGATCAGCTATTGCAGACGCTGTTAAGCCTAAGGAACCGAGTGCTGTGGACAAAATAGTGGACGGGGTCAAGAGTCTTAAAGATTAATAATTATGATAACGAATCGATGATTCTGAGAAGCATGAAACAAATTCTATTGATAATATAAAAAACTTGAACTAAAATTTGTTTCATGCTTTCATTTAATTTATTACTACATGATAAAGTAAAGTAAATGTTAATGTTTTTGAATAATAACTAAATACTGCCATTTCTCTCTACCTCTTTACTCTCTAGTGGTATAAAATGAAGAACAAGATCTACTTAAGTTACTTAATTTACGTATCATACTAATATTATAATTGCGAAAGTTTGTTTGTTTGTTGGTTTGTCTTTCAATCACGCCGGAAAAGGGCAACGGGTCGACTTTATTTCTTGCATGGGCATTGTTGAGGACCTGTAGAGTGACATAGGCTACTTTTTATCCAGGAAAAATAGAAATTCCGGCGGGAATTAAAAGACTTAAACAACGCGGATGAAGTCGCGGGCATCAGCTAGTTTAACAATATTTTTACCTTTAAAACTTCTGTGTAGCAGCCCGCAACCATATCTACCTATCTCATCAATACATTTCGCACTTCGCAGTCTAAAACCAATTACTTTAAATAAGTACAACTATCATAAATTTTTTTAATACAACATTAAGGGTTTATTCGCAACAGCCGAGACGAACAGTTGTAAGTTGTAACAGTTGTAACCAAACAAGTCATAGGTAAGTCCACGTGCAAAAACTTACTTCCGTCTTTAGTAAGGGCAGTATTTTATTAGGTTTAGGGCTAATTGTTCAATCGTCAGATAAAGTTTATCGGGGGAATAAATTTGACGCTTCGACGGATTTTCAATACAAAATATGCCAAAACGTCAAATTTATTCTTTCGATAAATCTGACGATTGAAAAATTAGAAGAAAGGTAATGTATTCTTTAGGTTTTTTTTTTCTATCAACTACAAGTTAGCCCTTGATTGCAATCTCACGTGATGGTAAGTGATGATGCAGTCTAAGATGGTAGCGGGCTAACCTATTAGGGGCATGGTAGTTATATTAAACCCATACCCCTATCCGGTTTCTAAACGGCATCGTATCGAAACGCTTAATCGCTTGGCAGCACGTTTTTACCAGTAGCCACGGCCGAAGCCTCCCACCAGGCCAGACCAGGGAAAATTAAGAAATTATAAATTCCCAAATTGACCCTGCCGGGGGTCGAACCCGGAACCTCCGCACGTTAAGACAACAGCGCTCGACGCTGCGTCACGGAGGTCGTCAAAATCGTTGGATTTTGACGACCGTATCGTAGTTCTTAATTGTTCTCTGATAGTTTTATTTACTTTTGAAACTAAGGCTAGGCATATATTTTAATTAAAACTAAGAACTAATTATATTTACAAAAATACACGCCGTCCAAGTGATCATTAATGGGCAGGGTGCCCAAAACACTGACGCTGTTACCTCGTTGAATCGCAAGGCTAAGCCGTTGGGCTAAATAAGCGCTAGCTCTTTGGTCACTAGAGGCGTGGATAATTTTTTGGGGCACGAAATTTATAAAATTCTTCGTATCCGATGACCATGGACCCAGAGTCTCAAAAGCAAGCGCCGCAAAAACGTAGTCCTTACAGTCGCAAATATTCAGTCCTATGACTGAATATTTGCGACGCTTCATCAACTGAGCAGATTCGGCAGCAGAAGGTGGGTGCCCAGTGCCCACCTATAGGCACGAGCCCGGTAGATGGGATACTGCCAACGTATCAACGCAGGTTGCATCCCACACCAGTGCACGACCCATCGACCACGGTACTATAGTGTGCTATAGTCATCCTGTCCGGCCTTTTGTCGTTATCCCTGAACAAACCGGAGGGTTCCAGTTGTGAAGGGATGGGGGCAGTGGCCAGAGCGCGACGGACTATATCGTTGAGAGCACCGTGGCGATACAAGATTGAAATATTATTTACCTACCTATCTACTAAAAAGACCAGTATCTCACAAAATAATACACGTGTAATAGAAAAATTATAAACATACAAAACGGAAATCGGAAACCTAATTGACTGCCTTAAGGCTGATAGCTAAGTTAGGCCACCTAGGGAAACAATTTAAGAATATCTTGATTTCCTCTCAAAGTCATAATTATTTTGTAATCTTAGTTTATTAGTAGATAATTCTCAAACGTCTTTGAAAAAGCTCTTGTCATACCTATCCATAAATCTGGCAATTAATCTATATACCTACTAATCTGCGTTTGCGTGCGTATACTTCGTCTGCGCGGAACGAGGTTTTTTGGTTCCCGCGGGAACTCCTTCATTTTCCGGCCTAAGTGCTATTCCAGACTATAATCTGTCTCTGTGCCAAATTTCAGCCAGATCCGTTCAGCCGTTGGGGCGTGATTGAGTAACAAACATCCATACATCCATACATCTACACATCCATACATCCAAACATCCATCCAAACTTTCGCATTTATAATATTAGTAAGACTAGTAAGAAGTAAGATTAGAAAGAGGTAAAGTTTGTGAGTTTGTGACGCAGGGGGTAATGTTTGGATCTACAGAACCGATTTCGAAAATTCTGTTACCAATAGAAAGCCACATTATTTGTGAGTGTCATAGGCTATACATATATTACCTAACTCGAAAAATGAAAAGACTTTTTAGCAAAGTGAGTCGGAGAAAAAACGGTCTTACGAACGCTGCCTTAACGATGAGAGATTTAGGATTGAGTTCTAGAGAAAAGTTGTAGAGCTTGATAATGCCTACAAAAAAGTCAGCGATGTGTCTAACTTTTATATTTAAGTCACAAAAAGTAGTTTATATACAAAAAAAAAAAACGTTAGGTCATGTTTATTAGTCATATTATCAACAATTATTGAAATCTTATCAAAATAAGTAAACTTATCGTCTCAAGTGTTTGAAACAAAAGACTTTTCCCTCTTACTGCATATAATTTGGACGAATGGTTAAAGAGGTGACATGTACACTCGCGCGGTTGGCTTCTTACGCAGCGGACGTTGACGATATTGAAATTTTCAACACGTAATACGCACACGTTCGATATTTGAAACTCGGTAATATAGCCAAACTGGCATGCAAGCACATGAGTAAAGAAACGGAACAGAGGCAAAGCTTCATACAAGCGCACTACGATAGGTACACTACTACAAGCTTGAGGCGCGTGTGTGCGTGAGCACTCGGGCTACGTCACGTACGGAGAGAAACCGGTTTGAACCGGCTCGGTCAGTGCTCAAGCTCAGGGGCTGCAGTACACGTCGCGCGTCGTGTTTTCATATTTAATGTTAATGTCAATAATTTAGTAATTTAAATAGTGTTTTAATGTAATTTTACTTATAAGTGTAAATATGGTTTACTGTACAGTGTGTATGAATGAACAATAATAGAATGAATAAAAACACATCATTTTTTACCTATCCCAAAGACTCTAATAAGTAGTACTAACTTGATTAAAATTTATTATTTTTAATGTGTAGAGTAGATAGACCATACATATTAGATGTTATTGTGATATTCTGTAAACGCATCCATCTAATTTGACTAAACTGATACGCGCGCGGTTCGCCGGCCAGCCGTAACATCGCCAAACTCGCGTCGAAGCTCGCTCAATCTATTTAGTTTGTGTTTTCTGTACGCGTGGATTATATTTAAATCAATGTTTCTCCGTTACGGTTCGTGCGCAACGTACCTTGCCCAGCTGCCAGGACTTGTCAAAATTTTATTGTGGAAAACAAAACATTTAGAATAAGTAATTTTTAAAAAAAACGAGCGAGCCTTACAGTAGGTAGTCGCATATGATGTGGCATGTGACATCTCACTTTAGTAATAAAAGTTATTATTTTTTTCAATCAAAATTAAAAATATCAATGGAGAAGTTTCCTAAACATTAGAATAATTTTTTTCTTTTTTTGAGTCGCAAGATCATAAAAAAAAGATTAAATTTGATAGAAGATTTTTTTAATACCTTGAAAAATTATAAAGTTACCTAAGAAAATATTTCAAAAAAACACAATGCTTAGAAAATCATACTAGATTTTCTAATATGATAGAAAAAAGTGTGTATGTCAGCACGAATGGAGTATAGATTAGTAAATGAGGGTAAATGTTTTATGTCTTGTGATCTTAGGGATCCTTTCCAAAGAATTTCAAAATGGCGCTGACTTTTTTAAATTTTGATAACAGTTTCCTGTTTTGTGATCCCAAGGAACCCCAAATATCGATTTTGAACGAAATCGGTCAATTAACAAGGAATTTCAAAATGGCGCTGGATTTTTATTACTTACTTGAATTTTTTAACAATGATCTGCACTTTATTTAGACATTATTTAATCAACTGTATATATTTATTAATATAGTGTATAAAAACACTCTAAATTTAAATTAATAAATGTAAAAATACCTTAAAGTTTCAATAAATATTTCTCTTACATTTTTTATTTTCTCGCTGTTGAAGTGAAAAGTTGTCGCGATAGCAAAGTTTTTTGTTTCTTGTGCCTAGGAATTCCTCACTAGACTCAGGATTCTAATTTACCTAATCCTTCCTAGCTCGAATTCTTCACTAGCTCGGGATTCAAACTAGGCAATTACAACAAAAACAAACCTTGCATCTAGTTGAACAAATAACTATTGTTTATTAAATTGTATCCTCCTGTGCCAACCCTACCAAAATAGGTATACATTTTGCTCGCTCCATAGAAGCTTTGTCTCTGTTCCGTTTCTTTACTCATGTGATGCAAGTCCGCGCACGAGCTCGGAGGAATCGGGGTCTGAAGAAACGACGACTGTACGCCACCCCCGATCGTCGCTCCCAGCACTAGTTTCGAGCATGACGCGTGTAATTTTGCGATAGCAGTATTGTTTTGCACTTTAAACAAATCTAGGTCATTACTTTAACATTCCATAGGATATCTCGGAGCTCGCGCGTGTACTTAAGCATTAAAAATATAACCCTCTTTTTGGCAGTCAGGAAATAAATCATAGCACTCAGTACCAACCGAACCACACTCATAATTTCATCACAAGGAAAAATGTTTACCGCCCGACGAAGTGGGCACGGGTCTGCTACCTAGTTTGAACTAAATAACTATCGCTCAATATCTATTTTACCCAATTTTTGTTTTATCATCGACCTAAATAATATTTACCTGCTACCAGTGTCGTCTTTAGAGTTGCTGTAAAGTGTAAGTATATTGATCTATCGGAAGAAACATTTTGTAAGTGCTTGTAAACTTACCTAAATAGGTATGAGATGAATACGATTTTGTTGGATTAAATTCATCTTTGGTAGACCATAAAATCATAGGTAACCGAAACGAATAAAACGAATTTGATGTTTGTTAAAGGGATAGTTTGTATACCAGGGAAGGACATAGGCTACTTTTTATCCCGGAAAATTAAAGGATTCCCGGGGGAATCAAAATACCTTAATCCACGCGGACGAAGTCGCGGGCATCGTCTAGTAGATAATGTCTATGAAAATAAGGTGTAATCTCCAGACTGATATTCTTCATTAGTAACTTCGACTCATCCTCACTCGAGGCTTCAAGGAAGAACTCGAACGTCCCAGTATGCAAATAATGCTCAGTTGTGCTACAAACAGCAAATATGCGCAACCGACACCGTTGATCGTTGATAGTGGATACAGCAGGTAAATAAAGTTGGTAATTTATTTTTGTTTATAAGCAGCAGAACATGAACATGAATTCGTTACATTTCAATCAACCAGCAAGGATGACCCAAATCCTTGGCAAACGAAATCGTTACCTCCTAACGAACTGAGATCGCTCTTTAAGAGTTTCCGCACAGTTTCCGGTAGGTCGGATTTCGGACCTATAGCAAATTGTCTGTGTAAGCGCGCGAAAAAGTTATTGCAGAGTAAAATCAGGCAGGCGCGAATACCTGTCTCAATCTCGCAGTGAAAAAGTGGAAGTATTACTTTTATTTCTATGTATACTTGAGAAGGCTTTCAGTGTGAATTTAAAGAAATTTGCATTGTGCATTGTGGTATTTTTAAGAGCGGTGATAAACTAGACTAGTTCAAACGTTCGGCTCCCTATTCGGGTGGTCCGCGGTCAGATCCTGGGGCGCGCACTTTTAACTTTTCTGAGTTGCTTGTTTTATATAGCAATTAAATATCACAGTGAAGGAAAACATTGCGAGCAAACCTGCATGCCCAAGATTTTTCCAGAGCACTTTTCAAAGGTGTACGATGACCATGGCCATTCTCATTCTGAGATGAGACTCGTGCTTAATAGTGGCCCGGCGATTGGTTGAAATGATGACGAATCATTTGTAATTGTAAGTAACATAAGTAAGGAGTAAGATACAGGAGTAATAAAGCTCCGAGTTCTGACTGACAGTTGAAAGGAAAAATTAAAACCCAAGTAGACTCTGAGACCCCGCTTCGCTCTGCCAATTCGAATACCTACAGGAGTCATGAAGAACTATAGCTATCAGAGCGTACTATTTAAGCTGAATAAATATGCATAATAGTAGTTTTTTAGCCACCAAGGCGAGCATTATACTAAGCAAATGTTTTATAAATGCAAACAAATGCTCTTTGTAATTCATACAAAAATGTTTAACTCACCGTGAAAAGCTTTACTTTTTCTCTTAAATGTCGCGTACCTTGTAAAACGATGAGTTTGTACCTAATTTTTCTTTGAATGAATTAGGTACTTATTTACTAATAAAACATTATTACTTACTTGTTTAAATGATAATTATTTGAGAGAGATCTGTAACAAACTTATAAAAGGAGATATAGGACTGACCATATCAACGATGATAGATAGCTGGATCTAAAGACTTTTAGCACAGTAAACAGATAGGTACTTACGTATAGGTTTTCTTTATAATCGTGTTTTTAATATAGACACACGTAGTACCTATCAAATTGTTTGTATTCTGTTCCCCCACTAGGAAATCTATATACTTATATAAAATTCAAAGGCCTGACTGACTGACTGACTTATGCACTGCCTAAACCGCTGGGCCTACAGACATGAAAGTTTGCATAAATGTCCTTTATATTACAAGATATTTTTCAAATAAAATTTACGAAAAATAAAGATGATAAAGAGAAGTATGTCACAATTTTTAAAAATTCCACCTCCAAAAGGGTTAGAAGTTTGAATGAAAGTCCGTCGTTTTTCAAGCTATAGCCATGAAACTTGGTATTTGGGCTTCTGGTTTAAAATGATGAAATAGTTTGTCCTTCAATCACGCCACAACAGAGCAACGGAACGACGCGATTTTTTGCATGGGTATATTTGAGTACCTGGAGAGTGACGTAGGTTTTTTTTTATCTCGGAAAATTAAGGTGTGTCTGTGGAAATTAAAAAACTTATGCCACGCGAGCGAAATCGCAGGCGTCCGCTAGTTATTTTAATAACCTCCACCCAAGCGAAGCCTAGTCGGAACACCTAGTTAAGTAGTTATTTATATGTCACCGTAAGATTGTAAAAACCGTTAGATTATAATCTAACTCGCGTAATTGAAAACTGTCGAAAGATTACAATTTAAGGCGAGTCACCAGAGGCTGAGCGGTGAAAACTGGTTTGCTAGATCAAATGTTTTCGGTACTTACTATTAAATAACGGTCTTACAAAAAATATCCGAAACACTTAAAGATATTGTCTAAAGAATGTGCTAATTTGTTACACGATAAGATGTACTTTACTCGATCAAAAAAAATCTTGAAACAGGCTAAATTAAAAGTTTAAAACTAATTATTTATTAATCAAATTTTCGACTTTGCTCATAATTTTTATATGGATAAATTTCTCTTGAAGTATTAAGGAGAACCTGCTAAACTTTGTTTCCAACTGAAATCCTATATTTATTTTAATCAAATTAATCCCAGAACTTGAATATTGCCAAGCGGTTCCAGAACATACCGCGCTGCCCGCTACCCCGCCAGTCTCAATCGAGCGCTTGCCGACGTCGGACTGTGTCAAATTTTCTCCGCCCGAGCTTACGTGTGCGCAACGGTAAAATAATTAAAAATGGCTAATAAAAAAAACAAAATTAGGAAGAAATCAGTGTTAATAACAAAAAGGAGGACAGGAAAAGAGAACTATGAAAAAAGGTATGTAAATAACTCTATACAGACTTTTATTATTGATTGCGTAATTACCTGACACAGATTAAATATTATTCAGTGTGTCCAAAAAGTTTTACTTCATATGGTTTTATTTAAAAATACTGCGTAGTAACTGAATAGGTACTAGGTATAGTTTGTCGACCCTCTCTCGACCCAGTCAAGCGATAGCGCAACAAAACAGGTAAATTAGGAATTTTGATAAAACAACGATTTCAGACATATATAATGGAGTTTGTATTGGAGTTAACTCCTTTAGAATCGATTTTTGAACATTTATGGGGAGTAAAGTGAAACTTTTTCTGTTATGCATTCATACTACGTTCATGCGCAACTTATCTTGCGCAGCTCACAGCACAGTCACTTGCAAAAAGTCACCGCGATTTTGAAATTATTTGTTAATAAACCGATTTAGTTCAAAATCGATATTTGGGGCTCCCTGGGATCACAAAATAGGAAACTGTTACCAAAATTTAAAAAGTCGGCGCCATTTTGAAATTCTTAGTTAAATTGTACCGATTTCGTTCAAAATCGAAATCTGAGGATCTGGTATCCTGAGGTGACTTGGTAGACTTTTAAGACTTCCACTGGAACTCCTACACGGGTAGAGCTAGATGTGCTGAGTTTTGAAAGATTTTGACTCATGTTCCTTGGGATAAAATGTTCTGTTGTATGCTTAGAACGCAGACTCGTAATATTTGTGTATGACGTTATAAAAAATACCTCCGTATTCAATTTATTATTTTATTTTAGGTCAAAAAAACAAACACGAGTGTCAGCTATGGCCACTCCATTAGTAGAATTGCAACCTGTGAATTTCAACACACCAGCAATAAATGAGTAAGTGGTTCATAGTTACAGAAATATCATAATATTGTTATGTTTTGTTATATTTACAAAACTGAAAATTATAAGTTGCCAACTGTTCCTGTTTCAGCGTGGCTGCATGTGTAGGTGACACTACAGATAAAGAACCACTTGCAGAATATGATGATGATCTATATCAAAATAAAATTAATGAGTGAGTATATGACGTTATAATTAGCCACGAAATTCTAATAATATTGTACTTACCTATTTCATACGTAAATTTTATTTTTTTAGTGAAATGGAGGAGTCCGTAAATAAAGACTACCAGCCCGTCAAAGGCCGACGAATTGTGGACATAAATTATATAATGCTCCAATTGCAAGATAAATCCCACCATCACGGTTTATTTGACTGCAAAACTGGGTATTTTCAGCTGATTGGCGAAAAACGTAGCGGATTGATTTCAAACTTTAAATTTAAATGCAACATGTGCCAAAAAATTATTGTGCTTGATTCTGAAAACCCTGATAATTCGGAGATGATAAATGTAAATATTGCGGCTACCTCTGGTATTGTGGCAATCGGAATTGGGTTTTCCCAGTTTGAAGAATTATTTTCTGCTATGGATGTGCCTGTATTTTCTTCAAGTTCTTATACAAGTCTACAAAACATTGTTTATGATCACTGGGAAAAAACTGCCGCCGAATCAATGGAAGCTGCCGCAAATCGCGAAAAACTAGCAGCAATTGCTGAAGGTCGCATAAAAGACGGATATGCTCTCGTCGATGTATATGTTGATGGAGCTTGGTGCTCAAGATCCTATGGGAATAATTTCCGAGCTAATTCAGGAACAGCAGCAATTATAGGCAAAAGATTTGCAGAAGTTCTCTACATGGCCGTAAAGAATAAGTATTGTGCGATTTGTGCCCGAGCCGAAAAGAAAGGGCATGAACCGAATGATCATAAATGTTATAAAAACTACAAGGGGTCTTCTAGCGCTATGGAGGCTGATATTATCTGCGAAGGTTTTAAAGCCTCGAAAGAAATGTATGGTATTATATATGCAAGAATGATTGGTGATGGAGATTCATCAACTTACGCCAAAATTCTGGCAGCAAAACCATACGACAACCACATCGTTGAAAAAATTGAATGCAGGAACCATATACTGCGGAACTTCTGTAATAAACTTCGAGCTGTAACTCACGAAAAGACTCTCACTAATGAAAAAGTTATGAGCATGCGAAAGGTGATCGTGAAATCAATTAAATACCACAAAAAATCGGACGCATCCAAAAACGTGGGTACTACATTGCTTCACAATGATATAATTAATTCAATAGATCATGCTTATGGTAATCATCGCCTTTGCAGTGACTATAACTGTACAAAAGAAAAAAAAATAACTGGAAGTACACTTAAACAGGTGCAAAATTCGACGTTCTTGTTCAGAGTCAAGTCCATTATCTCTACTGCAGCAAATAAAGCTCGTAGTCTTATCGAAGATGTAGACACAAATGCAGTTGAACGTTTCAATAGCGTCATTGCTAAATTCGTTGGAGGCAAAAGAATTAACTTTTCTTCCAGGAGAGGATATCAAGGGAGATGTACTGCAGCCGTTGTTTCATATAATAATGAAACAGCAATATCCAGTGTGCAAAAAGCAATACTCGGAAAAAGTCCTAAGGGTAAAGTCAAAGAAGTGGAAAGAAGAAGATCATTAAAAAGAAAACGAAATCAAGAGCATCCCACAAAGAAAACACGAAAGATCACTGAAAAACCCAGTCTTCAACATGATTATGGACCTACAAGTTTAGCACCGGATATGACTTCAGAACAGTTGGAGAAGGCGAAGGAGGTCTTCCTTAATAACTTGAAAAAACTAACTAACGATAGAACGGAGATAGAAAGAAACACTATATTACAACGAGATAGCAGTGACTGGATGGAAATCCGAAAAAAACTGATAACTGCTTCAAACTTTGGACCTATTTGTAAAAGACAAACGTCTAGAAGCACTGCACCATTAGTAAAAAGTATACTTTATACGAAAAATTTAGCTCATATCGCATCAGTGTCTCATGGTGTCGAATACGAAAAACAAGCCTTGCAACAAATGGAACTGCAAGAATCCATCAGTATTGAACC
The DNA here is from genome assembly GCA_964035005.1 of Erebia palarica. Lineage (NCBI taxonomy): Eukaryota > Metazoa > Arthropoda > Insecta > Lepidoptera > Nymphalidae > Erebia > Erebia palarica. The sequence continues at coordinate 14,874,049 of OZ035983.1, forward strand.
CTGTGGGCTTTTCATTGATGAACATTACCCATTTATAGGTGCAACACCCGATGGTTTGGTCGGAGATGACAAAATTGTGGAAATTAAATGCCCAATAATAGCTTTTAGAAAAGGGATAGAGACAGCTATAAAAGAAAACAAGATACAACTATACAAGGTTGACAAGAAAACCAATACAAGATCAGTTAACAAAAAAAGTAATTGGTATTTTCAAGTGCAGGGCCAGCTCCATGTAACGGGAAGAAGTGAGTGTATTTTTGGAATTTGGATAGGAGAAAACCACCCACTTGTGATAGAGCATATTTGTAAAGATGACGAGTTCTGGAAAGCACAGATGGAGAAGAAAATTGTGAACTTTTACTTGAAATGCTTATTACCAGAAATTATTGATTCACGTCAAACTCGTGGCATGGCCTTAAGAGATTTAACATTAGAAGATAGAAACGTAAATGTTTTAACCAGTTTGCCACAACATGAGACAATAAAGGCGAAAAATAAATCCAGAGAAGCTGAATCCAATATACAGCATGAAGAATATGATGCAAGAATGCAACCCTTTGTGCTTCAACCTAGATATTTAGATTTTAACGAATATTGATCAATTCATTTTTAATTTTATGTGCAAATAAGTAGTTTTAATAATTAATATTATCTGATTTGTTTGCTGTGTATACAGAATATAAAAACTTAATAATTTTTTTATTTGTATAATGAAACATTCTTCTTAGTAACAACATTTTTATTTTATAATAAATATTCCATCACATTGTTACTGTTGTTTGTTCGCTGCTTCCACTCCTACCTACCTAATTCATTGCATTCGAATGGGTTCAACTTCTCGAGTTATTTGAACTAGAGCGTTTTCTCTGCTTAGGAAGGCAGGTAGGTTCCTTCTTGTAAAAGATACGACGTACGTATTCCGTTGCTCCGCTGTACCACATCTGAAAAATAAAATAATAACCAAATAATTTTGATAAAACATAACATTACATTACAGTAACACATACACAAAAAAATATTTGTAGATTATTTTTTATTAATATCCAAATTTTAAAAGTGTGTTCCGCTCATGAAACTGAACAACGTTCCACAAGGTAACTATGTACTAAACGAAAAAAATTTAGACCTCCCGACATCGCGCATTTTTATATTGCGCGTTGGGTGTAATTTTTGTTTGTTTATGCACATAGAATCTTGTAGAACAATTTTCAGTTTTATTGGTGGGACGACATCTTCTTTTAAATTTGAATGGTGTTAAAAAATAAACCATGGTAAATAAAACTACATAATTAAGTAAGTACATCTCTAAGTCAATAAAGTAATAAATACTTACTATAGGTACTTATTTTTACATTTATAATCTGACGAAAAACATTTTTTACATTCCATACGTAATAAAAGTTGACCATAGTCCTACTGAAATATTCAATATACTGCGGCGTAGCACAGACCGCGGCGCGCGGTGTGTGAGACGCGCGGGCGCGCGGCTCCCCACACCTCACCTCCTAAAATCTTGGCTTAACTCCCGGTGACTGGCCTTAACGCATTACTTTTTGGTAGATTGTAATCTGTTAGGTATATTAACCCGATAGAACCTAAGGCAGTGGCGTAGCTACCGTGAGGCTTGGGTGGCACCCGGTGCGGAAGTTGTTGGTGTCACCCCATCGAAAGTAAAAAGCAATAGATTTTATATTATGTTAAAGGACATGGATCATTTATTATTTTACCAACGGGTACCATAGTTCTAAAATAAATTCTAGATGGCGTTACTTGTCTCGAATAAGTATAAATTTTGTTTAAATCAAGCGAAACTCAATGAAAACATGTATTTTGTCGTTTTACTTTATTTTACCTATTTATTTATTAAGTTTAATTAACTATTAAATATAAAATTTTCATAAAATCTGATAGCAAAAAGTTTATTTCAAAGCTTTCGTTTTAACGCCATCTAGAGCTAAGCAGAAGAACTACAGGGTATCAGCGATGATAAGCTGATTTTTGAATGCTTTGTGCATAAGTATGGAGTTGTACCTCTACCCCTGGTTCTGTATACTCTTTGGTGCTAGTGGAGGAATCCCCGAAAAAGAAATTTTTGTGGTAGCGTTTTTTTTTTTGTTTGTACATTGTTCTTAAAGTTGAGAGACCGGCGGGCTGATTACATAACTCGCGACAGGCTTGCGACAGGCGTAAATCTCGCGATCGCTGCTGTCAAACGGCACTTTTGTATTACGTATCAGCGGCTACAGAGCAGACAGCAGTCGAGCTCTAGTTCACCCTCTAGCGGACAATCTATGAACTAAAAACTGCATTCGTGTCCTTGTCGTACCAGCAAATTGGTATTATCTAAGCTTCCTTGACAGCAATACGACAGCGACAGCCGAGCAAAATGAAACGTCAAACAGCAACAACCTCTGCACCTGTTGCAAAGTGATTGTTGGGTAATTGTCGAGTGCGTTTACTGTGGTTTTTTAAATATGTAGGTACATAACCTCAAGCAATTTGAATAATATCTACGTGAAAAACCAACATCTTTGAAGGTAAGATAGTTTCACACACGGTAGACGGCCCGCGTAGAAGAAAGGTTAAATCTCTATTATGTAGTGCAAAATATTTATAATATTAATAGAGAGTAGATCAGAGTAGATAGTTCATAATAGTTTAGCCATAACAATGTACTCTGTGGTTTAGCCTACGATCAGTCGAACACTTCACTCTTTAAATTCAACCACAGAGGAACATACTCAAGGAACGTACCAAAGATGACTATAAAAGGTATGGATAAAGCTGCTTATTTTGTTTTCATCTATTGCTGTCCTGTCGCGAGTGGCGCTAGTGTCGATATCAAAAGTGCATGAAAAGTGCATTCTGCGACAGGCGAGCAATAGACGTGCGATCGGCTTGCGTAATACGAATTCTAGTGACATTTTGCGACCGATCGCGTAGTGTTTGCTGTCGCATTGCTACTGCTGTCGCTACTGCAACATTTTACGTAATCAGCCTGCGGGTGGGTGTCACCCCAAAAAAGGTGACACCCGGTGCGGCCCGCCCCCGCCGCCCCCCCTTTGCTACGCCAATGACCTGAGGCACTACCTGATTATCACAGAGTACATTATATATACTGGTATAGAGTTGCTACTCGACTTTCCATGTACAGCGACATCTATCGGGAAGTTGTCCAACTAAAATATGTATATATATATAACCATAGCACAATGCTATAGTACTATATAATATTACAAAGAGTATTGTTTAATAATTTATCTTAATTTTTACAAGATCACCTAATTCTGCAACTATAGAATTATGTGACCTTGTAATAATTAAGATAAATTATTATACGATAAACACAAACTGTAAATATGTTTTCTCTTATATTCTCAATTACAAAAAGTATACATAAAGTATAGCAATTATTCCACAGTTTAATTTTTTACACATCGTACACACTTAATACACACTCTATTAATATATTTTCACATTGTAACGAATTTATCAAAAAATAATAATTTTGTCCACCCGGCATCCGGCATGCCAGAAAACCCAGAAAACGTCAATGTCAATGTCGAATTTCAAACTTTAAAATGGCGGCTGTCCACGTTTGAAAATTAAAACACAAATGTTTCATTAAACTTCTAACTCATTCCACTAAACTTAATTTATAACAGATAAATCTTTATAGATTATCTAAGATAACTCAAATTCTGCTCAAAAAAAAAAGTTTTATATATTATTAGCTTTGTGTTTATATAAATGGCAAAATCATTAATTTATCTAAAACTTATGCTTCTGAACGAACACTTAGTTCAGCACCATCACAGACCCTGATCACAGACTTATAAGTACACATACTTTCAGTACAAGATAAGCGCCATGAGCGCCATCCTTTAGGGAGTTGTGGAACTAACATCCCCATACAACAGAAAAATGTTCTAAGTGCAAAGGCCCTGCTGATTATTTATGTCGAACCCTAACCTAACCTACAAGAAACAGACAAGAAAACGTAAATACAAAGAATATTTCAAAAATTGACACTGAAAACATTGAACGGTTCAAAACCTTTGGACATTTTACAATTTCACGAGTTAGATTATAATCTAACAGTTTTTACAATCTTACGGTGACATATCTATCGCAGTCTGAAAGTAGGTATAAGTATTTTGTGGATTATTGCATTGTTATCCGACATTTAGATGATCCCCATATCGATTTTACGATAACTGAGATGATAAATGTCATGACACCAAACTATGTAGGTAATCTTTACGTGGGAAAATAAATATCAAACAGAAATATTTTTCACCGAGATATGATACTAGAGTACAACTTAGATTTCTCGTAATCAATGGTGTACCTACCTATGCCAATTACTTTGTTCGATTCGAGCCCATAGCTGTGACACGTACCATACATAATTACACCCCTAAATTTTTCTTCCTGACAAATGACAAATAGGTACGACATTATGGGATTTCAACATTTCGAGAATTAAACTTTTTAGGAAGGCAACGTTATGCAAAATTAAAAAAGATCAATATTATTTTTGTGAATTCAACTTTTTAAGAAGCCGACGCAGACGACCTAAACGAATTTTTCCTGTTAGGTATGTGATAAATAGGTTTTAAATCATTAATAAACATTTAAAAAACAAGCTTTTCGTCCGCCATATTATTAAATTTCGTGTGACGTATTTTTATTTAAAGTCTGCGACTTAAAGCCTCAAAATTGATATTTGGTTTTTAGCATGCCATCACTGTTCCGGCGTAAAACAACATCACTAGATTACGAGAACTTACATGGTATTGAAATATTTAATGGTGCATCGATAATCCTACAGCCGTACACGGTGGGTACACAATAAAACCTATTGCTTTTGCCTATGCCATTTACTGTTATCGCATTCATAATCTTCATTATGACGGCCCTTCTTGCATTTAATTCCATTCGAAATTATTATTGCAGTTCACCATAAGGCCACACTACTACTAGGCCGGGCACTACTTGATTATTTATGTCGAACCCTAATCTAACCTACAAGAAAGAGACAAGAAAATGTAAATAAAATGACTATTTCAAAAATTGAAACTCAGAACATTGAACAGTTTACAATCTTTCGACAGTTTAGAATTTCGCGAGTTAGATTATAATCTAACGGTTTTTACAATCTTACAGTGACATATACATCCGATAAGAAAGGATATTTGAAAATTCAACTTTCGTCCGCGTGGACAAAAGCTAGTAATGAATAAGGAATGAGTTGAAAATTATGCAAGTTGCTGGTACACGGATTTGTTACTTGTTGTAACAACATAAATTAAATTATATTGCCCTATTGGGCAATATAATTTAATATTGATTGAAAATATAGCCATTGATTACTTTGAATCTATAGGGGCTGCTATTTTATACAACAGTATTGTTTTGTATCAGTATGTATGTATTTTTGTAGTAGGGCGAAATGGCGAGACCCAGCTCGGCTTAATACCTATCCGAATCGACAGACCAACACTTGTTTTACAGAGAGGCAAAGCTGTACTAACTACTGCGTCGCAAGTACAATTGGCCATGTACAAAAGCAACCAGGACCATATTCCCAAGTCCAAGACAGGGTATTGGCTGACACATTGAAAAAAACTAGGAGGATGAAGGCAGAGAATAGCATGGATAATTAGAAAGGAAAGGCGATGGAAGGAGGCACCGACTGCAGAAGTTAACAAGGTAAAAGAACTTTCTCGTGATCAATACAAGGCCGTGCTGCGTGCAACAACCAAAAATGGTCATTAAAAAACAGTCGTGGCCTGCCAAAGATATCGTGGAATAATTGCCCCGTTTTAATACGTCGTTAACTAAACTAACTTCCCGGTGGTACCATTACGCTGATGGCAGCCATAAGAAGCCAGTGGATGGTGTCAGGCGACCCAATTAGGTTGTGACCCAATTACTTTTTAAGTAGGTACACCGATTCAATAATCATTTTGATTTCTGATTAATAGATCGATAATGAGGGATTTCATCTCCTAAACATAATCTTTGCTACCACAACTACATCATTGTAGTCTCTGCTATAGGCATTTCAAGAGCGTGTTTTGTGTCGAATAGTTTGTAAGGTATAGCATATCCCTGATCTAGCCTTTAGGGCCTGTTTGTCCTGTCTACTATACATGTGTTTTCAATTTTGTAGACTTGCGCTTGATTGCAATTTAACTAGGAGATATTAGTGACTTTAAAGCGCCCTTCTTTTTCTCAGTGCCTGGAACACACCTGTTACATAAGGACCTATTCTGTTATAGCTTTGTCATAGGTGCTGAGCTTTACAAATAAATATTGCGAATGCTGCAAGTATGCAATAATTCTGATTGGCTGTTACAGAAGGCCCTTGAGCTGTCTTTCTATTGGTTGAAGAAAGAGAGAAATCAATTCAGCTAGTAACAAGTTAACAACGTATTGGTGTTTAAGCTCAAGTTTCGTAACAAAGGAGTAGGAAAATGGAATTCCATTCGAATATTCGAGGTTAAGTTACATATCACAACAGAAACGACAGTTCTCGGAAAGTTATAGCATTATTACATCAGAATTGAATGTCGCTTTAAGTTCACAACAATGGCATTAATTGGCAGTTACTTTAAGATAAATTCTTGATCAATGTAAATAACAATTATAATATGAAGGTACAGTTTCTACACAAGGTTATGAGACTTTAATCGGCATGTTACCGTAACTGCCATAGTCTGTATGTTGGGTAGGTATATTTTGAAATGCGGAACAGGTAATTGTTACGACATACTTTTGTAAGGTGTTGGGACAAAAAATAAACATTTCAAGTAAGAATATTATTGTAAATTAAGCATAATATAATAAATAAGTGGTAAGTAAGATTTTTTTTAGATTAAATGCAATTCGTAGAAAATACCTAGGTAAGTACCTACCTACTTGAATATATTATTGTGGACTGAGGTGTTTGATAATTAATATGTACCTACTAAAAATAACGCATCCATTTAATAGTAATAATTTGACTAAGCCTAAAATTACTAGTTAAGTAATAGTTCGTAATATATTACAAAACATACCTATAGTATAAAATGAATAGGTAGGTATCTTAATTACACCTACTCAATATGATAGATGATTGAGATGGTTCAGGTATCCTAAGGGCTTTTGAATCTCCTTAAAATAATTTCTTACGGTGTCTCGGGTGAGTTGGCCCCTAAATAAGCAGGCTTTGGCCCACTTACACCCAAAGAACTTGCCGAGAAAATTGATATAAACCATAAAAATTGATCACACCGCGTCATGATTGTTGACCTAATTTCTCTTCTATTGTAGATAAGAAACATCTCAGAGAGTTATGGTAGGATTAAACAGAGAAAAGGGACCGACAGAATGGTATCCCCTTTTTGTATGCCAATTGTGGGCGTAATGACAGCAAATAAATATTGCTTAGGGGATAAATGCCTAAAGTATTTCGGAAGTGTTTACATGACACTGGCACTAAGATGCAGTTAGTTATTATAATTTATGCAATATGTAAACGACTTTTTAAGGTTCTGTAATAAATAATAAGGCACCCTTATAATTTCGTCTGCGCCGTTTGTCCGTCTTGTGAATAACAAATGTATCACAGAATTAAATTATTGGTAGATAGAGTCATTTAAACCGATCACCACTACCTACTCGTATAGCGAATAAAAACAACCGTAGTATATATGTCACCGTAACATTGTAAAAACCGTTAGATTATAATCTAACTCGCGAAATTGTAAACTGTCGAAAGATTACAATTTAAAGCATTATTTTGCGGTAGATTGTAATCTGTTAGGTATATTAACCCGATAGAACCTAAGTGCCCGGGCTGCTATTTTGTAAAACCATTAACTATGAGTTTAAAAAGACAGTTTTGGGAAGAAAAATAGCCATTTGCACTGGGTAAGTTCTTATAATACATAAAAAGTAGGTAGGAACGTTGTACGGCAATTTAAAAAAAAGTAGATACAATCTCCCTCGTATTCCTATATAAATTACTCGTATCACTTTTATCATTCACGCAACATCGTGATTTAGGTACGAATATAAATTGAGCGGTAAATAAAAAAGTAAATATAAAATGAAATTATAGCCTTATACATAATATTAACCTGCTTAACTACCTGAAGTTTTAATAAGTTTGTTATTGCAATGAAATTTTGAAATAATAGTTAAATAATTACCAGGAAACACATACTGAATATTATGTAACTACCTTCCTACCAACTAGCAGCTTTTGTAGGTGAGTCTATAATTAAAACATATTATACAGTTTTTGGTAAAATTCCTAGTAATCTTAAAAACCAGTTACCTACTTGCCTACCTATGAGAACATCCACAAAAATGTTTTACGTAATTAATCAAAGAATTCATCTTTTCATGAAATAGGTAGTTATAACTTTTACTGGCCATAATATGTTGATTTGCTGAAGGACGTTTGACTAGGTATATCATTAATGTACTAAGGTGATAACAGTTCATACAAAAACATATATGTAAAGTGTAGATGGGAAATTTAAAAACTATCTAGACTCGAGGTAGGGCAGGCAAGACTACCTGGAGTCGGGGTGCTTTTATTCGGTTTTGGGACACATCCACATTTTTTAAACATATTGCTTTTCATAAATTCTTAAGTCTCTTTTTATAAGTTTAAAAAATTTGGAAAAAATATAGTTATTGTGAGTTAATGGCTGCTCTGATGACCAAAATCTTTATATCTTACTAAATTTCCTCAAAGGTCAAAATAATTGCGTCACATTCAACCGACTACACTTATTTTCCTTGTACTTTAGCTTAAGCATGCTTTATCTTGTGCATAGGAATATGACAAAATTACAATCGTACGAACGGGTCGAATTTTCAGACCCTTATTGTTGAAGTCGGTTAAAAACTAGTCTCCATTCGTAAAGTTCGTAATAGTCTATAGTAACATCATATTATCATTGAATATAATCTTCAATTGTGTAATAAAGCTTTGCATACTGGCAAACATACTCGGAATTTTAATAGCCATTTAAATTTTAAACTCGTTTATATTATATGCATTTTAAAGGCACTCCAAATGATACATTTGCATCTGTATGATAAACGTAATTTTTAATTTCGTGTACCCACTAGGTACCTATTACCTACCACTACCCATCTCGTAACCAGGTACCTAGCTACATATTATAAATTAGCTCCTGTTTTTGGATTTGTGGGTAGGTATTTGCTGCCTATTTATAGCGAAACTACGCTTAACTACGGCACTAATATTGTTTAATTAAAGCAGTAACATTAGGTTTTGTTGCAGGTCTATTGAGTAGTTCAGTGGACATACCTCAACGGAGGTTTTGTGTTGGCGGGTAACTTTAATGTGTTACCGAATACTTTTGGTACGAGATCCCGCTAAACGCGAGGCAGAGTACACGTGGAACCAGCTAGGTGGACAAAGTAAACTAAAATAACAAAGACGAAAAAAATATTTTAATTAAAAATACTAGCGGCCACTTTTTGATTGGCACCCTGGCAAATACATATATATTCCTCAATTTATACTTGTACATTCTCGATCACATACTCGATACATGTAACAGTCATGCAGCGGGATCTTAGTATATTTCATTTGTGACACAGGTTTCCAACCGAGATGACTTCGTGTTCATAATTAATCACTGAATCTGTGTTATGCAACGGTGCACTGTTAACTATAAAATCCGTACTAACATTATAGATGCAAACGTGTGTTTGTCTGTCCGTCTGTCTGTCTGCTACGCTTCACGGCCTATTTTTTAAACCGATTTTGATGAAATTTGGTATACAAGTAGGTTACATCCCGGAAAATTAAGAAGTTACTGTTTCTATATTCTGTAATCTAATAATATGGTGATCATGGGCGATCGATGTATGTAATTATTACTACAGTAATTCGTTGGAGTAACAACCTAGTGGGTAACTAAATTACGTCTACCTAAGTAGATGAGGCGCGAGAGAAGTACCTATATTCACCGTAAAATTGCAAAAACCGTCAGATTGCAATCTAACGCTATTTATCTCGATAGATTTTAAACTGTCGCCAGATTGTAAACAGTTCAATGTTTTGAGTGTAAATTTTTGAAATATTCATAGTATTTACGTTTTCTTGTTTCTTTCTTGTAGGTTAGATTAGGGTTTGACATAAATAATCAGGTAGGTTCTATCGGGTTAATATACCTAACAGATCACAATTTACCGAAAAATAATGCGTTAAATTGTAATCTTTTGACAGTTTACAATCTCGCGAGTTAGATTACAATCTAACGGTTTTCACAATTTTACGGTGACCTATCTAGTCATACCTACCTGTACTTGGGACGCAGATGATAAAAAAATTCGCATACTAATTGCATGTAAATTGCATACAACATAAATAATCGCAAACCACGAGTAATATTTAATAGGTATGTAAGTAAGAAAACTTAACTTTAAAAAACCAACCATCCGCCTTTTTTACTGTGTATTCAACAATTCAGTGAATTCAACTCATAAGTCAGGGCACAGTAAACTGTGTGGTCAGGGTCCACATTAATTGTATCGTTCCCATTAGTAGTCCTTCGAAAAGGACTCATTATAAATTATCTATATTATAATTGAGAAAGTGTATCTATCCACCACCACCACTACAATAACGTCCCACTGCTAGGCACAGGCCTCCACTCTCATAGGAGAGAGGGAATTGGAGCTTAGAACCACCACGCTGCTCCAATGCGTTGGCGGGCTTTAACGACTATTATCATGTTAGTGATTAAATAAACGGGACCGACACGATGGCTTAACCTGTTCTCCGAGGCACGGGTGTGAAAGACCGCCAACTTTCTAACTCCGGGCTAGTACTGAGAATTTCTAGTCAGAAAAACACAATACTTAATTATGGCCCGACCCGGGACTCGAACCTGGGACCTCGTCGGCCGCAGTCGAACATCCCAACCACTAGACCAACGAGGCAGTATATCTATAATCATGCTTTAATCAGTCTGTCTGTTAAACTTTCACGGCCCGATTGATAAAGCAATTTGTGATTAGTAATAGGGGAGCCCAAGAGGGGATTTTTGGATTTATGATGATCGATTTTATTTATCTAATATTTTGACTTTGTGCTAGACAGACCCACCAATATACAGGGCTAATATTATGGTGAAGGTAATCTACATGCTCCAAAGAATCCCCCTTTATATTAATCTGCCGCGTTTGAAGTAAATCCAAAAATCGTCTTTTGGGCTCCCCTACTATAGAGTCTTCATCCATTACATTAGCTCATCAGTGGTACGATGGTTTCAGAGTTTAGAAAACGACGGCATCGTATTTGCATTAAGGATAAGTTTCCATCTTGGTGTGAAATATCGGCGGAATAAAGAATAAGGAGCTATGTTGTCTCCTTGACTTTTTGCTATCTTCTTTATTACAATTTCCCAAGAAATTACTTCTCTTTATCACATTAAATCTACTAACTCGCAGTCACTACTGAAATATTTGGCTACTAGCGATAAGACCGCATTGTTGTGCCTATGCACAATTTGAATGTCTCTGTTTGCAAATTGTTCTTTTCTGTATTTGTGGTTTCCAATAAAGAATAAAATGCATACATCAGCTCAGAGGTTACAATTTACAACTTTACCAAGTCGGCTTAAATATGTCACCGTAAGATTGTGAAAACCGTTAAGATTTTAATCTATCTAGCGAATTTGCAAACTGTCGAAAGTACAAGTACAATTTAACGCAATATTTTTCGGTAGATTGTAATCTATTAGGTATACTAACCCGATAGAACCTAAGTAGGTACTTGATTATTTATGTCGAACCCTAACCTAACCTACAAGAAAGAGACAAGAAAACGTAAATAGAATGAATATTTCAAAAATTGACACTCAGAACATTGAACGGTTCACAATCTGTCGACAGTTTACAATATACCGAGATAAAAAGCGTTAGATTGCAATCTGAGAGTTTTTGCAATTGTACGGTGACATATACACCAGGAGAGAGGAGGTTGCAAGATCTTCGTACAAAACCAAATGCAAAGGAATGGGCTGAGGTTGGATCCTTGATGGATCTTAAGTCAAGGGTTTCATAATCATAAAATGGGATGTAGATTCCTACATCCCGAAATTTCCCGGGGTAGCTATACCTATGTACATTTTTTAAAACATAACCGTGCCTAGTATGTTATAATAGGTTAAAAGAGAGCGTTTAATGAAGTCATAACTCTATTGCTTACATAACTAACTTAGCCAAATTATATACGTGTAACTGTTGAATATGTAGAACTGTTTCGGCTTCCTGGAAATGATGTGGTTTAATTCAATGGCTACGAATCAAACAAGTTCTGGTGGAATCGGACATACCGCACCACAATTTAAAAACCATAAAAGCAAGTTTTGTATACTGATCAAGTAAATTAATTATTCTTACTTTATTATTAAAATAATATGGGTTACCTGCTCATTACTGTCACGGGTAAGTTTTCACCTAATAGATAAGTACCTAATAGGACGGTGTCGCCGCATTAATACGTCCTATCCCATCCGTATGGAATTGTTACCTACTGTAGGGTTAGGGATAGGCAAAATGTTTACTGTACGATTTCAGGCAGAATATGTAGGTAGGTATATCATGAAAATCAAGTTGACAAAATCTAAGTTTAAATAGGTACGTAACTAGGTTACTTAGCTAACTATTCATGATGTCGAAGTTTTCACACTATTATTGCGACTTCTGCTGGCGATTGAAATGGTTGTAAGTAATAAAGTTTAAAACAAATTCTGATCAGGTTGCTAAAGATTCCGGTACCAAAACAAAGGCACTGCACAGGTCAAAGCACGATAGTCGATAGGTATTCATAAAACCGGTCAAAATACCTGCAATACATTCTAGACACATCACTAACCTTTCAGTTGAATTATAAAACAAAGCAGCCTGCCTTTTTAAATCATCACTAACAGAATTTTCATCATTCATTGTCACACTACACCCGGGGTCACTGTTTCGCAAAAGTTTCTCTGAAACTACACGAATCAAAACTGAACTTTATTTTTTACAATACAAGGTATATTTTGGTTTGGGGGTATAATTAATTGTGGAATTCAAAGGCCGGCAAGCCTTTCGACGCCCGCGCCTCTCACTGCTGACTGCAGTCTGCACTGAGAGCACTCACGCGTGTATACCCCCACTATACATACCTAACAAGGCATATATCTACAAGCGTTGTTGATAGCGTATTACATACTATGGCTTTCTATTATTGGGACCGATCATAACAGCTGATATATCGACTGACCTAAGGCGACGATCACACTATTCTTGTTAGCTGCCAGCAGGCAAGCTCGCGTTTAAGAGGATATGGCATGAACGGGAAACTTTGAGAATAGGATTGAAAAATTATATTGACGACGCGCTGCTCCACGAATCTAATTCCATAGAACCCGATAGGGACAACTGCAGCTTGGACTTCCTATAATATCTACGAAAAAACAGTCGAATTCTTACTCTCGTTTTTTTCTGTTTCCTCCTCCAAAACTGAACCGATTTTTTTTGTTTTTTAAGAATAATTTAAGAAGGACTCAGGCAATGACGGTATGCTTTTCTTTTTTTGATTATATTCGTTAAATTTATTTGCGGGATGTCTGATGACGGCACGAAGAGATAGTTCTGCAGTTTAATTTTAAACGCTCGGCTTTCGTGTGGTCGGGACTTCGAATTCGATCCCCCAACCTGGAAACCTGCATGCCCGAAAGTTCTCCATAATATTGAATAGAAGCAGGCGTTACTTTGCGGAAGTCCATGATAGTGAATGAACTAGAACCGGTGCTCCGGTGTCGGAGTGAAACGTACGTTGAGAGTGATTTGGAGGATTTGTGTGGTGTGGTGAACAGGCACAGTGCGAATTGCTGGGTGGTGGGTGTCGCATGCTGCAGGTGAAAGACACGCACTGTACCACACAGATTTGTCTACTGTAGCGGATTATAGCGAATTAAACTTCTAGTTCATTCACGTTCTCCGTAATGTTTTAAAAGTTTCGAGAAGCCTGCCAAGTCTGCACTTGGCCAGCGTAGTTGACTATGCGTGGGTTGTTTCTCTGTTTGTCAGTCTGCTACATAGCTTTCCTGTTTAGCCAAGTTTGTCGAAATTGGGTACAACTACAAAGGACAACTTGAAACCCGGACTTGGAAGGCCCGTAGGGATTATACGCGGTATACAGTAACTGATGAGTAACATATCAGGTCCGCATACCTACGCATGTCGAGACAAAAAGTACTTTATCCCGAAAAATAAGGGTTCCCATGGAATGTCAAAAATGACTTACCCACGCGGATGAAATTACGGATTAAATCTAAACCAAGAAATGGGATTGGCTCAATTAACATCTTCTTATCAATTTTACTGAAAACTCGCCACGGAAATAAATAAATACTAAACTAGCCATTGTTCTCCTTTTCAAGTACTGCAAAACTTCATAATGCGATGACAAGTCTTATTATAAGAGACTTCACTATCATATTTCATACTGTGACTATCAGTAGCTAAAAAGAGCAACCACCGATGCTTGCTGGTTTTTTCGGTAGGTATGTCATTCCGAATCAATGGTAAATTCATTCCAGAATTCAAAAGCACTTGTAAAATTTTATTTGAGTAAAAAGCATTTGAATTGAATTGAATAAACTGATCAATGTGAACTTAACTAACATTGGCTGCAGTAAATACTCTTGGTGTGAACAAAGCCTTAGTCTGACCTATTATATTATTCTGTGGTCTGACTTAATTATATCTGTAACAATCCCCAATAGCATCACCACATTGCCAATATAATTTACGAGTTAGCGATGACATAGTTTTCTCACATTATGAAGCATGTGTGAACACAGGATTCAAAGAAAAGAACTCATTCTTATGACTTGCAACTTTTGTCTTTACAACATTTTCCTCTCCTACATCATTGCTTTTAACTTTTGTCTCCTCATGAGGTATGCTACAATAAACTCCTAAAATCTGATTATGGCTAGAAAGCATAGATAGATATACTTAATGGAAAAAAGAATAAGCTATGCCATCCACAAGCGTGCATGAATTTATATTTCTAATTCTGTTGTACCCAATCTATCCCTTTTATAATGTTTGCTGCTGAAAAGGACAGCACTAGATAATATATTCCTATCAATTTTGTTTAGTTTAGAGACAACAAATCTAGCCATGGTGTGCAGTTAGATTTAGATATGGTTCTCTTTCCTTAATACTCATCGGAAACACAGTCAAGGGTGTCTATGCAGGTGTAAGATTATGGTTAAAAAAAGCTGATAGAAAGAAACATTAGTAAAACTAGATGATGCCCGAGAGGATTAATGCATTTTTCATTCCTGAGGTCACTTTAATTTTCAAACAGCAGAAGGACAGACACTTTTGCATCCATAATATTAGACCATGCGATATGGATTCCAGGATAAAAAGTATTTATATTATTTGACTATCATAAAATGGATACTATTATTATTAATGCTAAAGTGTGATGGATGGATGGATGGATCTATAATACTCAATCATGCCAGAACGGATCTGGATGAAATTTGGCATAGAGATAGATTATAGTCTGGAATAACTAATAGGCTACGTAAACTGAAAACCTTGATGAAAAATGCTAGTGGGTTCTTAGGACAGGACATAGAAACAATGTAAAACTAGGAAGGTACTTCTATGAATCACAGATAAACCAAACAGTGGGTCCTTAAAAAAAGTGAAATAAGTACTATACATAGATAAACCAATCAGTGAACGATGCAGTCACTTTTCAGAGCTGTTAAAAAAATTAAATACTTATCACTTGATTTAAGTGCAGGACAGCATCAGCAGGAAATCTATGTGTTTGTGAGTTCTCCTTGCTATCAAGAGTGTGGTAAGTCTGGCAATCCGTACTTGGCCTGTGTGGAACCATGGCCTAAATAATATTTACTGTGGGAGGGGTCCTGTACTCTGTAGTGGGCCAGTAACTGGTTGCAATGATGAAAACATTCGCAGAAATCAAAGGTTACTTAAATAGCTTGTGTAAATGTAAATGGACTTCTTAAAATAGGTATTTAAAATTGATTTTAATAAAATGCTCTTTTAAATACTTACTCAGGCTCAGGATTTAAAGGTGAATAGCTATATTTGTATATTTTGGCCTGTTCTTTCATTTTTTCGCCACGAACCTTAGTGTTTATATGTTTATGATCATCACTGCGCGTATTGCATTATTCAACTTAGAATTACTGAAATACATTTCTTTTCATTGAAACGATGTAAAACTTAGTAGAAGAGAAAAATATTACACTTTGCCAATGCACTTTGGAATTAATACAACTTTGAATTTTGGAAAATTAAGTAAAAATCGAATTCGATTTGAAATTTGAAATTTGACGTTATTGTGACATAGCATTTTGACAGCTTACTTTTTAGCTTAGCCATTGTGTGTAGTGGTGTGCAGCAGAATATTAATATTTAATATTAAGAATAATATTATTTCCGTTTCTAAGATTAGTTCAATCTTTTTATCAGGTTTTATTTTATTTTAAGGATTACATTTGTGGATTCTACGGTCCTTGCTCGTTCACGCTCAGCCACGAGCCGACGCGACGCTGGGACAGTGTAGATAATTCTTTTGTAAAGCTTTTGTTCACAAACTCTAAATTAATTAACTTCAGGTAGTGAAAACTGAAAAGCCTTTGTATGTCTGTATTTGATTTTAATATCGAACGACGGATAGTAACATACGATCCGTCGTTAAATGTTAAAATCGACATACGATTCGTAACGTTAACCTCTGCGTGTATGGTATGGTATGGTAACACAGTATGGTAACATTCGCGCCGTGTGAATGTACCATTATAATATAAAACTGTTTGCAGCCATAGAGTTTACCGGTTTTCAGGCTCATAAGGGTTGGAACCCAGAGCCGTAAAGCAAGTCAATTGAAAAAAAATTACCGGAAGCTTTGACCGGAAGTAAATGTTGATACCGGAAATTATTTTATAGAAAGTAGTAGGTATGCCGCATGGAATGGTATGGAAAATAGTTAATCGCTTATTAATCGCTACCTGATATAAAATGTGCCAATATAATACCTAAGTCTTTAATCTGTGCATACTTAAACCAACAATTACTTATGCATGAGTTTTATGGCTTGAACCACCTTGAGTTTAGATTTTGTCGGCGTCGCCGTCTATTAACACAACAGTAAAACTTTAATAATAAGTTTTTGCAAGAAAAATTACGTAGGTGCTCTTTTTCTTTCTGGTCGCGAATGCAGTGAAAAAGTTCCATGAATACAGCACTACCTGTATTGACAGTGCATTCTTTCAGAAATTATGAGGCTCTGACCTGATAGACGGATGGCTAGACGAATGCAAAATATTCAATTAGCTCACCCAAGTACACTCGAGTCTTGGAGGCCTCGATGAATACTACTATAATACTTAAATAAAAGTAGGTATATCAAAGTTCTAAACATAGTTTCCAAATATTATAATGATTGGGTACTTAGTATATTCTTGCAAATTTCTAGAGGATACTTGAAGAAGAAAGACGTAAAAGCTCTCTTGACTCATTTCTTAACATGAACAATAAAAATATTACATCGAGAAAATAAAATCACACAAGAACGATACGCAACGACGGGTGACAATGTAGTCCGCAGCAGATGCGCACGCATCCTTTTATAACCTCGTCTCTGACACCATCGTTATTTTTCTTAATCACAGGGAATGTATTCCATTCTTGAATTTCATTTCTTTATCCTGAAACAAGTATTTTATGTTAGTAAATATCTTCAATAATATATTATTTACACTTCACTTCACTACACTTCACGACTCATTTGCACGACTCATCTGTTTCGGCACGATGTCGTGTCGAAACCGGGGGGTAGGTATGGGTTTAATAATATAATTGTCGTAAGTACCACTAACAGGTTAACCCGCTACAATCTTAGACTGCATTATCACTTATCATCAGGTGAGATCGAAGTCAAGGGCTAAAGCAAGGGTTAAGTGTAAGATGTAATGGAATATTAATTTTTGTGAAGCAATTAATAATTGTGTTAGTACATAATTAACAAATGAGTACCTACCAATGAACTAATTTAACTAAGAGTACATAATTATTAATTAACATACTAAAATCAGCAATCTTTTACAAACTCACTTTCTTCTTCACAATTTTCTGAATATTATTTTTTCTTTTTCTATTGATTATCCAAAAATCATATTATGTTTCATTATTTTATTAAATTCGATAAAATCACTTAGGCCGGTACACCATTAAAACCACAATCTCGAAGGAAGGGTTTTTTTATAATTACAAGACCCCTATCTAACTTTTTAAGGAAAAGGGGAAAAAAATATCAAAATGATCTGTGAAAGGGGAAGTCATGGTAGGTATTATAATAAATTTTCGGGAATTATAAAATAACTCCTTTGGGTCTCGGCACGTGGCCTGGTGGGTGACCCAATTTTCAAGGAGACTTCTGTTTTTTTATAAATTTAAACCCGAACGCCCGCCTACACTAAGAGTTAACCTTCTGGCTATTAACATGTTTTTCTAATGCTGGCCATTGATGGTCGGTACACCACACACTACAGCCCATTAACGCCCCACTGCTGGGCACAGGCCTCCACTCTCATGGGAGAGAGGGAATAAGAGCTTAGACGCACCACGCTGCTCCAACGCGGGTTGGCGGGCTTTAACGACTATTATTAGTGATAATTACCGGGACCGACGGCATAACGTGCTCTCCGAGGTATGTGGGTGAAACAACGCCAACTTCCTTACTTCGGGCTAGTACTGAGAATGTCTAGTCAGATACCCAATACTCAATTATGGCCCGACCCGGGTCTCGAACCGGGGACCTCATCGGCCGCAGTCGAACATGCCAACCACTAGACCAACGAGGCAGTCAAGTAGGGCAGTGATGGTAGGTACAGGTACCTATTCATTTGACTTAAGTCGTGATAAATCATGATCTGATTGTGTTATCTGTAAGCCAAATATTGGCGCGATGCCAATTGCCAACCTACGGAATATCCGTGTCCACCAAAATCCCCAACCTAAGTCATTAATTACCTACCACCGAGTTTCTTGCTGGTGTTGGAATGACATTCCAAACCAGCGGTAGATTCACACGATGATTCAAACGCACTTGAAATTTTTTTTTTTTAATAAAAAAATATTTGAATTTGGCGTAGTCGTAGTCAATCGAGGATTTGGACTGATGTCGTGAATGGGCAAGAATGATTCATCCACTTGGCTTAGGGTTAAGTCAAACGACTTATCGTCACAGGCGAGCATAAAGCCTCGTAATCACTATATTCGTAGGGCACAAAATATATCCCTGGGCACGTATCGCTCTCGCTAGAGACTTCGCTCGACATCACACGACGAGTCTGGTAACAGGCAACAATAGACAAGAGGTCGTAAGACAAGATTTTTGGCGACGTCAGCCACCATCGCCCAATGTCGCCCGACATCTCTAGCGACATAACGTGTCGCGAGGCATATTTTCTCCTCTAGTGAATAAGAGGATTTATTTCCAAAAGGCAAAAAAATGGGGTGATATGTACAAAAATAGGTAATTACTTAGTTTACCTTACCTAAAACAAGCTAGAAGTTTCTCAAGAGGTAATGATTGGTATAAAAGTTTTATTTCCACTTTTAGAAGATAATTATAATCATGCTAGTTCTGATATCAGCTGACGCAGTACATCGATCCTACCCGCTAAGATCAAGTTTCATTGGATAGATAGAGCACAGTTATGGTAAACAATGGGATAAAAGTTTAGTTATCTTATACAAACAAGAACTAGCCTGGAGCCTATCTATTTTGTGCTGAAGCCAAAGGAACATTATCTAATATCTACGAATGTGTTATTTTAGGACAACCTCAGCCACTCGCTTGAGATCTTCTTTCCACCTAATTAGCGAGTCTTCAAGCGCTACGCTATTTGGTGATAGTTTGCCATCGCCATTCCAACGCCTTTAACAATCCTATGAGCCTCGTCATCCACCCATTGCCAGCTCAGCTTCACGAATCGTTAAACTTTGTAGTCTTGTAGGTGATAGGTCACTCTTATTTTCTACGGATAAGTAGGTTAAAAAATTCACAAAATGCTCTTAGGTAGGTAGTGGTACTAATAAAAGGAAACTCGCTTAACCACTTATTGTATTTGAGTACAATAATTTACATACAAAACGCCGCTATATTTGAATGATCAATCATAGAGTCCCCAGACCAGTGTCGCCACTGACGAGAACCATACAGGCAGTAATACCAAGTACGCTCGCATTAATTTTCCATCTAACAGCATCTAGTGTACCAGGTTAGTATCATGATAGGTACGTGGCACCTACATCGACATCGGAAAAACTCTCCATCGATATAAATTATTCCAGTTCCAAAAATGTTTATGTATTGGCCTCGTGCTAAGCTGCAGAGCTTCAGGCATCAACTTTATTTAGCGGTATCTGCCCAAAGCCAGCAACGAAATAATCTGACAAAAATGTCTAAAATAACAAGTCTGAACCCATATTATTTCCAGCTTAAGGAGGCGAATTACGGTGGGATTAACCTAATACTTTTTGGCGAGCGACATTTTTCGAAATAGGGGATTTGCTACCCATGACAAGGGTTCAGATTTTATAGTAACACATATTTTTGAATAGTTATATTATGTGGACCACTACCTTCTTAGGTACTTTGTGATCAATGCTGCAGAGCTACACCACAGGCTACACGTACACGTAATTAAAATGCAATAAAATTGAGAAGCCTCTATATACCTACGCCGAAAGAGCGGCGTTCGATGAAATTCTAAGTAGGTAGGCTACCATAACATACCTAAAGTTGGTGGAACAACGTTAAACCAGTAGAAGAAGAAGAAAATAGGGAGCGAAAGAACCTGATTCGACTAGGTACATTTGCATGCTGAATTAATTTCTCGTTCACTTCTTGCTCCAAACCAACATAATCTACTCAGGCAGAGAGGTGTCTTACCTACTAGAGGCGGTGTTGGTTAACAATTTAACAAAACTTGTGATTATGATTAAAACCGTAAATTTTGAGGTAATTACTTATATTACATACATAACACAGATATATGCATATACTTATTTACTATGCCTTAAGTAATCACAAAAAATTTTAACGTACGTGTTTCTTTTACACAGCCTGTTTAACATTTTATATCAAAAGCAAAAGCATCTCCCGTAGTATAAAACAGAAATTATAACATTATTTAGTCACTAAATAAGGTGAAGCCGTAGGCGTTTTTTTCACGCCTGATGTACGAGGTTTGCGTCTCCATGTTATCTTCATTAGAACTCGAACCAAGTAATGCTTCAGGTAACTACCAAATTACACTTTCGATATTCATTGAATTCATTTAAATTCACCAAACGAAAGCTTCTTAGTGCATTACTTCCACTTTGTATTCCGCATGCACCTGCAGCATGTCTCCTAGAACGGAATAAATGCCATCGCGCTATTATTAGATGCAAGAACCGGGAGAAATTTTAATAATATCACGACCAAAGCGAGTTGTGAGTAACACCTACGTTTTTCAGCCCGTAATACGTAGATAACTCATACTTATTTTCTGTGCATCGTGTTCCACATTGCTTAAATTCGTGACCCTTTCATAATGCCATAATATTAGGGTTTTCTAGTAATAAGGGCCTCAGAGCTAAGCCGTGGACAGACAGACAGACGGACGGACATGGCGATTACTTTGGTATAGTAATCTTTCTATAGGGTTCTTTGTTGACTACGGAACCCTAAAAATGTAGCTCAAATGCTGAACTGTTCGTGACAAAATTTGGTGATATCCTTGCATCGTGAAGATTACACACAGGTTACTTTTATCTAAAGAAATCCCAAGAATATGTTTTAAGCTTACCTACGAGTAAGTTTTAATGTAGAGTTAATAGAAAAATTTGAAATCATTAATTTTGATTATTGTTAACTTTATTTCAAAATAAGCAGCCGCCGAGTTTTTGCTGGTTCTTCTCGGTAGGAATGGCGTTCCTAACCAGAGGCCCAATTGTCTAAGCAAATCGTAATTAATCATTTGACTGCTTTAAAACGTATTACTCGAACTTTTTAAGTTCATATGCTTTTTGACATGCAAGCACTATGAAGACTTTAAACAGGTTGAATTATACGTTTGATAATTAACGATTACGTTACATATTTCGTTACACAATCGGGGGGCATCGCTAGGTTCACTTGACGATTGACTAAAAAACATTTAAATTTTAATTTGATTGTAGAAACTTTAATTAATTTGACCTTCGGTCCTCAATTTAAACTCAGACAATGTAAACCAATTAGATTTTCCAAATGGGATACAAAGATATGAATGCCTCAATACTCTAGGGCAGGGATTCCCAAAGTGGTCGATATCGACCCCTTGGGGTCGGTTTCGGTCTCCCACAGGTCGACATAAATGAAAACTGATTTTGGGGGTTGACGAGGTCTAAAATAATGTTTCTTTTTCATAAAATAATTACCTCCTCAACTATTTTTACGTAATTTGTATTACTAATTTGTATTATTAATTACATTTGATATTTACTGAATTTAATGTCTAAAAAAAGGGGAGATAGGATATTTAAAGTAATTTGGCTATGGGGGTCTGAGGTATCAGTTCATTTTGGAAAAGGGGTCACTTCCCCAAAATAGTTTGGGAATCCCTGCTCTAGGGGCAATAAATTCTAACGTAACGCCCTGAAACATATCACATTTACATGATAACACGCTAAGGTATTCTAATTCCATATCTCTAGAAATACAAGGTTACTTTCTATAAATCGTTCTCTACTTCACTTAAAGACATCCAATTTATTTTTCGGCGAGAAATTCACGAAAATAAATTCGATTTACTTACCAAATCCTCCTCTGAAGTCCTAACCTGAAATAATATTATGGTCTAGTAATTTCTAATTTAATTCTACTTTCCTTTTCTTTTATTTGGTTTACACAAACTTTGACGCTTTTGTGATTTTATTCTGTGGAAGCAAAATACTTTAGTCTCTCTGTTTGTATAGAGACAGTTTTCGGTTTTCCCAACTAAGTCGGTTAAGTACTGAAATGGAAAAGAAAAGATGGGGAACTTGTTTTTACAACAAACTTAAAACCCGTTTACCTTTAACTAAAGTTTAAAATAAAATCAAACTATGAAGAATCGATGATAGAAATAATTAGATACTGTTCTAAAATTATTAATCAATAAATTTTAATTCTAAGATTAGACAACATTATTCAATAGCGAGAAATGTTGCAAAGATACAAGCGGTACAAGCGCATTATTTCAAAAACTGGTCAAGCACTTGCAATGCAACAAAAAAATTTCATGAAAATTCTATTTTGATTTCATTCAAAATTTAAATAAAGTAAGAAATAAATTTCTTTTTCAAAAGTTAGAATTGTATTTAACGTTCCAAACAACCCTTTTAATCTCATATTTTGTTTTTAAATTATCAAATTTTCCTTTTCTTTAGGTATGAAATTTAAGTACCTTATTACTTACCTATATCTCGAGGTTTATTTATTGGGGGAAAACTTTGAAGACCGTGAATTTGACAGAGTGTTACACTAATAAATTGTGCTTAATTAAATCTTGTTTAGGGAAGTAGCTAATATTTTGTTATATTCCTACCTACCTCTAGTTTTTGAGATTTTAAAAAACAAAAACCATATTCGCAGATTGTTTGATTCGGTACGGGTACATACGAGTAAGTTGGTTTCGATTACTTAGATTGAAGCATTTTATTCTTAAAACTGAATAAAACTAAACCAAACTGATATGCACAGATATTATTATAGTCGTGCCAACTCTCTCGCGATTTATTTTGCGGAAAAAGAAGACAGAAGTTTCAGTTCGTGTCAAGTTAGTTAAGTTAAAGTTTTGTGTTGTTCTGCAGAAAACTTGAAGAAGGAGAAATTTTGAAAAACAGACTATTGGCACCATTGTCTTAGCTTACTTGTACAAGTACTAGTCTGTACGTATACGTTTTTTACAGGTTTGTATGTAATACCTATCTAGGTTTTTACCTTATAGATAAAGCAATGATTTTTCTTGCGTGAAAAAATGCGGTCTTTAGGCGTTATTGCACTTTTTGGCAGCAGTAAGCTCCTAGTAGAAACGTATTAATAAACATTGCATGTAGCACATCATACAATCTGCGATACCTATTGAGTCCTTTATAATCATTGAGTCCACCCTTATGCAATTTACAGGCGGAGGCTTTCTTTGCTATCGATGCGGGATAGTTCAGTACGCCCTTAAGCATCCTCATGTTGGAGGCTTAAGGGTGGACTGAATGAATGCCATGTTTAAAATTCATCTATTGGATTACTGTGTCGACATACACACGTTTATTACAGTAAGGATTTAGGATGAGGAAGGCGGAGGACCGTGTTTAGTGACGCGCTTTCGAAAAGGCCTATGTCCAGCAGTGGATACATACAGGCTGATGGATGGATGGATGAAGGATTTAGGAGGGAGGTGGAATGTTTTAAAATCAAAGCTTCAACGAGATAAAAAAGTTAAAAAAAAGCTTAAACGCGACTACAGAATTAATATTGTAATTCTTACATTCGTCATTTTCTTTGTACAAAATGTAGTCTATGTCACCCGGACCATAATAACGAATCGATTTATCAAAATCAGCCTAGTAGTGTAGATGTTACGGTGGAACATACATAAATACAAATATACATTTCATACGTAGGTACATACATCGACTGCTAAAATAACCTTTGCAGAAGTTGGGGGAAAAGAAAAGCCAATTTCCTTTTCATAAATTCTTTGTACTAAAATCCAATGATATCCATAAAGTAGCAGGGATTGTAGGGTTGTAGACGCTACATTTATTGGTGTAATTTAGTATATAGTATACCTTAATGCTATTTGGACGGTTCAAACACCTCGTTATGCGGTTCCGAGCAGCAAAATGATCTAAGGTTTATAAACGGAATCAATGGTTAATCAGTTTTTGGTATCAATAACGGTTATTGCCTGAGTGCATCTTCGATCTTCTTACAAGAGATCCGTTTAGACACTGCTGTTTAAGGTATTCCCGTCAACTGTTCCGAATTACGTTTAACCCAGGAATAAAATTGTAATTTTGACACAAGTCGTATTTAACATTTGTCAAAACATCTAATTTAATCCTTGGTTAAACGAATAAACCAACTTATACTATAACGTAATTATAACTTAAAGTAACGTAACTCGGTGTTGGTGCAGTCGGCTCTATGTATAGTCCGTTTTTTACTAAGAAAAGAAAGGCAAGTATAGTTCGTCAAACTTATCTGACCCGGTGACCTGGAACAGCTTTACACCTAACACTAAGGTACTGGAACTAGTCCACAAAAACAGAGAACTCATGTCCACCATCATGCGGAGAAAAATGGCTTTCTTCGGACATCTACCAAGAGGAGAACAATTCTCACTTCCAAGATTAGTTTTGGAAGGAAGAATTGCAGGCAAGAGAGCTCCAGGTCGCCAAAGACGCAAGTAGTTGGACGATATAAGGGAGTGGACGGGGTTTAGCTATCCGAAGCTCAAAGATGCGGCACAAAATAGAGAAGTTTTTCGGATCATGACCGCCAAACTTCATTTTGAAGAAGACACGCGATGATGATGATGATGAACATACCCAAGCTTTCAAATGACTAAGTATATTAAAGTATGTATTAAAAACAGTACACTAAACGTACATGAATCCGTCAGGTCATAGAAACCATCCATTGCCAAAGATGTATGGTGCTTAAGACTGTCAAGAAAGCTAGTGTTGAAGCTGCGTGACTATTTTGAAAAGGAAAGTCGTACTTGTAATTACTAGATGAGTATACGAGTTACGAAGTATCGGATAAAAGGGCACGTCTCTTCAATATTGGAAAATACGATATGCGTCTATGAAGTATTGCATATTTTTTGTCGATGGCTGCCTGTTAATAATTATGACACTTCATAGACATGCATATGCCAAAAGTAAAATAAATCGTTGGACAAGGCATAATGTACCTTCTCGCTAACGCGCCTTTGTGTTTTGCACGGGCGGGCGGGCGGATACAGCATTATTAGCGCAAAAAATAATGAATTCGTGATAAGAGTGGAAAACATCACGAAAACCCGAGAACGTTGCCTTCCGCGATTTGTTTACCTTTCTTTACTCTAGGAAAAACTAGGTTATACGATTTTAATAAAATTTGATTTTATTTTACTTTTCATCACCGCCAACCTACCTACTACTTATTGATAAAGCGGTGATAGCCTAGCGGCTCAGACGTTGCTTTAGCCTCCTATTTCAAGGTAGAGGATTGAATCCGATTCCTTTGTTCGATTTCGAGAAAATCTGCATACCTGAGAGTTCAATCAATCTATAGGGGTACGTTTGGGTTTAATATAACTGTCATGCACCTGACAGGTTAAAACGTTACCATCTTAGACTGCATCATCACTTACCATCAGGTGTGATAAAAAAATAAATTAAATTAGGTACACTATGCGCTTATTGTCATCCAATAACTTAAATAAATCAAGATGACGATAATCATTTAGGGTATCTTAAAACTGAAGCTACGAGGATTCCAAACGCGCCAGGTCTGAGAAGAGCCCGCAAAAACTCAGCCGGGGGTTTTTTAAATATCACCATCTCGCAAATCATCTACTATCTTTTTCTAAATGTTCTCAAAAGTGTGTAAAGTCTGCCAATCCAACCAATACAATTTTCAAACATAGGGGACGAATGTTTGTTCTGGTATGACTGGCTGGACTGGTCACTGGTCTAGCTTGGTAAAGGTAAGCTTGTAGTCGTACGCAAGGTTAATGGGCCTATTACACTACACTTTTTAAATGCAAGGGTGGACGTGGCCGCTAGTTTTGGCGTCGCTATTAAACTATGAACGAGAACCTAGATGGCACCACTTGTACTCTGGCTCGCGAAAACAAAGTAAACTAAATCAATGTCAAAGAGAGCCGGAGAAACACAACTACTCTCTACGCTGGTCGTGCGACGACTGAGCTCCCTAACCACCCTAAGTGTTATTAGTCATTACATTTCCCGGTCGGCAGAGTGCGGTAGACCGGGAACACCCGATGTCCCTATTCAGTGACCCTTACTCCCTAAATCTTATTACACTGCACTGATTCAGGGTAAGGGTCCATTGATAAAGTGTAGTGTAATAGGCCTTTGAGGGCAAAAAACCACGCGGCCGATTACCTATCCAAAGGTCAGAAATCTGACGTCTAGGCTCAACTCAATTCCCGCGGGAGGTATATCTAACAAATAGCAAAGCGCTCGAAGAAGTTTGTCTGAAGAACTAAAAGTTACTTTTTGACCTGAGTACGACTTTTTGGGCGGCTATTTCTTCTCCAGCTTTTGATTACTTGATGTCTGATCTAGACAATATTTTATGGCTGTATCCCTACTAATATTGGAAATGGAAATGTATTTGTCCTTTAATCACGCCGCAATCGACGTGATTTTTTCCATTTATATAGTTACTTATTTACCCTAAGAGTGGCTTAGGCCACGTTTTATGCCAGTAAAGCATGGGATTTCTTATAGGATTTATAAAAATTTGAATAATCGGGCATAATCTGGAGTAATCTGGTATATTCTTAAATACAAAACATCCTCTAAAGTTAGTAATTTATATTGAGTATATTGACAGCTATCAGGTGTTTTTGTTGGTTTGTCCTTCAATTACGCCGCAGCAGAGAAACAGTTCGAGCTAATGTTTTGCATGGGTATACCTATTTGACGATTTGGAGAGTGACACAGGGGACACTCCCCGGGATAAAATAAGAGTTCCCCTGGGATCTTAAAACACAAATCCACGTGGACGAAATTGCGTCGTCTAGTTATACGAATAAAATATAGCTTATTTGTCGTCTCGTATATACTAAAATTCGTACCAGGCCCTTTATTTAGAGTTCGAAGCTTGATCACAGTACACTATAATGGCGGTGACTCACAGGGATTTAAGACGACGCTCCTAAAACACAAAACGTTTGAATAGAGTTCAATAAATTGTATGCGTTGAAAGGCAAGATCAAGAAAAACTATTGTGAATTCGAAAGGTAAATCTATCAGCCGCATGCTAGTTGATAAAATCGTTATTTCCTCTTGTTAGTACTGAAATTAACAAAATATATCACAATATATATACACAACCAATATATATTTGAGTGCATAAACATATCGATAAATTCAAGAAGAAAAGTGATTGTCATAATGTCAATACTAGAAATAAAAATAAACTTGTAATTCAAGGCTGAGTAAAACTAGCAATTCATTTGTTGGAAGCAGTGTGCGCTTCTACAATAAGCTCCCAGAAGACATGTTAAAGATGTCTCTGAATAAGTTCAAAGTTAATGTAAAACGTAAACTCATTGAAAAATCTTATTACCATGTAAAGGGTTACTTAAATGACAATGGCTTGGCAATAATTTGCTCTAATCGCTCTGATAGTTCCTTATTTAAGATGATTTGTGAGATGGTGATACTCGCAGTTAAAAAAAACCCGGCTAAGTTTGTTGTGGGCTCTTCTCAGACCAGGGCGCGCTTGGAACACTCGTAGCTTTAGTTTTAAGATACCGTAACTAATTATCACCACCATGTTTTATATGCAAGTAATGGTTATGTGTACTTATAGTGTGCCTAAATTGAATAAATGATTGATTGATTGATTATCCAGCCGTTAGGATGCTGTGATACATTTAAACTAAGAAATTCTTTTTCAAAATTTTTGTTAATAAGTATAAATAATTACTTAGTACTTTTTAAATTTATCTTTGTATTTATTTATTTTATGTTATCCTATGAAAATCAACAACGATTGCGGCCTTTAAAAGTCGTGTCAAGAAGCATTACCTATCGCTGTAAACTTGTTCTTATTATTATTTGTGTTTAGGTATTGTAAATTAGTCATATGTAATTTAATATTTATGTATATAATATGTGTTATATTTAAATATATATTTATTATATGTATAATTTTTTATCTGTTATAGTATGTAACTATTAGAATGTACGTTTATGTATTTATGTTTTATTTCATGCGATTTCCCGTCTCACAGCAAGTACGGTCCATTCATGTGGGTTGCCTGGAAGAGATCACTTTTGATAAGGTCGCCTTTTGTTTATAATGTTGTAATAATGTCCTTTGTGTATTCCTTTTGTTTAAGCAATAAAGAATTTTAATAATAATAATAATAACGATTCTAATAAACAATAATACTTAAAGACTAAAAAACAGGAATAATATGGCCAATTACAGATTTTCTCAAAAATACATAAATTACAATTAGTAACCATATTATATACGCATATCAAGACACGCGGAAGCGTGTCCAGCCAAAGTTCAAAAAAACTGGCGAGCAGCACCGTGTGTAATATTACACGAACCATTTGGAGCCACTTTTGACCCCCTCATAACTCAAAAACTATTTCACATAAACATGTCAAATTTGGCGCATATATTGAGACCCGTGAGATACATATGTGCTCCAAATTTCATAAGCACACCTCAAATGGTTATTTAGATATAAACGTACAAAAATCGTCATTTTTATGATCAAAGGATAGATCAAAACTCTGACACGAGGCATGCTACCATTGCTTAAAGCCGTATTATTTTAATATTGTTGACGTTTATGTTGTAGTGTTATAATCATTATTTTAAGGACGTCAAAGTACGTGACATTCAACCGTTAGTTTGAAACAATACTGCTTTGAGCGGTGGTAGTAACTCCTTAACTATTGAAAATGACACATAATTATTATTTTAATGTAAATAATAATGAATAATAATATAGTTGCATTAAAACCTTACCTTCGTACTCATACATTTTGTGCAACGAAACGTCATTGACAGAAAAGAAGAAGAAACGTATTTGAAGTCGTCAGTTCAAGCTGTCAGTCATTGTGATTTGTATTCATTGCTTAATAGTGGTTTTAGTGATATCGACTGTTTACCGTGCTTGTTTTCAATGTTTCACAAAAAACTTTTGATTTTGAACTTTTGCAATCAAAATTGATGAGATGTAGAAATGTGCTGTAGAGGTAGTCTGACCATAGATGTAATCTGTCAATGTCAGTGTAACTCTAGGTACACTATATATTTTTCTTGAGAATTCTCGTCTTTAATTATCTTGTACAATGAGTCGTACAATAGAATTACTGGTGGGTGACACACTGACCTTACACCAAATAATAAGTACCTACTAATGTAAAACGTAAACTAAACTAATAGAAAAGTCCTATTACAGTGTAAAGGATTATTTGAATGATAGCAAGGCATGGGTATGAATTGTTACAACGGCTGATTATGTAATGTTATATTATAAGTACATATATATAATTTCAAATATTTGTGAGATGGTGATAATAAAAAAAAAGCGGAGTTTATTGCGGGCTCTTCTCAGACCAGGGCACGTTTGGAACCCTCGTAGCTTTAGTTTTAAGATATCGTAGTTAATTATCACCATCACGTCTTATGCTCTGTAAGCATGACGTTCAGAAGGTGTACTTTGTAGGTACATATTTTGAATAAATATGTTTTGAGTTTGAGATTGAGTTCAATAATTTCTGTACAAAAAGTAATGATATCCCATCAAAAACATAAATGTAAAATGAGAGCCAAGTTCAAAATTGTGATATATATGCCTTGGTTGTTGACTTCAGCGACAAAAGGAGTGAGATCTAAATGGGTGCCAAGTTCAATGGTCAGTCCTGCAATTTATATATCCCATCAAAAACATAAATGTGAAATGAGAGCCAAATTCAAAATTGTGATATATATGCCTTGGTTGTTGACTTCAGCGACAAAAGAAGTGAGATCTAAATGGGTGCCAAGTTCAATGGTCAGTCCTGAAATTTATTTATAACAACATATAATATTTTATAACAACTTAAAATATCATTTCTTCTTATAACTTAGTATAAAATGTTGAAGACTAAGGCTTTGGCTTGGCTAGTTTCCATATACGAATTATTATTAAGTAGGTACCTAAAAGTACAGTTTCTACCAGCAAGCCAAATTTTCGGAAGAATAAAATAAGAACTTACAGCTTTACAACTTGTGAACGCTATAATTCGTATATGAAAACTAGCCAAGCCAAAGCCTTAGTCTTCAACATTTTATACTACGTTATAAGAAGAAATGATATTTTAAGTTGTTATGAAATATTATATGTTGTTATAAATAAATTTCAGGACTGACCATTGAACTTGGCACCCATTTAGATCTCACTTCTTTTGTCGCTGAAGTCAACAACCAAGGCATATATATCACAATTTTGAATTTGGCTCTCATTTCACATTTATGTTTTTGATGGGATATATAAATTGCAGGACTGACCATTGAACTTGGCACCCATTTAGATCTCACTCCTTTTGTCGCTGAAGTCAACAACCAAGGCATATATATCACAATTTTGAACTTGGCTCTCATTTTACATTTATGTTTTTGATGGGATATATAAATTGCAGGACTGACCATTGAACTTGGCACCCATTTAGATCTCACTCCTTTTGTCGCTGAAGTCAACAACCAAGGCATATATATCACAATTTTGAACTTGGCTCTCATTTTACATTTATGTTTTTGATGGGATATAGTTTAAGCATAGTATAGTAGTTTATTTGTTGGTATGTAGATAAATTTAACATAAATAAATAAATTTACGAAACTCTGTGAAATATTATTTGTTATGACTTCAACTAAATACTAGGCCTCACCTCAGACATTTATAAATTTCACAGCGATGTACCTATATATTCACAATGATGAAGCGTGGTCACTTGTCCTGTATGAAGCTTGGAATAACGACGTTTTTTGTTTGAAATAGACTGTGGTGCCTTAACTTCGCTGTTCGAGAACCAGAGTTATGTCAATGATCGAGATGGATACGTCATATAATTCAGCCACTCATTGCATCGAACCATGACCCTTGTATTTCAGCGATTATAAAGAGACAACCACGACCGCTCTGATAATAGCGATACGACGAAGAAGAAGTACTATTTAAGATTATAGACTCTCTAATAATCTAAAACTGTCTGTGATCTAATCCTATCCAAACAGAAGTCGTTAATAAAATACTTACTTCTTCCGGTTGCAACAATTTATTGTGTGTTTTTCGAAACCTTTCTCCATTTCATAGGCCAAGAGATGTGACGGGCATTTCAACTTACAAGACACGCAACACGTTCGAATACGTAAGAAAACTTTTTTATTCCATTATAGTGAAATATATACGTGTAAAAGTGCTTTACAGGATGATGGAAACACAGTATAGCAAACGGTATGCTAGGGCAAGCAACTTTGGCATGCCTGCAGCTAGGCTTGGGCGCCTTGTCCACCGGCGAAGCTTTTGATCTTAGCTCACTGGTAGCGGTAATATTCGATGGCAGGCGCCGAAGCCCATGCGCTCTGTAACACGCCCTTTCAACTGAACATAACTATAATCTCCATGACTCACTCAATCTCTTGACGATTTTGACGGAAGAACATATCTTAGAGGAGACAAACATACAGAGCCTCTTAGTCCTGCAGATTGTAAACTAAACGCTTAATCCAAGTGGATATAGCTGCGAGTATCAGCTAGCTTATTGTATTTAATACTAACTAGATGAAGCCAGCGACTTCGTCCGCGTCGATTACATTATTTTCTTCAATCTTTCTGAAATATTTAATTTTCCGGGACAACAAGTAGCCTATGTTCTTCCCCGGGTTACGATCTACCCGTGTACCAAATTTCATAAAAATCGGTAGAACAGATGGGCCGTGAAAGCTTAGCAGACAGACCGACAGACAGATGGACAAACAGACAGACAGACACACTTTCGCATTTATAATATTAGTATAAATTAGTACGGCTTATGTGGATCGGTATTCGGAAGTTAAATTTTAAGCATCTAATTTTTTACTTTTAATCCGGTTTTTTTTAAATTTATATATATATATAAATATTTATTGATAGCTATTTTCATATATTTTTTGTTGTCTAGTATTAGTAATCTTAATAATTTATTAATAATTCCCCAATGTGAACTTGTGTCAATTATTTACGACTTTCCTATGTGCATGATGTAACTACCTATAAATTGAATTGCTTGTTACCTATTGCCTATATATATATATATTACCTAAGCCATTCAACATTTTGTATATTTACTACTTGTAATTCTGTTGGTAGTTAAAATAAATTAAATTAAATAAAAGAGTTTCCCGTCTCTATAGACGGGAAACGCTTTTGGTTGCTAAACTATGACAAAGAATCCAAGGAATGAAGAACTCCATTTTTTGCCCCGGAAACCGTTCTAACAGAAGGCTCTTTGGGGAACGTATAAGGCGATTTTTTTTGATGAGCGAGAATTTCTAAAGCAATAGCAGGCTCAAAAAATAATGTGAACCTACAAAAAATATCTTGGCCATCATATTATTTTCATCATAGAATAGATATTGTATCCTAGAGATTTCGAGGAAGCTGTGGCCTTGTTTTTTTTTATAAGCTTGCGATGTCTCACTTGCAGGCGACCTCCGTAGCAGCGGGGGTGGCGGCCACTATTGCAGAAAGAGCCAAGAGGCGCAAGTATGAATATATAGAAAATAATTTAATTTTTGTGCCTTTTGGTATTGAAACCCTGAGGTCTTTCGGTCGTGATGCGAAGATTTACGTTATTTAGCAAGAAAAGATTACAATTATTTTGCAATAATCCGCTATATATATATATTTCCTATAATCTGTTGGCGGATTATAGCAAAATAATTGTAATCTTTTCTTGCTAAATCATGAACTTCCGCAAAGTAACGCCTGATTCTATACAAGATTAACGTTATATTTTTATGTAGGTATTAAATTTATAGTTTTAAATTGATATTTTCGTTATAATAAAAATAAGTGGACAAAGGTAAAGCTTATCTCTCGAATAGAATTTCCAGCTCCTTGAAAGTGAGTAAGGTGTAATTGGTTAGTGGTGTAGGCATCGAAATATAGCCTAAGGGTGTAGGTATAAAAATATGGGTAGGTACTATTTAAACACACATAATAGCATTATTCGCGTCTAAAAATTTGCATTGTGCTCTGAATTACTAAGTCAGCCACTATCAAGTGTGTGTGAAAAATACTATTTTATCCAATAAAATCGTAGATGTAAGCGGCTGTACTGTAGTACCTACTGTGTACAGTAGGTACTACAGTAAAAAATAACTACCATGTATGGTAGTTATTTTTTTGCATCTAAATTTGATTGTTATTAAGAGATAAAAATCGTTACAAACCTATTGAAATAGTGCTCTTAGTCGAGTCATATACGGAAATACCATCCCACCTATACCATAC
Organism: Erebia palarica; assembly: GCA_964035005.1. Classification (NCBI taxonomy): domain Eukaryota; kingdom Metazoa; phylum Arthropoda; class Insecta; order Lepidoptera; family Nymphalidae; genus Erebia; species Erebia palarica. The sequence goes on from OZ035983.1 coordinate 14,908,461, forward strand.
CATTTACCCATCGCTTGATTTATGAAAAAGAGCCATGACCCTCAGCAATGAGGAATATGACGAGAGTAAAACTTGTTAATCTTCTTTGTCTAAGGCCCTAGTCGACGTTCGGCCACTACTGATCACGACAAAGAACGTCGAGAAAAACAAAACTGCTTTACTGTACCTCTATCAACTAAGAAAAGTTCTTATAGACTTGCTTCCTTTGTTTCTTTGAAACAAATTGAAAAATTTCTAATTAATCTCAAGAGACTGGCAAGTCAGATTACGCCTCTGACAATCGCGTCTTCAGTCATTAGGATTTACAAGTTTTGTCGTTAGCTGTAATTCACTTACAGGAACTTTATGCTTATCGTTTATTCATTTTGTTATACGACTGCCTGAAAAAAGGAGTATATTGTTTTCAGGGTTCATGTATGTATGTATGTATGTGAGTTTGTATATTCCACCATAACTTCTATACGCCTGAACCGATTTTGATAAATGACGTATCGTGAGAATCCCTAGCTTATTCCGGGTGACATAGGCTAGTAAAGGCTAGTAAAGTGACCATGGTCCCGCATTAAAGACCAAAATTGAAAAAAAAAATCGAAAATAAGATTACCTATATAGTTAATCATCATCTAGAAAATGATGAGTAGATTCCAAAAATATATAACATTATAGTTCAATATTTAGTGATTCACAAAACAATATCATTTAATAAAAAATGTGAATAAGATTCCAAAGGCTATATAAGCAAATCGCTTCTTATGGAGGTAAACTCCAAAAATAATATGGCAGGGCAGTCGTATTTTTTAATTCGTTAAATTAATTTCACTTGTTTATCATTAAGGTCTTGTCAAAATCCTATTAATCTTAACTTATAATAAAACTAACTTAAATATTTTTGTAAAATTTTAATTAGAGGAAGTTTTAACATCGATACAGAGCCCTAAAAACCCTAAACATAATTTTTTTTCGGTCTGTGTGTTACGGCATGACGCTATAACTACTGGGAGGATTTATTGAAGCTTGGCAAACTTAAAGCTTCTTGTATGGGCTACTTATTATTCCGGTAAAGCAAGTTTCCACAAAAAATTTAAAACCTAAATCCACGCTGACGACGTAACGGGCATCGGGTAGTTCTGATAACAGTTCAGCTAGTACAAGATACTGATTCTAACGAATAAACAAACCCGTAACACAAATTGCTATCGCATGCTCCTTTTTTCGCCACAACATTATTAGCGTGAAGGCCTCAATTTTCTGCTTCATGGCCACGGGCAGACAATATGTTTTTACAAGGTTTTTACTTATCGTTTTCCGCATGTGTGATCCTGAACAACCTCCATATTATACCAGCATTTAACCCCGACTGCATCCATACTGATATTATAAATTATACGTAAGTGTGTCTGTCCGCTTTTTTTTTTACTACAAGTTAGCCCTTGACTGCGACCTCACCTGATGGTAAGTGATGATGCAGTGATGGTAGTAGTATGATGGTAGCGGGCTAACCTGCTAGGGGTATGGCATTATAATCAACACATACCCCTAT